>CM053620.1:8834614-8891349 GCA_028646535.1 Procyon lotor | reverse complement strand
GAGCACAAGCAGAGGGAATGGTAGTGGGAGAAGCAGGCTTCCCGCAGAGCAGGGAGCCCGATGCGGGGCTCGATCCCAGGACCCTGGGATCACGACCGGAGCCGAAGGCAGACGCTTAACAACTGAGCCACCCAGGCGCCCCGAGCATCCAACTCTTGATTTTGACTCAGGTTGTGATCTCAGGGTCCTGAGATCTAGCCCCATGTTGGACTCTGTACTCAGCTCAGAGTGTGCTCTGACGTTCTCTCTTCCTCTCCCTCTGCCCCTTCTGCTCATGCTCACTCTTTCTCTCTCACTCTCTTTCGCTATAAAGTAAATAAATCTTTTTAAAAAGGGTGGGGGAGACTGAATGTAAATGATTTAAATTGTTGCAAGGTGGGTGGTGGGGGGGCGTGTGGGACGGCGGCAGGGGTGATCACCATCCATGCCTCCTTGGAAAAAGGGCTGCTGATGCTGGAGTAGGTCACCAGGCACAAGAGGGTGGTCCATGAGATCAGCCTGGCAGGGTGGAAGGGTGGAAAGAGGAGGGGAGAAGCCACTGGGGGCTCACCCCACATCCTCCTGCCATTTCCCAGGTGTCCGTAATCAATGGGACCAGCCCTTTTGCCTATGACTACGACCTTACCCACATTGTTGCTGCTTACCAGGAAAGGAATGGTGAGTCATAGGTACAGTTCATTCAGCCGCTTCCCAAGGACCTTCCAGGTTAGTGGAAACATTGGACAAAAGCAGAATTGGAGCCCTTGGGATGCCTGGGTGGCTCAGTCGGTTAAGCATCTGCCTTCGGCTCAGGTCATGATCCCGGGGTCCTGGGATCAAGTCCTGCATCAGGCTCTTTGCTCGGCGAGGAGCCTGCTTCTCCCTCTATCTCTGCCAGACACTCTCCCTGCTTGTGCTCTCTTTCTCCCTCTCTGACAAATCAATAAATAAAATCTTTTTTAAAAAAAGAATTGGACCCCTTATCATGATGAAAATGTCAGTACCCGTGTATACTCAGTGATGGGAGGGGAACAGCCTGCCCCGATTTGTCCTTTTCATCCTGATATAAAGACCCACACCATACCCCCGTACCTCACTACTAGTCTTAAAGTCCAGCAGGTGACTGCTGATTTATGCCCCATACTTATTAAGTGCCGTATTTATCCCACCACTGGCTTGATAGATTTCCTTTTTTATATAAACGCCTGATTGAGTTGGCCCCACCACCACACTTAACAAAAGAATCCAAAGACAAATTGCTCTCCCTGGTTTTCAGATAGAACTAAAGAATGTGAGTGACTTACCCCATCTTACCCCATATGAGCAGTTGAGGTAGAACAGAGCGCCCAAGATTCTAGCGAGAAGGCAGAGCGTGTCCGTCCCTTACAGAGGAAGGGCTGTCAGGCCAGCCTAGTATACTTGACTCAGTGCATTTGGCAGGTTGATGGTCTGAGGTTTTCTCTAAAGGCATCTGAAATGTTACTGGACAGCCAGACATCAGGGTTACTATACACACTTATTTATCAAACAGGGGGACTGCAATTCCAGTATTTCTTCCTGATTTTTTAGTAGTGCACTGGTGGCATTATTCCAAGGCTAAAGGTATCTTAAGGCAAAAACACTCATCTACAACTTTGCTTTCTGTATTCCTTCCAGTCTTTATTCATAGCAGATTTTTTTTAATATGGCTCTTACCATAGTTTACAAACTTTTTAGGGTCCAATTTTTTTGTACTTTAAAAAGATTTTATTTATTTATTTGAGAGAGAGAGAAAGTGAGCACAAGCATGGGGAGCAGCAGAGGGAGAGGGAGAAACAGGCTCACTGACGAGCAGAGAGCCTGACACAGGCTCTCAGCTCCAGGACCCTGAGATCATGACCTGAGCTGAAGGCAGATGCTTAACTGACTGAGCCACCCAGGCGCCCCTGTACTTTGTAATATAAATATTTCCTATGCTGCTACAAAGTTTTAATTGGTATTTTTTTTAGTGGTAGCATAGTGTCCTTTACTTAGCCATTCAACAATTGTAGAACATGTAGACTGTTCCAAGTTTTTTTTTTTTTTTAAAGATTTATCTATTTATTGGAGAGAGAGAGAGAGCGTGGGTGGAGGGGCAGAGGGAGAGGAAGAGAAATCCTGAAGCAGACTCCCTGCTGAACGCAGTCTACACTTGGCTCCATCCTGTGACCCTGAGATCATGACTGGAGCTGATACCAAGGGTCACCGTTTAATGCTTAACCACCTGAACCAACCCAGGCACCCTGATGGTTCCAAGTTTTTAACATAAATTTTTTTTTTAAAGATTTTATTTATTTATTTGACAGAGAAAGAGACAGCGAGAGAGGGAACACAAGCAGGAGGAGTGGGAGAGGGATAAGCAGGCTCCCCACTGAGCAGGGAGCCCGATGCGGGGCTCGATCCCAGGACCCTGGGATTGTGACCTGAGCTGAAGGCAGACGCCCAACTACTGAGCCACCCAGGTGCCCCTGGTGCCCCTAACTATTTTTTTTTAAAATAGGCTCTATGCCCAGCGTGGGGAGCCCAGTGCACAGTGCCTGAACTTACAGCCCTGAGATCAAGACCTGAGCTGAGATCAAGAGTCAGACACACCCGACTGAGCCACCCAGGCGCCCCTTAACATAAATATTTTGACAAGTATTTTAATGAATAATTTGTGAGCAACTTTGCACATTCAGTACTCTTTCCGTTTGGGTCATTTCTTTGGAATAAGTTCTGGTGTGCAGAATTCGCCCGAAAGGTGAAAGAATACTTCTCGGGCCCTCATTACTTTATTGAGAGAGCATTCATGGATTAACTCCGGCTTACATTGCAGTAACCACCGTCCTCACGGACCCCCACCCCATCTGGCTGGTGGGAAGGGCTGCCGAAGCTCCATTTGTGATTAACGCTGTCATCCGATACCCAGTGGAAGTCATTTCATATCCTTTAAGTTACAGAGCCACAGTAGCTCAGTTTCGAAAAAGGAGGGTTCCTCCGTCACCCCACGAAGAAACAGATGTAGGAGGCAGACTGGGCGTGGCTACAGTTTGTGGCCCCACTCAGATGACTTTCCCTGCTATTCGTACAGGGAAAACAAAACAAAACCTCATTTCCTCTTCATATTTCTTTCTGGGCAATTCTTCCAGGTCAAAAATCATCCATATTTATGCCTTAATAATCTTTTATCGTTCCTTTTATCTTAAGAGTATTTGAAACATTTTTGCCATTTCCCGTCTAAACTAAACCTTTGGTTGAACTTAGAAAATACCATCTGTGACTCCTTAACTGTCTATACATATCTACCAGGATTCTGGGAAATGATCAAGTTTGCCTGGGTCCAGTATGTCAGTATCCTGCTAATCTTCCTCTGGGTGTTCGAAAAAATCAAAAGATTTGTGTTTCAAAATCAGGTGGTGACCACAATCCCTGTCACAGTGATGCCCCAGGGAGAAGCGTATAAGGAGCACTTATCCTAAGAAGACCATTTCTGAGAACTCAACAGGATCCTTGCTACCTCATTGTTGTCTTCTGAGAACTGCCATCTTAAGTTTTTGCAAAGAGCCTATGGACGCGTGCCGGGCGTGTGCTTTTCCTATCAAAGGACAATCCTTTCTCATTTTTCTCTACACAAATCCGTATCTTCTAAGCACCTGGCACATAAGAACCACTCATCAGGGACCGGCTTGTGGAAACATCCAAGGGTTCCCGAAGGCTATAATTTGCTTGCTTTTTTTTTTTTTTTTTTTTTTTTTGCCTTAGGCTTGAATTTCAGGAGAAAACTACAAGCAGTTCAGACCTCTTGGACAGAGTCCCATCTCTGGCCAAGCAAAGACTTTTCCTCTCTTGAACTGAGAAACACGCTGTGCACTTCTTCCCGCTATTGTAAACCACCTCTTACTCTTTTCAGGGCTCTCTTGTGAGAGATACGCAAATCGGTAGCACTTTCCACTCCTGAGCGTCTGAATTTCCCATTCAGAGCTTTGGTTTCCAGCACCGAGAGGCCTCAAAGGGGAGAATGGGGAGCGAGAAGAAGGGAGCGCTCAAGGGCACATGTGCGCGCACGTGTGCGGGCGGGCGACCCCAGAACACGAGGACCGTCCACCTGCCCTCGGCCTAACACACAGTCATCTGTCATCAGCTCAGCTGAGCGGCCCTTTATCCCGGCCCTGCTGTGGCTGGCTTGTTGCCCTGCCTTTCGCCCTGTCTGTGCCCCCTGGAACAGCAGGCTTCAGCCAGAGTGCTGTTTCCTTCACCATCCCCTCGGCAACAGTGGGGGAGCTAAGGGTGGTAACCATAGTCGCCTTCTCTCCGGCCCTCCTCCAGCAGCCTGGACACTTGCCACTCCTCGTCCCTGACAGCCCTCCCCCTTCTCGAGAAGGACGGGGGTGACAGAGAAGCTGTTGTTGGTATTGGCTCCCACTGCCCACAGCCACAGAGTTTATTTGGAGGCTAGCGGGAAGCCCGGCTACTTTTATTTCCCCTGATGAAGGAACAGGGTGCCGATCAGAGTGAGCGACTGTGGGGAGGACGCTCGAGGTGCAGTGAGGGGATGAGGGGATGCTCACCCCGGCAGCCTGCTCTGGCCTGGTCGGTAGCGGAATGACAGGCAGGCCGGCAGGCTCATCCTCTGGCTCACGCGAGGTCCGCAGGATGGAAACGCTGAAATGGGCCTCTATTGCGCGTGGAAGACGGTCTCTGTTCTTGGCCTGAGGACACAAGCTGCCCTCCAAGGACAAATAGATCTGCTTCCTGATCCCAAGATGTCACCGGCCCTGGAGACACGCCTGTTCTGATACACGTGTTATGCCCACCCATGAACACACTCCTCACTGTATGCCTCAGTTTACCTTGGAGATTCAGTTCGCATTTCCAAAGCACCTTCTCTTTCAGGCCGACCAGAATCAGAGCTCCTTTGAAGAATTCAAGCCCAAGAATAGCTCACTGCTGGCCCCTCTGCCTTTTCTTTTAACATCTAGGGCGGTTGATATACCTAAATATTTTCTCTTGAGATATAAATGGAAAAAAAGAAAAAAAACGGTTTCTGGTTTGAATCACAAGAAGGTAATGAGATACGGAAAGATAGCTAAAGATGTGAGTAAACACTGCGTTTTGTTAAATTATTTTAATGCAAAATTTATATAAAGAACCATGATGTTTTGTACCTTTCTAATTAAAATATTCAAAACTGAAGGCTGTGTGTGGCTTTCTCAAGGAGAAGAGTTTGGAAAGGGGGTGGGGAGGGCAGAGGTTGCGCACACTTCTCCGAGTTACTCACCGACCGCCTGGCCTTGCCAGGGCTCTGCCCAAAGACCTTGGAGCTTTTGTTAGCTCTTTGGCAAAGTCTCCTGGTCCAGCCCCAAGTACATGTGAATTTTCAGTGGAATTTACATGGCATGTAGAAACCACAGGCTGGAAAATTACAACTGTCTGGCGAATATCAAATTATTTACAGATCAGATACTGGTTGCTTCGGAACCTGCATGACACAGTGTAGTGGCAAGAGGGAAAAAGGTGAGAAATACACAGGATTTTATCAACTGAGCTGTAACTCATAGCTAAGTCAGGGTTAGAGACAATTACACAATATTTGGGTTGGGGGAGACCTCTAATTTTGCAAAATGAATATCCAGTTTCTGTGTGACTCAGGTAGGGCCCCTAAGACCCTACTTGGGTCCCATCAACTAAAAAGCAATTCTCTGTCTTCTTTCTTTATCCTCATAGTCATGCTTTTTAATTTTTAAAGATGTTTTTATTCATTTGAGAGAGAGCACAGGGGGAGGGGAGGATCAGAGGGAAAGGGAGAAGTAGACTCCCCACTGAGCAGGGAGCCCCCCCCAGAGCTCTACCCCAGAACCCCAGGATCATGACCTGAGCCTAAGGCAGATGCTCAACTGACTGAGCCACCCAGGCGCCCCTCATGTTCATGCTCTTTATGATGTTTTGTTTCTGGGGCACCTGGGTGGTTCAGTCGTTAAAGCGTCTGCCTTCTGCTTGAGTCATGATCCCAGGGTCCTGGGATCAAGCCCCAAATTAGGCTCCCTGCTCAGCGGGAAGCCTGCTTCTCCCTCTCCCACTCCCCCTGCTTGTGTGCCCTCTTTCACTGTGTCTCTCTCTGTCAAATAAATAAAAACTTTTAAAAGAAAGTCTTGTTTCTTTCTGACCAGATAAATTCTAAATGCCTGTTGGGGAAAATATATAACTACAGTAACCTAAGGAAAATAAGTTGTCCTTAAATGTCCTGTTGGTATTCTGGTACGTGTCTTTTGTACTGTTTCTAATTTTTTCTCTATCATAAGCAACACTAATATGAACTTTGTGTATAAATCCTTACTGCCATTTGTTTCCTTAAGATAGATCCTAGAGGGGCACCTGGGTGGCTCAGTCAGTTCAGCATCTGATTCTCAAGAGTCAGATCTTGATCTCAGGGTGGTAAGTTCAAGACCCCCGTTGAGCCCCATGCTGGGCGTGGAGCCTACTTTAAAAAAATAAATCCTAGAAAGGAATCGCTAATTCAAAAAGCTTATGGTTGTTCTTAAGGACTTAAATTCATCTTGCCAAACCGCATCCTGGAAAGAATGCACTAATTTATACTCCCAGCAGCAGGGACTTTTCTTAGATCCCAGCACAGATTACAAGAGGTCAAAATTCTCTTTTTCAGATGCCTGGACTCTGTTGTTATCTGCGCAGGGGAGGTGGGGGGCGGGCTGTTTCACTTACTGAAACATGTCCTGTATTTATCCGGACCTGCTATCAAGCCTGGGCCCCTGGATTGAGGGGGACTAGAACGTGGAGGGGGACAGCCGGCTCTGGGCCCAGCCCCTGAGTGTTTCGGCTCCCCGTGCCTCGGCCCCTCCCAGCTCGGCTACTGCTTGGGGAGGCCGCGCGCGTGTCCACCTGGTATCAAGATGCCTTGCACTTGGTTTAGGTCTGAGGCTGGGGGCTTGGGAAGCGGCTTGGATTCCAAGTCACTTCTCTGCGAGGATGCCACCGAGAGCGAGGAGGGGCAAGATTAAGATTCAGTTTTCCCGCAGGGGCCTTTCGTGCCCCCGGGAGGCTTCCTCCTCTGGGAGCGGAGCAGGAGGCAACTTGTTGGTCAATTAGCCGGATGAGAGGTGAGTGCGAGCGCCCTTCGACGTCCTCGGGCAGCCCCCGGGCCCACCTGTGCCCTCCCTCCCCCGGTCCTCCCGCGCCCGCCCCCGGGCGGCCGCCCCTCCCCCGAGGTGGGGAGGGTAGCGAGAGCCGGGGGCCAACCGGCTTCTTCCTTCCTTCCGTCCCTCCCGCCCCGGCTCCCGCCCGCAGGCTCCAGGACCGCAGCCACGTCTGAAAGCGCCTCATTGTGTGCGCTCTCCTGCGGCGCGGAGCAGCGGCCGGGGCGGCGCAGGGCTCCCGCGCAGGAGCGCAGGGGCGCGGAGGCGCGGCGACCGCCCGGGGTGAGCGGGGCCCCCGGGCAGGCGTGCCCGAGTCTGTGTCTGGCTGTTGCCCCACGACTGCGCCCCACACACATACGTCCCGTTATTAAGACGCCTCTCCTTTTCCAGGACACTCCTGCCTTGTTTCCAGATTCCCTCCGCCTTAGGTCTCCAGGTGCCTCCACTATCTTGGTATCTGCTGATCCGCGCCCGTGTCTCTCGGAGCCTTCTGGGCGTCACTGGGTGCCCCTTAAAGCCTTGAGAACCGACGGAGCACGTCAGCCCCTGCGGACTCTCCCAGGGAAGACACAGCCGCTTGCGGACTGGAACTTGGAAGAGGAGACGTCAGGGAGCCTCTGGGGTGTCCGCCTCCCCGCCGCGCCAGCCCGGGCAGGGACGCCAGCTTTGGGGTACGTTGGTTGGTCCTCCCTCCGCACAGGACGCTCCCAGTCAGGGGCATGGGGCTTGTAGCCGGGGGGGTTCGGGGCTGGGGAGGAGAGCTGCGGCTGGTGTTTCTATCAGAACATGGAAAGGACATGGTAGCCCCAGGCGCTGGTTGGAAAGTGTCTTCCTGCGGCGTCAGCTCACCCGAGATCACTGCTGGGGATCCCTAAACTCTTGAAACGTGAGATTCCAAGGGCATGGTACTAATCTAGAATGCTTTCCCCCACGGAACTCTTAAGGAAAAGCAGCTTGGTGAGCGAATTTAGAACCATCAGCACCTGAATGGGAGAGTCTGGCTTGTGAGCTACGAGAAAGATCTCTCTTGGCCTCAGCATAGGTGCCCCGGTACCAGTTCACCCCCTTTCCCTCCCCGTCTTGAACCGGAGGCACGAGGGTGGGAAAACTGAGGCCTCAAGGGCAGCGGGGACTTGGCTGCCCTGGAGCCGAGAGTCAGTGTGTGTGTGTGCCAAGTACCCGAGCTAATGGGAATAGTGTGTGTGGCTCGTTGAGCCTTGGCCATGCTAAGGGTTAGACGGCTCCACTTCTCTCTCCTTGGCGTGTTTCGCTGCTGCTTTGCGTGTCTGTGTTCTGCCCCTGCCTGGGACTGCCGCATTCTGTTCTGGGGTGCTAGGTCTCCTGAACCAGGCCAACCTGTGGTTCTTGAGTGTTCCGTATGAAGAGGCTTTCGCTGGGATCCATAGAGTAGAGTTGTGACCCAGGATCTGGAGGATCTCTGAGCAAATACAAATGTACTATTTGACAGACATTGTTCTAAGTGCTTTAGCAATAGTAACTCATTGAATCTTCAAATCAAAGCCCTGACTTGGGTGATATTATTTCCCCCATTTCATTTCTTAAAGTAAGCTCTAGCCCAAGGCAGGGCCTGAACTCTTGACCCAAAGGTCAAGAGTTGCACGCTCTGTGGGCAGAGCCAGCAAGGGAATTTCCCCCATTTTATGGATTAAACAACAATAGGCAGAGAGATTAAGTGACTTGCCCAAGATCACACAGTAAATGATCAAATGGAGTTCTTTAGCTGCTGTGCTATCCCTACTCCCAGTCGTGCGTCAGAATCCTCCTTCTAGTCCAGTAAGGGGAGATAAGTACAGAAATGCATAAAAAAAAGAGTATTGTGCAAGGTGATAGTAGCATTGACAACGATTTCTCAATATCACCTAATAATACTCAGTCCGTGTTGGAATTTCCTATTGCCTCAAAGATACTTCTCGCACTTTGTTTGTGTGAATCAGAAACCAAACAACGTCAACACATGGCATCGGGCTGTTACATTATTTTGAGTCATTTTCTTCTAAAACAGCCCCTTCCTCCCCCCCTTTTTTTTTAAGATTTTATTTATTCGACAGAGAGTAACACAGCGAGAGAGGGAACACAAGCAGAGAGAATGGTAGCGGGAGAGAGAAGCAGGCCTCCTGAGCGGGGAGCCCGATGCGGGGCTCCATCCCAGGATCCTGGGATCTGACCTGGGCCGAAGGCAGACGCTTAACGACTGAGCCACCCAGGCACCCCAATCCCCCCCTTTTTTATGTCATTGAATTTTAGGAATGAGTTACTTTTCAAAAATAATAATCAAAATAAGACATTAAAAAAATAAACCAGAGAACATTCCAGATTATCCCTGTAATAAGAGAGCTCAGTCAACACCTAGGGGAGCACAGGGCGCGAGCTAAATGTGCCCTCCCTACCCCCAACCCCTGCATGTGTTACTTCAGAGAAGAAGTGCGAGACCCCACACTTCAGGTCCTCCTAGCCGTAAGGTTCTACGATTGGGTCCTGTGCAAAGTGCATTTTGAGGATCCCCCAAGTTCAGAACCAGGGAAAGATGTTACGTGGTATCTGCTCATGTGCTTTGAAATGCCCCCAGGGTAGCTCTGAGCTGGGGAGACTTGAAGTTCCTTTCCCGAACAATTTGATTTCATTTCCCAATAGATTCTCGCAGGCCAGTCTCTGCTCCATTAGCATCTGGGCCGCGTGACTCCAGCTTCCCTGCCTCCGGCTGATGCCACGAAGCTGCTGTCCCGGACTGGCAGAGGGATAGCAGATGTGGCCAGGGCTTGGGGCCAGGAACGTCTTCAACCACCGCCCCGAGGTTCAGGGAGGGCTTGGGGATCTTGACATCTTTCCTCGAACAGGAAGTTAATTCTCCAGCCAATGCCCCTGTCCTGCTCTGGCCAACTGGTATATTCAGCCTGGGTGGCTCAGTCGGTTAAGCATCTGCCTTTGGCTCAGGTCATGATCCCAGAGTCCTAGATCCAGCCCACAGTTGGGCTCCCTGCTCAGTGGGGAGTCTGCTTCTCCCTCTGCCCCTCCTTCTGCCTGCCACTCCCCCTGCCTGTGCTCTCTCTCTCTCTCTCAAATAAATAAAGAAAATCTCTTTTAAAAAAAGATTATGAGGGGCGCCTGGGTGGCTCAGTCGTTAAGCGTCTGCCTACGGCCCAGGTCAGATCCCAGGGTCCTGGGATCGAGCCCCGCATCAGGCTCTCTGCTCTGCAGGAAGCCTGCTTCTCCCGCTACTATTCCCTCTGCTTGTGTTCCCTCTCTCGATGTGTTTCTGTCAAATAAACAAAATCTTTAAAAAAAAAAAAAAAAAAAAGATTATGAATATTAAGTACGCATCTTTCCAGATTTCTTCTGTGCGTTTTTGTGGCTTTTTTTTTTTTTTTTTTAAGATTTTATTTATTTATTTGAGAGAGAGGGAGAGAGAGCACGAATAAGGGTAGGGGGGCAGAGGGAGAGGGAGAGGCAGATTCCCCACTTGGCAGGGAGCCCCACGGGGGTTGGCGGAGGGCCTCGATCCCAGGACCCTGAGATCATGACCTGAGCCAAAGCCTGACGCTTAACCCACTGGGCCACCCTGGTGTCCTTGTGTATTTTTTCTATAACCACTTTATTGAGATAAAATTCACATACCTTAAGATTCTCCTTTTAAAGTGTACAGTTCAGTGATTTACAGTATATTCGTGTGTTGTGTTAATCACCTCAGGGCTCATCCATGTTATAGCACATATCAATACTTCATTCCTTTTTATTGCCAGATAACTACAGTTGATCCTTGAACAACATGGGTTTAAACTGTGTGGGTTCACCTATATGCAAATTTTTTCTATACAGTACATCGCTATAAATGTGTTTTCTTCTATGATTTTCTTAATAGCATTTTCTTTTCTTTAGGTTACTTTAATACATATAACATACAAAATGTGTGTTAATTCACTGTTAATGTTAAGATTGGTGGTGGGTTAATAGTAGCTAAATTTTCCAGGAGTCAGAAGTTAAACGTGGATTTTCAACTGTGTGGAAGTTGATGCCCCAACTTCCGAATTGCTCAAGGGTCAACTGTATATGGATGGACCACATTTCGTTTATTCATTCATCAATTTTTTTTTAAGATTTTATTTATTTATTTGACAGAGAGAAATCACAAGTAGGCAGGCAGAGAGTCAGGCAGAGGAAGAGGGGGAAGCAGGCTCCCTGCTGAGCAGAGAGCCCGATTCGGGGCTCGAACGCAGGACCCTGAGATCATGACCTGAGCTGAAGGCAGCGGCTTTAACCCACTGAGCCACCCAGGAGCCCCTATCCATTCATCAATTGATAGACATTTGGGTTGTTTCCATTCTGAGGCCATTATGAATAATGTTGCTATGAAAATTTATGAACAAGTTTTTGTGTGGATATGTGATTTCAGTCTTCTTCGATATGTATTTATTTTATTCTACTCTTTTTAAGATTCATTTGAGAGAGTGAGCACAGGTGTGCTGGTGTGTGGGTGTGGTGGGGGGCAGAGGGAGAGGGAGAAGCAGACTTCCTACTGAGCAGGGAGCCTATGCAGGGCTGGATCCGAGGACCCTGAGATCATGACCTGGGCAGAAGGCAGACGCTTAAGCTTAAAGGACTGAGCCACCCAGGCACCCCTTGGATATGTATTTTAGATTGGCATTGCTGCATCTCTATGTTTCACCTTTTGAGGAGCTACCTGTTTTCTGCAGTGTACGAGAGTTCTGATTTCCCCACTTTCTTACGAATAGTGGTTTTTATCTACCTCTTTGATTATAACCATCCTAGTTGATGGGATGTGGTCTCTCATTATGGTTTTGATTGGCATTTCCCTAATGACTAAAAATTGTCAAGTGTTGTTTCTTGAACTTGTAGGCAATTTATATATCTTTGGAAAAATGGTCTATTCAAAGCTTTTGTCCATTCTTGAGTTGGGCTCTTTGTCTTCTGTTATTGAATTTTAAGAGCTCTTTATATGTTCTGGGTCCCTTGCTCTACATAAGATTTGTAAGTATTTTCTCCTTGTTGTCCTTTCACCTTCTTAATGATGTCCTTTGATATTTGTGTATTTTTTTATATATATTTGTGCATTTTTAACACCACTCTATGCTTTGGTACTTGTGGTGTTTCCACTGGACACTATGTAGTTTAGAGCTCTAAAGTTAGAAGGCTAAGACTTAAATTCTGACTCAGCTGGTGTGTGGGTCTCTTAGGCCAGTTTCCTAATCTTTCTAAACCCTAGTTTCCTTATTTGTAAAATAGGGAGGAGTATCAGGTCCATGTCATAGGATTGCTGTAAGGACTAAATCAGAAAATGGGCAGAAAAGTCTCGGCACATATAGGAAGCCCTCAACAGATGGTGTTTACTGGTGTTCCATTTCCAGCCCACCATAAACATTCATCTTCCTCCTCTTCTCTCTCCCCACCCCCTCTCGTTTTTTTCTTTTCTCTTTCCCTCCTTTTCAGCCTTCTCCCTAACAGATGCCCAGGGCTTCATCAGAGCTAGTTTGCCCCCAAGAGTGGCCCTTGATGCCGAGGGTCCACTGATCCTTCACCTGGAATCTGTCTGCTCTAATCTTTGGGATTCCTCAACAGGGATGGCCTCTAGCTGATGCCAAACAGAGAGAAATCTGAGCCTTGAGTTTGTACCTCGTATTACGTTTCACTTCCTTAGATACCCTGCCAGGGCCTGGGAGAGGCTGCTGAGTGAGTGGCATACAGAGCTGGGGTACAGGTGGGGCTCTCCCAGGAATCTGGGCTCCTGGGCTCAGCTCAGCCCCTCCTAGGGCAAACCGCCCCTCCCTGTAGCTCAAATTTCCCACCCGTCAATCAGAACAATAGCTCCTTCCTAAGTCTCTCAGGCCAACAGTCAGGGGTATTTAGAAGATACTGGCACTTTAAAATGCTCCGCAAGGGGGCGCTGGAGTGGTTCAGCCGAGGGTTGCATCAGACCCCAGGTCACAGCGCAGGTCTTGATCTCAGGGTTGTGGGTCCCTCCTTGTGTTGGGCTCCGCGTGGAGCATACTTTAAAAAAAAAAAAAAAATAGGTAAATTATTTAGCGGGAAGAAATGCCGGATACGTGGGGATCCAGATCACAGAGTATCTGACTTTAAATAGGCAAATTTAATGACACTTAACTCTCTGTCTTAGGATTCTTGACTCTTTTTTTTTTTTTTAATTTTTAAAAAAAATTTTTTAAAATATTTTATTTATTTATTTGACAGAGAGAGAGACAGCGAGAGAGAGGGAACACAAGCAGGAGGAGCGGGAGAGGGAGAAACAGGCTTCCCGTGGAGCGGGGAGCCCGATGTGGGGTCCTGAGCGGTCCTGGGATCATGATCTGAGCCAAAGGCAGCCCCAACTCTTTTATTTCTTAATTAGTTAATTACTTTATTTGTCAGAGAGAGAAAGCTCCCTGCTGAGCAAGGAGCCTGCTGCAGGGCTCGATCCCAGGATCCTGAGATCATGACATGAGCTGAAGGCAGACGCTTAAGGGACTGAGCCACCCAGGCGCCCTGGGGGTTCTTGACTCTTTGTTAAAAGACAACACACATACAGAAAAGAGCGCAAGTCATAAAAATACAGGTTGGTCGGGGCGCCTGGGTGGCTCAGTCGTTAAGCGTCTGCCTTCGGCCCAGGTCAGATCCCAGGGTCCTGGGATCGAGCCCCGCATCGGGCTCTCTGCTCTGCAGGAAGCCTGCTTCTCCCGCTACCACTCCCTCTGCTTGTGTTCCCTCTCTCGCTGTGTTTCTCTCTGTCAAATAAATAAAATCTTTTAAAAAAAAAAAAAAATACAGGTTGGTCACACACGCAGGTATCCAGCACCTCATCAAGAAGCACAGTGTGACCAGCCCCCAGAAGCTCCCTCCGCGCTCCTGACAGGTCTGCCCTCGCCCCACCCCACCACAGGGACCCACTCTCAAATCAAAACACTTGTCTGTAAATGGCAGAAACCGAATTCAGGCTGGTTTGACGAAAAACAGAGCATTTTCCCCCACTGGGAAGTCCATGAGGGAATCTTCCCCGGCTGGATCCCGATGCTGCCAACCGCTCCTGGGCCCTCAGGCTTTTCCTTCTCCGCTCAGTTGTCTTCTGTGTTGGCTTTATACCCAGGCGGTTTCCCTCTTCCCTGCAGATCTACGCATATCTTGGTATTGGACTTGGGGCAGATGTCCATGCTAAGGTCGGGGGATAGTGTATGGAATGTAGAGATGAGCCAGGCGGGAGACACCTGACTCCCGAGGAACCATGAAGTGGGCGGTGAGCCCCATGCAAGCCACACGCACTTGGTGTGAGTGAGGTTGGTTCCTCAAAGAAAAATCTCGAGGCCGTCAGCAGAATGGGGAGGAACAAGTATGAGCAGACCCAAGCAAACTCTGTCTATTGCAACAACACATTGCAAGACTGCGCCCCACACTGGGTGCCTGGGAAGAGACACACTCACTTGCAGAATAACCATAGTCTTGACCCTCAAGGTGCTCATAGGCAAGGAGGGGAAGCGAAGTGTCACTCGGGGCAGAGTGGTCCATGCCTTGAGAGACACACAGGTGAGGTGACCTGGGAGGAAGTGACGACTCCTGGGGGAGGTCAGGGCTGAGGGGAACATGAAGTAATAATTCCAGGTGACCTGATGTACAGGGTGCTGGGGGAGATTATGGGAAGTGAGATTGGAAAGCAGAAGGTTGCTGAGTAGAAGAATGACACGGTCAAAGACAGTGTAGGCAGCTCTCTGGGGGCTCTGTGCAATATGAAATGCAGGGAGACCGGCTGGGGATTTTTCCAGAAGCCAGGAGAGAAGTATGCAGGCCGGGACTAGCACGGCCCTCCTCTGGCACTGGATCGTTGGGCCCCTCACTCGGACCACCATCTGCTCCCTTGACTACTTCACACGTTTGTCTTTGAGGTTCCTAGCTAGGTTGGCAGCTCTGCTAGGATAAGGGCATTGCACTTGGATCTCCTGGATTGATCCTCTTGCTTTCTTGTCTTTCATCTCTTGTCCATCTTTTATCCATCATTGGTCTTTTTGTTTTCCCTTCTCCATTTCTTCAATTCTGTCTTTCAACCCTACAATTTTTATCTCTAGGGCAATTTAATTCCAGGGAAAACGAAGGGTTATACAAGAAAGGAAAGGTGCTGCTAGCACACTGTGTGCTTCACCTGTGGGCTGGTTTACGAAGGATGTCAATTTTGAATATTGACTTCATGCCAAAAGTCTTTCAGTGACGTGACAAAGACTACTCCGTAAAGTGGTCCTGGGTAGCAGGGTAGGAGGGGAGACCTTCTGTTCCCTCTGTGGTCTCTTGTACTTTATTCCCACTCTCCTCCCCCAAAAGACAGGATTATTTCTATCACTATTATCAAAGACTTGGTGGAAGTTAGTGGCACAGTTGCCTCTAAGGAGGACCTGGGAGAGGCCCAGGGGCAGAGAATGTCACTTCCCTTTGACTCAGTGGCCCTTGCACTCTGGTATGGGGCTGTGTCTGCCAAAAGATGGGGTCCCCTTTCTAATTTTTTTTGAAGATTTTATTTATTTATTTGACAGAGAGATCACAAGTAGGCAGAGGCAGGCAGAGAGAGAGGGGGAAGCAGGCTCTCTGCCGAGCAGAGAGCCCGATGCGGGGCTGGATCCCAGGACTCTGAGATCATGACCTGAGCCAAAGGCAGAGGCTTTAACCCACTGAGCCACCCAGGCACCCCCCCCCCAAAGGAATTTTAAAATGAAAAAACTTATAGGCCTTCCAAGATAGGGGACTTCATTGGGGAAAGGCTTAGGAGTGAGTCCCACCCAGGAGCTCTACTCTGGGTGTCTGGCATTTGGCTTTAAACCTCTGCCCTAGGGGTACTGGGTGGCTCAGTTGCTTGAGCGCCTGACTCTTGATTTCAGCTCAAGTCACGATCTCAGGGTTGTTGAGATCGAGCCCCAGGTCAGACTCCATGCTGAGTGTGGAGCCTACTTATGATTCTCTCCTCTTCCTCAGCTCCCCCGCACCCTGCTCCCATTCTCTCTCTCTCTCTAAAACAAAACAACAAAATATATTCCTAAATCTCTGCCCTGTTCCTCACCCAGTATTCATATCTCTGAGCTTCATTGCCTCAAAATAGATAGAGGTGGGGCGCCTGGGTGGCTCAGTCTGCTAAGCTGTTAAGCTTCAGCCTTGGGCTCAGGTCATGATCTCAGGTTCTTAGCATCCAGCCCTCTCCCTCTCCTTCTGCCCCTCTTCCTCCCCCTGCTTGTGCACGCACTCTCTCTCAAATGAATAAAATCTTTATAAATAAATAAATTAGGCACACCTGGGTGGCTCAGTGGGTTAAAGCCTCTGCCTTCAGCTCAGGTCATGATCTCAGGGTCCTGGGATCGAGCCCCGCATCGGGCTCTCTGCTTGGCAGGGAGCCTGCTTCCCCTTCTCTGCCTGCCTGCCTCTCTGCCTACTTGTGATCTCTCTCTCTCTGTCAAATAAATAATTAAAATCTTTTTTAAAAATAAAAAAAATAAATAAATTAGATGGAGGTAATTTCTACCTCCCATGAATGTTGGGAGGATGCAATTCAATGATGCGGATCATCATCATTGAATGATGAGGAGAACCATCACACTTATCCTGGTGTCTTCCTGACCTGCCGTTGGGTCTTCAGTACCTAAGGCTCCTTATCAGAAATCTCTCCCGTAGGACCTGGATCTCTTTGGACAGTCTGCAGGGGGTAGCACGTGCCAATCCCCTTCCTAGTTCTCCAGTTTCAGTAATAGGATCAGGTATCAGTTCCGTGTTGTGTGAGTCACCTAAGAAAACCTCTGGTTTCCCTGGAGAGCAGGTAACACACAGAATGGTAGCTTACGATCAAGATCCTCCCTAGCCAGGAAAGGGCTGGGCTGGCAGGGCTGCTGTGTTTGGGCCCAACGCCGCCGGGGTCGCCAGTGCTCTTCAGAGATTTCCCAGGAACGGGGGAGGCCAGCTGACTGTAATTGGAAAGTGCCAGGAACTCAGAGATGCAAGTCCTGGGTCAGGAGTCCCTCTTTCACTGCTGGCTCTCTGAGCTTTGGGTCCTTCACATAAAAAACGGAAACCATAATGTCCACCGAAGGCACATTGAGTGAAATCCTCACATCTAGCCCTCGTGGTTCCGGAGGGAGAGCTGCTGGGTGACACCTGCCCTCTCTGGCAGGCTCCCTAGAAGTGGGATCTGCTCACAATTTAGACCTGGCTTTTCCAGGAGGTGACATAGGCAGGAAAGGGACTCCGAGGGAAGCAAATGCTGGGAAAGCAACAAGGGAACTTTCGTGCCCCTCCCTCCCAAAGCAGCTCCTCCTTGAGATTGTGGCCAGAGCAATGGGTGCAAGGAGGGAAGAAGTCTCGGACCTCAGGGTGCGCGAGCTTGGCTCTTCATCCCCTTCACTCTGTGGGACAAGTGTGATATTGTTAAGATCCAGTAAAGAGCCCAGGGGTGGGCACAGGAGATGCTGGGATTCCCGATGTCGGTGACCTCAGGGTGTCTCATCCGGGTAGAGACCTCCCCTGGTGCCGCCTCTCCCAACATAGCACCAGCCACAGTAGCACTGGGCCAATGTATGGCACTAGCAAGCCCTTCACCCTCTGTGTTCTCGCAGCTTCTTCATGGCAAAGCCCAAGAGGCTACAGAAGAGAAAACTGAGCCTTGGAGAAGTCAAGTCATTTGCCCCAGGTTTCGTAGCTCCTAAGTGGCACCAGAGGGCTCACTGCAGCCCTCTCTCCCCCACCCGGCAGGAGACACCCTCAGTTCACACCCACTTGAAAAAATGTGCTCAGGGGCTGGACAACTCTGTCCCACCTGCGGGGAACTTTCCTTCGTCTGGGAATGCAAAGCCCTCCCACTGTGCAGGGCTGTCTCCTCCTGTGAGACTGTGACCCAGCGTCTCTCCTGCTTTCTCAGGCCCTGAAAACCCTGCAGGCATAGCCATGGATTGTGATTGAGGCAGGCAGCTCTCCCAGCAGCCCTGGGCAACGGTGAGTAACCTCAGCATGCAAAAGGGCAGATGGCGCCCCTCTCCCTTTACTGCTTTCTTCTGCACATTCCCTCAGGTCCAGAAGGGTACCCTCCCTCTGCAGTTCATGCATCCTGGAGCACTTTACTCCCCATAGATAGTAACATTTGGTGTGCTCTATGTCATTTATTTACTTTTTTTTTTTTTAAGATTTTATTTATTTATTTATTTGACAGAGAGATCACAAGTAGGCAGAGAGGCAGGCAGAGAGAGGGGAGGAAGCAGGCTCCCCCCGAAGCAGAGAGCCCGATGCGGGGCTCTATCCCAGGACCCTGAGGTCATGACCTGAGCCGATGGCAGAGGATTTAACCCACTGAGCCACCAGGAGCCCCTCATTTATTTACTTTTAATAATAGAAGCTACATCTGCTTGTTTAAAAGAAGTCAGACACCACAGAAGCACAGGCAGCAGAAAGGGCCAGTTATGGGGTTGGGACATGCCCCGCCCCCCAAGCTGTTCCTTTACTCCAGTACCAGTATTTATCCCCTTTTTTACAGATGGGTAAACTGAGTTACAGACAGATGAAGCGTTTGGTCCAGGATCACAGGCTAGGAAGTGGCTGAGCCCAGTGAGGGAGGCAAATCACCCATCAAGCTGTTGAGCTAAACAACCTACAATTGTCTCCCTACAAGGAATTCGGAAGCAAAAGGTGGGAATTTTGTTTTAAAAATTGTTTTAAAAACAGTACTTCCCTCTCCAGAAAAAGAGAGAGAAAGGAGATGGGAAGAGGGAGGAAGTAAGGACGAAGATACATTTCCCACGACATTCTGCAATGGGCCTTTTGCTCTGCATAGACTAGGTCTTGGCGGATGTCTTCAAGTCCTATTCCCCTGAGAGTGCCCTACAGAAATGGCCATGGGGGGGGGGCAGAGGGCGGGTGGTTGAGTCTGGGATGGGGGGACTGCTCCCTGCAAACACGGGCGGGGGCGGGGGACAGGCGTTGTGGGGGAGTGGCAGGGCGAGGGGGCCGCAGTTCCTAACGGCTGCCCTCTCCTCTCGCAGGCCCCCAGCCAGCGACATGTGGCTGCCGCGCGTCTCCAGCACGGCGGTGACCGTGCTCCTGCTGGCGCAGACAGGCATCCTGCTTTTCCTGGTCTCCTGGCCCAGGCCGCCATCCCCAGCCGGTGGCAAAGAGCGGGTGCACGTGCTGGTGCTGTCCTCGTGGCGCTCTGGCTCATCCTTCGTGGGCCAGCTCTTCAGCCAGCACCCCGACGTCTTCTACCTGATGGAGCCCGGGTGGCACGTGTGGACCACCCTGTCGCAGGGGAGCGCGCCGGCGCTGCACATGGCCGTGCGCGACGTGGTGCGCTCCGTCTTCCTGTGCGACATGGACGTGTTCGACGCCTACCTGCCGTGGCGCCGCAACCTGTCGGACCTCTTCCAGTACGCGGTGAGCCGCGCGCTGTGCTCGCCGCCCGCCTGCAGCGCCTTCCCGCGCGGCGCCATCAGCAGCGAGGCGGTGTGCAAGCCGCTGTGCGCTCGGCAGCCCTTTAGCCGGGCCCAGGAGGCCTGCCGCGCCTACAGCCACGTGGTGCTCAAGGAGGTGCGCTTCTTCAACCTGCAGGTGCTCTACCAGCTGCTCACCGACCCCGCGCTCAACCTGCGCATCGTGCACCTGGTGCGCGACCCGCGGGCCGTGCTGCGCTCCCGCGAGCAGACGGCCAAGGCGCTGGCGCGCGACAACGGCATCGTCCTGGGCACCAATGGCACGTGGGTAGAGGCCGACCCCGGTCTGCGCGTGGTGCGCGAGGTGTGCCGCAGCCACGTGCGCATCGCCGAGGCTGCCACGCAGAAGCCGCCGCCGTTCCTGCGAGGCCGCTACCGCCTGGTGCGTTTCGAGGACCTGGCGCGGGCGCCGCTGCCCGAGATCCGCGCGCTCTATGCCTTTGCGGGCCTGAGCCTCACGCCGCAGCTGCAGGCCTGGATCCACAACATCACGCACGGGTCCGGGCCCGGCGCGCGTCGCGAGGCCTTCAAGACCTCGTCCAGGGACGCGGTCAATGTCTCCCAGGCCTGGCGCCACGCGCTGCCCTTCGCCAAGATCCGCCGCGTGCAGGAGCTGTGTGCCGGCGCCCTGCAGCTGCTGGGTTACCGGCCGGTCTTCTCTGAGAGTGAGCAGCGCGACCTCGCCCTGGACCTGGTGCTGCCACGCGGCCCTAGCAGCTTCAGCTGGGCGTCCTCCACTGCCGCACACCCCTAATCTTAGCTGACGCCCCGGTTGCGGCGCTGGGGAGGGAGCTGGGCACACGGGGCTCATGCCACTTATTGGAGGGGCCAGGAGCTTGGGAGCCCTTCCCTGTAGTGTGAATGGACTGAGGCCCCAGAGCTCCATGTTTCTTCTTGCTTCTGAATTTTCTTTTGAGTCCGCCTTAGCAGCTGGGTTCCCATCAGGCCCACACTTCATGGAAAACAAAATTGTGCCAGCACCTTTCTCTGGACACAGGGAATAAGCTCAGACAGCTTGGCTGCTGCTCTAGCGCTTTCTTCCTAAGTTTCTTTTCCTTTGATTGCATCATCCAGCAGCTGAGAAGGGGGTCCCAGCCCTGCCTGGGAGTGGAGAGAGGCACTATGGTGAGCTGGCCCCTGAAGTCTGTATACCGCCCCCCAACACACACGCATTCCCGAATTTGTTCCCCCCATGTCCCACCACTACACTCTATCAGAGCTGTTGGCCCTTATATTCACTCGTTTCTTTCAGGAAGAAATCAGACGAGATGCTTCTTACCTTGTGATCTCCCCTTGGTCTCTCTCTGCCCCATCTCCTGGGAGCCCACATGCCCCCATTGCCTGCCCAGTTACCCTGGGGTGAACGTTTGATTTGTTGGGACAGTTATGATCCTCCCCACAAAAATAGACATAATAATTAAGCTTGTGATACTAGACTTTACAGTTTGTAAAGTTTGACAAGCCAAACGCAAAACTGAACGGACTTGTCCAAGGTCACACGATGAGGAAGACGAAGAGGGGAGGTTGCTCTGAGGCTACAGTTGGAAGGAGAGGGTCAGTCAGGCTTGCAGGGACCTGTCTCCGTCCTGAAGTAGGGTCAGATTTTCCTATCCTTTTGGGCAGTGGAAGAGCAAGCAGCCATGGCTGGGGCCACAGCTGCAGGATATAGGAGGTGGTAAGATGTCTGGGCCTAGAGTGCAGAACCTTAGAGAACCTCCCTGATAAGCCTGGAGGGAGGCAGTGAGGGGGAAAGGTAGAGGGAGAAAGGAAGAAGGGGCGGGGAGAAGCTCCCAGAACCTCTGGGAAGAACAGGGACACAGAACTGAGTGTGCACCAACTTCGCAGCATGGAGCTGGTGCTCGGACTGACCGTTGTCAGCACATGTGTGCCCCCTACCCCTGGAAATGAGTGGGCTGCCTCTTTGTTGCCATCAGTTGCTGGAAGGGATAGTCTGGAGCTTGCTAGCTTCTTTTTTCAGCCTAAGAGTGTGGCCTTGGATTGGTGGGACCTCAATTATGGACCCCTAGCCTTGCTGCGAAGCAGGTGGTCAATGGGGAATCTGGCGTTTTCCACTTATTTTCTTGCAGGGATCAGAGAGATATTGACCTTGAAGCTGAAACTTCAGGACACCTCAGTTAAGGATCTATCAAGCTGTAAAAACTTCAGGCCTCATAGGACCTCAGTCTGCCCCTTCACAATAAAATGGGGAAGGTATTTAAAACCCTGAATGTATGGGGCACCTGGGTGGCTCAGCTAAGTGCCTGACTTTGGCTCAGGTCATGATCCCAGGGTCCTGGGGTAGAGCCCCACAATGGGCTCCCTGCTCACTGGGGAGTCTGCTTCTCCCTGTCCCTCTGCCCCTTCCCCTGGTCCTGCTCAAGATCTCTCTCAAATAAATAAAATCTTAATAAATAAATTTTTAAAAAGTTTAAAACCCTGAATCTACCAGTTGGGACTCTGCAACTTAGAAAGGCTCGGGCCACATAGCTCCATGTATGGGATAGACCTCAAACTCACATCTCTGACTTCAGGGCTTACAGTTCTAACTGAACTGGGGATGAAGTAAAGGACCCCACGACAGGCTTGGAAAGCCAGATCGTTTCCCCCAGTAGTGAGCCATCCTGACTTTTGGCTGGCGTATGGCTGTACACATCTCCAGGACCGGGATGTTGAAGGGTATGGTAAGCAGTAGGCTGGGGCTTTGGGGCCCTTGCTGTTGACTCCTTTTTTTCCTTCCTGTCCCTCGCTGTGCTGGCCACTGGCGATAAAAGTAGCCTGCTAGTCTGCCTGGAAGGAGTGAATGTCAAGTGGAAGAGTCAGCCTGGGAAGGGTCCTGGACAATGTAGTATGATCAGGCAAAGAGGGGTAAGCAAGAAGTTCATGGTGCCAAAAATAGGGAGACACTGATCCCTTGTGGGGCCCATGAAGGCTTTTGGGATAGCTCAAAGCACAGCCTGAGAGTGCCATCATACAAGTTTCATTTACCCCTGCTCCGGTCACAGACTGTATTGATGGTCACAATTAATGGTCTTTGCTATGTGATTCATCCATTCTGACTGGACACCCGAAGTCCCAGAAAGGGGATGACTGGCTCCCAGACTTCACTCCCTGCATGTAGTGGACTCTGGGCAAGCCTCTGCGTGAGTTCCCGGGCATATCTGGTTCTAAGCAAGCCTGGGGGTGAACCCAGATCAGGTTTCAGGACAGGGACAGGCAGTACCCAATTGAGTGCTTCAGTGAGTCAGGTCAGTTCAGACCCTGGGGACATACTGGGGGATGGAGCCATCACAGACATTGCTCTTATGGAGACTGCAGACCCCAAATAAATAGTCCCACAGATAAACATGCAAACATAGATGTCAGTTGTGCTCTAGAAGAAACAATAAGAATGGGCAGAGGATGACCTACTTTAGTATGAGGAGTCCGGAGGACCTCTTTGGAGAGGAAGCATTGATTTGACTACGTGAAGGATGGATACGAGCTCATCAAGCACAGGGGGAAGAAAAAAGGATCCAGAGAAAGAGTGAGGGATTGGTCCCCTTGGAATCAAGTTTCCTTGAAAAAATTAAAATTTAGGCTCAGGAGACGAGAGATGCCTTCAAGAGGTGAGCAGGTTTGTGTGTCTCTAGTAAAGATTCCTAGAAGTAGAACTGCTGGATCAAAGAGCATTCACGTCTTTAAAGGTGAAACTGCCAGATTACTCCAAAAGCAGAATAACAACTTATACCTTCCAGAATGGGGTCAAGAACGCCGTTCCCATCCCTCCCCTACTAACCACCCGCACCCCACCACCATCAGCTTTATGGGGTAAATCCGTCCTTTCGTTGTTACCTACCTGATGGAACGTTATTCCGTACTAAAAAGATAAGAGCTATCAAGCCAAGAAAAGACGTGGAGGAAACTGAAATGCCTATTACTAAATGGGGGTTGGGGGTGGGAAAGCCAATGTGAAGAAGTCACCCCCTGTACAATTCCAACTATATGACATTCTGGAGAAGGCAAAACCATGGAGACAGTAAAAAGTTTGGCGGTTGCCAGGGGACAGGGAGGGGAGGGGATGAATACATGGGGTGAGGGTTTGGGGGGCAATGAAAATACTCTCTATGATACCATAGAGATGGGGGCATGTCATTAACTATCCACAACCATAGAATGTACGACACCAAAAGCAAACTCTAAGGTACACTAGGGACTTTGGGTGATTATGATGTGTGCATGTAGGTTCATCCTGGGTAACACATGTACCCCTCTGGTGAGTGATATTGCTAATGGGAGAGACCATGAATGTGTGAGGGCAGGCGGTGTATGGGACATCGCTGCACCTCTCTCTATTTTGTTATACACCTAAAACTCTTCTAAAGAAGTTAAGTCTTTTAAAAACTGCAGTGACTGCATTGGTAGCCTCAGGAGGGCGTGGGAGTCTGCTCAAAGGAGAGGGTTTGGCCAACCACACAGAGACTGAAGCAATCACCTCAGACCAGACTTTGAATTTTCCTGGAATGGCAAGTCCTTCAGCCTATCAAGGGTTCTCTCCCTTAGGTCACGACTGGAGAACCTGGTTGGCCCCATAGTTCTAGTGCCATTCGGATCCCAGTCTCCAAGACCTCCCCGCCTCCATTCATTGGTTCAATACACATAATGACTTGAGCACTGACCTGTGCAAAAGTAGGGAATGATCATGGCGACTAGGAATGCATGTGCATAGGGGTGTGAACTGCAATTTTTAATGGTGAGATCAGGGTAGGTCTTATTGGGAAAGTGACCTTTGAGTGAAGTCTTAAAAGAAGTGAGTCAGTTAATTAAGGAGTAACTACAGGGAGGGTGTCCCAGAGGAGGAAAAAGTCAACACAAAAATCATAACGAGGGAACCCATTTGGTATTTTGGAAGAACACCAAGAGGCTAGTAGGTCTGGTGGGGTGGGACAAAGGAGGAGTGCTAGGAGGTGAGAAGGTAAGAGAGAAGAGGTCAGATCATGCAGGACTTTGTGGGCTTTGGTGAGGACTTGGGCTTTTACTTAACATGAGATAGAGGGTGTCCAAGGCCACTCTTGCTCTGTGGCACTCCTCTGTTAAACAAATAAATATGCATATAATATCACATATGTGCATAATATGTCAGATAGTTTAAAAGTAATAGAAGTACCCAGTTAAATATTTCACTATAATATCGCTGCCTATGTTAGTATCCTGAATTGGTGTATTGCCAGTTTTTCAATTTTTCAACTGGATTTAAATTTACCACACTGGGGGGGGGGGCACCTGGCTGACTCAGTTGAAAGAGCATGTGACTCTTGACCTCTCTAAATGTCTTTTTTTTTTTAACCTCTCAATTCAGAATTTGACTGGGGATAGAATTGTAAATTCAAAATGTTTCCTGATGTGACACAAAATTGACTGTCATTATAACCCTAAAATAAGTGGTTTCTTCCACTTCTTACACACTGTGGTGGTCTGGGAAATGTACCAAAAGATAGTACTATTAAATATTTCATGACTTTTTTCTGCTTGCTATTGCTAGTTGAGATAGGTTTCTGGGTTGATGCAAATCGCAGTTGCAGTGTTGAGGCATGGGCATTAACTTCCAAAACAAAGTCTTCAAGAGGGAATTCTAATAAACAATTTTGCTAAAGTCGTTGAACTAATATTATGTAAAATACTATGAATTTTGCACGCAATGCTTAATATTACGTAAAATACTATGAATTTTGCACGCAGCGTTTAATTTAAAGTATTTAAGCTTTCCAAAAAATCGCTTCCCCTCCAACTGTTGTAGGTAATGCTGTACAATCTTGTAGATTCCTTTTAAATCTACGCGGCAGGTCTGGGGAGGGTATGCAATTCCCCTACTTTCTTGTAGATGGCGCTGCAGAGCAAGGCAGAGAAGAGAGCATCCTGGACAGGAGAGAATCGTCCAGTAGGGGGCGTAGCGCGTGGGTGCCAGGTCCCGGAGAGCCGTACGCAACGTCAGGGGCGGGAACAACTCTCGCCCCGCCCCTGCCATCTGCAGCGCCCTGTGATTGGAGAAAGGGCCCATCACTTGGCCGCGCCGTTGGGGTGGGAGGAAGAAGGCCCCGTCCGAGGGTGACGCTGAGGCGGCGGAGGTCCGGAGAGCGCGTCGGTCTGTGAGTGTGAGCCAACCTCAGCGGCGCCCCGGACGCTCTCCCCATCTCTCTGCGGTGAATGGCGGCGGGATGGAGCACGAGGGGAGCGGCGGCAGTGGGGGGTCGGCCGGGCTCCTACAGCAGATCCTCAGCCTGAAGCTTGTGCCACGGGTGGGCAACGGGACCCTGTGCCCCAACTCCACTTCTCTCTGCTCCTTCCCAGGTACCGGCCCCGCCCCGTTCCGCGCTTGCGCACTCTGCGTCTCGGCGCGGCCGCCCGGTAGGGGAGCCGAGGGGACCTTCTGCGCCCCGCGGTCCCACCTTCTCGGGGCTGTTTTCCTCCTGGAAGGAGGTTCCCGCTCCGTCGGCAGGGAGCTGGGAATATAGCCCTTCCCCCGTCACTTCCTCGCGGCCACCTCGGGCCAGTCACTGCGACCCCGGGCTGGGGGCCAGAGCGGAGGGAGCGGCCGCGAGTGGACCGGTCAGTGGAGGGAGCTCGGCCACCACTCGGGCTGATCTTGCTCTTGGAGTTTCCCGACGCCCCAGGGTCGGACTGGGACTCGAAGGAGCCCCGGAAGCGGCCGCCCCTCCTTGTTTGGGGCGCGAGGCGCCTGGCCCCTGCGCTCCTCCCGGCCGCGCGGCTCCCCGCAGCTCTCGCAGCTCGGACGCCGAACCGCCCCGGCAGGGCTGAGGGGCCGAACGCAGCGCTCCGGCTCCCACGGGGTCTAGTCTCGCCCAGCCCCCGGGGCCCCCAGGTTGTCTGCCGTTCGCTCGCCCCTCCTTCCAAATGCACCCACTCCGCCAGCTTCTCTTTCTAGGAATCACTTTCTGAGACCTGTTGCCGAGTTCCCCACTCATGCCTTCGAGCTCTTTGACACAGATTCCAGCTCCTGCTGGGTCTGGTGTAAGGGTTTTTGAAAATTATAATACAAGGTGGAAAGCTCTGCATGCTTAGAAAGCGGGGAGGAGGAGAAATTATTTGGGAAGCTAATAAAGGCTTTGAGGGGAGGGCACAGTTCTGTGTTGGACCTTTAAAGTCAAGAAGACACAACAGTGACGATTGAAGGGTGAGGTAGGGCTGCCCAGCAAAGCTGACTGGTATCTTGACTTGGTAAACAATTCGAGAACTGGGCCTGAGACCTGCAAAGGAGGGACGATTGGATTACCGACTGCGGTCATAAACAAGGCACCTGTGATTTCTCATCCACTGGGAAGCGACTGCCAGGCGCCATTCAGTGGACGCCCAGGACTTGCTGTGTATTTTACCTGCCTAGTATTTTCCCCGGACAGCTGATAATAACCTTGTTGGTGCAAATGCAGATGTTTGGAATTATACCTAAAATGATAATCTGACAACTTCCATTGTTTCAGAAGGTACTGAGATCAATCACATTTGACATTGAAGCAGAAATACATGGCATTCTGCAGACACTGTTTAAAAAATGAAATGTTCATGGAGTCTGGAGATTCTACTAGACCAGATTAGTCTGTTGTTGTTTCCTTATTTCCCCCCCAACTCTTTATTTTGAAATTTTCAAACATACTGAAAAATGGAAGTGCTAGTATGAGCATATATGCTTTACTTAGACTCATTCTTAGTATTTTTATTCTTTTGAATCTGTGCATATATATGCATATTTTTGTGTATTATGTATGTGTATGTGTACACACACACACACACACACATTTTTACTTTCTGCAGAGACATTTGAAAGGAAGTTACCGAAGTGTTAGCACCTGCCGCCTAATACTTCAGCATGTATCTTTTAAAATGAGTCCACTTTCTGTCATAGCCAAAAAAACCTTTATCACACCCAAGAAATTTAACAATAGAATAATGGTGTATAGGGTCGGGCGCCTGGGTGGCTCAGTGGGTTAAAGCCTCTGCCTTCGGCTCAGATCATGATCTCAGGGTCCTGGGATTGACCCCGCATCGGGCTTTCTGCTCAGCACGGAGCCTGCTTCCCCCCTCCCACCCCCGCCTGCCTCTCTGCGTACTTGTGATTTCTCTCTCTCTCTCTGTCAAATAAATAAATAAAATCTTAAAAAAAAGTAAATGGTGTCTAGGGTCACCGGCTGGCTCAGTCGGTAGAGCATACGACTCAGTCCCAGGGTTGTGAGTTCAAGCCCCATGTTGGTTGTGGAGCCTACTTAAAATTTAGGGAAAAAAAAGGAATAATGTTGTCTAATGTACAGGCCTTATTTAAATTTTCCAGTTGTCTGAATAATGTCTTTTATAGTTTTTTTTAAGGAAAAAACCCCAGATCTAATCAAGGATCACACACTGCATTTATTATTATTATTTTTTAAGATTTTATTTATGTATTTGACAGAGAAAGAGAAAGAGCACAAGCAGGGGGAGCCACAGGCAGAGGGAGAGGGAGAAGCAGGCTCCCTGAGGAGCAGGGAGCCTCATGTGGAACTGGATCCCAGGAACCCAGGATCAAGACCTGAGCTGAAAGCAGATGCCCCCACATGCTGCATTTAATTATTATGTCTCTAGTCTCCTTGAATCTGTTTTTAAAGAGTCCTTGCTAATTTCCTAGACTGTCCCATAATCTAAGTTTATCTGATTGCTTTTTCATGATTACATTCAGATTAAACATTTTTGTTTAGAATACTACTTACAGGGGTCCCTGAATGGCTCAGTCAGTTAAGCCTGTGACTTGATTTTGGCTCTGGTCGTATTGGTGGGGTCCTGAGATTGAGCCCCCTGCTGGGTCCATGCTCAACTGGGGGGGGGGTTCTGCCTGAGATGCCCTTTCTCCCTCTCCCTCTGCCCCTCTAAAATAAGTGTATAAATCTTAAAAAAAAAAACAAAACCTTCAATTCTACCTACGTAGGTCATGTCCGCTTCCCACTACATTACATCAGGAGATATTTAACACCAGTGTGTGTCTTTATTGGTAATGCTATTAATCGTTTGGTGAAGGTGGTTTTTATAGAATCTCCACTGAAAGGGTACCTTAAGCCTTTTGTGATAAGCCATATGCCAGGCGATACTTTGAGGCTGAATGTTCTCTTCAGTCTGTCTGGCTTTTAGTTGCCTTTTTAAGATTGAGATAAGTGCATTTGGGACAGTAGTTTTAACATTATGTTATAGTAGCTGTGACAATGAGAATTGTTTTGCTTTCAGAAACTATTCTGAAAATAAACTGCCATATGTACATGAGTTTGTGGGTACTTCATTGGATATATAATATGGGGGTGTTGATTCCTGGGAATTATTCATTCAGCAGGTATACATTTGGCCCAGTGCAGGCCTTGTGCTGGGGGTGTAAACTTGCGTGGGACAGAGCCTTTGACCCCAAGTTGATCAGAATGTGATGGGTAAACACACAGTCTCCCTGCTGTGTCTCATCTTTAACTGCGCTAATGGATGTTACAGGCACATGGTGTTTTATCCTTTTTGAGGTGCCAAAGCCTGCTTACAGTGAGTTCCGTTCATTGACCTGAATCTGGAATTGT
Source organism: Procyon lotor (assembly GCA_028646535.1). NCBI lineage: Eukaryota > Metazoa > Chordata > Mammalia > Carnivora > Procyonidae > Procyon > Procyon lotor. The sequence continues at coordinate 8,862,192 of CM053620.1, read as the reverse complement.
TCCTATTTGGGCCTCACCGGAAAGGTTACTTGCACTTTATGCTAAGTCAGTATGGCAAAATCACCGCTCTAAAATACTCTGTGGTTTGGGGGTGTCGGGGTGACTCAGTCGGTTAGGGGTCTGCCTTTGGCTCGGGTCGTGATCCCAGCATCTTGGGATCGAGTCCCACATCAGGCTCCCTGCTCAATGGGGAGTCTCCTTTTCCCTCTGCCCCTCTTCCTGCTCCTTCTCCCTTTCTCTTGCTCACTCTCTCTCCAATAAAGAAAAAAAAAATCTTTAAAATACTCTGTCACTATCAGGAAGCTTAGAATTGATTTTTTTCTTTTACCTGCATTTGCAATTTAGCCATTTAGATTCTGACTAATGCTCCTTATTCCAAGATGTTCAGATTTCTTTTGTTGTTGTCATCATTTTTTGGCAAATCTGAATGCCAAGAAGGGCAGATCTTTTCTTTTATCAGGAATGATATTAATTCTGCAAAGGTATGAATTTTATTAATACCAATGTTAAAGTATATGTGCTATAGTTAAACCTACTTATGTTCGATTGTATCATTGCTAGAGTGAAGAATGGGTCGTAGTTGGACCAGTTATTTATTCATTCACTCAACAAATATTTGCTCAATGTCTGCTGCCTGCCTTTTGTTTTCTAGGTGCCAAGTAAAGATGTGGTAGGGAACAAAATAAAGGAGCTTTCATTCAGATAAGGATAGAATAAAATTTAAAATATGGAAAGAAAAAGCTGGTGGTGTGTCAGACAGTAGGGCAGTTAAGTGGTGGGTCTTGTGTGTCAGGGGTGGGATGCTGTTTTTTTGTTTTTTTAAGATTTTATTTATTTATTTGATAGACACAGCGAGAGAGGGAACACAAGCAGGGGGAGTGGAAGAGAGAGAAGCAGGCTTCCCACCGAGCAGGGAGCTTGATGCGGGGCTGGATCCCAGGACTTGGGACCATGACCTGAGCCAAAGGCAGACTGTTAACCGACTGAGCCACCCAGGTGCCCCTGTTTTTGTTTTTTAAAGACTTTATTTGTCAGAGAGGAGAGAGATCACAAGTAGGCAGAGAGGCAGGTAGAGAGGAGAGAGATCACAAGTAGGCAGAGAGGCAGGTAGAGAGAGGGGGGAAGCAGGCTCCCTGCTGAGCAGAGAGCCCGATGCAGGGCTTGATCCCAGGACCCTGAGACCATGACCTGAGCCAAAGGCAGAGGCTTTAACCCACTGAGCCACCCAGGCACTCCCACCAGAAACAACTTTAGAATATTTTATCACCAATGAGAAATCTCATCCTCATTAGCACTGACTCTGGCTTTGTGTGGAGAAGGGCAGATCTGGACAGAGAAGGTCTCGCCAGCCAGGGACCAAGAGACCACTGGGGGGAGGCAGACCGGACAGGCACGTTCAGAAGCCAGGGATGGGCAAGCAGTCAAGCAGGGGTGTCCGCAGAGAGGTGGCACCCCACAGTGGGTGATCCTGGTGGGCAGGTCATCATCGTTAGGGAGGAGTAGAAGTGTCTCTAGGAAATAAACAGCCTGCGTTCCTACATTGTCACTCGATTCCTGAATTCACGGTACTTTGACAGGAGTTAAATGGGTTTTCTACACCGAATGATTCCGTGACACCCTTTGGGTGCCCTGCAGTTGGTTCAGTTCCTACACTGTCTCCCTGGAGTTAGCACCAGATCCTGCAGGTTGAGGGCTCAATTTCCCCACAGGTTGTCGTGTGTGCTTCTGACCAGCTGGCTCTAAGTTGGTGATTGTTCAGTTAATATCTAGAGCAACTCTCAGAACTCAGGAAAACCGTTTACCTACTAGATCACTGGTTTATTATGCAGGATATTAAAGGATACAAATGAATACCAGATGAAGAGATACATAGGGGGAGGTTCAGAAGGGATTCTGAACAAAGGAGCTTCTGTCCCTGTGGAGTTGGGGGAGTGCCACCCTCCCGGCACTTAGGTGTAGTCACCAAACGCGGAAGCTCTCCGAACACCATGCTTTTGGGGTTTTATGGAGGCGTCATCATGTACATGTGATTGATTATTAACTCTACTTCCAGCCCTTCTCCCCTCTCCAGAGAATGGAGGGTGGGCCTGAAATTTCCATGCTTATAATCATGACTCTCTGGTGACCAGCCCCCATCCTGGAGTCCACCAAGAGTTGCCTCATGAGGACAAAAGAGGTGCTGGAAATTCCAAGGGATTTAGGAGTTCTGTATCAGAAACCAGGGTCAAAGACTAAATATTAGAACAAAAGATTTTCCCGAAGACTTATTTTAGATAGAGATCACATATACGAGTGGGGAGAGGGCAGAAGGAGAGAATCTTAAGCGGCCTTCCCACTGAGCCCAGAGCCTGACATGGGGCTCAATCCCCCAACCTTGAAATCATGACCTGTTGTTTAACTGGCAAAGCTGCCCGGGTCCCCCGCAGCACCACTATTTTAAGGGTTTTAGGAACTCTGTGTCAGGAACCAATATATATTCCTTACTATTTCACAAGGGAACAAATGGACCCCCCCTGGTAGGCGGGTGGGTTTTGGTAAGGGGGGGTGTCTCACAGTGGGCATCATGGAGAGATGAAGGCTGATGGACAGTTAGTATCAAGGCAGGTCAGCATTGAGTTGCAGGACTAGGTAGGACTCCAGTTCCCAGGAGGACTCATGTGGTCCACTTAGAACCCCAGCTTCAAAAAAGCTGACTGTGTTCATATGGTTGTTTGACCTGGAGCATAGGGTGGAGTGGGAGCAGCTACAAGAATAGCTAAGTGCCGGGGCGCCTGGGTGGCTCATTCGTTAAGCGTCTGCCTTAGGCCCAGGTCATGATCCCAGGGTCCTGGGATCGAGCCCCACATCGGGCTTCCTGTTCGGCAGGAAGCCTGCTTCTCCTGCTACCATTCCCTCTGCTTGTGTTCCCTCTCTCGCTGTGTTTCTCTCTGTCAAATAAATAAAATCTTTAAAAAAAAAAAAAAAGAATAGCTAAGTGCCAAGCCTCACCCTGCCCCCTTGGCTTAGGCTTCTTCCACTCCTGCTGATTGGGGCGAGGTTGGTTTTGAGGCCTTGCTTGGAAATGGAGTGGCTCAGTTGTGGAAGTTAGAGGGCCAGGGAGCCAGCCATTACTAACCCCTTTTGTTACTACAAAACTCACCTGGAGGCATCTACAGTCTCTGTGGCTTAGCTCTCTTAACTGAAGTGTCTGGTCTGAAAAACAGATTCTTAAAGATAATAAGCTCCTTGTGGGCAGCATCTTGTCTTATTTCATCTTGTTTCCCTGACCTAGGCAAAAAGCTCAGTAAAAACTTGATTGTTGAGTGAATGAACTCTTAGTGCTGGTAGCAGTTTACTCTTGCCGCTGTAACAACTTAGCACAGTCTAGTGGCTTAAAAGAACACAGATTTATCATCTTAGAGTCCTGGAGGTCAGAAATCCAAAATAAGTCAGCAATGCTGCCTTCCTTCTGAAGACTCGAGGAAGAATTGGTTTTCTTCAAGTTGCCTGCAGTCCTTGGCTCACGGCCCCTTCCGTCATCTCTAAAGCCAGCAGGGTAGCATCTTTAAATCTCTCCGACCCTCCTGCTTCCCCCCAGGAGCACCCTTGTGATGACAGGCCCACCTGGAGAAGCCAGGCCCCTCGCTTGTCCCAGGACCCCTAATCTAAACACATCCACAAACTGCCTTTGCCACGTCTTCACAGGCTCGGGGGATGAGCTTGTGGACATCTTTGGGGCCCATTCTGCCACCAGTGCTTAATCCCATTTCGCCTTAGAATTTTTTTGTTAAGATAAATTATCTGATTTATACTTTAGCAATGGGAAGCGATGTGACTCTAGCTGTCAGAGTAAGCAAAGCTGAAGATAATGCACTTGATCTGGAACAGTGAACAAAGAAACACTATAAAATATGGAGACACAGATTTCTGATAGCATATTGAACCAGAAAAATGAAAAGTACTATATGATGATCAATAAATAGCTATTAAATAGATAGCAAATTAAGGTGCAGTAGGTTAAAGGGAAATCACTTAGTTTTCTTTTAAGTGTTTTATTGATCGGGGTTTGCCTTCGCTATTAAGAGTGCTGGAATAATCTCATCCATCGGAAAAATGTTTTATAAAGTATCCTACTCATCTAATGTAATAAAGCCTTCTTTTTTGCTACTTAATGTGACTTAAGAGTCGCTATATAAAATATGTGGGCACCGAGGTAGCTAATGGAGGCAGGTCAAGGTTGTAGGAGGGTGTGGTGTGCGTCCCCTTCTCAGAAGCTCAAGGAAGTGCTGACCTGCTGTGCCAGCCCTTGTTTACCAGTAGGCCTTCCAGCTTTTAGGAAAATGAAGTTGTAGGTTGGTGGCCCAGCAGTCCTCCTGGGGCAGGAGCTGTCCTGCGGGGAAATTAGGAGTCAGTGAGTGTCGGTGCCTTACTCTGCTTAGGCTGCTGTAACAGAATGCCCTAGATTGAGTGGTTTAAATAACAAACTTTTTTTCTCGCAGTCCCAGAGTCTGGAAGGCCAAGACCAGGGTGCCAGCATGGCGGTGGTGTGGTGAGGGCCCTCTTAGGCTGCCTTCTCGCTATGTCCTCACACGGCAGGGAGAGAGAGAGAGAGAGAGAGAGAGAGAGATCTCTTCCTCTTCTTATAAGGCCTCAGTCCTGTGCAGACCAACTTTCATGGAAGTTATCAAGTTGGTGTGTCTCACCTCCCAATTCGCTACCCAGTTCACCTGAAACTTGGGGAGCCCCAGCAAGGCCTGAGAGTGGTACCAGCTTAGCGGTGGGGTCAAAACTTGGAGAGCCCCAGCAAGGCCTGAGAGTGGTACCAGCTCAGCGGTGGGGTCAAAAGCCAGTTGTCGCAGCCAGCAGCCGGGATGACCACTGCTCGGAGCTCTCAGAGGCAGGTTTGCATCCTGTTGTCCCCCCCCCGCCCACCTCCCGGGACAGTGGTGTTCCTGGTGCCCCCGTAGCATTTTGCAGACTACGGGGATGGAGGGCAGAGTCTGCGCGTGACCGGGGGAGTAGCTAGTGAGGATTGTGGGACTGACAATGGGTTACTGCTTTGGAAGGGAACAGCGTGGCCCCGTGCTGTGGCCTGGGGTCCAGGCAGCGGTGGGCGGTATGCGAGGCCGGGAAGACCAGGCTGCTCTCCCTGAGCCTTGGTGCAACAGGAGCCGCCAAGGCGGAAGGGGTCTGTGGGCACCAGAGCTCTGGCGGGTGCACATTGATCGGAGAGGCCGTATCTGGACACTAGATAGTGTGACCTCTGGGAGCTGCTGCCCAGAAAAGAGGGCGAGTGTCCCAGGCTGTGGAAGCAAGAGGAGCTCCTGGCCCGAGGCTGGAAAGGAGTCTTCGGCAGCAAACAGGTTTATTTCCAAAGAGAATGGGGCTCAAACCCTGAGGGTTCAGAACCCTGCTTGCAATTTCTAATCAACGTACTGACTGGACAAGGGCTTTTTTCTTTTAGACATATTCGTTTTTTACATTATACATATTGAATTTTTAAGCTTGGGACCTCACTGTCTAATCACTTCATGCTTGTATTGCATGATCTAACTTGGTTTAGCAGAATTTGCCAAACGCCATCGAACAGACCAGTTTCAACAGTATTATGAAATTATTCTGAAGATCTGTCCTGTTCAGCAGAAAAAAAAAAGTTTCACAAATGGTTTGAGACTTTAAAGAATTTATTTATTTATTTGACAGAGAGAGAGATCACAAGCCGACAGAGAGGCAGGCAGAGAGAGAGGGGAGAAGCAGGCTTCCCACCGAGCAGAGAGCCTGATGCGGGGCTCGATCCCAGGACCCTGAGATCATGACCTGAGCCGAAGGCAGAGGCTTTAACCCACTGAGCCACCCAGGCATCCCAGTTTGAAACTTTATAGCTATCTGATAGCTTTTCACCAGAGCAAAGGTGCCAAAACACCCTCAGTTGGTTTTTTTTGTTTGTTTTGTTTTGTTTTCAAGATTTTATTTAGGGCACCTGGGTGGCTCGGTTAGTTGAGTGACTACTTTCGGCTCAGTTCAGGATTCTGGAGTCCCAGGATTGAGTCCCGCATCGGGCTCCCTGCTCATCAGGAAGTCTGCTTCTCCCTCTGACCTTCCCTCTTCTAATGCTCTCTCTCTCTCTGATTCTCTCTCTCAAATAAATAAGTAAAATATATTTTAAAAATTTTTAAAAGATTTGATTTGAGAGAGAGCGCCTGAGTGGTGGGTGGGGGCAGCAGGAGAGGGAGAAGCCGGCTCTCGGCTGAGCTGAGCGGGGAGCCCCTCGAGGGACTTGATCCCTGGACCTTGGGGATCATGAGTTGAGCCCAGGGCAGACGATTAACCTACTGAGCCACCCAGACGCCCCTAGTCATTTATTTTTAATAAACCTTGAGCCCTAGATGGGGCGTGCCTGATACTTTCATTCAGAGGCTATCATCCAAAGCTCGAAGTAGGTGTCCTAATTTAGGTATGTGTAGAATGTGGTATTAACTGAAACTTGATGTGAGTCAGAATTTCTGAGCATCTAATTTTGAATTACAACAGTCGTCGGTGACAATGCCAAGGGTGGCTTAGAGGGATTTGGCCTCCACTCCTCATCTCCCACCCCCAACAATTCAGAAACTGATCTGGAAAGAAAACATGCACAGCAGTAATTCTTACAGTGGCTTCAAGGACAGCTTTAGCGACAGCTTTGAGAAGGGCCCTTGGTCCTCCCCTTTCTGCTCTCCACTGTCCCCAAGCCTTTGGTGCTCGCTCCTCTTTGTTTCTGTAATTGTTCATTCCAATCAGATCAGCCTTCCTGAACTGCCCTTTTAGAAACAAAGGGTCTTTTTTTTTCTTTTTCTAGTTTCTTCTTATAATAATTTTGTAAAGCCAGTAAGCAGCTAGAAAAGCTTTTTTAAAAAAAAAAAAATCAAAGTAAGGGCTCCTGGATGTCTCAGTCAGTTAAGCCTCTCACTCTTGATCTTGGCTCAGGTCTTGATCTCAAGGTTGTGAGTTCAGGCCCCCCATTAGCCATGGAGCCTACCTTAAAAAAAAAGGAAAAAAATCAAAGTAAAAAGTGAATGGTCATCAGCCCTTCCCCAGCCTATCCCACTCCCCAGAAATAACACTTTTTTTTTTTTTTTAAGATTTTATTTATTTATTTGACACAGAGAGAGAGGGGACACAAGCAGGGGGAGCTGAGCAGGGAGCCCACTGTGGGGCTCGATCCCAGGACCCCATGATCATGACCTGCACCAAAAGCAGACACTTAACGACTGAGCCACCCAGGTGCCCCCAGAAATAACACTTTTCTGTTGCTTTCTGTCACTTGCTGTGCAGCATAGAGGAGGAAGGCGTGGCCTTAGGTGTCAGGCTCTAACTGGCCTCCAACCGGGCTCTGCCTCCTGCTGACCTTGTGGGCTCACCAGCACTGTGGGCTCCAGCAAATTCTTTCCCTCCCTCCACCTCTGTTTCCTCATCCAGGAGCCAGGGATATCATGATCTGTGCCTCATAGAGTTGCCTTAGAGGATTGTACAGGTTAAGATTTATAAAGCACTTAGAACAGCGCCCGTGCATGTCATAAATACTTATTAAATACACCTATGTCCAGACTTTTCTCCGAGGGCATAGAATTATTTACACACATGTTTGTGTTTCTTTTGTTTTATTTTTACAAAAACAGGATCTTCTATATACTCTTCTGCACCTTGCTTTTTTTCACTTCCCAAGGTGGCTTGGGCATCTTAATCCCCTCAGTTTATGAAGCTCTAACTCATGTTTTTATGTGATTGTGCAATGTTACATTAGGTGGGGGCACCAGATATGTTTGACAAGTCCTCCATTGATGGACACGCAGCTGGTATCTGGTCTTTGCCATCACAGACAGCGCTGCTGGAACCCTGGTATCTCTGCCCTTGTCTGCAGAGGGTATTCCTGTAGGTGGTGTTCCTGGAATATTCCTGGAAGTGAGGTTGCTATGGCCAAGGGCATGCACATTGACTTGTTTGGATACAACTTCTAAATGACCCTCCAAAAGTTTTTCTAGTTTGCATTCCTACTGGGAGTGTAAGGTGGGACCTGTGAAATAATGTCCGGACCACCTTTTACTGCTCAAAACCTTTAATGTTGCTTCTAGGGTTTTCACATTGAAGTCTTCAGGCTGACCTTCAAAACCCACTGTAACATGACCCCATCTGTCTTTGCAGCTTTTTTGTGTCCCCCCGCCCCCAAGTAGGCTCCATGCCCATTGTGGGGCTTGAACTCATGACCCTGAACTCAAGAGTCTCGTGCTCTACTGACTGAGCCAGTCAGGCGCCCCTATCTTTTTTTTTTTTAAAGATCGTATTGATTGATTTGACTGAGAGAGACACAGCAAGAAAGGGAACACAAGCAGGGGGAGTGGAAGAGAGAGAAGCAGGCTTCCCACCGAGCAGGGAGCCCAGTGCAGGGCTCGATCCCAGGACCCTGGGATCATGACCTGAGCTGAAGGCAGTCACTTCACAACGGTGAGCCACCCAGGAGCCCACAGACCAGTGGTTTTTAATCAGGGTGACTTTTGACCACCTCCTTCCCCCGCCAGGACATTTGGCAAAGTCTGGAAATATTTTTGGTTGTCACAACTGGGGAGAGGGCACTGCTGACATACAGTCGAGGGGAGAGGCCAGGGCTGCTCCTCCATGTCCTGCAATGCACAGGACAGCCCCGCACTGGTTACCTGGTCCAGTTAACCCCCCCAAGAGTTAACTGGTCCACATGTCAGTCGTGCCCGGTTGAGCTGTTGACTGATCTCTGAAATTGCCTGTTACCTACGTGCTTCTGCTCGAGGACCGACAACAGATTTCATCTGATGTGACACCTTCATTGTATCCGTGTGGGTAGCTAAAGGGCTATTTTGAGAATTCTAAAGGCTTGCCTGGGCTCAGTGGGGGAAATTGCTTCGTCTGCTATTTACCAGATCGCAAAGTCATGACGGCAGGATGGTATCTCCTTTTGTCTCTTTTCTGAGGGAGCTCATGCGTAGGTTTTTAGACAGAGTTGGTTATCAGATGTTTTAATGTTGCCTGAATTGCAGTCATCTTACACTCTCCATAGGAACCATCCTGCCCCCTCACTTACAGGCCATTTGTCTCTGAGCTAGACAGTTCTGTTTTTTAGTAGGTATTTCATATCTTAAAGAGCTTTGCTATTCTAAGGGGCGGTGGCCTGAAACTGACAGCATTGTCTTGAAAAATGATTGTTGAACGGGTAAAATCATATCACTTTTTCATTGGAAAAGACAAACATGATCGGCTCTTGTCGAGGTTGACCATCTTGTTCTGGAAGCGGCCACATAGTAAGTAGTTCAGGCTCTGCAGGCCGAGTGCTGCTTTAGCTTCGCTCCTGTTGCTGGAAAGCAGCCGAAGGCAAGACTTAACTGAATGGTCATGGATGGTCGCGGCTGTGTTCCAGGAAGAGTTTATGCGCAAAAGCTGCGGGTGGCCTGCGGGCCACAGTTTGCCGATCCCTCTGGAATCGTCACTCTTCAGATATTTGTTGGATGAGCGTATACTGCACCTGAGTGGCTTTGAAAATGAAATAAGCTGGTATAGTGACTAGTCCCTGGTAATCCCTGCACTAGCCAAGTCGGCGACGCGTGACCTCTCTGCTTTTCCTTGCAGAGATGTGGTATGGTGTGTTCCTGTGGGCACTGGTGTCCTCTCTCTTCTTCCATGTCCCTGCTGGACTGCTGGCCCTCTTCACCCTCAGACATCACAAATATGGTAGGTTCATGTCTGTAAGCATCCTGTTGATGGGCATCGTGGGACCAATTACTGCTGGAATCTTGACAAGTATGTTAGACGTTCAAATACCAGTCAAAACGTTTCGTATGACTAGTCACTTAATTTCAGGACCCACTTTGGAAACATGTCTGAGTGAAAAGAAGAGTAAAAAAGAGTGGCTTTTAACCGCAGGCCTCTTTTTTAGTGTATTGTTTTTTTCTGACCTCTAACACCTGCCCTCCCCATGCCCCATTATTTGGCTAACATCTTTGACTTTTATGTTGTGTTTTCTCCTCTTTCAGATAAGCCAGGCAAGGTTTTATGAGATAGGTCGCCAGAAGAGAAGCTGTTTATCTTTTTGGAAGCTAACTGCTTCTTGTCAAAGCTAGCAATGCTGATGAGTTACTGCTACTCACTCAGGGGCGGTTACTTTAAGGATGGAAGACTAATTCTGATGGCAAGAATTCTTATTTAGAAAAGTACCTTATTTGTCTTCTGGTTATTTTTTCCCCCCTCTCAGAACTTTTTTAAAGATTTTTTAAGATTTTATTTATTTGTCAGAGAGAGAGAGAGAAAGCACAAGCAGAGGGAGAAGCAGGCAGAGGGAAAAGCAGGCTCCCTGGTGAGCAAGGAGCCCGATGCAGGACTGGATCCCAGGGCCCCGGGATCATGACCTGAGCTGAAGGCAGACACTTAACTGACTGAGCCACCCAGGCACCCCTCTCACAACTTTCTGAATAAGAACTGGAGTAAATTATAGATTATTTTTACTTTTTTTTTTTTCTTCATTTTTTGGCTTTCACTCATGTCACAAAAATGAGAATAAGTTTAAATCATTTTTAAGCATAAGATTAAGTATAAATATTATCTCTGTTTTATATAAATTAAGAATTATAAGAAAGCAAAACTAAAAACACTCCATTATCACATCCCTGAGTGAAAACCGCAATTTGCAATTTGGTATGTGCTGCAGGCTTTTTTTCTGGGTGTACGTGTCAACATAAATATATGCTTTTAAAAACTAGAAATGTAACATTCCTACTAATTTGTAATGTGCGTGTGTGCATACATGTGTGAATTTAAGCCTTGAGCTCTAAGCAGAACTGTCCCTCTTCCTTTGACTTGAGTTTTTTTGGTGGGGACAAAGTGGCCTCATTTCTGTGTGTTCTGTAGACGATGAAACATTTGTGGTAACAATAGGAAGAGGCCAGTTTTCTCCTGTCTGCATTAAGGTGTTTCTGTAACTGGCCTTATGTAGTATTTTTAACTGTATCACCTACTGCTGCTCTTTAGAGACCTTCTGCTCTAGTTTCCTTATTGGATTCCTGGCTCCTAGGACCTGTCTCAGATTTCTCTTCAGTAAAATAAGGATAATGCTACCCACCTGGAGGCTGTGTGATGATAAAAGGAAATGTTTATTGAAGAACATAACATAATACCTAATGCTTGGGAACTGTACAATATGTGTGTCCACTTAAGACCCCAGTACGAATCGAGTCTGTTTCCGTGTTTTGCTGCTCCTCCCCCTGGTCTGCGTTGCCCTTTCTTCCCTACCTCATCATCCAAACCCCACTTTAGAGCCCACTTCAACTTTCTTATGCTTCTTTCTACCCAACTCACTTTTTTTTGGAGCTAAATTATGAAGGGGCCCAACGTAACAGGTGCCTCGAGGATGTTAGTGACACAATATGTATGCATAGCTGCCGGAGATGGGCATTTCAGAGTCACAGATATTCCTGGTAACCAGTATAGAAACTGGTTCATTTGCTCTTTCTTCTTCTTAAAATATGTTAATATGCTCTCGTTTCCCATGGATAAAATGTATAGACATTTGAGACATTGAGATGTTGTATATTGTCTTGTATTATTCAAAATCTATTTCTCGCTTATGCTTTTTTGTATCTCGGCTTGATTCCGAGCATTAATGAGAATAGGGATCATTACTACCTTATTAGATATAGAGGTAAACAAATATTTGCACGAATGAACACACTGACCAAAGAGGATTCTGTTCGGAACGGTTTTTGAGAGGAGGGTCATCTGGGGCTCTATTCTTGTCCAACTGATGAAATCTTGGCTTTCTCAGTACAATGCTGAGTCCCTGTGGCAATTCAGAGTGGTTCCCAGGGAGATTAAGATGTTTGTGTTTGTTTGGTTTACTCAGTTTCTAGGAGGTTGTGGTGACTAATATAATAAAAACGATTAATAATATGGCGAACAGAAAGGATCCCCTTAGGATCTCTCCCCTTATCCCTTTTGAATTAATAACAATTCTTAAGCATAGAGTCATCCTTTCCTTTTCCTACTCTCCGCTTCCTCCTCTGTCCACTTTGGGAGAGGAGCTGTGAGTACAGTAGCAGGTGGAGTGGGCATTCCCTGTGGCTTCTGAAATATTTCTTGCTTAGTCTCACACAGAAGCTTTTTTTTTTTTTAAGATTTTATTTATTTATTTGACAGAGAGGGAGATCACAAGTAGGCAGAGAGGCAGGCAGAGAGAGGAGGGGAAGCAGGCTCCCTGCCCAGCAGAGAGCCTGATGCGGGGCTTGATCCCAGGACCCTGAGATCATGACCTGAGCCGAACGCAGAAGCTTTAACCCACTGAGCCACCCAGATGCCCCCACACAGAAGTTTTGTTGGCATTTATTGCCAAGATTTTTTTAGGTACCTGTTAAGTGCTAAGCATGGCAAATAAGAGAAATGTTTGAGTTTGTAATCAGGTCATGTGGAAATTGCTATATCTTCATGATTTTGGTTATGACTTTCAGATTATTTTATTCAGTAAATCTAGGAGACTCAGTTTTAAGGACTCACTTTTCAGTATCTAAAAGCACTAATCAGTGATTTCTAAGTTGTATAGGGAATACTTAAAACCTAGAATAGGCAGCAAAGAAGTATAGGGAAAACAAAACATTTCTATAATTAAATTTTAATGTAAAAAATCTAGAACATTCTACATACAGTAGGATTTGAAGTGCTGTATTTTCCTGATTATATTAACCTTAATTTTTTTTTTTTTTAAACACTGTTTTTTCTTTGAACAGGTGCTGCAATTGCTGGAGTGTACCGAGCAGCAGGAAAGGAAATGATTCCATTTGAAGCCCTCACCTTGGGCACTGGGCAGACATTCTGTGTAGTGGTGGTCTCCTTCTTACGGGTTTTAGCTACTCTATAGCGTATACCCTTAGTCCATGATGTTGAACCCAAGTTTGAGAGGCTCCTCACAAAGAGAGTACATTGTGGAATGTAATGTTTTCTTAATTCTTCAAATGGAGGAAACTTGGATGAAGAAGTCTGTGAAAAATGACATTTCAGCCCTTTCTTCAGTTTGAAGCTCCAGGAATGGAAGATCTTTCTGGACTCCTATTCTCAACCAAAACAAATTAAGTTTCTTAGCACCTTTTCTTTCTTTCTTTCCTTCCTTTTTCTTTTTTCTTTAATTTAACTGAAGCAGTCTTACAGGTACCCACACTTGGTCACCAGTGCTTTGGGGCTGATCCTTCACACTGAAATGTACAATATTCTGTGAGAAAATGCCGTGTTGCATATGTCAGAGAAACTATGAAGAATAGTTTTTTTTCCTGAGCATACTGTACTGAAATCTTATCTAATTTGATCTTGATTAAAATTTGGCACTCTTCTCTCACTACATCTTCATGACAGTAAGTGCCAAGTAGGTTTTGGTTGAGTAGAGCTTTGAGAACAAATTTGTTGACATGTAACAGGGAAAAAAAAGTCCTGCAACACAAGTAGTGGCTACAATTCCACTATTGAAAGAGAAAGAAGATGATGTGATATTTTCTGGATAACTATCTTGACCTCTGATGACTTAATATTTTAAGAGATGTGCATTTGTTGTTATGTACATTTTATCAAAATAAGCTAACTAATCGAGATATTCGCGCCCCCCCACCCCCAGAATTCCTATATCTCTTTTTCCCATCACTTTCATTCTGTTGATTTTGTTTAATTTAATTGGAAACATACACTATCAAATAGCTTGAGTTCAAAACTTAAGCCACATAGGTTAGGATGCTCTTTGGACATTGAAATACCAAAAAAAAAATTTTTTAAACATTCTGTTAAAGTTTTTCTTGGTGACTTTGGTTGAAATTGTAGAAGTGCAGCATAGAGTTGGTGGTTATTCATTTCTTAGTCTTAATGTGGTCACCACTCTTACAGTATTGGGTGTCACTCCCAGAAAGTGCCTAAAGTTTAATTTTCAGATATGCTTCCACTTTACATTCCCCTTCAAGAGAATGTATGTCCTTCCAGAGAATTAAACATCGAGTTTTTTAAACCCAGTTTTAGCTATCTTAATTTTTCTCCTACTGCCTCACTTTCTTTTTCATTAGAAGGCCTGAAAACTGTGACCCTCAAAAGAGAAAGGATTGCAAAAATTTAGTGTCTCACTTGATCCTTACCACCTCAACTGTGTTGAATGGAATATAGTAACTGTTCTCTGTGTTCAGAATAGTTTCTGCTCATTAAATCTGATGTTTTTATAGGAAAGTTTTCATTGTGACAGTAAGGCTAACAGCCCGTGAGGTTACTTACACACAAACATATTTATTCCATTTAAAGCAATGTGTCCTCTGGCTTCTAATTAAAAATAGCCAGAGAGACCAACTTAACAGGGAAAGAAAGAGGAAGAATTACAAAGAGATCACAGAAATTAATTGGCCATTTTCTTTTAACTAAGAGGCCATTAGACCACTTATCAAAATTACAGTGACATATGCTCAGACTAGGTGGAAAATTTAAGTAGACTTGGAATGCTGACATATTTTTACCAATTCCCCAACAAGTTTCTCTCCAATGTGGAAATCCTTCTTTCAAGCAAATGTTAAGTCTTTTAAGATTTTTTAAAAAATATTTTATTTATTTATTTGAAAGGGAGAGAGAGCAGGAGCAGGGGAAGAGGCAGAGGGAAAAGCAGACTCCCTGCAGAGCAGGGAGCCCGATGACGACGACATGGGACTCTATCCCGGGACCCTGAGATCAGAACCTGGGCTGAAGGCAGATGCTTAACCAACTGAGCCATTCAAGTGCTCCAAGATTTTAAGTTCTCTCTATACCCAAGGTGGGACTCAAACTCACAACCCCAAGATGAAGCGTCACAGGCTCCCCTGGCTGAGTCAGCCAGGCGCCCCTAAGTCTTTAAATGAGACTCCATTTTTCAGTTCAAGGAGCTGCGATTTTGCAAAGTAGCCCTTCAGTTTAAGAAATTCGGGACATCGGGGCACCTGGGTGGCTCAGTCGTTGAGCGTCTGCCTTCGGCTCAGGTCATGATCCCAGAGTCCTGGGATCGAGCCCCACATCGGGCACCCTGCTCAGCAGGAAGCCTGCTTCTCCTGATACCATTCCCTCTGCTTGTGTTCCCTCTCTCGCTATGTTTCTGTCAAATAAATAAAATCTTTAAAAAAAAAAGAAATTCAGGACATCATATCCTTTGTTACAGAAAATTATTTTTAATCATTTCTCTTGGAGTTTGCCTCTTGTTAGGATTCTCATCTAGAACATTCTTTTGGATAGAACTTTACAAATTGAACATATCGGCCCATGGTTGTTAGGCCTCCTCCCCCTGAATACTAATTTTTTAACCTACTCATCAATGATTTTAGTATTCAGTGATTAGAGCCAAGATACAAAAATTAATGCATTTAAAAAAAATATTTATTTGACAGAGGGATAGAGAGCACAAGTAGGCAGAGCAGCAGGGAGAGGGAGAAGCAGGCTCTTCGCTGAGCAGGGAGCCTGATGTGGGACTGGATCCCAGGACCCCAGGGTCACGACCTGAGCCGAAAGCAGACGCTTAACCGACTGAGCCACTCAGGCATCCCTAATGCCTTTTGAAAGGTGTTTTGATTTCCATCTGTTTCTTTGCTACACTTTGTTTATCCACGCTTTTTAAAAACTTCAAATATAAGATGTATCTTCAAATTATTGAATATTTCATCCATCCCAGTATGTGAACATTCTCCTGTGAATAAATTTATATAAATTTTTGTATACATGGAGCTATGTAGCTTAAAATGTTTTTAAGGAGAAACTATTTGAATGATAAAGAATATGTCTAGTCCCCACTGGGTTTTTTTTTTTTTTTTTTTTGCTTTTTAAATTTCTCAAATACACAATTATTTGGGGGCAGTCACTCAGATGGAAAAATATTGGCATATGTGTTGAACATTTTATTTTACTATATATGGTTTTTAAGAATTTTTGCCAACAACTGGGTCTATGCAACCCACCCTTTCCCAGCTGGACATTCACTTTTCTTTCCTTCCTTCCTTTCCCTCCCTCCCTCCCTTTCTTTCTTCCTTTTCCCCACTGTTTTTTTTACACAGGGGAGAAAGTTCCCAACCATATACGCTCCATTAATATGGGGGTTTGGGGATGAAGGCATTTTATGAAGACAAGTCCATATACAAATATATAATGAATATTCCAAGAGAAAGATGTCTCTTCGTGCTTTTTTTTTTTTTTCTTTAAGACTTTATTTGACAGAGACACAGTGAGAGAGGAAACAGATGCAGGGGGGATGAGAGAGGGAGAAGCAGGCTTTCTACCGAGCAGGGAGCCCGATGCGGGCCTCGATCCTAGGACCCAGGAATCGTGACCTGAGCCAAAGGCAGACGCTTAACGACTGAGCCACCCAGGCGCCCCTCTGTGCTTTTAACTCATTTTTTAATTTTGCAGCAAAACATTACTTCTTAGGAAATGTTTAAACCGGAGAGAAAAAGTTGATGGAAATAATTAAGCCACTCCTTATGTTTTCTAAATTTTAAATTCTGTGTCCTTTCTAACTGCTCTGGTTTGAATTAAGTTCTTATTACAACTGCAGTGCATATCAACCTTTCCTAAGACACCATTTCCTGGAATGTGAAGCCCTCGTGCCATTAGCTATCCACATGCAGAAAGTTTTGTGTATGTGCATTTCTTTTTTTGTGCACTGTTAGGCTGGTTGTGACTAAAATCAGCTTAACTTTTGTATTAGAGTATTTCACTAACTGCTATAGTCAAAATGATCAAATCTTTGTACAATAGAAAATTATTTAAATTTTATTTTTCTACTGACATTTCTAATTCTGGTATAAATGTTTATCAATAAAGAATTAATTTCAATTCTGTGAACTGGAATGGTTATTTCTTTTTTTCAGTGACCAATGAATTTAATCTTTGCCATAAAGTTGTCTGACTTAGATTTTTGGGTTTTTAAATAACTTAGTACTTAACATGTTTACCTTTATTTCTTTTACGTTCAACTTCTTTCTAATTTATGGTGAAATTCTTGTGCAAAGATGTGATTAAACTGTATGCACATGTGAGCTTGAGTCCTGTTAACTGCACTTTGCAGGCTCTATCTTGCCTTCAAGAAGCTTTTTATCTTGATTCCACACCAAGATGGCTGAGAGCTGATCCAAGTGTATGAAAAAAATGATTTCAACAGTAGGTTCACATGAAGAGCGGCTCCAATGTCAGTTTAGCACTCCTGGTGACATCACAGAAGTCTTTTCTGCTCTGCCATTTTCAGCAAATTGTCCAATTGGGGTGTCTTACATCATGGTCACAAGACACATGACCATACAGTTCCAGGAGTTGTAGGCAGACATACATACGATGTCTGGCAGGACACTGCCCATCCATTCTTTCTCATTATTTTTAATTGAGGTATAATATATAGTAAAGTGTGCACACAGCCTAAATGTATGGCTTGGTGAATTTTTACATGGTCATACATTTATGTGAATACTACTCACAACAAGGAACAGAACAATTTCTAGGGTCCCAGGAGAAACCTACATGCAGAGTTGGGCCAGCAGCCCCCAAGGCTGTGTGTTTCCAGGACCCAACGCAAGAGGAACTTTTCTTCAATTTTCAAAAGGTGATAACCCAAGATTGGATAATAGAAAGAGACTGTGTAAGATGAGGGGCTAAAGGTGCGGAGTGTGGTAGTGTGGGCCCCATGAACTATTGCTAAGCCAACACAGTAATAACAAAGCCGGAATCTTCTAAAGAGTTAGGGAATTTGTACTCTGGCCAGCTGGAGAGCCGCATCTACAGGGGCCAACCACCGTGTAGTTCCAGCCTATTTCCACTTGGTGGGATTTTGAGCCTGATTTTCCAGGTTTTCAAGGGAAGCTGATTTGAAATCTACATTTTTAAGCTCTTGCAACTAATTTGAATTCACATAAAATGCTTTTCGGGTCAAACAATACATGCCCTTGAGCTGGAGATGGTCTGTTCATTAAACTATTTTAAACAGTGGAAAATATGGAAGTATTTTCAAGGCCTATGTTTTATGAGACTGGTACTCAGAATACATAAAGAACTCTTACACCTCAACGATAAAAAGACAACCTGATTTTAAAATGGGCAAAGGATCTGGATAGACATTCTCCGAAGAACATAACACCATGGCCAACAGAGAGATGAAAAGATGCTTAACATCATTACTGAACAGGGAAGTGCAAATTGAAAATCCGATGAAATGCCGCTTCCCGCCCACTAGGATGGCTTTAATCAAAGAGACAAGAGTATTGGCAAGATGTACAGAAACTGGAACCTTCATGCTTTGGAAGGCAATCTGGCAGTTTTCCTTAAAAGGTAAAGCACAGCATTACTAAATGATCAAGCAACTCCACAGGTACGTACCCAAGAGAAATTACCTCTGAAGATGTGCTAAGTAAAAGAAGACAATCCCAGGGACGCCTGGGTGGCTCAGTTGGTTAAGCAGCTGCCTTCAGCTCAGGTCGTGATCCCAGGGTCCTGGGATCGGGTCCCACATCGGGCTCCTTGCTCAGTGGGGAGCCTGCTTCCCCCTCTGCTTCTCCCTCTCCCTCTGCCTGTCGCTCTGCCTGCTTGTGCTCTCTCTCTCTCTCTGGCAAATAAATAAATAAAATCTTAAAAAAAAAAAAGAAGACAATCCCAAAAGACAAAATATTGTATAATATCATTTATATGAAAAGTCCAGAATAGGCGCATCTATAGGGACAGAAAGATGAAGCCTGAGGCTGGGGATTGTGGAGAAAAGGATAAGGGGCTCATTTTTGGTGTGATGGTTGCACAAGTCTGTGTACCTACCAGAACTATGGAATTGTGTACTTTCAATGGGTATATTTTATGGTCTGTGAATTACATTTCAATTACGCTGTTTTTAAAAGTTTGCTGGCGTACTGCCACTGTAATGTCCTTTTAATCACAAATGTCTGTTCATCTATTTCTTTCCGATATTTTTTAAAAAGATTATTTATTTGACACAGAGAGAGAGCACGAGCGAGAGAGGAGCACAAGCAAGGGGAGTGGGAGAGGGAGAAGCAGGCTTCCCATGGAGAGGGAGCCTGTTGCTGGGCTTGATCCCAGGAGGCTGGGATCATGACCTGAGCCGAAGGCAGACGCTTAACGACTGAGCCACCCAGGCGCCCCCATCTATTTCTTAATTTAGAAAACTGTAAGACTGGGTGACTAGACCCAGTCTAGTCCAGAGTATCAACGAAGAGCAATTTTCAGCTGGGAAAAAATACATAAACCTGAACAAAGAGGCTGTCAACTGTTGATGTCTCACCTGCATTTGTTCCTGATTACTGCCTCCCATAATTGGATTATAACTTAAAAAATTTTTTTTAATTTATTTGACAGAGAGAGAGAGAGAGATCACAAGTAGGCAGAGAGGCAGGCAGAGAGAGAGGGGGAAGCAGGCTCCCTGCTGAGCAGAGGGCCCGACGCGGGGCTCGATCCCAGGACCTTGAGATCATGACCTGAGCCGAGGGCAGAGGCTTTAACCCACTGAGCCACCCAGGCGCCCCATAACTTAAAAATTTTTAGTCTGATAAATCTATAAAGATTATATGCGGCTGTATCTCCATATGGATTCACTTGAAGGATTCGTGCGGAGGATGTCTGAATTCTAGAATGCAGTTGATTCCTGTTGACGGTGGTTATGTCTCTAAAGTCATCGTGCACACTCAGCAAATACTGAATCACTATCGGGGGAAATACCAGGGTGGGTTCCTGTGAGTCTCTGCTCACGACGTTTCTGTCAACTGATCAATACATAATCTTATTTTATGCGTGTTTCCATTCAAAGACACCTTATTTAATATATGTTTCTTACAATAGTTATGTGCAATATTTCTTTATAGTATAACAATATTTCAATTGCAGCATTTTTGTGGAATGTCCTCCACGACACTGGGACCGTATTAACTCTTTCCGCAGTCATATGCACACATGCAGTACATGCATATAGCACATGTAGTAAACACACGGTAAAAAATACAATATTCACATAAACACAGCGAACTGTGACCGCGTACTGTATACCGCACGATAATGCAGATAGAGTTCTTAAAAAAAAATCAGACATTTCATGAAAACGTTAACTAGAATCTTACTGTTGATGGAATAGCGGGATGTGTGATGGTGCAGCACACAGAGTGGTTAAACCTCTTGACCTTGGTTGTCCCACGAAAACCAAAGAAGAGGTAGGTGCAATTTATTTTGCAGAAGAGGAAGAGGGCAGCATGTCTACATTCCGCAGTTCAACCTCAGGCGTTTGTCTCTCATGACTTGTTGACGGAGTCGGCGACTTTCCCTCCCAAACCGGCTCGAAACGTTGGGTCAGCCTTGTCTGCTTCGCTTTTTGCCTCAAATCTTTAAGCATCTTGGCGTAAGGGGCAAATGCCGTGGAGGCGAGGCGCTTAAATTTGAGGCTGCGATCAAGCATAGGGTCACACTCTTCCATGTCACTGAAAATTCTTTCCAAGGCAGAATTCCACTCTGATATTTTAGTCACTGTAAGAGGGTCTGTTCTTGAAGTGTTAGGCTGGCTTTCATTGCCATCCTCATCATGGCTGACTCCAATGCCTTGTTTTGCCATCTCGTCCAGGTCTTCGTTGGTGGGTTCCACTGCTTTCTCTACCAGAATTTCCTCCACATCTTCCTCCCTCATGTCATCAAAGCCCTCCCCACTTATTTGCCGTGCAATATACATTATGTTTTTCACACTGTCCTTTATACTTTCTGTAACACCTTCAAAGCCTTCCAAATCTTTCACACAGTCCGGCCAAACATTTTTCCAACAGCTATTGATCGTAGCTTGTTTGATGCTGTCCCAGGCTGTCCCAACAAAATCAATAACGTTATGTAGGGTGATTGACTTCCAATAATCCAACATGGTAGTCTCTGTGTTGGACTTGAGAGACTCAAAGGCCTTGCTATAAAGCTCCCTGGTATAGTGCGCCTTGAAAGCTTTTATTATACCCTGATCCAGGGGCTGGATGAGAGATGTCGTGTTTGGGGGCATGAAAAGAACTTCTACGTTGGGGTGGGCGTTTTTGAGTTCTTCACAGCAATGCACTGGGGCATTATCCAAAATTAATAAAACCTTGAAGGCAAGGTTTCTCCCCTGGAGATAGCATTCGACTTCTGGTATGAAGCAGTTGTGGAACCAATCGGATGTCATCCATGTTTTTCTGTTCCACCTCCAATGGACCGGCATATGGTTCACGCTTTTCCCTGTCAGTGCTGGTGGATTCTGGGCTCTGTATACCACTAGGGGTTTGCACTTGAAGTCGCCCTTGGCATTGGTACACAATAGCAAGGTTGCATAGTCTTGGAATGGCTTAAAGCCAGGGGCTTTGCAGGCCATTTGCATTATATAGGTTCTTTTGCCAACGTCCTTGTAAAACAAGCCAGTCTCATCAGCGTTGAAAACCTGCTCTTCCACATATCCTTTCTCCTGTACAACACTCACCAAGTATTTTTTAAATTCTTCCGCAGCCTCCTGATCTGCAGAACTTGCCTCACCTGCAAGTTTAACATTGTTCACACCATACCGCCTTTTGAAACGTGCAAGCCAGCCAGCGCTAGCGGAGAAAGGTTTAACATTTTTCTGGCCCTGGGTAACATGACCATAAATTTCTTTGGCTTTCAGCCTCACGACAATGCTGTCCACCACACCTTTTTTATCGGTTGTCATCTCATGAATCCATAAATTTAGCCGCTTTTCCATCTTTTCCATCGCTTCCTCACGCACGACAGACGTTACTTGAGCACTTTCCGGAGCAGCCTCACATACAGATCGGCGAATTTCCTTTTCCTTTTTCTTGATGTACCGGACTGTTGATTCATTAACACTGAACTCACGGCCAACAGCACTACAACTCATGCCTGAACGAAGTTTATCTAACACACGTATTTTCTCCGTAAGGCACATCACAGCCTTCTTGCGCTTACGAGCGCTAGGCAGCACCTCACCACTACGCTTTGGGGTCATTTTAAACAGCGAAATCGCCACCAAAAAGCACAAAACGTGCCCCTAAATAGACTGCGAAAAGGACAATTATTTACAGCACGAGAGATGAAGCAAGAAAGCCCATTGTGTCTGCCTTGCTCAACCCCAGCTAGTATACCGCACCACTGGTGGACCCAAGAGCTTCACCGTCTGCGCATGTCCGCCAATAACCCCAGAAAGCACCGCGAACATTGATTTTTGGGGTTACCATAAGTTTAAGCAAGTAAGCGAATTCAAAACTACCAACCTGTGAATAACGAAGGTCAACTGTAACCCCATAGACATGTAATTCTGTTTAAGCACATTTATTAAATCAGAGCGACCGGATGGCGCCGAAGACTACAAGTTCCAGCATGCACCGCTCCAGCGCGGAGCTCGTGTTCTGTCAAACACTACACTACCGTCCGGCACTAGGCATTGGCCCGGAAATGTCGCGTTTGGACTGCGTAGTAATCTCTGCGCATGCGCACACGTTGTGGGGGTGGGGGGCAGCCACCACCGCCCCCGCTGCAGCTCTATGGTCTCTCCCTAGAGCTTTGCCGTTTGGGGCAGCTGCTGAAGTCCTGTGGCTCCGCCCGCCTCGCGCGGCAGCGACATGGAGGAATTCGACTCTGAAGACTTCTCTACCTCGGAGGAAGACGAAGACTACGTGCCGTCGGGTGAGCGATTCTGCCGGAGGCGAGAGGAGGCTTGCTCCGCCCCGCGCTTCACGTGAGGCGCGCTTGGCTGGCCGTGCGTGGCCCGGTGGCCCCGGTGGCCCCTGCCTCGCAGGTCTGGAGCGACGGTGCGGCGCAAGCCCCGGTTCCTTGCCCGCGTGCTCCATCCGCGCGGTAGCCCCGGCCCGAGACGTGTGCGTGGGGGAATCTCGCGCAGCCGACGCCCGCGGCCTGGCTGGGGCCGCCGCCCCCTGTCGGAGCGCGGGAACCCTCACGTGAACGCGGCCCTCTGGGGATGCTGTCGGTTGTCGGTCCGTACACGGATCGACTGCACCAGCGCTCAAGTCTTGTGCAAGGCAGTGAGAGCGTTGGACGTTATCGTCACACCCTCCGTCCCGAGGGACTTGCTAGCTAGTACCACGTCCAAGATAGATCTCTCCACTCTATGCCCTCGCATGGTTATTGGAAAGATCATCTGATGATGCATTTTGTTTCTTTGCGACATATACCGGTTTCTCTTTTTTCAGGTCGATCTCTCTTTGGTATTGGTTTCTCAAACTAAAGGGGGCCAGAAAAATCTTGTCACTCAAACCTACGCCTTCTGCTATCCTGCGCCTTCCCCAGACTTCCATCTCATTTAAAGTATCCACCCACACAGTCGCTCAGGGGGAAAAACCCCCCAAAACCCTAGGCATCTTTCATCCTTACTGTCTTCTGGTTCAAGCAGTCAGTAAGTTCTGTTGTGTCTACGTGGGAAGTTGGTTTCTGACTGCTCCCTCGCCAGTCTCACTGTTACGGAACTGCCATTATTCTTCACTAGGATTAGCCATAGCTTCCCAACTGGTGTCCCTGATTACGTTTCCATTCCTGTCCATGAACATTGGTTTTATGGTAATGGCCAGAGTGGTTATTTGAAAACTAGTTTTCATTTTAATCAAATTTGTGCATACCTATACTTAAACATAGTCAGGGGCCCCTGGGTGGCTCAGTCCGTTAAGGGTGGGACTCTTGATTTTAGCTCAGGGGTGATCTCAGGGTGGTGAGATTGAGCCTAGGTTGGGGTCCCTGTTAGAGGTGGAGACTGTTTAAGATTCTGCCCCTCCTTCCGCCTCTAAAATGAGTAAATAAGTCTTAAAAAGGGGGGGGTGGTGTCAAAAGCCTTTATTTGAAAACTAACAGTTCCCATCACTCTGTATCGATACCCATAACTCCTCAAGAGAAACTGCTTTCCACTTTTTAATCTGGTATTTTCGTTTTATGTTGACTTAACCTATGCTGGGTAGGTCTTATTTTAATACCTCGCAGGTCATCCTGATCATTCCCAACACACACACCTTTCCACCCTCAG
The DNA here is from genome assembly GCA_028646535.1 of Procyon lotor. NCBI lineage: Eukaryota > Metazoa > Chordata > Mammalia > Carnivora > Procyonidae > Procyon > Procyon lotor. Next base: position 8,838,185 of record CM053620.1, on the reverse strand, counting down.
GCCCTCCCCAACTCCCCAGCCTGCCATTGTTACTATGTCCAGGGGATGTTTACTTTTTTGTAGTAACTATGAACCACATTCAGGCCTGAACCATGTGATGTATAATCTGATTACTTTTCTACACTACTTGCTTTTTTTCCCCTCAAATATGTTTATTTTATTTTTTCAGTGTTCCAAGATTAATTGTTCATGCACCACACCCAGTGCTCCATGCAACACGTGCCCCCCCCTCGATACCCACCACCAGGCTTGCCCAGCTCCCCACTCCCTTCCCTCCAAAACCCTCAGTTTGTTGCTCATAGTCCACAGTCTCTCATGGTTCATCTCCCCCTCTGATTTCTCCCCATTCACCCCTCCCTTCCTTTTCATAATGCCTTCCATGTTTTTCTTTGCGCTCAGCACATAAGTGAGACCATAAGGTGATTGGTTCTCTCTGCTTGACGTTTTTCACTCCACATAATCTCTTCCAGTCCCGTCCATGTTGATACAAAAGTTGGATATTTGTCCTTTCTAATGGAGGCATAATATTCCATTGTGTATATGTACCATATCTTCTTTATCCATTCATCTGTTGAAGGGCATTTTGGTTCTTTCCACAGTTTGGCGATCCTACACTACTTGTTTTGTGTGGAATTAATTGTCATTTTGTTGTGGTGTAGTCGTCCATGTCCTTAATGTTAGTTTGACCCTAAACTCTCAGAATTTTATAAATCATCTCCCAAGGCAATCAGATTCATTAAAGAATTGTTTACTTTCATGTTGAAGTCCATCTTTGTCTTCTGACCTCTGATTTGCCTTGGTTTTATCACTTTTAAACCTAGGATCTTGTGTCACCATCACCACTCTGGGTGTTCCATTTATCTCCCTTTTCTGTTGGATTCCATTTCTTGGATCTTGTGTTATCTTTTTTTCTTGGTGTGTTCCACCAAAATGAGAATAAATTCTCAACTACTTGAGGACAGAAGATGTATAATAGACATTCAAGATGTCAAAACAGTATTTCTAAAATAACTATGTGACTCCAGGACATAATTGATACTTTGGTATAGAATTCTCTGTATTCTCTGTAATAATAGAATTATTAATTATAATTCTAGGCTTTATAATGATACGGGAATGGTAGCTTTCCATCAGAATGTTAATGGTGTTGTTTTATTACTTGTTAGTTTCCAGTGTTTCACTTAAGATGTCTGTTTTGCTGATTTGTCTTAGGAAGCTGATAGAATCTTCTCTTCTGATTTTTCTGATATTTCACAAGATATACTGTGGTATGAGTCTATTTTTATCCATTGTGCTTGGACTGGTCCTCTAATTTTATCCTATTTTCTTTTTTTTTTTTAATTTTATCTATTTATTTGACAGAGAGAGAGACAGAGAGAGAGGGAACACAAGCAGGGGGAGTGGGAGAGGGTGAAGCAGGCTTCCCACTGAGCAAGCAGCCTGATATGGGGCTCCCAGGACCCCGGGATCATGACCTGAGCCGTAGGCAGATGCTTAATGACTGAGCTACCCCATCATCCCATATTTTCTAACTCTTGACTTTTTTCCCACTCAATGGAAAATTCTAGGTATCTTAAACTCTTATATTTTTTTCCTCCTTTCATATTTTTAAATTTGAATAACTTTTTTGTTCTGTAGCCATTTTTTATAGCCTCATGTTCTCATTTCATAGTTAAGTATCTTATTGCTCTATGGGTATTAATGCTAATTTGCAGGGGTGCCTGGGTGGCTCAGTGGGTTAAGCTTCTGCCTTCGGCTCGGGTCATGATCTCAGGGTCCTGGGATCAAGCCCTGTATGGGGCTCTTTGCTCAGCAGGGAGCCTGCTTCCTCCTCTCTCTCTGCCTGCCTCTGCCTACTTGTAATCTCTCTCTCTCTGTCAAATAAATAAATAAAATCTTTGAAAAAAATACTAATTTACATTTTTTGATGTTTAACTTATGCACGGTAAAATTTATTTTCAGTGTACTATTCTATCGGTTTTGATAAATGCTTAGAGTTGAGTGACCATCACCAAAATAAACAGTTCCAAGGTCACCCCCACCCTGCAAATAAAACATAGACCATGATAACAGAATAGAAACAGTTTTATTTCTTCTTTTCCAATAGGTATGCCTTTTGTTTCTTTTGCTTGTTTTATTGCTCTTGATAAGATTTCCAGTATGATGTTGAATAGGAGTGGTCAGAGTGGACATCCTTGCATTGTTCCCAATTTTAAGAGGAAATTATCAGTGTTTCACTCTTTAGTATGTTAGCTATGGGTTACAGATGGCCTTTTGTGTCTGCACGTTTTTTTTTTTTTTAAGATTTTATTTATTTTATTTATTCATTTAACAGAGAGAGAGATCACAAGTAGGTAGAGGGAAAGGAGAGAAGCAGGCTTCCTGCTGAGCAGGAAGCCCAATGCAGGGGACCCTGAGATCATGACCTGAGCCGAAGGCAGACGCTTTAACCCACTGAGCCACCCAGGCGCCCCTGTGTTTGCATGTTTTAAGTCCATTACATTGATTAACCCAGTAGTAGCTCACTCATGTAACACTACTGGGTATGTGCTTTTCTCCCTATTTTGCAGACAGAGAAATTGAGGCACAGAAAATTTAAGCAAATTGGGTAAAATAATTCAGCTACAAAGTAGCTGAGCTGGGATTTGAACCCTGGCAGTGTGTTTATACTGCTCCTCAGGGAGGTATTTTATCAGGTTAAAGAAGTTCCCTCTATTCCTGATTTGCTGAGAGGCTAATTTTTTCAAATGCTTTTCTTCCATCTCTTGATAGGATTATGTATGATTTTTCTTCCTGTTAATATGATGAATTACAGGGGCACCTGGGTGGCTTAGTGGGTTAAAGCTTCTGTCTTCGGCACAGGTCATGATCTCGGGGTCCTGGGATCGAGCCCCACATTGGGCTCTCTGCTCAGCGGAGAGCTTGCTTCTCTCTCTTTCTCTGCCTGCCTCTCTGCCTGCCTACTTGTGATCTCTGCCTACTTGTGATCTCTATCTCTGTGTCAAATAAATAAATAAAATCTTAAAAAAATATATGGCGAATTACAGTGATTGGGAATTTTAAATTTTTATCAAAATTTTAAAATTTTGATAAAAATTTAAAAATTGATTTTTAAATCTTGAACTGCCTTTTAGTTTTGTGATAAAACTCATTTGGTCATGATGCATTATTCTTTTTATACATTGCTGGGGTGCCTGGTGGCTTAGTTGCTTGTGTCCAACTCTTGATTTCGGCTCAGGTCATGATCTCAGGGTCGTGAGATCCAGCCCTGAATTGGGCTTCACAGTCAGCATGGAGTCTGCTTGAGATTTTTCCCCCTCCCCTTCCATCAGCCCCTGCTCTTACTACTGCTTGCCCGCACTCTCCCCCGCAAATAAATAAATAAAATATTTTTGTACATTGGTGATTTTGTTTGCTAGTATTTTGTTGAGAAGTTTTGCATCTGTTTTGAGGGATGTTGGTCTGTAGTTGTCTTGTAATTTCCTTGTATTGTTTTAGTATCAGATAATACTAGCTTCATAGTATGAGGAAACATTTCTCCATGGTGATTTTTATTCACCCTATGTATTTT
>CM053620.1:8809687-8834114 GCA_028646535.1 Procyon lotor | reverse complement strand
CCCCCCCCCCCCCCCCCCCGCCTACTTGTGATCTCTCTGTCAAATAAATAAAATAAAATCTTAAAAAAAAATCCTTCTAGCTACTGTGGGGGAGAATGGAGGGAAGGGGACAGACAGACAGAAGCAGGGAGCACGACAGATGTCTGTGGCTTGTACCAGAGCGGTGGCAGCGGGGCTGGACAGAGGGCATGGACTGAACGAAGCATTGTACAACCCGACTGTCTGCTGGATGTTCCGCATGTGAACTGGAAGAGGAAAGCAAGGATGACTCGTAGATTTTGAACAGTTGGGTGGATGGTGACCGTGTCATCTTCTGAGAAGTTTGAGGAAGGAGGAGGCCTCATGGAAAGAAAGCCAAGGGTTTGGGTTTTGCAGGCTGTTTGTTGTGTGTCTTGGAGATCAGATGGAGAGGTCACCCCAACAGCAGGGATGGGAGTGTGGAGCTCCGCGGAATGGCTGGTTAAGGGAGAGCTTTCCTGGAGGGTCGTCAGCACAATGCAGGGCCTGAGCTGTGGGGCTAGTGAGCTCCGCAGGGCAGGGGAGGCCTGCAGGGAAGGCGAGGACAGAGAGCTGCCTGGAGCTCAGCCTTGGCACCTCCCAAGTTTAAAAGCCCAGGAAAGGAAGAGGGACGAGCTAGGGAGGCTGGGAGAACAAGCCCCCAAGCTGTATCTGCCTCCTCGGTGGAAAGCACTCCAGAAGGGTTGCCAGGAAGACACCATGAGGGAGTTTAAAGGAGTCAGGCACCCAGCTTCCCATCTGCAGTCAGGAATGGCAGACAGGAGAAAGAGTGAGCAGAGGACTCCTGAAATTTATAAACACACCAGACAACTCCTCTACTTATTTAATTCTCCTCGTAAACCTGAGAGGTATAGTACACTGAAGAGTTTCTGCTTTATAGACGAAGACATGGGCTGCAGCACACGGCAGGCCGGTAGCAGAACCAGGATTTAAATTCAACTGCAGTTCGTTTCTTTTCTTTCTTTTTTTTTTTTAAGATTAATCTGAGAGATGGGGCGCCTGGATGGCTCAGTTGTTAAGTATCTGCCTTCGGCCCAGGTCATGATCCTGGAGTCCTGGGATCGAGCCCCGCATCGGGCTCCTTGCTCGGCAGGAAGCCTGCTTCTCCCGCTACCATTCCCTCTGCTTGTGTTCCCTCTCTCTCGCTGTGTTTCTCTCTGTCAAATAAATAAAATCTTAAAAAAAAAAAAAAAGATTAATCTGAGAGACAGAGAGAGAGAGAGAGATGGAGCACATGAGCAAGTGGGGGTGGGGAGGGCAGAGGGAGAGAGAATCTCTAGCAGACTCCCCACTGGGCGCAGAGCCCAACTCGGGGATCGATCTCACAACGGTGAGATCGTGACCTGTGCTGAAATCAAGAGTCGGACATCTGACCAGCCACACCACCTGGGTGCCCCCATTTCAATTCAGTTTTGCCATAAAATGTAACACACTGATTAAAGAGAACAGGACGGGAAAGGCAAACACCCCATCATAAAGCAAGTGCTCACATGGCCATCGCCAAATGAAGAGAGAGCGCCGGCGGCCCCTGCATGGCTCTCCCACCAGCGCCAGCCTGGCCAGGGGCGAGCTTGCTCGCTTTGAAGTTTCTGTGCCCTCGACATCACGGTCTAGTTGTGCCTAACTCTGAAGTTGACATAAATAGACTTGTACCGTAAATTCTTCTGTGACTTGCTTCTTTCACAAAGTGAGTCAACAGATGAACCACTTTTGCCTGTTTTGACCTTTATATGTTACTGTGTTACTGAAATTTATCCCCGTTCACTCTAATTGCTAAAGAGTATCCCAGTCTATAAACTGTTCAGACCTGAGACCCAAAATGGTGTCACTTAGGTTAAAGCCCCAGTCAGTCAACCCAGACTTAATACGTAACCTCACTGCGGTTTCAACCCTCTAGGAATGTAACCTTTAACCGGTCAGTCAGGAATTTTCTGGTCAGCACCAATAAGGTTGTATGTCACATGGGCCTTCACCCTCCCAAGGAAGATGAGGTAATCTACCTACTAAAACCTTCTGTCCTCAGACGGGGGTGACCTCACCTGAAATAATCCTTTCTATCTATGACTTCCTTGTCCTGCCTTTAAAAGCCTTTCCCCTTCTGCAGCCCTCTGCAGCGCCCCCCGCCCCGCTCGGTACACAGGATGACGCCTGATTCACAAACCACATGATATAGCCAGTTCGATCTTCACACTTTGCCTGTTGCATTACTGATAGATACCTGAGCTGCTTCCAGTTTGGGATATTATAAGAAGGACTGTCACTGAAGTCCTCACACATGTTGTTGAGGGGACCACACAACGCACTTTCTGCCGGGAGCAGAGCCGGTGTGGGACTGACTGCGAGTCGCAGGGAAGGAGTGCAGTCCCGTGCTTAACGCCAAGGGGGCCGTCGGAGCGCCAGCTGTCGGTCTCCCAGACGCGCGGAGCGTTTCCACCATTATGAGGCGACCGCCTCTTTATTCCTGGTAGCACTTCTGTCTCCAAGTCTGTTTTGTCTAATATCACCTTTCTTCTGGTTCGTGGCTGCACAGCTTATCCCTCGCCCATCTTTTTTATTTTCACCAGTTCTGCATCCCGCTGTTTCGATGTGTCTCTTTTAATTGTTGTTGTTTAATTGTTGTTATAGTTGTTGTTTTCTTTTTTTTTTTAATTTTATTTATTTGACAGAGAGAGAGAGAGAGATCACAAGTAGGCAGAGAGAGGGGGGGAAGCAGGCTCCCCGCCGAGCAGAGAGCCCCATGCGGGGCTCGATCCCAGGACCCTGAGATCAGGACCTGAGCCAAAGGCAGAGGCTTTAACCCACTGAGCCACCCAGGCGCCCCTATAGTTGTTGTTTTCTAATTCAGTGTGTCAATCTCTGTCCCTTCACTGGAGCGTTTAGTTTATTGACATTTAATGAAAGTTTTGGTAAATTTCCTGCAAAGAATGCAGACAATGGAAGTCTTGGATACAGATCTTAGAACAGATCTGATCCGTGCCTGTGGTATCTCCAGGTACTTCGTCTGCTCAGGTTTGTATTTTAAGATGGCAACTGCCTTTAAAATAACTGGACAATAACAACCCAATATTGACCAATATGCTTCAAATTCTATCCAATCTTTACAAGGGGAAGATATATTAGCATTTACTGAGCTGGAGTTACTACTGAAACATAAAAAGCATGACATAAGCTTTTACTCTCAATTCAATCTTATATTAATCAGGACTCTGTAACAGGAATATTTTTACCACCCTTTCTTTATGACTTGAGTTCTTATATAAGATCAATTTAATTTTGGTACTTGTGAAAAGGTCTTACAGATGGCAGAAGTCAATCACAGGGAGCTCTTTGGAGATGTTATCAAATATAACTTTCCCCCTTTTTTGGTTTCAGCAAAGATCACTTTTATTCCCCGGGGGTGCCACTTGGGACTCTCCAATAGTCCCTCAGAGGATCCCCTCTTGGGTGACACCTTTGCTGTGGCTGGCATCTGGGTAAGAGAATTCAGGGGCCTGACCTGCCTCTGCCCAAACAGACCTTCTGGGTTTGGTTCTTGTTCTTCCTTCCCTTCAACATTGTGGCACTGGGCACACTTCTCCGGAGAAATCTTCTTGCCTTCTCGACACTCCTGGTTTTGAACTCGGCTCTCTAGCTATGTATGTGCTGGAAAGGCTCAGCCAGCAGCTGGAAGTCTTGCTCTCATCTCTAGAACTTCGAAGCTACAGTCTAGTGATTCTCAACCCTGGCTGTGCATCAGAAGCACCTGAAGACTGAGTTAAAGATACAAGTCTTGTGACTCTCTATTCAGCAGCCCTGTATAGGAGTGGCCTTGTCACCCCAACTCTGACACCACCCCCCAAGACGATTCTCATGCTGAGCCGAGGTGAGAACCAGAGCTACAGCCTGTCCCCTGGAATAGGGGCTGGGCCCCTTTAATCCTCCTGCAAGAGCTAGGAAAGGCGGCGTGGAGGTACGGGGCAGGCACTAGAGAAAGAAGGTGAGAAGAGCCGGAGGCAGAGCAAGGAAGTCATCAGATCTGCGCTGGAAAAGCACAATCAGATGGGTGGAATCATATGGTGGGGGGAAAGTCTCAGAGAAGGCGGGGAAAGTAGGGTGCTTAAAAGCTGCACACTATTAGTAGTTCCTGAACGCAGTTACATGATTTATCATTGCCTGCAAAGTGCTCATTGGGCAGATGTCCTTTTAGTCTTGTTTTCTCTTCCAGTCTACATTTTATTAGCTCTGACTTATCTTCAAAAGCACCACTCCCTACTTTTATAAGACCTCTATTAACGTGAGAGAAGGAACACTGTCCGACCCATATAATCAATACTCAGAGGACCAATAAAGTGTTGCACACACTGGCAGGTCCCCTGCTGCCTTAGATCATCGGGCAAAAGTGGAGAAGATGAATGAGCTGTGAGCAATCAGAGCGGAGTCAAAGATGGGGAGGTCTGTGGCAGACATCAGAGGCCTTCTCTAGATAACAGTGACTCCTGCCTGTGCTTTGTCCTGGGCCTTTCTCAGAGGACTCTGGCACTTCTGCCTCTGTCCTGTGGCATTCCATCTTCGACAGACTGATTTAGAAGTCTGATGGTGAACCAAGCTCATAAAGTCATTTAACAAAAAATTTTTAAAACGTACTGATCAGCTTCTAGGTTCATTCAAATAACCTCAAAGCCAAATTTAGGAATGTCACCCAGAAAATAACCCCCTCACCTGTCTGTAGTATAACTTAGCTTAGATAGAACCTAATGACTACCACTTAATGCACACTTTGCACTCTGCAAAGCATGTCATGTACTCCATGTGCATTACATATATGTGTTATACACGTATTATACACGTCATCTCGGGCGATCCTCAGACTCACTCCCAGTGCAACATCATTACACCAATTCACAGGCAAAGGAGCTGAGCTTCAGAAATAACTCTGAGTGCTGCAGGGAGAGCCCGTCCTGGTGAGGGGCCGGGGCAGGGAGGACCCAAACTGACAGCCACATGACACTTCTTTTCACCGTTAGAGGCAGGGAGGGATGACCTTGAGCCATGGATCCTGTTCTGCAGTAACTTTGCTTCTTAGCTCCTTCGGAGGTTCCCAAGTACTCCCTGAACACCATCTTTCTTGATATTCTGGAATACAGAGTCTATGGATATCCTCTCTGTATTCCAAAGTGAAGAGGAGGGGTGCAAGTGACAGCCAGGGGCCATGTGAGGGCTGGCATGCCATGAGGTTGGATCCCCAGCCTGGGCCGCAATGACCCGGACAGAAACAATCTGCGATAAGGCGGCAACGCCTAGGCACTCTATTGGCTCTGCCCTGGAAGCACTGGGCCGGTCTGGCTTTTCAGGAGACCAAATCACTCCAACCGGGCCAAGGCTGATACAGCGAGCCAGATCTGGCCACATGACAAAATGAGGTGACTTACAGTTTACGGGAGCTGCCTGTCACGTGGTGAGCCGGGCTTGGCAGACATGACCGGCCCGAGGGCAACGCTGCTCCCGTACCCTGCCCCCGCTCCCCCGGGTTCTTCTCACCCAGAGCACCAGTCCCACATTAGAACAGAGTTTCACTGAAAAATCGACCAAATTTGCTTCACCATGAAAAGCGCGTGCTTATTTAAACTGGGTGGCCTGTCTACAATTAACTATTTTGGATTTTTTAGAATTTTCAGAGAAGCAGAATCTACTAGCCCTTACCCCTCCTTCCCTCGATTATGGATGGCTAGTTCTTCGCCAATGCCCTCTTCCTCCTTGAAGCTCTCCCAGTCCAATTTGGACTTCTCTAGGGTGCTCATCTTCTGCTTCTTGGCTCCAATTTTTCCCAAAAGGCTGCTCATGCCACTTGATCTTTTTAACCTAGAGAAAGTGAAAAAAAAAAAAAAATGAAACATGTACCACATAAAAACTATCAATTCTTAATTCATGCTTTTTTCTGATTGGCACGGGGCCCCCTAGATTCAGGTTGTTTATCTTCATGGAAACCATTTTTGTATCTAGGGCACTTCCTGTCTGCTGTGGAGAACACTTTAAGTAGACCAGAATTCCAATGCGCTTTTCCCACCTACCATCTCTGACCGCTCCAAGGACCTAGGGAAAGGAAACCCTGAAGCTCTCTGTATGCTCTGTAGGACAGGTCTGTGCTCGCAGGCAGGGAGAAGCACAGCATGATTCAGACACGGCTTTGGAATCACATGCCTGCGTTCATATTCCAGCTCTAACTGTGTGACTTTGGGCTACTTAACCGCATCTGCCCTGGCTTCCCATCACCTACCGAGTGAACAGTGACTCAAGAGGGCTACAGGGGATCTACCATGTCAAGTGCTTTATGACAGCACCTGGCATAGAGTAAAGGTGTAATAAATGTCAGCCACGCCGAGTCAGTCACCATTGTGCCCTCAAACAACAGATCCCAACACTGATGAGCAAGAAGTTACAGTATCTTTTTATTTATTTGACAGAGAGAGAGGGAACACAAGCGGGGGGTGAGGGGGTGGGGCGAGGCGGGGAAACTGTCTTCCCGCCAAGCAAGGAGCCTGATGCAGGACTTGATCCCAGGACTCCAGGATCATGACCTGAGCCGAAGGCAGACACTTAACGACTAAGCCACCCAGGTGCCCCAAGAAGTCACAGTAGCTTAAAAGGACTTTTTTTTTTTAAAGGATTTTATTTATTTATTTGGCAGAGAGAGAAAGAGATCATAAGTAAGTGGGCGGAGAGGCAGGCAGAGAGAGAGGGGGAAGCAGGCTCCCCCCTGAGCAGAGAGCCCAATGCGGGGCTCGATCCCAGGACCCTGAGATCATGACCTGAGCTGAACAGCGGCCCCAACCCACTGAGCCACCCAGGTGGCCTTTTAAAAGGACTCTTAAGATCAGTTTCCTTTTGAATCCTGTGAGTCAGAACCCTGGATTTTCCCAGGAGGTGGAGAACATTCCTCACCCTGAAAGGAGGGAATATACAGCCTGTGTTCTCCTTGCTGGCGACATGATCATGGACTGTGGGAGAAACCCCACATGCCCAAGTTCAAGTCTTGGCAGGTCACATGTTTCCAGTTATTGTTAAATGCAAGAGGAAAAATGAGCAAAACAGAAGGCACCTAGTTGGTAAGAAGGTGGTATTAGGGGAAAGAACTATGGAAGAGACATAGCCTTTGGTTTCTTTAGGAAACTAAAATATGCTGTATACCACCACATAGGAAAGTTTGGAAGTTACTTCCTGTTTTCTTGGGAAATGTAAGAGAGTCAAATGGGTACAACTTCGGTGAGCTAACAACACAAGGCCTTCTGGTAACATCAACTTGCCTCCAATGCTAATTCTCCAGGTGCTTCACTCACTATTTTCTCATCGTCCTTTCACAGTGGCCTGTGAAGAAGGACCACTGAGCCTCTGGATATGAGGAAGAGCCTTCAAGGGGATCTGGTGTCATGCTAACCCTTCTGGAACCCACCTCCCTGCAGCACAGGGCTGGTGAAGGACGCCTCGTTCCTGCCTCAGAGCGAGCAGACAGGCCTGTGTCCACACTGAACACAAGACTCTCGGGGCGAACCACGACCCTCCACACCCTCGTCCTATTCCTCCTGGTCGGGAGGATGTTTGCTTCCCTGCTGCGGGCATTTCCCACCACACGCTGTTCGCTTAACATCGACTCAGAATAGGCTGGGCGGGCATCGTCATTCTCATTTTGAGGTGGACAAATAAACAGAGTTCGGAGGGGTTAAATGACACAACAAAGGTCAAGCCAATAGAAAATACAGAACCAGGACAAAGCAAGGTCTTTCTGACTCCCAGTCCGGTGCCCTGTGCTGTTTCACGACTAAGCTGAGAACTTATTTGAGATGTTTTCTCACAGCTATTTTACCTTCTGGTTTGCTTAACAATTTTCCACACAGCTCTCTATGAGCTTTCAGTTCACATTTCCTAAAAATTCTTTTCTAGATAACTCACTCCCTACAACAATCTTCTCATCTAAACATGCGCGTGCACACACACACACACACACACACACACACACACACGCATGCACTCGGGCTGTATTTACCAGGAGCAGAGCATGAGTGAGGAGAGAGAAACTCAGGAATTGTCCCCCGTTCTCACTGTTACAGCCTCTCGCCTGGACAACTGCAGTCTCCTCACTGGTCCCCCTGACTTATCATGTCCTTCTGCTTCAATGTCCCTTCCCTGACACCTTACTGCTCTTACAAGGAAGACTACGCTCCTTGCCCTTGTGAAGTTCTTCCCGATCTTCCCTCATCACATCTACCCTCGCCATCTAAGCTCCAACTATCCAGTCCTGAACCTACAGTTCATCTCCCATTCATCTGGCCTCATCTTAGCCTCGAGGCCGCTTCCAGGAAGCCTCCTGAGACCCTGCCCCAACCTCTGGATGAGATGCCTCCCAGTGGTGTTTCTAGTGCGCTCAGTCCTTCTCCCATTATAGCAGCGATCCTTCCCACAGCGGATGCTCAAGGACTCGGGATTCCAGCTGCCGCCACACCGGTCAATTCTGAGCAAGCTCAGACTCAGTGCTGACAACATGCACCAAAAGCACACACACCCTGAGGCTCTCCCGTGCTGCCTGCAGGGGCTCCTCTGACCCTGCCTACACGTCAGAAGCACTGCCTGGCCAGGTGATGGGAGTTCACGCCATTGGGGCCACCCTCATGGAGGCTGTGACTGCAGAGCCCAGCCTCTTGTCCTCACACAGGCAATTCTAGGTGGTCCTCTGAATGCTTCTCACAAGTTCTGAGGGCAAGGAACCTTTGCAGTCCTGGAAACACACTCTCATTCCCCCGTCTCCTCACTCCTACTTCCCAAGGACGGTTCCCAGTGGATGACCTACGCTAAGAGACTTACCTAAGGTTCTGCTCTGAAGGGAAACTAACCAAGATGCTTAGGAGCAACACTATTTTCCTGTGTGTGCTCTATCTCTCTGAGGGTAATTAAGCTCTGGGTCCCCAAAATCTCTCTATAGCACATGGACTGAGTTGTACAAACAGCAGGAACCCAATAATGTTACCTGGATCACAGAAACAAGTAGAGGGAGAGAAGCAGATTTCTGTAATTTAAAGGAAAGCTGTTCAGAACACTTTTAAATTGGGGGACTCTAAGGGGCGTAATTTTCATTTGCATTCATTCACCAGTCAGCTCTTGACAATCTAGAATTTCTGCTTTTACCTGGGCAGCCCCTCAGGCTCTGCATACCATCCCCCATTCTCAGCCTATAGCTCTCATGGAATTCCCAAATTATACCATCTTTCTGACAAATCACTTTGAGGAGTCTAAGAAAATGATCTTTTGCTGGAAAGCAGTGAAGAGAGTTCCAGAAAAGTAAAAAGCCATAATCCCCCTATGCCTTGTTCACTGCTAAACATCAGCAAATTGTCACTAGTGCGGATAGCTTTCAGGTCTGCCTTCACTGGATCGTGAATGTGGTTTGTGATTTCCTAATCTGACAGTCTCAAAAGCAAAATTACCTGTCTTGTTTGTATTTGAGGCTAAATCAAAGTGAATGACACATTTACAGCAGCAGCCAAAACACACAGAGGCTCATCACCTCTGAGAACCCTTTCTTCCCGGAACCTGGCGTGCGGGGTCCCTGAAGGCTTTCGAGCGCTCACACTCAGCACTCCCTTCACACAGGACTCCCAAGGCACAATCCTGGCATCACTCCATCCCAGCTTTCTGGACAGCACATTTACCATGACCGTGGCCCTATCTCTGCCGTGAAGGTTCATCAATCGGGCATACGGGAAAGGCGGGGCAGGCAAGAACGAGGCTTCTGGGCAGGGGCTGCTAGCTCTCCTGGCTGGGAAAGAGCACAGCCGAGCGCGCTGCAGGCCTGCCCAGAGCTGCCAGCAAGGGAGTCCATGAGCACCCGCCTCCCCCAGGCCTCTGGCAGCTGAGCAATGGCAGGGGTCAGAATTCCCAGGAACTGGTGCACTTTCAGGCACCACAACAGAACCCCGGATTTCCGGATCCTAAGCCAGAAGGGCAAGGTACTACCAGAGAGTTGACTTGGACAGACCACCACTTCCCCCCAGCCATGGATTTTCTGGTCTTGGGTCTAAAGTGTGGTGCGCTGTGCCACAGAAGACCACAGTACTTCATTCGGGAGACTCTTCATCCACCTGTTACAAGGCAAAGCCCAAAGAAATGCACCATTCACTTGCCCACTGGCAGGTTCCATCCACAGTGTCAGACTCAGACAGGGCCAGCACCTTGCTGCCTAGATTTTCCGATATAACAATGGCATTTCAACCACCTCTTCCTGAATGTCACAGTCCTCTACTGACCCGACTGCTCTAAGTTCGAAGTAAAGACTAAGCCTATCGTGCGACATGGGCTCTGTTCGCCTCTGCCCTAAGCAGCAGGCTTTCACGCCATAAGAGAGCATGGCTGAGGGCAGTGGGCATGCTGGTGAAAAGAGGCTCCTACCAAGTCTTTCTTTTCTTTTTTTAAAGATTTTTTATTTATTTGACAGCGAGAAACACAGTGAGAGAGAGAACACAAGGAGAGGGAATGGTAGCGGGAGAAGCAGGCTTCCTGCTGAGCAGGGAGCCCGAAGCAGGACTCGATCTCAGGACCCTGGGATCATGACCTGAGCCGAGGCAGACGCTTAACGACTGAGCCACCCAGGCGCCCCTATCAAGTCTTTCTTCTTCTTTTTCTTGAAGATCTTATTTATTTGAAAGAGAGAGAGAACGAGCAGGGGGAAGGAGAGAGGGCAAAGTAGCTTGTCTGCTGAGCAAGGAGCCCGATGAGGGACTTGATCCCAGGACCCTGGGATCATGACCTGAGCAGAAGGCAGACGTTTAACTGAGCTCCCCATGCGCCCCAAGCCTGCCTTTCTTATGCATTGTGTCTAGTCATCCGTCAATAAGCAATTCTTGTCAATTCCCTTTCCACGGCACCCAGCCCGATGTCGTATGTTGACATTAGACACCAACAAAGACCTCACACACAAAGATTCAGAACTCAGAAAAGTAAAAGGGACAAAAAAAGGCAAAATGAAAGTCATCTTTCTCCTTTCTGAATTCAAAGTTTACAATGATAGTTTGCTAAAGCTTCTTTTACTCCTCTTTAGCACCAGAAATCTAAGTTTAACAAAATTCACTGCAACTAGGTGATAAACTCTATCCTGTGTCTGTCAGAAAGACAGTATAGCAACTTGTTCTGTTTGTTCCAGCCCCATAAGCACGGACTCAGATTCACCCAACCAATTCATTTTGTAGCCACCACCAAGACTCTGGCCCCTGCTGCTTATTTACAAGAGGTGCTGGAAAGGAGCCGGGAGAAGAATTTAAGTGGAAAAAGAGAGGATGACAGGACACCACAATTGTCTGTGAAGGAAAAGAGGGCACATCTTTCCCCATGATCTTTAAAAATTGGCATTAGGCACCCAGTCGGCCCACAGAATAGAATTTTAGGTTTGGGAGTGAATTTAGAGTCAGTCATTCATTGTACTCTTCCAACAGAGTACTGAGAAATGACTGTATTCCAGACATTGTGCTCGGAACTGAGGACACACACATACATAAGGCATGATCTCTGGCTTCAAGGAGACAATGTAATAGAAGAGATCATCATACAGGCAAATTATAACTGCAGACTGTGAGGGCACAAAAGAGGGACCACCTGAGAGGCTGTTTAACTCAATCCCTGTATCTTAGAGATGAGTTAACTAAAATCCAAGAAGGTGAAGAAACCTGCCCAAGTTCCCAGCGGGAGATGTGGGACTAGTCCTCAGTGTTTTTGACCTCCAGCCTGTCTTTTCCACATGGTTGATGTTAGAGTTGGGGACAGACAGCCTTCGGGGACTGTGTCCATACTTCGACTTCGATCACTGCTGATCCGGGGATGGCATTCTTACTTTCCCTGCTGACCCGCTCCCCGTGCACAGGGCCCGTGTCCTACCCGCTCCTGCCCGGTGCACAGTGCCCCCAGGGCCTTGCTATACTACATGTTTAACGAACTAAGTCACCGGCAATCGACAATGGGCTTATCCAAATGAGTTTTTTTCTCGTAACAAAAAGAGTCAATGCTGCACTTGACAGGCCAGAAAAGGTGGCTGCAAAAGTGGACCAGCAAGGAAAGGGTCAACACATGGACGAGGAAGCACAGCTGACCTTTACTTAGAACTTCAACAGACAGAGCCGGGCTCCACTATGCCTTCCGTCTCGTAAGTTGCATAACCACTAAAATGCAAATTATTTGGAACAAAGATTCTTTGGCACAGATACACAGTTTCCTTAGTATTTGTCATCTGTTTACAAGGCAGGAGTGGATTTTTTTTGTAGCTCACACATGGACTATTTTCCAGAGCCATACAATGGGTCTGGAACTGGCATGGTACTCCCTGAGAAATAGGAAGAAAGTTTGAGTTGATGATTCTTTGGTGTGAGTTGCCCGCTTGGAACCACTGTTCTCTTTCAGACCATCTTTGGATTTAGCTGAAATCTGTAAGAATGAAAAGTAAAGTCCCATTCCCTGGGCCAGTTTCATACCTCATCTGTGCAAATCTCTAAGCAATCTCCCCAAAGCCCAAGACCAGAGCACTCAGGGAAATGGCAGTACAATAGGGAGAGGATTTAAATCATGTTCACTTTCCAATATTGTGCTGGCAATATTCTATGGGATACTGGGCTCAGGAAAATGGAAAATCCTAAGTCAGAAAAGAAGTTCCAAAAGATGTTAAACATTCGTGGATGAAAAACTGTCAGTACTCTTGAATCTATTATTAACGTTGATACGGTGCCAGCCCCTCCCTGCCAAAGTGGCATCTCTTGGCAAAAGGTGACATAAAGGTCAGCCAATGGTGGCAGCTTTAGTGTTTATACAAATTAGCAAGGGATCTGCCACTCAATTCTACCGCTCTTACACCAATCCAAGAATGAAGTACACTTAAGTCTGTCTGATTTTGTAAAAAAGATTCTACTTATTTATTTACTTAGAGAGAGAGCAAGGGGAGGAGCAGAGGAAAAGGGAGAGAGAGAGAGAGAATCTCAAACAGGATCCACACCCAGCATGGATTCTGACACGGGACTCGATCACACGACCCTGAGATCATGACCTGAGCTGAAATCAAGAGTCGGATGCTTAACCCACTGAGCCACCCAGGTACCCCAAGTCTGTCTGATTTGATTTCAGCTTCGCCACATCTTTAAAACCTGGTTATTTTGGTGGCGAAGTCCCGGATTTTCATCTCTTCTGAAATAACAGATTGCAGAAAGCCCTTTCCAGCTCTTGCATCCTTGTCTGTGAAGTACACAGGCACCTTGCGCCTGCTCTGGCCTCTCAGCAGATGCTGGAAGCCCAGTCACTCCAGCTGACCTGGTTCTACGGAGACGGATAGCTCTTCCTGGAGAGGGCACACCATCCATTCACAGTCAGCCATGACCTGTCCTCCTCCACCCGCCCGCCTCCTGCTCTCTACTGTAACCAACGCCATTCATCTTGAGACAGACAAGTAACTGGGGTTAGGGGCTCTGTAGTGACAATGAAAAGGACGTTTTTTTCTGGGACAAGTTTTTTTTTCCCCCCTCTGGGATCTGCTGGGCAGTGTTTATTAGCATCACACACCCAGAGAAAGTTAATGTCCCTTTTCTCTGTGAAGAACAGTCCTCTATTGGTCTACTGTGCTGCTGAAACCAGCCAGATCAGGGAGCTTGGGAGTGCTGCCATGAAGAGCCATTGTTTGTTTGTTTTTTATTATTGTTTATTTTTATTAATCTGCCTAGTGCAGGCCTTTCAAGGAAGGTCAAAGTTAAGACAAGTGTTTGGGAGGAACAGGCCCTTCTCCCAAAGCCGCTCCTCCTTGGTACCCAGGGCATCTATGGTGCTCAAGTCACACGTATAATGCAGAGAGAAAGCTGCTGGGAAATGCGCAAGGCCTTGTACTGCAGCCGGGCAAGCGGGAGCTTGAACGTTAGCTTGAACGTGAGTGTCCATTCCAAGACGGCTTCTGAGGGGTGGGCTACGGCAGCTCTCAGCACAACAACTCTGGTGTGGTCTGGCAGAAATTCCCAACTTTCCAGTCTGAAAAATGTCACGCTGACAGAAAACTTGAAAGCAGAGAACTATTATCTGAATGCCCTTTGCTTAGATTTGCTCATTATCAACATTTTGCCACATTTGCTTTTCTCCCCCTCCCTCGCTTTCCCAATTTAAATGCTCTTTTTTGAGGTGTGAGACCACTTTCAAGTCGCAGACATCACGCCACCTCACCTCCAAGTACTTGGGTATGTGATGCCTAAGGACATCATCCTACATCAACATGACGCCTCCCACTGCACCCAAGAACTGTGATGCCGAGACAACAGTGTCATCCAAAGTCCCTGTGCACATTCCCCTCACTGCCTCTCCAGATGGCCTCAAAGTCATCCCGTGCCCTCCTTCCAGGCACTTCATCTGACGTTTCCTTAGCCTCCTTTACTTTTTAATCTAGCACATTCTCCTGCTTTGTCTTTTGTTTGTTTGATTTCTTGTCTTTGATGCCATTGCCAACTTCTGGAGTCCAGGTTGGCGGTCTTATGGAATATTGCTCTGTTAGGGTTTGTCTGTTTCTTATGCCAAGTAGGCAGGAGGGTGAGGCTGGGGACTGCTTCTATACCACTACCCAGTGATGGGCGGAGTGTGGTCCGCCCTGGATTGTGATGCTCTGTGTGGTCCGCGGGGGAAGGCGGGGACTGCTGGAGCCCTCACTTGTAAAGGCACACTCTCCCTTCTGCAACGAATTTGTAATTACTGTGTAACACATAGGATAATACTCTCAGGACGTTCAGGAAGTTCTGACTGCTACTTATTTCCTATAAATGCCCTGACAATGTCTCAGGACAGAGAGAGGTGGAAAAAGTGAAGGATCCTATCTGAAGGACAAATATTTAGGAAACCTCAAAGGGATCATAAAGCTCTGGCTATAAAAAAGTCTCTGAAAAGTGAAAGAGCAGTAGCTAGAGAAAAGGCCACGGGTGACAGGATCGTCAGCAGGGTCCCAGATTGGAGAGGCCAATGGTGAGTACAGAGGTCTCTGGCCAATATGGAAGCATTCACATAGGTATCCCAATACTCTTAAGGGCCTCGGGGCTGCTATGCTTAAGAGTTACATGGCAGAAGTCAGTGGCAAAAAACCCTTTGTGGGTGGCCCACCAGACCTCTAGGAAACGATACTCCTGAATTTCCCCTCTCCTTGGTTCCACTCCCCTGTGCTTTCATCTCACTCCCTGTGAAAGAGATAATGCCACATCCCTTCCTGCCCCTGCTCCAGCAATTTCCTTCCTTACACTATTCCCATGGTGGAGATCACCGCCGAGCAAGGGAGGGCGTCCATCATCTTGTAGCAGTGGGGGAGTGAAGAAGGCCTGCCTTTCCGAAGTGGAAACCTTTAGTTTAATGGGAATGGGGACTATGCTGGGGAGGGGGATGTTTTCCCCTGAGGTGCAAACTGCTGTTGCTTTAATTTTTATGACTGGGCACAGCTGGGAAGAATAATTTATTGACCAACAGAAATAGACCAGTTACAGTTCTGAGGCAGAATTTTAAAGGAATTATTAAATATAGCTTCTCATGAAGCCCACAGTGACATTTTTCTTCATGCAGTGGATCCTGGGAGCTCAACTGAGGAGGGCACAGCTTGTTTTCCAGATAATGGTTCCTCATGGGCTCCCAACCAAGAGCAGCCACAGAGGCAGAGAAGAGGAGGAAGAAGCAGGACCTGGCCGCTAACATTCAAAGCCTTCTCGAAAGGATAGCCTTGGTGGCTTTCTCCTGTGACGGTGCTAAGCCCATGTGGGCCTGGTCTGAGGGCAGGAGCCACACTCAGCTGGACCACTCCCATCAGGAAACATAGCTGAGCAAACGGCACATCTTTCAAACCAGCCGCCGTGAGAAACAAAGCACAGGGCACAGAAGATAAATGTGCCTCAATTATGGCTTGTTTGGCTAATTGCTGATTAGGGACTTGGCATTCTTTCTCAAACCGCAGCACTCTGCCACGTCTTTGACTTTCAGCTTTCTTTTTCTCCCAGGCAGGTCTCTACCTCCTCAAGAAAATGTCAGGATGGCAACATAAAATAAATGTTCAATTCCTGGGCACCTCCCAGATTGAGATCAGGTTAAAGTTTCAGGATATGGGGGTGTCCTCAGTCAGAGCAGAAATATTCCTTTCGTTTTACACTGCGGGGACTTCATGGAATATGAGTCACGCCTGCGCTCCTTTCTAGACATGGCCAGGCGCACGACCACACGGCTTTCAATGAAACTCACATGCGTTGGAGACCATAAGCCTTACGAAATGACTCCCCCTCTGTCCCTAACTTCCCACGGCTCCTAAAAAAGCATGCTACATTCCAAATGAGAGAATATGGAAGTTGGACACAGCTGGGATTCCTGACACCTCAAAGTTCTGTCTGGAGGGGAGCACAACTTTATGGTCCTTTCACTCGATGAGGCTGAAGTGGGAAGAAAGGTCATTTCTCAGCACTTCGCACTCCTGCTTGGGGCCGTGACTCCAGATTTCTCTCACAGTGGTGCCTGCAACATCGCTCACTCACTCTGTAGCCAGGGTACCTTCTGGAGCCTCCTAGAAGCTGCAATCCTGTGACCCTCAACGGGCAAACCAAGAGGCTCAGACTCCAACCTCCCCACCTGCCCAGGGCTGCTCCCACCTGTCCTCAAAAAGCGGAGGAGGCATACCAGCATCAGCATCAGCGGCCTCCCTGTCACGGCACCCTCCCAACCCAGCACTTAGAAGCCCCTGGGAAGCAATTACCTGCACAGAGCGATCAAAAGAATGGGGCTGTTTCAGCCCGAGTCCAGGATGCCACTTTGCTAAGGCAGAGCAGTGGATTTCAACAAAGACAAACGTCCGTTCCCACGGAGTTTGGTAGAAAAAGCAGAAAACTTTCTTTTTACTGCACGCAGGAAATGGTTTTCATAGAAGCTAACCACAGCTGGGCAATCTGTACAACCACAACATAGTTTCTCTTTAATAAATGGAAGATTTTTACCCATTGCATCACTAACCACAAAAAAGAATTCCCACCCTCCATCTCTCAGGCAAGAGAAAGCATAAGTCAAATCTCTTTCCTTTATCTGCCAGCCAAGGGTTGCTAGAGCAGCTTTTTCATTCAGAAATGAGGCTTGTTGTACAACCCTACTGATGAGAGATACAGAACCCTGAACAAATTCAGTTCCTTTGTGTTCAGGGGTCCCCTCACAGCATGTGCCATTATGCCCACGATCCACCATGTGTCATGGCCAAAAGTTCTAAAAAAGGTGCTTTAGGAACTGCTGGCTGAGAAATGAGGGTCTGCTGAAATAGAGCTGGCCAACCCTGCCAATAAGGGATGGGGTGAGGGAGTCAGAACAAGGCTGCAGCTCTGACCCACAGCTCCTTGCCCCCAAGCCAGCAGAGCGGCCTGGGAGAGTCTGCGCCCCTCCGCCCGGGATGGGGAGCGCGAGGTATGGGGACAGACAGTGGCTTCATGATGCCCTTCCTGTCCCTGTGAGGCTCAGTCGCTCATTCAGCAGACTGCGTGCGTTCTCACAGCTCAGATGAGGGAAGGAAACATGGACGCTCTCATCTGAAGGCTGCAGCTCAGATGAAAACAAGCAAGCACAACAAAACAGAACCCCCAAACTACCCAGCTGCACTGGGGAAGAGGTTTCCTTGAAGAGTGAAGATAATGGAGACAATAACCCAAATACAGAAGCTACTAAATATACTTGGATGTTCAAAGAGTGCTGGAAAATCTGATGACCTTATTCTCAACGAATACTTTTTAAAACCACTTTACTGAGATATAATTCACGTACTAAAGAATTCACCCATTTAAAGTATGCAAGTTGGTGGTGCTTAGTATATTCAGTTATGCGGCCATTACCACAATGTTCTAATTTTAGAACATTCTGTTATGCCCTTAAAAAAAACCCTTATACCCATCAGCAGTCATCCCCATGTCCCCACACGAATCTACTTTATTGATTTGCCTATTATTTCAACTAATACTTTAAAAAATTATTTATTTATTTGAGGGTGGGGAGGGTGAGAATCTCAAGCAGGGTCTGAGCTGAGTGCACAGTCTGACGCAGGACTCGATCTCATGACCCTGAGATCATGACCTCAGCCAAAACCAAGAGTGCGATGTTCAACCAATGGCCACCCAGGCAATCCTCAATTAGTACTTTTAAATCCTAGGTTTAAGGCTATCTTAAAGCATTCAGAAGCAACATGTCTCTCAGTTTGTATCTATTACATCTTCCTATAGGAAATGCACTGAAACTCCCAATCTGTCCCCCATGCTGATGGTTACACAGAAATTTTGGTAGCAGGGGCAGGAAGATCAGAAATCTAGACTTGAGACAAGAACACTGGAATATCTGAGCACTGCTTGGATAACCAAGTCCCACACATCACCAGTGCTAGTTTGGATCTGAGTTTATAAAACGGTGGGACACGGCAGCTTGGCACTTGGTGCAGAAGCCTGCCTTTACCACTTAATTTTTGTTGTTTTTAAATCCCAGGCGAGTTAATTTCTCTGAGCCGCAACTAACCAATTAGTAAAATGAGGATAATAATAACTGCTTTAGGATAATAATAACTGCCTTAGGATGATGGAAGGATGACAATTAAATGAGATAGTCATCAAGTCTGCCCTTACTTACGGAGTGCCTCGTGTGTGCCAGACTGGAGATGGAGACTCAGGTTTCTTAGGCATATTTGATTTATTCACACAAGACCGATACATAAGCAGCTAATTACATTAGGAGAAAACTGCTGCTTAGTGCACTAGGCGCGCGAAGGCTGCAGACGGGGTGGGGGTGTCTGAAGGACGAGAAGGAATTTGCCAGGAGGACAAGCTGGGACAGAGAAATCCAGATTAATAACGCCTGCAGTGTACGTGAAAGCACTTAGCACAACGCCTGGCACAGAGCAGATAATCAGGATTTCCTGCCGTCCCCAATCTTATTCTCATAAGTCCTTGAAAAGATGCTTTAGAATCCAGAAAAAAATTAAAATCTTGAGGCTGTCAGAGAAAAATTAGTGGGTCTGGTACTTGAGAAGTTCCTTGCTCTTTTTCTGAGGCTAATTCATCTGTGGCAGCAAGCAGATTTCAAATTTTGACTTCTTCTTCACCCCCAAACTTTTCATTTTGAAACATTTCCAACCAAAGAAAAGCTCATGTCCTTAATTTAGAATAGTCCCCCGGCCTGTAGAACAGCCCCCAGTATGGACCTGTCTGGTTGTTAATGCAGCTTCTTTGAAGGCACCTGGGAGTTCTCTGGCCCCGATCCCCGGACAGCTCTTGTCCATCTACACACGCTTCCTGAGCGACCTCATCTGGGCCCAAAGCTTACATAGCGGTTCCAGGCCTCTACGCACGGTGTCTTTCTTATCCTTGCTCCAGCCCTCTGTCCCCACCCGCACAGGGGACCTCGCCTGTAGCAGCTTGCCACATCCTAGGGGAGCGAGGGCGTGGCCGGGCTTACCCGTCAGACCTCCTCTCCTGGGACTACCCCCATCTTCCTGCCTCCGGCCTGCACACGTCCTGGGAGGCCCTCCGTACCCTCTTCCCAGACGCTGTCTTGGTTTACTCCCTCTCGGAGTCGAGTCTCGGCTGTCGAGTCTCGGCTCGAGCTCAACTTTCTAGTGAGGCTAAGCTCTGACTGTCCTAGTCAGCTCTTCACCCTCAGCCCACACTCGCGACCCCTACCCTCCTCAGATGTTCCTTCCCTCCGCGACACTTAGCATCTGCTGACCCACCGTGTGGCTTATTTGTCATGTGTACTGTCTGGCTCCGTGCTGGAGCAGGGGCTCTGCAAAGCTGGAACCAACGTTGTGTTTTGTCCGCTGAGAGAACCCGAGCACCTGGCACAGCGCCCAGCACGTGGCAGGCACCCGGTATTTGTTAAAAGAACGTACGAATATTAAGAAAACATAGCAACTTCACACATTACAGTTCCCAATGAGGGTACCTACTGAAGTAACGGTTCTCTGTGCCGGCTAACCTCAGAGCTGCTGCCCGCCAGTCGGCGAGGCTTCCTAGGGAACCCGGCACAGGGAAAGCACGTGCCCGCTGCAGCAGCAGGCAGACCCCTGGACCGGCTGTCCGGAGCCTGGAACTGGTCCTAGGCTGGCCTCAGCGCCACCCCGAGCACCTGCAGAATGTTCAATGAGCTCGTCATAAACTGCAACTCATAAACCCAAGATACCTGAAATTTTTAAGATTTTACTAACTTATTTGAAAGATAGAGATTGAGCAGGGGGAGGGGCAGAGAGAGAAGCAGGCACCCTGCTGAGCAGAGAGCCTGACTAGGGGGCTCGATCCCAGGACCCTGAGATCATGACCTGACTTAACTGACTTAGTCACCCAGGCACGCCCCTAAGATACCTTAATTGAAACACAAATAAGGGGCAGAATTAAGGGAAATGCTGAACAAATCTTTTGCCCCCTCTTTTTCTTTTCTTTTTTTTAATCTCTATGATAACAGAATTTGCAAAGAAAACAAAACAACACAAAAGTGGTATCTGGATTTATTTTATGTGAAAATGCGGTTCTGGAACAATGAGGCCAGGAGACTTCATTCGCTGTGTGTGGCAAGTTGAGTTTTTTCCCCTTGCCACTGGCTAGCTTACGCAGGACGCTTTTGTTTGTTTGGTTTTAGGGGACCAGTTTTAAAGTCATTTATAGCACTATGTTATGAGCCCGAAGCAATGCCTGAGTCCAGCTTTGAAGCTAAAAACCAACACCGAATAGATGTAATAGATGTAATCCTCTTCTTCCCAAACAGATGTAAAAACACCGCCAACTGAATGACTTCTCATCAGAATCTGCCAGAAAGAATCACCCAGGTGTACAGAGTTGCTGCAGGCAGCAAACTGAGTTCCAGGAAAGATGAGCACTCCCTCCAGCTGTCACACCAGCCATGTCGAGGTAGAATTATGCAGGTACTAACTTTCTCTCTTGCTCAGTGAGAATCTGAGCTGGTATACAGAATGTAAGAGAGAAGATAGCGAGAAGAAGCTGGAAAAAGATGCAAAAAGGAACTGGTTCTTCTCACTGCTGGGGGTCTTGGTACTTGGCCAGAATCCGAGGGATTAAAAAAAGATTCTAAAAACTTCCAAAGGGACGGGGATGGGGGGAAGTAGGGAAATGAGGTCATATACAAATACTCAAGTAGTCCAAATGGCTTCAGACTTCTAGAAGTTTGGTAGAGCAATGTCCTCACAATTTTAAAGACAAATAAATTTCCAAAAAAAAAAAAAAAGACAAATTTCCACCTGCAACATTATACCTAGGAAAACCAGTAATAAAATGTGAAGCTAGAACAAAGATACAAAGTCTCAAAAACATATCCCCCATAAACCATCTCAGGATGTTACTGGATGATGAGCTCTATCAAAATGGGGAAGAAACCTAGAAAGAAGAGGACAAGGGATCCAAGAAACAGAACAGCGCCGCAAAGAGGAATAAAACAGCTGGACAGAAAGAACAAAGAGCCCTGACTTGAGCAGGAGGGTGGAAGGATCCAGAAGGGACTGGGGGTGGGGGGTGGGGAGGAAATGACAGATTTTTCTGACATAGTCAAGAACAGTACTGAGAGGGATTTTACAGCCCCTTTGAAAGAGGTCGGAAAAAAACTGTGACAGGGACATAGAAAACCAAGCAAAGAACAAATATACATATATATACATGAGAGGAAATATAACGTTAGTCCGCATCCCGGCTTAGCAGTGAACAATACTACAGTGACGACAGTGTCACTAAAGTGGGAGAGCAGGAGGAGGACTTGGGATGTTGGGGGGTGAGGCGGTTCAAGAGGTTATTCCTCTTCTTCCCAAACAGGGGCTGGTGCTTCTTAAAAACCAGTTAACAGGAAGTTAATAAATAATGTCTAAAATTGATAAACCAAGAAAGTACACTAAACACATTAGTTTAAAATATGAACCGAAAAATAGAAGTAGCTAAAGGACTTTAAAGCAGTCGCCCCTGGAAATCAGGAGCCGGGACTGTGCCAGGAGACTGAACAGTGCATCCGACTTTGCCAACTGCACCTACATGACTTTGACTGGATACCCAATCTGGTTAATACATCTTCATGTTCCCTGAGCAGAGAGGACAAGAGAAAGGGATTTTTCTGTGCAGCCGTCAGTCTGGCAGGATGAGGCTCTTGGCCCTCCTGATGGGCAATGTGTCCTCTTTGACCTCTGCTGCTCTTGTCATTTAACACATTGTCATTTAAGACATTGCTTCCTGTTTATCCTTAATAAAGATTTTCTACATGTACAATCCTTCCCATAACACGGAAGTACCTGAACTGAGCTGTATTTGACGCTGTTCTCTGTATGGCTCACTTGTGCCTTTAATTAATGCATTCACTCACTCAAAATGTCTTAGCGCTCCTGCCATATGCTAGCAGCCACAGTGATACCAGCGACGCAAAGGACAGCCTCAGCAGGGTTCTGATGGAGCTACAGCCGCTGAGGACACCTGACACTTTTCAGGGACAAAATCCTCTCCCTATTCCTGCCTGAAACGCATGGTATAACATTTTTCAGTGTTTCTCATTACTGTCCGAGAATCCCCTGTGGTTATTAAAGATGCAAACTCCAGGGTCCATCCTGTCTCCTGAATCCCAACCCCTGGGCAAAGGGCCCTGGGAGCTGTATTACACACGGAGTGTATGACAATTTGAGGGCCATTATTTTAGAGAAAGGTCCTGATGCCGTCCAATGAAGCACATTACCATTTACGTAATTCTCCGAACATTATAGTTTGAAGAGAAACTGAATGGGCGGTCTAAACATTTGGGTAAGGCTGTGGTCTCAATTTGGGTCAGCCAGGCCACGTCATTGAGCAGTCACGAGGCTAGTTTTCCAAAAATAATGATGGATATGTAGATTGAGGGTTTTTTTTTAAAAAAAGATTTTTATTAACGTGAAAGAGCACGTGCAAGCTGGGAGAGGAGCAGAGGGAGAGGGAAAGGCAGAGAATCACAAGCACATCCCACAGCCCAATACGGAGCTCAATCCCACAACCCTAAGATCATGACCCAAACAGAAACCAAGAGTTGGAAGACTGACTGAGCCACCCAGCTGTTCCTAGATTGAGGATTAAGGTGAGGCCAGGAAGAGGGTAGTTCTGTCTTCTACATTTGGTTCTGCTCACTGGGCAGAATCATGCCACTGAAAAAGCTGGTCAAACAATCTGTCGCCCAAGGAGTGGACTGCTGAAATGATGAAAGAGATGAAAGCTAGAACATTCTTCCAACGCTTAACATAAAAGGTTTTCCAGAATCACACTTACTTTTCAGTGGGTTCTGTATACTGTTAACTAGAATAAGAGGGAAGTAAAGCTGCTTATAGCTCTTGTGAGATCAGAGTACTCCTTGTTTTATTAACAGCCAAGCTTCACTGTCCATCCCCAAGCACACTGAGTCCAAGTAGCACAATTTTGCTATTATTCTGAAGGCTGTTTCTCAGGCAGACAAGCCAGCCCTTACGATGACAAAATGAATCACATTCCAGTTATTGAAAGCTGGAAAAAAACACAAAGTGGGCCTTATTCACCAGGGCTACTTCAAGGGGCCGTGGCACTCACTCCACAGCTATTGGGGATGGGCTCCCCTGCTTCCTGGCACTGCCCCACCTGCTGTGTGGGCAATCGGGCCCTGAGGGCCACAGGCTTAGAAGAAGAAAATCAAACTCCACAGTGCCTCAAACTTGCCCCCCAACCCCTGCAAAGGCGACCAACAGTCACTCCCTCACCTCGGCCCCCATCCTGGGCTTAAGCATTCCTGCACTGACCAGGAGAGAAGGAAGAGGCCTCTCTGGCTGTCACTTCTGTTTTTCCCAGCAGCACCCACCTGTCCCATTTCTCAGCATTGAAATTTACATAGGGCGAAATGCACAGATTAAGGGGACATTTTATCCTCGAGTTTAGTAAATATACCTCTGTGTAACTCATGCCCCAGGTCAAAACACGGAATATCTCTATCATCCCAGAAAGTTCCTTCCCAGTCAATTCCCAGCCCCTATTCTGACTTCTAGCATCACAGTTTAGTTTTGCCTTGTTTTGAACTTATTCTTTATTCTTCTGCGTCTGGCTCTTTCTCGTAGCACGTTTCTGAGGTTCGTCCACGCTGTGGTTATCGGTCTGTGCTATGGGAACCAGTGGCCTGTTCCTTGGTTTGCCCACACTTGACTTAGCCATTCTCTTGTCAAGAGGCACCTGGGCTGTTTCCAGTTTTGGGCTACCATGAATAAAACATTCTCATTCAGGCTTTTTTTGTAGACATGATCTGTTGTAGTTTTTGGATGAAAACCTGAAAATAGAATGGTGTGTCACAGTGTAGGCATACGTTAAACTTAACCAACTATGAACCACATAGCCCAGATGATTAACCCTCATGGTTTAGGTCCCCATCAGCAACC
>CM053620.1:8763718-8809587 GCA_028646535.1 Procyon lotor | reverse complement strand
GGTCTGATTTGCATTCTGATTGCAGAATATGATCTGCAGTTGCTGATCTTGATGACTAATGATGATGAACTTTTTTTTTTTTTTTTTAAATTTTTTTTTTATTTGTTTGACAGAGAGAAACACAGCGAGAGAGAGAACACAAGCAGAGAGAATGGTAGCAGGAGAAGCAGGCTTCCGGCAGAGCTGAGAGCCAGAGAGCCCGATGCGGGGCTTGATCCCAGGACGCTGGGATCATGACCTGAGCCGAAGGCAGACGCTTAACGACTGAGCCACCCAGGCGCCCCGATGAACTTTTTTTTTTTTTATGTGCTTGTATCTGTAATCTTTTGTGAAATGTCTGTTAATTTTTTCCCATTAAAAAACTGGTTTGTCTTTTTTTTATTGTCACAGTTATTTTAAGTATAGGTATATCAGATCTATATTTTGCAAATATTTTCTTTCGTTCTGTGACCTGCCTGTTCACTTAATGGGATCTCTGGATGAGCAGAAGGAAGGCTACTGGGTCAACATAAAAGGGATAAAAGTAGTAACGACACAGATTTAAAGAAACAAGGTGATCGGCATTTCTTCTTCAGCAAAAGCAGACTCAAATTCATTGCACTGGCTAAGATCAAGCTAAGTTTCAGAAGAGACACCATCTCTGACGGCTGCCCTTCAGAAAGATGCTTCGCTGCGGAGCCAAGGTAAATTACAGGAAACGGCTAAGAGGGAACGTGCCTCTATCAAATGAGAATCAGAGAGGGAAGTCCTGAAATGCCACCAAGATGGTCATCAACCCAGAATGTTTTTGTTTTCATTTTAAACAGGGGGAGGGAAGTAAAAAGGCCAGGCGAGGAAGTCTTTAAAGCCTTCATACCACATTCTGGTTATTATGTGGCCCATTCCTTTTTTTGCTCTCTCCACAAGCTGATTAAAAAATAAGGAAGGAAGTTATGGTGGTGAGATCAAGGCCTTACGACTGTGTAGCTTCTGGACTGCACTCAAATTCATCTGCCGTGTGGGCTGCCCCCACCCCGGAGCAGTCACTCCTTCACATTTTGTACTTCAGCGACGGAGACACAGAGAGACCAATTTAACCCTGAGAAGCTGTGAGCATTATTAATCATTAATGCTCTGCAAGAGCCCCCAGGGCCCAGAGGTGTTCCAGTATTAGTTACTCTGATCATCTGGAAAGGCCAGCAGTCATCACCACCCCAGCCCCACAGCCTCCCACTGATCCCCGACTTGCTGCCTCCTTACAGCACCTGACCTACTTGCAGCTGCCGCAAACTGCTTTTCCCCTCTCCTGGATTAATTAATCCAAACAAACCCCTTTAAAACAATAGGAACAGGTGAAAAGGAACAGGAAAGAGGATAATAATAAGGATAAACTGTTGCAGCAATCCCACCTGTCCAGACCATCCTGCCAGCCTGGAATGCTGGGGAGAACATCACACTTCTCCCAGAACACGGCTTCGGGCCAGCAGCGCAGTCCTGTGCGGCAGAAGCCAAGAGCATGAGGCGGTGCGGGGAGGGGGGGGGGGGTCCAGCAGAAGGCGGGGGGAAGGGGGAAAAGGTGGAATCTTTGACTATACCTGTGAAATTGTCAAAACAAGGCTATAAAAGAAATGAAAGGTGGACACTCGAAGCACATTGTAAATCCTATCGAACTGAAAGAAGTCCGGAGACCAAGAAAAAAGCCTCTTCACCAGGTCAACTGATGGGCTAAAGGTACACATAGAAGGGACTGAGAAATGGCTCGCATGCCCCTAAAATTAGTCTCCCAGTGGGGACAGGCCATGGACTCGACTAATTCAGTGATTCTTCTGAAGCCAGCCATCTATTTTGTGTTGGCCTTGCCACCTTACAAATGCTGTCATCTGCCCTCTGGTCAGGTTTCAAAGATCCTAGATCTCTTAATTTACAAAGAAATGTTTGAACTACTAGAACATGAAGTTCGCATTTGCCAGAAGTCTTGACAGTGACTCTTTGCCATTGGTGGGGGAGGTGGGTAGACTTAATCCTTTACTTGGATCATGCAACCGGTCAAAATCCAAAATGATCAAAAAGGGACCCAGAGAATGTCCCCTAGTCATCAATTCTTTTTTTTTCCCCCCCAAGGCAACCATTGTTATTAGTTTCTTGTGTCCTTCCAGAGTTGTTCTCTGCATATTTGAATATAGACAATTCATAGACTATCCTCAGTAGCTGCTTTCATAGCTTTGTAAGTAGAACTTAACTTCGTACCTGATCTTTAGTGGCAAATCTCCATATATTTAGTTTCTGGGTTCAGAAATAAAGCTCTGCAAATCAGATTTTAAAAATCCTGTTTCCTCTTTCTAGAGCCATTTCATGCATTTCCAAACAATGTAAATATTTGTATATATTCTCTTTCCCTTAATATAAATGACTGTATGCTCCCTACACTATTCCACTCCTTGCTTTTTTCACTTTTTTATATACTTCAGAGATTATGACCTCTGAGTACATAAAGCATATCCTCATTCCTTTGTTCTACTGTACAGAAGTACCATAACTTATCTAGCAGTCACTCCTGACGGACAGTCAATGACTATCTTTTGCCACTACAAACCCAGAGAGCCACATGTCTTAGTTAAAACAGACTTCCTCATTAAGGCAGGTGATATATATATATTTTTAACATTTATTTATTTAGAGAGAGAGATAGCACCGGTCACCAGGCTTTCCTGCTCCTTGTCCCTCCTTACTGTGAATACCTACTAACTTGTCCAGCTACTTCCCTGTCACTGCTTGCTTGCACTTGTCCTCTACCTCCCTCTGTCAGCTAACTTCAATATCCAGGTGATCCAAACTTGGCCTCTCAATTTTTAACTTTCTCAGAGCCAAGTAACTTTTTCTTTTTTAAAGATTGATTTATTTGGGGGGGGGGGCAGAGGGAGAGACAGATCCCAGACACTCCGCTGTGCAAGGAGCCCAACATGGGGCTCAATCCCACAACCTTGAGACCACGACCTGAGCTAAAACCGAGAGTCAGATGCTCAACCAACTGAGCCACCCGATACCCCCCAAGTAACTTCTTCTTTAGCCCAACTCAGCCATCTATCCTCACGGGCATTCTCTGAGACCAATAAGCCCTCACAACTTTATTTCAAAGGTTCTACTCTCTGATCATTTCCTCTTACCCTCTGTAACTTGAATACATTAGTACTTCCACTAACAATGGCAAGGAAGGAGGACGAAAGAGAATTTGGAAGCAGTGACAGGGTATGTGGAAGACATGAATTTCACCTTCAGGTCTTGGGAAATGGGAAGCATAGGAGATAAAAACCAGCTTCTGTCTGAGGCTGCTCTATAGGACCACTGGGCCCAGTTTCCCATGAAGGCAGGAGGTCAGCGAATCATTCATCAAAGAAGTTGAAACTGTAGGGGTTCAGAGTTCACCCCAAAATATGCCACTTTGGCATTGATTATTTTGAATTAAGAGCCTTGAGAAACAGCCAGTGCAAGAAAGACCCTCTGACCCTTCTCCACCCGCCTAAAAGCTGAAGATAAATTTCCCACATGAAAGGGACCTTCACTGTGCCAGAGGGTAGAGGGCATCCTTATCACCAGAGACGGGAGAATTCAGGGCTAAAAAGGTCATAAAAATAAACCTTTACTTTACCAGCTTACTAACCCCAGCCCAACCCCCACTGTCTGGTCAACCCTTCACAGATTTGTTTCTTTGTGTAAAAGGATATAAAAGCTTCTTACTTTGGTCACTTTGTTGAGTCTCATATTTTTATGGGGCTCCCAAACATAAAAAATTAAATTTTCTCCTATTAATCTGCTTTGTGTCAATCTAATTATTTGATTAGCTGAAAAAAATTTTCCACTCCTATAAAACTAGAGAGACATCACTCAATCCCAAAGCGCACAGGGGTTATCAGAAGATAGGGAGGGGAGGGATAGAGACCCAGTACCTCACAGATGAATATAATCTGGAGGCCTGGACTTCTGGTGACAACCACAATAAATGTCAGAGCACATGGATGGCAGGGGACCTCTGGTGTCTGGTTTTGTCTACCTACAGATGCCACTACCATCAGGAGCATGGAGCTGCTCAAGTTCTAGATTACTGCCCTAACCTGTTCTCTGGCATGTTCTCCCCCTCATCAATGCTTCTTCTGTTTCCTTTTTCATTTTTCCGCATAATCTCTCTCTCATAATTCTATAAAATAGCCATCATAAGGGGAAAACTGAGTTTCTGGGGTGCCTGGGTGGCTCAGTCAGCTAAGCACCTGTCTTCAGCCCAGGTCATGATCCTGGGGTCCTGGGATCAAGCCTCATGTCCGGCTCCCTGCTCTGTGGGAAGTTTGCTTTTCCCACTACCTCTGCTCCTCCCCCTGCTTGTGCTCTCTGTTAAATAAATAAAATCTTAAAAAAAAAATAAGAGAAAAAAACCTGACTTTCTGTATACCTGAAAAAGCTCATTTGCCTGTAACACCCAAGGGAAGGGATAGCTTTTCCGGGTATGGACTCTTGGGCTCTACATTATTTTCTCTCAGAACCATGAATATGTTTTGTTTTTTGAAGAAAAAAAGGTTTTTTTTTAAGGTTTTATTTATTTGACACAAGTAGGCAGAGCAGCAGGTACAGGGAGAGGGAGAAGCAGGCTCTCCGATGAGCAGGGAGCCTGAGGTGGGGCTTGATCCCAGGACCCTGAGATCATGACCTGAGCTGAAGGCAGCTGCTTAACTGACTGAGCCCCTCAGGTGCCCCAGAACCATGAATAAGTTTGTTGGGTCATCATCTTCTTGCACCAGTGTTGCCAGTAAGACTCTGATGGCAACCTGATTCTTGTTTCTTTTTAGGCTGGACTGTTTGCTCTCTCTGGAAGCTTCTGGGATTTTTCCTCATCTTTCTTGTTCTGAGACTTTTGTTATATGTGTTTTTAAAAAACAAAATTCAACAGAGTAAATTGTAAAGATCTAATCTACTTTATCAATCAATTCATGAATCAGACAGCATCCATTCTAGCAAGTAGTGGGGAGTTCCCAGGAGTTGTACAAAATAGATGCTATTTATAAGGAAGTGGGGCAGAAACTGGCAAAAAAAAAGGGACTGTTTAGGGCTGGATTCCCTTCTCTGAGGTTTTATGCAGATTACCTTATCTTCCTTTGAGGGATGGAGAGGGAGAACATGCAGACTACTTCAGAGGTGCCAACCAGAAAATTCCAGATTAAATGCGGTAAAATTCCACTCCTAGTGAGGCTGAATCTGTACTCAGTCTGCAGGGAATTACCCTGGGCCTGGAATTCTTTTTTTAACACTGTAAAATGTGATTTATCTCACACTGATAAATTGACTTACAGAAGTCAGTTAAGATCTGACTCATGGTTTCAGCTCAAGTCATGATCTCAGGGTTGTGAGAATGAGCCCTGAGTCGGGCTCCGTGCTCAGTGTGGAGTCAGCTTGCGATTTGCTGCCTCACTTTCTCCAGCTACCCTTCCCCTGGTCTCTCTCTCAAATAAATACATTTTTTAAAAAGTCTCCTTCTTAATGTTCTATTTACTTGGATCTTCCCGTTAGCTTCTCAAGTTCTTGAACTTGGAGCTTCTCTTTTATGACT
Source organism: Procyon lotor (assembly GCA_028646535.1). Taxonomy (NCBI): domain Eukaryota; kingdom Metazoa; phylum Chordata; class Mammalia; order Carnivora; family Procyonidae; genus Procyon; species Procyon lotor. Next base: position 8,804,015 of record CM053620.1, on the reverse strand, counting down.
GATGTTGGTCTTCCTCTGATGTTGGATGACTCTGAGCTATACACTTGCTCTGATTTTCAGATCCCCAGTATGTAAATCTATTCACCACTGCCCTTATCCAGTAATCACAGGAAGGGATGGGACACACGGTGCTTTAAGACTCTGATTTCCAGGGGCGCCTGGGTGGCTCAGTCATTTAAACATCTGCCTTTGGCTCAGGTCATGATCCCAGAGTCCTGGGATCGAGTCCCACATCAGGCTCCTTGCTCAGTGGGGAGCCTGCTTCTCCCCCTGCCTCCACCTGCTGCCCCCTCTACTTGTTCCCTCTCTGTCTCTAGCAAATAAATAAAATCTTATTTAAAAAAAAAAAAAGACTCTGAGGGGTGCCTGGGTGGCTCAGTGGGTTAAAGCCTCTGCCTTCGTCTCAGGTTATGATCCCAGGGTCCTGGGATCAAGTCCCGCAGCAGGCTCTCTGCTCAGCAGGGAGCCTGCTTCCCACTCTCTCTCTGCCTGCCTGCCTCTCTGCCTACTTGTGATCTGTCAAATAAATAAATCAAATCTTAAAAAAAAAAAAAAAAAAAAAGACTCTGATTTCTACTTTAATATGATTCCATCTGCCTTCTAGCCTTCAGGAATTCCTCAAATTTCTAGACTACTCAGGACATTCTTTTTTTCACCACTGTTAAAGACATTATCTTTCTGATATATTTAGGGATTGGAGGCACATGTGTGGTGGCATGTATTCAATTTACCATCCTGAGACATTTTAGCAGTGGCCATATAGCACTGACCAGTTCTAAATATGAGCCACTAATACCAGGTACATGTCTTACGGTAGAATACAAGATTCCTTCCTAGTCTCAAAATAAGCATATATATGAGGTGTCTTTAAGATGATGGATCCCCCTCTTTTTTTTTTCATTGCCTACCGAACAAAGCCTCCTGTTACTTTTTATGATTTTCCAGGAATTGGTTTTGAGATGCCTCAATAGACTAACTCTTCTGGCTAATGAAACAGGAATTATAAGTTAATAAACCTTTTCTTTTTTTCCTTCTATTTTTTAAATAAACATTTTCTAAACCAAATGTAACAGCTTTAGGAGTATGGCTGTCATGAATCATTTCACCAGTATCTAATCAACTGGTAAAATCACATTTCTAGAATTGCAAAGCTGAGGAATGACCCTGTGACAGAGATATATCCACAACAACCCTGGGGCCCCCTGGGGCTCCCTTTGAATCATGGAACATCACCTACAACCAATCACTAAGAGAAAAAATAATTTGGGAGAAGAAATAATTTCTAAGATTTGTCCAAGATAACCCAATTTAAAGGAGACTGTTTTTTTCTCTAGTAAACTGAAGAGAGGATATGCTTCCTGTAATAAATGCCAGGTTAATCGTGTTTACTTACAGAAGTTAAAATTTCTTTCCTACACTGAAATATTCACATAAAACTCAAATATCTATCTCGCTCAATTCAAAGCTGTTTCTCCTCAGAGTAATGGGAGGGGAAATTCTTCAATAAAATGTCATTGCCTTGGGGTAAAAAGCAACATAACAAATAGAAGAGCAGGTTTTTTTAAGGTTCTGCAATAAGAAGAAAATATTTTTTAAATGAGATTCCTGCCTGCAAGTGAAGTTAATGCCGAAATAAAGAAATGAAGCAACAGAAGCCCATTGGGAGGCTCCTGGCTTTTCTGCCACTGGGGTTCTCCAATCCCAGACTGCTTCTCATTTGCTAAATAAGAGTTAACTCATAAATTAAAGGAATGTTGTTTCAGCTCCACAGAAAGCTTTTAAGAATAGGGTCAATGCAAGGACTAGATTCTTCATTAACTCATTAACAAGACAGGTCACCATGGCCTCCGGGTTCATTTATCAGCAGGAAAACCTCGGCTGGTAATGGCTGGTTGCTTCCTGCACATCTCAAAATTCAGAATGGAGAAGCAGACTCCATTGTGAGTCGGCTTCCTGGCTGGGAAGGAAGGAAAATATTTTCATGATGACTATTCTTTTCTCAGGCTGGTGTTACACTTGGCCCAAAGGCCCAGTGGGCATTCGTGGGGCTTCTACTCCTGGAGAAGTTCTAATGCTTTTTGTTCCCAGTTAATTATGGTCTAATGATGTTGTGTGTAACCTCATTCAGTTTTACTGACAAGGCACTGCTTTTTAAATGAATTTTTAATGTAAGTGTTAGTAGCTGTAAGTGAGGCAAGTCTCAGCAATGTTTGCCTTCCTCCTGCCCCACGCACCCTTCTCCTTGACGGCTCCTGTTCTTGACTGGGACCTACTGTTCCGAGCCCAGAATGGATTCAAAGCTATCAGTAACCCTATGGTTTGGCTCTACTGTTTAGAAAGGCCTTCTTTTGTGCTACTGAGCCTGGCCCCTACCTTGGGGAGGAAAACCAGGCGAGATCACGCAATCGCTGCCCTGTCAAAGACTGGCGATTTCTCTTCAAAATAAGCAACTGGCTGGATTAGCAGAGAGCTTAAAGCAAAACTCCAAACTAAAACCTCTCAGTGGGGGGACTGCAAGTCTTGCTCCTGTGTCTTTGGCACTGCTCTGGCCTTAAGCCCTAGGAAGGCTTCTCTGGCCTTACTGCAAACAGCAGGTTTCAGCGGGGTATGAGGGGAAAGGACCTGATGTCTCTCCTTCCCAGCCCTGAACCGGCGATGGTGACAGAGCTTCCAGCGCACCAAGAAAGTAAAGGCAGCCACACGATCTCTGAGGAGGTAGGGAGGCTGTGTTTTCTTCCCAGTTCTTGCTTTTGTGGCCATTTCTAAGACTCCTTTTCTGAGCTTGGTTTGGGCAGTATGCTGTAAGGCATGGAGAGGCCCGTCTTTGGACTCTGCTCTGGTCCTCGGCCTCTCTGTGCTCCTTGCCCATGCTCGCTTTCACTTCTCCAAGCTTACTGGCCTTCTCTTAATTCCTCATACTTGTAGAGAGCACATTTTCCAAGCTAAACACTTCAAACCTGCACTTCGGGTGCCTGAATATCACAGGGAAACACCAAGGATGTTTCCAAATGCTCGCATGCGAGGGGCTTTATAATCCTCTGATGATACCATAGTTGACTTTTTACTGTAGGATGTAGAGACCAGTGCTACTTTTCTAAATATTTTGTTGGGGACAATGTCCGATTTATTGTTTAAAAAACTGCTCCTCACAAATCCATGCTGGCACTTCTACTTTCACTGGTACCCCCGCTCCAGAAAGAACAAGTCAGTAGTACAACAAGCACACATGAGTACAAAACTCTGCTGTCTCCACTTCACAAAAGCTTTGGCAAAAGAAGAGTGTTTTCTTTACCAGCCAACTCATTAAACAGAAAGATCATAAAAACGTGTTTAATTAGAAAGAGAGGGGCAGGTGGTAAGGTCACACTGCTGACTCATCACTTCCCATCCCCAGTGGACGCCAGAGTCAAGCCCAGGGACAGTTCAGACGGACTCATACACAGCAGTGTACCCGCTGTCTAGCTGCACACAGAAGCAGGACAGGAATCCTTTCTCTGGGCTCTTAGTTGGGAGAAAAAAAAACATTTTGAGGTTAGTGGCTGGGTTAAGAGTCAGAAATCCTCACTCTGTTTTTGTGAGAACTCTTAGCTCAGTGATTCTCAATCTTGGGCGATTTTTCCCCAGGAACATTTGGCAACAACTGGAGGCATTTTTGGTTGTCCCGACTTGGAGCAGAAAGAGATATGATGGGCGCCCAGTGGACAGAAGCTGGGGATGCTGCTGAACATCCTGTAATGCCCAGGACAGCTCCCCACAAGAAGGAACGATCCCGCCTCAATGTCAGGGATGCGGAGGCTGAGGAGCCCCGCCCTCGGAGAAATGGCACTCCCAATGGCAGCAACTCTGCAGATCGGCTAAGATGGGCACAGCGGCCTCCTTGATTTAGCACTCTGAGCTTCTTGGAAGAAAACCAGATTTAAGGTCAGATCCATCAGTGAACAGGCTCCCTGAGCGCCAACTTCTAGTTGTTCTTGGGGAAGAGGGAGATGAGCCTGGTCCTTGGGAAAACGGAAAAAAAAAAAAATCTCTCGGCTAAATGTAAAGATTCTATTGCATGACACTAAGCATTTCTAAATATCATCAGCAAAAACCCTTCCACATTTCAGCTGGTTAGAGAATAAAATGCTGGCAGCATGAGATAGCCAGTTTTCTCTGCATGCACTTGTTCTCTCTGGTTCCATGGCAGCTCCTTGGCTGAGGAATCCGCCTCTGAGCAGCCCTCCAGTGGCCTGGGAAAAGCCGGCTAGGCCTCCCTCTCATTAATGTGCCGACTCCATTTTTCTCCAGCAAAAAAAGGTGCCAGCCCACACCATGGTGATGAGAAACAATCGCTAATGGAACTATTCCAAGATGGGGAGGAATTTTAGAGAAAATATATGTCCATGACGAAACAGCTGGGCCGATTCCCACAGTCTTAAGGGGAGCATAAGACCCCAGAGCACGAGATGGAGACCTGGGAGGGATTTCATGACCTCATCACTAACCCAACTATTTTAAAAGCTTCTAAACAGAAACCAAGCCTGGGATGTCTGGGTGGCTCAGTTGGTTAAGCATCTGCCTTTGGCTCAGGTCATGATCCCAGGGTCCTGGATCTAGTCCTGCATCTGGCGCATCCGGCTCCCTGCTCAGTGGGGAGCCTGCTTCTCTCTCTCCTTGCTGCCTCCCCTGCTTGTGCTCTTTCTCTCTCTCTGACAAATAAATAAATAAATGAAATCTTAAAACAACAACAACAACCAAAAAACAAAACAAGCACTAAGCTTTGGAATTACTTTAGCTAGTAAACTAAGTAGAAAGAACCCTCAAAGGTGGCCTGATGAGCTAAAAGTGATCAATCTCCTAACACTGACTAACACTACTCTTTGCTGCACACCACTGTAAATCAGTCAGTGCAAAATCAGCTCGTGCAACGTTGATTTCCTAAGGAGTCAAGGGAAAGGGAATAATTCAGCAGACGACTGGATAGCTGAGTAGACTTGGTAATGAGGATGCAAGGTTTTTAAGCAGAATTTTAAAAAGGCATTTGTTTAATTATGAGGACATTTTAAGAATCCCTAGTAAGAAACAGTTTCTCCCTCATCCCCAAATTAAACCAGCATGAATGATTTTAGAGCTCTTACTTGGTGCAATTATGGTAAGACAAGGGGTTATAATAAACCACAGTTACTTAAAACCCAATGGATCAACTGCTTGGCTGCTAGAGGCAACTAACCAACCTCCAGCAGCCACACACAGATTCTGAAGCCAATGGGAAGCTTGCCCTGTCAGCACACACAAAACTTTGGGGGCCTATACATATTTTTTAAACTGCTACACACAAACATAAAAAGGAATCAGGGTAATGATGACTGCACAACAATAGGAATGTACTAAATATCACTGAATGCATGCTTTAAATTAATTTTACGTTTTGTGAACTGCACCTCAATAAGAAAACAAAGGAATCAGGAGTTGAATCAGTTTAAGTGCTTTAGAAAACAAAACCACCAGGGCACCTGGGCAGCTCAGTCAGTCAACGTCTGCCTTCGGCTCCGGTCATGATCTCAGGGTTCTAGGATTGAGCCCCCCATTAGGCTCCCTGCTCAGCAGGGGGTCTGCTTCTCCCTCTCCCTTAGTCTCCTTCCCCCTGCTCATGCTACTCCTTTCTCTATCTCTCTCTCTCAAATAAATAAAATCTAAAAAAAAGCTTGTTAAAAAAAAACAAAACAAAATCATGAGAAGTAGGCCCGTTTGACAAATACCTATAAAATAATGGTACAATTCATGACCAAACAACTCTATTATAAAAGCTCATGTTCAGATTTTTTATAGAAGTGTATTCACAGGGCGCCTGGGTGGCTCAATCCATTAAGTGTCTCCCTTTGGCTGAGGTCATGATCCCAGGGTCCCAGGATCCTTGCTCAGTGGGGAGTCTGCTTCTCCCTCTGCGTCCTCCCCCCACTGTTCATGCTCTTTCTCTCAAATAAACAACATTAAAAGGAAAAAAAGGTGTATTCATGTAGAAAAAAAAAAAGCTGAATGAAAGACTACTAAAAAGAAATTTTTAGAATGAGAATAATCATTAAGAAAAACACAGAAGGAATACCTTTTAGGAAAAATGTCCCCCAGAACATGTGAAAGAATGTGGTTAACAGGAGTTTAAGATCACCTGTTTTCCTATCATGATTGGTTTGAGGTAGGCCAACATGTAGTTGGAATATAAGGAATGTAACTGAGTGAACCCTAAGATATTGAGAAATGTTAATTTTTCCTCTTTAAAGGTTTTTAAAATTAATTAATTAGAATTAATTTAGAAAGCCACACAAACAGGGGAGGGGCAGAGGGAAAAGGAGAGAGAGAATCTCAACCAGACTGTGCACCAAGGGCAGAGCCTGATGCGGGGCCCAATCTCATGACCCTGAGATCATGGCACCCTTGACTCATGAAATCAAGAGTTGAATGCTTAACCGACTGAGCTGCCCTGGTGCCCCGAGAAATGCTGATCTTTCTAAGACATGTGTTATTTGGTCCTAAGTTAGTCCCAGCTGCCACAAAGCCTGCCTGCCTGGTCTTGTGGCAGTGAACTATATTTTTAGGCTGCACTACGGAATAATCAAGGTCTTCTTTAGATGAAGTCTGAAAGCTTCCAGATCTCTAATGAAGGAGAAATCTGCATGTTCATTAAGAGAAAATAAAAAGAAGGACACCTGGGTGGCTCAGTCAGTCAAGTCTGCCTTTGGCTTGGGTCATCATCCCAGGGTCCTGGGATCGAGTTCTGCATCAGGCTCCTCACTCAGTGGAGAGTCTGCATCTCCCTCTCCTGGCCCCCTGCCGTGTTCTCTCTCTCCCTCTGTCAAATGAATAAGTAAAATCTTAAAAAACAAAACAAAACAACACATAAAAGAGAAAATAAAAGAACTGGGTGGTAGTATGAACAGCGTGAAGTGACAGTTCAAATGTAAATGTTCAGTGTTCCAATAACTGCCCATGAGGACGTTCCTCGCTTCCACTCTGTGGGACATGCAGCGGGCTTACTTGTCTAGTGCCAACAGAAAGGAGGTGAGAATATGTCCTAGATTCCCACATAAAAGCTCCTGGTAAAATGTAAATGAAATAGCTCAAAGACCAGGAATGTTAATTTGCCAAAGTTCTTTGGGAGCAATTGCTCTACTGCACACAGTACCGAAGGACAGATAGTGAAAGAAGCAAGAATAAATTACTAGGTTTCTAGATATGCTACACCAGGCATACTCTGATTTTCCAAAATAGCTCTAAAAACTTTTATTCAGAAAACAAAACAAAACAAAACAAAACAAAATTCAACACCTCCTGCAAAAAAAAAGATAAGTATGCCATCCAAACTCTGGAAATAACCATCCTCCTCTCCTCTCCTCTGAGGTAGTATTTTGCTGCCTAATAAAGATTGGAAATCCAGTCAGTCATCAGGACTTCCCCGCCCTACCCCTGAAAAGTGATTTCGCTTTCCTTGGGAAAAGGCAGACATTCTCCTCTACCCTCCCCACAAAACAGCAAGTAAGCCGGTAGTTGATGGCACTACACACTCTGGGAGCCTATGCTCAGGAACTAGTCAGTGTTCCTTTTTTTTTTTTCTTAAAAGACTATTTTTTTATTTGAGAGAAAGCACGAGCAGGGGGAGTGGAAGGCCGAGGGAGAGGGGGAAGCAGGCTCCTCGCTGAGCAGAGAGTCTGATGTCTGACTCGGGGCTCCAACCCAGCACCCTGAGATCATGACCCAACCTAAGGCAGGCGCTTAACCGACTGAGCCACCCAGGCGCCCAGTGTTCCTTTATTAATATCAAGAAAACACTAATCAAAAGTACCCCCAAAACTGAAAATCAGAGCAATAAAAATTTTCAACTTAAAGGGAAAAATAGTAACTTTATGATGAAAAAACCTGGCAGACTCCAGCTTAAACAGATGATCAAGGTTAACATCACCACTAATAACGTCAGTATCGTGTGCAAAGTGAAGAACATGCCGCCCCTCAGCAGTCCTCATAAACACCCAAAACCAGTCTTGTAAGATACCGCAAAGCAAACTCAAATGGAGGGACATTTATAAAACACTTGACCAGTACTCATCAAAACTATCAAGGTCTTGAAAAAATCAAGACTGAGAAATTGTCAGATTCGAGGGCACTATGGCGACCTGACAACTAGCTGCAAGGTAGAATTCGAGTTTGGATCCTGAGCACAAAAAGGACATTAGTAAGGAAACTGGTGAAATGTAAATATAAAGTCTGCGGTTTGGTTAACGACATTGTAGCAATTTTAATTTCTTCGTTTTGAAAAATGTACTGGGGTTATGTAAGATATTTTAACACCAGAGGAAGCTGGATGAAGGGCTCATGCAACTCTTCGTACTACCTTTACAACACTTCAGTCAATTAAAAATTATTTCAAAATAAATTAAAAAATAAGAACAAAAATAAATAAATTTAAGCCCAAAGCCTAAAATTTCTTGGTCTCTGCACTGATGGTCACTGTCCTGTCTTGAATGGGAAAGAAATGCTGATTCAACATGAAAAACTGGAAAACCCCAGTAAACTACAAGTTGTTTTTTTCTTTTTTATTTACCTTAAACCAAACTAATGAGGAAGTAATTTATTGCAAGCTCTTTTTTTTGAAAGAGACATATTTGTACATCATAAAATGCACCCTATTTTAAACTGTACGTTTCAGTGGTTATTAGTATAGTCACAAACTTGTATAACCATCACTGGAACATTTCCAGTGGCCTTCCTCTTGCCAAAAAACCCCCCGTAACCATTAGCAGCCAGCTGCCCCCACTCCTTACCTTCTCTAGCCCCTGACAACTATTAATCTATCTTCTCTGTATGGATTTGCTTACTCTGGATATTCCATATATGTGGAATTGTAATACATGTGGCCTTCTGGTTTCCTTCACTGAGCACAAAGGTTTCTGGGGTTTACCTATGCTGGAGCATGAAACCAGTACCTCATTTTTTGTGGCCAAATAATAGTCCATCATAGGGATTTTATACCACATGTTCTTTATCCAATCACCAACTGATAGACATTTGGGTTGCTTCAACCCTTTGGTTATTACGAAGAACGCTACTATGTACTATGTACGTTGTTTGTGTAGACAAGAGATACCCACTTGTCCCAGGACTGTCTGTTGGAAGATGACACTACACCATCTCCATTTAATGGACTTGGCATGATGGGCAACAGGGGCACATGGGTAGCTCAGCTGGTTAAGTGTCTACCTTCAACTGGGACTGAGACCCTCGTTGGGCTCTCTCCTCAGCAGGAAGCCTGCTTTTCCCTCTCCCTCTGCCTGATGCTCCCTCTGCTTGTGCTCTTCCTGTCGAATAGAATAGAATAGAATAGAATAGAATAGAATAGAATAGAATAGAATAGAATAGAATAGAATAGAATAAAAAAATAAAATAAAATAAAATAAAATAAAATAAAATTAAATTAACTGACCATAGGGGTGCCTGGGTGGCTCAGTCGGTTGAGCATCAGATTCTTGGTTTTAGCTTAGGTTATGATCTCAGGGTTGAGATCAAGCCCTGCATCAGGCTCCATGCTCAGCAGGGAGTCTGCTTTGATTATCTCCTCCTTTCCTTCTGTTCCATCCCCCACTCAAATAAATCAACTTTAAAAAAAAATTCGGAAAAAATTAACTGACCATACATGTGAGGGTGTATACAGTAGCCCCTCCTTATCCGTGGAGGGTGCCTAAAAGCAAGGATAGTGCAGAACCCTATATATATTACAATAACTAATAATAGTCATATGCCATGGTGTTTCTCTCTCAAAATACCGTATTGTACTGTATTTATTTACTCTTCTCATGATGATGTAGATGATACAATGCCTATGTGATGGGAGGAAAGGTGGTGAATGATATAGGCATCATGACACAGCTCTAGACTACCACTGACCTTCTGACTGCACATCAGGAGGATCACCTACTTCCAGACCATGACCGACCACAGGTAACCAAAACCCTGGAAAATGAAACCACAAATGAGGAGGCACTACCATATTTCTGAACTCTAACCTCAACTCCACTGCTCTGCACGTGTTTTCTTATGCTGTACCACACTGTATTCATTATTGTAGCTCTGTAGTAAGTTCTGAGGCCTGAAAACGTGAATCCTCCAACTTTGTTCTTTTTCAAAACTGTTCTGGCTATTCTCAGTCCCTTAAGTTTCCATATGATTTTATTTTAAGATTTTATTTATTTGTTTGTTTGTTTGTTTATTTATTTGACAGAAAGAGATCACAAGTAGGCAGAGAGGCAGACAGAGAAAGAAGAGGAAGCAGGCTCCCTGCTGAGCAGAGAGCCCGTCCTGGGATCATGACCTGAGCTGAAAGCAGAGGCTTAACCCACTGAGCCACCCAGGCGCCCCTTATTTTATTGTTTTAAAGATCTTATTAAAAGATAAGATGTCTTATCTTTGTCTCAGAGAGAGAGCACACAAGCAGGAGGACTAGCAGGCAAAAGGAGAAGCAGACTCCCCACTGAGCAAGGAGTCTGATGTGGGACCCAATCCCACAACCCTGGGATCGTGACCTCAGCCGAAGGCAGACACTTAAACCAACTAAGCCACCCAGGTCTCCCTGATTTAATTTTTAAAGTATGTATGTATGTAATCTTTATACTCAACATGGGGCACAAACTCACAACCCTGAGATCAACAGTCACATATTTCACCAAGTGAGCCAGTCAGGTGCCCCTCTGGATGATTTTAGAATTAACTTATCAGTTTCTTTTTCTTTTTTTTTTTTTTTAAGATTTTATTTATTTGACAGAGAGAAACACAGCGAGAGAGGGGCACACAAGCAGAGGGAATGGTAGCGGGAGAAGCAGGCCTAATGCTGAGCAAGGAGCCCGATGCGGGGCTCGATCCCAGGACTCTGGGATCATGACCTGAGCCAAAGGCAGACGCCTAAAGACTGAACCCAGGCGCCCCGAGCTTATCAGTTTCTACAAAGAAACCAGCTGGGATTCTGATAGGAACTGCACGGCATCTGTACAGCAATTTTGGGAGTACTGCCATTGAATTGTCTTAAGTCTTTCAACCCATGAACATGGATGTCTTTCCATTTATTTTGATTTCTAATCTCTTTTGCAGTATTTCAGAGATTTCAATGTACAACTCTTAAAGATGTTTTATTAAATTTATTCCCAAGTATATTATTCTTAATGCTCTTAAAGTAGAATTATCTTACTATCATCTTTGAATTGTTTATTACTACTTTATCAAAATACAATAGATTTTTGTATAATTGATGGGGAGAACAAAGGTGAAAGAAATGTAGAAAAAATTTAAATCTCCTTACAACTTCCAGCCCACTGACAAGCTGAGGCAGGCAGAGTGACCTTCCTCCAGAAGCTTAACTGCCTCAATGTTAATACTTTGCTGGAGGCGAAGGCAACCTTAGCTTGACACTAGCCTGACCTCCGGGATGCTTTAAGTCTTCTTTAACATCTAAAAATCCCTTTGGAAACTTCCTTTGTCTCTCCTCCCCTATCCCAAGATGTATGTTAGCAATCAACCTTTTTTTTTCCCCCAAAAAATGTTTATTTTATTTTTTCAGTGTTACAAGATTTATTGTTCATGTACCACGCCCAGTGCTCCAAGCAATCCGTGCCTCCTCGGTGGTGGGTATTGAGGAGAGCAATCATCCTTCAAACATATGGCCCAGTGATATCCATCTGAAAGGTCTCATGAACCAATCTTAACAGCAGCTAGCTCCTTCTCAAGGTCCTGAAAGCCTTGCTTCCAAATTCCCTAGAGATGCATGCTCTTCCCAACTCCCTTGCAACTTCAGTCACGCCTCCAAATCTCAGCACAGCTCTTTCTGCCCACAGGTCCTGTTCCTGTGCTTTAATAAAACCACTTTTTTTTTTTCACTGAAAACATCTCAAGAATTCTTTCTTGACCGTTTGCTGCCGGACCCCAACATTCCCCATCATAATGATCTTGTATCCTGCCTTGCTGAACTTGTTTATTAATTCTCATAGTTTTCTTTGGAGGATTGCTTAGACATTTCTATATGTAAGATCATGTCATCTGTGAACACAGTTTAACTTCTCCCTTTCCAATTTGGATGCCTGTTACTTTGTTTTCTTGTATAATTGCTGTGACTAAAACCTCTAGCACAATGCTGAAAAGAAAGGCATGAGGGGACATCCTTGCCTTGTTCATATCTTGGGAAAGCATTCAATGTTTCATGATTAAGTAAGATGCTAGCTATGAGTTGGTTTTCCATAAACTTACCTTTACCAGTTTGAGGAAGTTCTCTTCTATTCCTAGCATGCTGAGTGTGCTTCATTGCTTTTTTTTTTTTTTTTTTAACAACTGTATAATATTCTACTTCCAGTATAGGGATGTGGTATATTGAGAAACATATTTGGTCTTTGTCCTCAATTCCTGGGCCAGAGCTCTTAAAAACCTCAGAATTTCCCACGCACAGGAGTGTCTTTTGTTCTTCATATTAAAAGCCCTTTTGATTACACAGGGAGTTTAATGCTAATGAAGTGACTTAGGGTGGAGCCCCTAGATAGAGCCTCAGGATGGAGCTGGGCACCAGAAAGACCAAATGACTACAGTCTTGAAACTTTTAGTCCAACCAGTGACCTCAGGAAAGGGGAATGGGAGCTGAGATTAGGCTCTATAAAAACCTGAAAGTGAGGGGCGCCTGGGTGGCTCAGTCGTTAAGCATCTGCCTTCGGCTCAGGTCATGATCCTAGAGTCCCGGGATCGAGCCCCACATCAGGCTCCCTGCTCTGCGGGAAGCCTGCTTCTCCCGTTACCATTCCCTCTGCTTGTGTTCCCTCTCTCGCTGTGTTTCTCTCTCTCAAATAAATAAAATCATAAAAACAAAAACAAAAACAAAAACAAACAAACAAAAAAAAAACCTGAAAGTGAGATGTGATGCACTTCTAGGTTAGTAAACACACCAGGCGCTGGGAGGGTGGGGTTCCTGGAGACAGCAGGAAAGCTCCGTAAGCACACTCCCTAACACCTATGCATATCTTCCATCTGGCTGCTCTGGACTTGCATCCTTTATAATAATAAACTGGTAAACTTAGTGGAGCGATTTCCTGAGTTCTGTGAGCTGTTCCAGCCAACCATAAAATCTTAGGAGGGGACTGCGACTGTAATTTACAGATAACTGGTCAAAGGTACGGATGGACCAGGATTTGTGACTGGTGTCTCAAGTGGGGAGTAGTCTTGTGGGACTAAGCCCTTGTAGACTTAATGGGTATACGCTAACTCCAAGTAGTTAGTATCAGAACTGCATTGGTGAGCCCGCAGTTGATGTCTGGAGAATCAGAGAAATGGCTATTCGTACTGGAAAACCCTCCAGAATAAATGGGCATTTTGTTTATCCATTCTTTAGTGGACAGACTTTGGGCTATTTCCAGTTTGTGATTACTATGAATAATGTTATGAACATCTGTGAAAAAGTTTTTGTGGGACATATGTTTTCATTTTTCTTAGGTATACACCCAGGAGTAGAATTTTTAGATCATACGGTAAATCTGCGTTTAACTATTTGAGGAACTGCCAATTTTCTTCTAAAGCAGTTACGCTATTTTACACCCTACCAGCAATTTTTCTATGCCTTCATCAACACTTGCTATTTCTATCTTTTTATTTTTTCTAAGTAGGCTCCACACCCAGCATGGAGTCTGAACCACGACCCTGAGATCAAGACCTGAGCTGAGATCTTGGGTAGGGCGCTCAACCAAGTGAGCTACCCAGGTGTCCCACCATCTTTTTGATTATAATCATCCCAGTGGGTGTAAAGTGGTACCTCACCGTGGTTTGATTTGCATTTCCCTAATGAATAAACATTTATTGCAATCTCCTTTTAATTACATATTATTTAAAATCACTGCAGACATTTAATTGGATACAACCTAAGTAAGGATAGCTTTAAATCTCATTGAAATTCTGGCCAGAAACCACAAAAACACATCAGCATAAGATTATTCATTTCAGGACTCTCTATAACAACAAAAGACTAGAAACAACCCAAATGTTTATCAAAGAAAACTAACTGAATCAACTGTGGTATACTTATACAATGAAATAGTTCGCATGTTAAAAGAACTGAATGCAGGGTTGCCTGAGTGGCTCAGTGGGTTAAAGCCTCTGACTTTGGCTCAGGTCATGATCTCAGGGTCTCTCTGCTCAGCGGAGAGCCTGCTTCTCTCTTTCTCTGCCCACCTCTCTGCCTACTTATAATCTCGTGCTGTCTCTGTCAAATAAATAAATAAAATCTTTAAAAAAAAAAATGAATGCAGAAACTCTTACTATCACGCGATCCCCAGAATATATTACTAAATAGAAAAATGCAAGGCAGATAAAACTATATATAGTATACCATTGTTAATCTAAGTCGGGAGATAAATGTAACTTTTTTTTTAATGGAAGGATAAACCATTAAAAAAAGGTTACTTGTGGAGCTCCTGGGTGGCTCAGTGGGTTAAAGCCTCTGCCTTCGGCTCAGGTCATGATCTCAGGATCCTGGGATCGAGCCCCGAATCGGGCTCTCTGCTCAGCGGGGAGCCTGTTTCTCCCTCTCTCTGCCTGCCTCTCTGCCTACTTGTGATCTCTCTATTTCTGTCAAAACAAAACAAAACAAAACAAACCCTTAAAAAAAAGGTTACTTGTGGGGGTGCCTGGGTGGATCAGTGGGTTAAAGTCTCTGCCTTCAGCTCATGTTGTGATCTTTGGGGTCCTAGGACGAAGCCCCACATCGGGCTCTCTGCTCATTGGGGAGCCTGCTCCACCCCCCCTCTGCCTGCCTCTCTGCCTACTTGTGAGCTCTCTCTCTAATAAATAAAACCTTAAAAAAAAAAAAAAAAGGTTACTTAGGGTATAAAGAGAGAATAGGTAGAGGGAACACAGAAAAAAGCTAAACTTATTCGAAAATGTGTTTTTAAATTTTGCATAAGTACAAAATAAAATTTAAGTAGAAACAAAAGCAATCCCAAAAAATAAAAAACAAATCAGGGCGCTTGAGTGGCTCAGCAACTCCTTATCCCTAAACTGTGTTGAAATAATGTTTTCCATTAAAAGGCCCCAGGACTCCTTCATTAGTTAGCAGATCCTAGGTCTGGGGCAGGTCATGTACAAAATGGGCCTGGGATATTCTGACATACCAGATAACATGGAAGCCAGGGTCACTACCAAAAGGTCTTATGAACTTATTTAACGATGTACTTATTGACCAAATGAAACAATTTGAGGACCAATAATAAGAACCGCAATGGATTGAACCAGCATCAAATGTTTAACTTCATGAGTTAAATTATTATGAACCATAATAATTGGTTACTACTGAAGCATGCTAGTGAACCAACTCATTTTGAAAACAGGTAAGTAAAAACAAAGAATCAAGCATTTATCCCGTTTTTCCTTTATGAATTGGGAACCAAACAGACAGAGGTTTATACTTATGGAAGTATTACAGCTAATAAATGAACAAGGAATGACAGAATTAGACTGTCAATGCTACAGACTGAATGCTTGTGTCTTCCCAAAATTCACGCTGAAATCTAATCACAATGTGATGGTATCTGGAAGTGGGGGCTTTTGGGTGGCGTACAGGATATGAAGGTGGAATCCTCATAAACAGGATTGGTACGCTTAAAAAAGAAATTCGAGAAAACTGCCTTGCCCCTTCTGCCATGTAAGGACAGTGAAAGGCCAAGAAGTAGGAAACAGGCTCTTAACCAGACATCAATCTTCATCCTGAGCTTTCTAGCCTCCAAAACTGTGAGAAATAAATTCTGTTGTTTATAAACCATCCAGTCCCTAGTAATCTATTACATCAGCTTGAAGAGACTAAGACAATCACCATTTTGCAACCACAAATGGATCTAGGATCAATAGCTACTAACACCACAAAAAGAGAAAACTATGAATTACATCTCCTATATAGCACTTTGATACAGTTTTGAAAATAAAAATTGTATATATAATTGGAACCTAATCAAATTTCTAGATATACATACCAACCTACAGGAAACAGAGAGGTCAAAGGAACATGGTAAATTCTATTACGGGGATGTAATCAGCAAAATCTAGGACGTGGGAAACTCTACAGGAGATGCAACCTAGTTTCTTCATCAAATACAGTTCAAATAAAAATAAAGGAGATAGAAAGGAAATTTTAAGATTAAAAGGAATTAAGATATATCAACCAACTGCCAAGCGTGGGCCTTATTGAATCCTGATTCAAACAAACTATAAAAAAAATCACCAAATGCAAGACAAATCAGACAAACAAAGACTGGATATTTGGCAATATCATGAAAACAATGTTTTCTCAAGCAGGATATGGTAACTGTGGTTATGTTTATAAAGAAGAAATATATACTAAAATATTTATAGGTAAATATTTTTCTTTTAGAGATAAGTATTAAAATATTTATAAGTAAAATTATATTCTGGGATTTGCTTCAAAATAATATGGTGGGTTTAGGTAGAAGTATAGATGAAATAAGACAGGTCACTAATGCTTGATCATTGGTGGGCTAAATAAATAAATGGACCATGATACTAGAAAAAAACAGTAATAAAAAATTCTTTATCAAAGTTTTTAAGCCACTTTTTTTCAATTTTAAAGCTTTTAATCATTTTACTGAATCTCTGTCCTATGCCTCTCTCTGGGAACAGAAGAGACTATTCGTAATTGAAGTAGAATTGCTTATACTCTGCTGTAATTACTTTTTGTGTTTAAAAGAAGAATTTCCACAGAAACTACCCAAAACATCCATTCTAAGAATCTTCACTATACAACAATCATGTCTCCAATGAAATAGTTTATGTGATACCAATATTATAAAAGATTTTACTGTAACACAAAGGAAAAGTTAACAGAAAAATAAGTTTGCTTGCTTTAATGAACGAAGCGGTTTTCATTGGGAATATACTTAAATACAAGAAAAGTTAAATGTGAATCACAACCTTCATGGGATTCCTGTTTCTCAAGGAATATTTAAAGTCCAGACAGCACAAAAGCCATTCATTTAGAAAACTAACGGGGTAAATGTCCAAAGGGAAAATTATCACTTATAGCAGGAATGGCAAATATCTAGCAACCATGTCTTTGCTTCCTGGCTTCCCTTTCCTTGGAAAAGCATCATAAGGGGTGTCAGGGTGGCTCACTTGGTTAAACATCCAACTCTTGATTTATGGCTCAAGTCATGATCTAACGATCCTGAGATCCAGTCCTGAGTCAGGCTCTGTGCTGGGTGTGGAGGTGGCTTAGGATTCTCTCTCTCTCTGGCCCCTATCCCAGCTCTCTCTTTCTCTCAAAAAAATTAAATTAAATTAAAATTTTTTTTAAAAACAATGGAAAGAAAGATAAAGCATCATAAAAGAGTGGAAAGATTTTGAGCTTTGTAGTCAGATAAACCTGGGTGTGAATCTGGATTCTGTCTCTTATTACTTTGAGCAAATTAACAAACCTATCTAAAACTGTTTATCTGTAAAATTTAATAACTACTACCATCATACTCTCCTGAGACTGGCTGAAGAAACAGATTGCCAAGCCATTACTGCTACCACTACCTGAAGGGTAGGAGAAGATCCAGCAGGGCTGGGGGAAAGAAGATACTGGCCCACAAATACTGGACGATCTGCCTTCAGGATCCACGCCTATGTGAGAAGTCGTATGTGGAAGTCTTGCAGTGAACTGTGGTGATCTGTGAGGAAGGAGCAGACAGGGATGTACACAAGCCAAATGATTCTTCTTCTTTTTTTAAATGAACTTTCTATTTTATTTTTATTATTATTTCTTTAAGTTAGCTTTATACCCAATGTGGGGCTTGAACTCACAACCCTGAGATCAAGAGTCACATGCCCCACTGACTAAGCCAGCCAGGCACCTCTAGTCAAAAAACTCTTTTTTTCAGATTTTATTTATTTATTTGAGAGAGAGAGAGAGTGTGCACAAGCAAGGGGAGGGGCAGAGGAAGAGGGAGAAGCAGACTCCCTGCTGAGCAGGGAGCCCAATGATGTGATGTGGGTCTTTAATTGAAGGACCCTGGAATCATGACTTGAGCCGAAATCAAAAGCTGGACGCCTAATCAACTGAGCCACCCAGGCATCCACAAGTGATTCTTTATGTGGGCTAGAGATGACTGCTTCACATCAACAATTAGGAATGATTTGTGTTAGGGGCGCCTGAGTGGCTCAGTGGGTTAAAGACTCTGTCTTCGGCTCAGGTCGTGATCTCAGGGTCCTGGGATCGAGCCCCGCATTGGGCTCTCTGTTCAGCAGGGAGTCTGCTTCCCTTTCTCTCTGCCTGCCTTTCTACCTACCTGTGATCTCTCTGTCAAATAAATAAATAAAATCTTAAAAAAAAAAAAAGAAAAAGAATGATTTGTGTTAAAGTTAGCTGTAGAGATATTTCTCTTCCACTAGGATTTGAGTCCTTTGAGAACAGAGACTTTTCTCTTTCTTCTCTGTATCCCCAGCACAACACTTTGCCAAAAGTATTCTTCACTGCCAGGCAAAGGCAGAAGGGAGAGAAGGAAAGAGGGAGGGAGGAAGACAATTTCACTTAAGAACAAAGCAGCAGGGGGGCACCTGGGTGGCTCAATCCTTAAGCTTCTGCCTTTGGCTCAGGTCAGGATTCCAGAGTCCTGGGATCAGGCCCGCATCGGGGCATCGGGCTCTCCGCTCCACGGAAAGCCTGCTTCTCCCGTTCCCACTCCCCCTACTTGTTCCCTCTCTCTGCGTGTCTTTCTCTGTCAAAAAACAAACAAACAGGGCACCTGGGTGGCTCAGTGGGTTAAAACCTCTGCCTTCGGCTCAGGTCATGATCGCAGGGTCCCGGGATCAAGCCCCATATCGGGCTCTCTGTTCAGCAGGGAGCCTGCTTTCCCTTCTCTCTCTGCCTACTTGTGATCTCTCTCCTCTCTGTCAAATAAATAAATAAAATCTTTAAAAACAAACAAACAAAATGAACAAAGCAGCAGGGGTGCCTGGGTGGCTCACTCGGTTAAGTGTCTACATCTAGCTCAGGTCATGATCCCAAGGTCCAGGGATCCAGCCCTGCATCGGGCTCTCTGCTCAATGGGAAGTCTGCTTCTCCCTCTTCCTCTCCGCCTGCTTTCTCTGTCAAATACATAAATAAAATCTTAAAAGAGAAAGAAAGAAAGAAAGAAAGAAAGAAAGAAAGAAAGAAAGAAAGAAAGCAAGCAAGCAGCAGTTTGCTGGGAACCTGCCACCAGCACTGCATTTGCCCACCTAGGAGGAGGATGGTGAGGTTCAGGGAGGTCACACAGGAGGACATGGCCCGGTGGGATGCAAAGCCCTGGTCTGCCTAGCTGCAAGCCTCACAGATACGGAGATGCTGAAAAATCTATGACACATCTCCAGGGGATGTGTCCTCAAGAGGATATAAAATCACAGTGGCCTCAGAGGTCTGTTAGTTCGGAAAAATGCACTGTGGGTAGGCAAGACATTCACATCTGGGGAAACTGGGTGAAGAGTACATGGCACTCTGTTTTATCTTTGCAACTCTTCTATAAATTTAAATTTTATTTATGTTCTTAAATATAGTAGGCAAAAGGAGAAAGTGTAGTTTAAAAATTAGCCACCTAGGACGCCTGGGTGGCTCAGCTGGTTAGGCATCTGCCTTTGGGGGTCGGGATCGAGCCCCGTATCGGGCTCCCTGTTCAGTGGAGAGCCTGCCTCTCCTTCTCCCCCTGTTTGCGCGCGCTCTCTCTGCCAAATAAATAAATAAAATCTTAAATGAATGAATGAATATATATATATATATAAATTTTAATTTTTTTTTTTTTTTTTTTTGCTTGGGCCTCTGGCGCTGTCACCTTGATGACTTTATTGCGGTTTATCATTTGCTTCACCCATCTTTCTACTTGGACGTTGAATTTCATGAAAACCACATAGCCAAAGTAAGCTGTCAAGAGAAGCAAGCTTTCCCACTTGGGTGTGTGTAAATATATATATATACACACCCAAATTTCCCATTTGGGGGTGTGTGTGTGTGTGTGTGTGTGTGTGTGTGTGTGTGTGTGTGTGTATATATATTAGCTACCTAAATGTGAGGGGGTATTCTGGATTGGATCTTGGAACAGCAAAAGGTCACTCGTGGGAAAATTGGAATGAAGTCTAGAGTTCAGTTAATAGTTCTGTCTCATTGTCAGTCTCTTAATTTTAGCAAATGTTCCTTGGTCTTGTAAGATGTTAATTTTAGAAGCTGGGTGAAAAGTATATGGGAACTCCGCTCATTGTAACAACTTTTCTGAAGTAACAATCTTCAGATTATTCAATTAAAAAAATAATTCTAAAACAACTTTTTTTTTTTTAAGGTAAGTTCTATGCCCAATGTGGGGCTTGAACTCATCACCCTGAGATCAAGAGTCACATGTTCTACCAAATCAGCCAGCCAGGTGCTCCTAAAATAACTTTATTTTTATAAAAAAGAACAAAGAGTAAAAATTAAGTAAAATAAATATTTTATACACTATATCTAAAATAATTATATTTGTAATTAAATAAATATAATTTTATTAAAAATGAGGTTAATTTATTAAACCTTAATTCTTAAATAGGTATCTTTCTAGTAATTGTTTTACGAAATGGGAAGTAACCCACTCCTTTACCTAGTGTGATGATCTCCAGGAAAAGCATTTGTGCAACTGAGTTGCAAGTTAAATATCCTGCCTTTTCCAGATAAACTATGGTTATTGATACTTGGGTATATGGGAGACATCTTCTCATTTCTGAAAAGAGAACGAAATCTGTCACTTCAAGGAGAACAACGACTGTAGCCAATGATAAATTTTGAGCTTTTGAATTTTGGAAAACTTCAATCTACCACTGTGAGCTGGACAGCTCCTCAGTACTTAAAGACTTTCTCTCGACATTGGCAGTATATTAATGAATGTGGCTTATTAATGAAATTAGCCAAGATCAGGTCTATATAATCCAGTAAGCTAGTATTTTCCAAATGACTAATGCATGGTGTTATAAATCATATATATTGATAAAAAAAAATTCATTCAAAGAACAAGTGCTAAAGACTTTGATGTAATACTACAAAAAGTTTACTGATGTGGTCCCAGTTTTGTTTTGCAACCAAACTTTAAGAAACTACCACCATTAGGGACACCTGGGTGGCACAGCTGGTTAAGTGTCCAACTCTTGGTTTTGGTTCAGTTTGTGATCTCAGGGTCGTGAGATCAAGCCCTGCATTGGGCTCCACACTCGGTGTGGGGTAGGGTTGAGATTCTCTCTCCCTCTCCCTCTGCCCCTACCCCATGCCCGCAAATGCTCTCTCAAACAAATAAATCTTAAAACGAAAAACAAAAAGAGAAAAAAGAAACTACTACCATTCATATTTTGGTGTAGTATCACAGAGTGATGTCCAAAATTATATAAACAACTACTAGAATACCCCTTTCTCTGCAACTACATACCTGTATGAGGCTAGATTTTTTTCATATAATCCAACCAACATAACATATCAAAATAGACTGAATAGAGAAGCTGATCTGAGATCCAGATCTTGACACTAAAGAGATAAACTCACAATATGGCAGCCCCTCCTAACCAGTTTTGCCTTCCATGATTTCCGCCAATCACAGTCCCGCAGCAGATGACCCTCCTCCTGCCTCAAAGCCAGGCCAGTCTCATCACTACCACATCACAACGCCCACATCATCCCGCTCACTTCCTCTCATCACACAGGCATTTTATCATCTCACATCATCACAAGAAGAGGGGAGGAACAGTACAGTAATATATTCTGGGAGAGAAACCACATTCACATAACTTTACTATAGTGTATTGTAATAATTGTTCTATTACTAGTTATTGTTGTTAATCTCTTACTGTGCCTAATTAATAAACTAAACTTTATCATATGTATGTATGTATAGGACAAAACATAGTATGTAAGTGTGTAGAAGGTTTGGTACTACTATCTGGGGCTTCAGGTACCACTGGGTATCTTGGAATGTAACCCCCACAGATAAATGGGATTACTGTACTACTCTCCTTACTCATTTGGAAATGGGGGAAAATATAGTTATTTACATTATGTTACATTATGTTAACATGTAATAGGTTTATTATTGTTATTTCAAAATCAGTTAATAAATATTTTAAAGTGCTCTGAGTTTTAGACCCTACATCATCTGTTTTGACTCTTTTCTGATTGAAGGTAAGTGAAAGATTCTGTTTAATTTCTAGGTTCTACCTTGCAATAATTATATATTTGTCAACTAAAAAAAATGTTCTCAGTTTTAATTTCTTACACTATAGATGACAGTTATAACCCACTCAATAACTGTACAGAGTTGCAAAGAGGTCCTGGTAACAGAAGGTTTGAGAGTAGCTAATGTAGGGTCATGTGTACACAAGCTTCATTTCTGCTAGGGAGAAAGAGGTCAGATTCGTATTGACAGAATAATTCACACCACTGGCTCCAAAATAGCAAAGCTCTGCAAAGGCTGATACGCAGTGAAGTGGATTAAGTTCTGACTTTTAGTTAGTTTGTACATTGATTTTTTTTACTCTTAAAGAGAGAGAGGAAAAAAGAAGACAAAACCACAAAACCACCGAAATCTTCTGCCCCGGGTTTGGCAGATAGTTAAGCCAACCCTCCCTGAGGCTCCGAGCCTCCTCGCCTGTGAGCAGCTTTGAGGACTACCGCCACCTCCACCGGGCACTGATGCAGGCACTTACTTTCTCTCTGATTTTTCCCATCTCCTGCTCCAGGGTTAAGAGCCCAAAACAAATTTGGAGACGTGGTCAGGACCATGAAAAATAACTGGTTTTGGGGGCAGCTGGCTGGCTCAGTCAGCGGAGCATGTGACTCTTGATCTTGGGGTCCCGAGTGCAGGTCCCACATCGGGCATGGAGCCTACTTAAAAAAGCCCCCAAAAACCTGGTCTGAATTCAGAACAAAAGGATAACTAACCACCTCTGGTCCCAAACGCAAGTGCTCTGACTTGACCAAAGTCAACTTCTCTGAGTGCCACTGTTTCAGAAGTACCATCTCAAGTTTTCAATGTTTTGTTTACTGTGCTAGCAAACCAAACCTCGCATTTGCATCGCTAATGGCTACTCGCCAAAGAAAACTGAAAACAAGAGAGACAACTAGTTTCTACTTGGCTAAATCATGTATACTTTCTACCTTTTCAAACGTTCATCTCCTAACAGAGCTTGGAATACCTGTTTTGTGACTTACCCACACACACTTCTTATCACATCAGATAAAGGATGTCGTTTCAGAAACTGAACACATGGGTCCTTATACCACAATACAGTTTTACACAATACAGGGTGCAAGACAGGGAAGAGCTAGAGGCGCCTCCGAAGAGAATAATAATGCATGTAATCAGTCCCAACCCCTGACTGGGTGTTGGGTCAGACAGCTGGGTGGTGAATAAAGTTCCTTGGAGCCAAAGTAGTGGAATAAATTCTAAATCCTGGCCTTAGATGAGTAAGAGAAGCCCAGGGGGAAACAGAGCTGAGAAAACTTCTATGGTACTGGCAGATAAAGAAAGCAGAAATCATTTTTCTTTTTAGATCAATTTACACATGCAGAATTATATCCAACTACTAATTCTACCAGTATCGTGAGCAAATTAGGTTGTGTGTAAGTAGGGTCCGTGTAATTCTTATCAGTTACCAAGGTGTCACCAAGGCCTCAAGGTTACTGGATTATCCTGTCTATTAAGGTTTAAGTAAAATTGATTTGATCTGTCATCTTGTATCTAGGGAAAACATGCATCCTCCCACTCTCTTCTGGATATTCTTAGAATCTTTCATTTAGGGGCATGCCTGGGTGGCTCAGTGGGTTAAAGCCTCTGCCTTCGGCTCCGGTCATGATCTCAGGGTCCTGGGATTGAGTCCCACATCAGGCTCTCTGCTCAGCAGGGAGCCTGCTTCCTTCCCTCTCAGCCTGTCTCTGCCTACTTGTGATCTCTCCCTCTGTGTCAAATAAACAAGTAAAATCTTAAAAAAAAAAAAAAATCCTTCATTTATTAGTTGCTTCTCTCTTCAACTCTTTTGGTTGTGTGGAATTCATAACCCCCACCTGTCACTTATCTTTAGCACACACTGTCCATCAACACAGCATTCTATCTGTAGGGGCACCACGATGGATACCAACTCAAACTCTGCCACCAACGCAAAGCTTCAGGCCATTTCAAACCTTTACAGAAGGTTTCAGGAAGGGGAGGTATAGGAGAGTTTGGGCATGGAGGAGGGGAGAAAACACAGCACAGTAAATGGCTTCTGTAATAGATAATTAGCCATTTTTCTTTTCTGGAGTCCGTGGGAATTTCTCATCAGCTTTCTGTTCCCCAGAAGGTCCTGCATGGTCAAGACTCTCTGAAGTTTTGGGGTGCCTGGGTGGCTCAGTGGGTTAAAGCCTCTGCCTTCAGCTCAGGTCATGGTCTCAGGGTCCTGGGATGGAGCCCCACATCGGGCTCTCTGCTCAGCAAGGAGCCTGCTTCCCCCTCTCCTTCTGCCTGCCTCTCTGCCTACTTGTGATCTCTGTCAAATAAATAAAATCTTTGAAAAAAAAAAAAAAAGACTCTCTGAAGTTTAGTATGTGCATATATGTAATTTTTCTAGGAGGCAGGTCCATAATTTTCACCTGATTTTTTCTTTTTTAAAAGATTTTATTTATTTATTTGACACATAGAGATCACAAGTAGGCAGAGAGGCAGGCAGAGAGAGAGGGGGGGAAGCAGGCTCCCTGCTGAGCAGAGAGCCTGATGTGGGGCTCGATCCCAGGACCCTGAGATCATGACCTGAGCCGAAGGCAGAGGCCTTAACCCACTGAGTCACTCAGGCGCCCCCCTTCACCTGATTTTCAAAGACCTCGAGGTCCAAGAAAGGTTAAGACCTACTTTAGGACATACCATTCCAAACCTGTGAGACTGGCAACATTGAGTCTGCCAAGGACTGGAGAAACAGAGACTCTCACTTGCTGCTAGACTGACTAACCACTGTGAAAAACAAATCGCAGGGACACCTGGGTGGCTCAGTCAGTTAAGCTCCTGCCAATGGCTCAGGTCATGTTCCCAGGGTCATGGGATCAGGTCCCACATCTGGCTCCTTGCTCAGTGGGGAGCTTGCTTCTCCCTCTGCCTGCTGCTCCCCCTGCTTATACTCGCTCTCTCTCTAACAAATAAATAAATGAAATCTTTAAAAAAGAAAAACAAATTTCCATAATCTTTTTTTTAGATTTTCCTTTTAAGTAATCTATCCACCCACTGTGAGCCTCAAACCTACAACTCAGAAATTAAGAGTCACTTACTCTACCAACTGAACCAGCCAGGCACCCCCAAATCGCCATAATCTTCCTAGGTTAATATTTAAACCTTCTGTTCTCAGCAAATTCATTTTTTTTTTTTTTAAAGATTTTATTTATTTATGTGAGAGAGAGAGAGAGATCACAAGTAGGCAGAGAGGCAGAGGCAGGCAGAAGGAGAAGGGAACGCAGACTCCCTGCCAGGCAGAGCCTGATGTGGGGCTCGATCCCAGGACCCTGAAATCATGACCTGAGCGGAAGGCAGAGGCTTTAACCCACTGAGCCACCCAGTTGCCCCTCAGCAAATTCATTCTTAGAGAAATTTTCAAACTGATTTTTGTATTCCAATGGACCCCTATTTAGTGGGTCACAACGAGTATTTTAACAAAAGAGAACAGAATAGAATGTTATGTTTTTACCTCACTACAAACAAGTATTGCATTTTACCTTATTATACATTAGTAAAATTTTTGTTTCAGTAGTGTGTGCATGTGCACTGGGGTCATAATAAAAATGATTTCTTAATGTGGACTCACTTTCCAGAACAGTGACCTGAGCAAGCTCTTATGCGAGAAAATATGTATGGGAATGTTCACAAAAATATTTTTCCAAAAGCAGAAAACTGAAACAATGTAAAAAAAAAAAAAAAAAGTAAGAACTGTGGCATATTCATACAATGGAACATAATAAAGCAGTGAATATGAATGAACCAACTAATGGTTGTCAAGGTGGATGGTTGCTAATGTGTCAAGGTGGATCTCAAAATTATGTTAAGTGAAAAAAGTGAGGGAAAAATACGTATCTTAAGACAGCATTTATTTCAAGTTTAAAGACAAGGAAAACTAAATAATGATTGTTTAGGGGCACCCATACAAGTGATAAAAACTATAAAGAAAAGTAAGAGAATGACAAAAACAAAAATTAAGATGGTGGTTACTCACCTCTCCGGGATGGAAAGGGGATGCATTATGGGAGGATTCACAGGGAACTTTTTGGTTGAGTATTGGACTCTTTCTTAAGCTGGGTAGGAAGTGTGAGGGTGTGTGCTCTGTGTGTATCTTTTATATATACATTACACACATATATTTTTCTTTTTTCTTTTTTTTTAAAGATTTTTATTTTATTTGACAGAGAGAAACACAGCGAGAGAGGGAACACAAGCAGAGGGAATGGTAGTGGGAGAAGCAGGCTTCCTGCGGAGCAAGGAGCCCGATGCGGGGCTCGATCCCAGGACTCTGGGATCATGACCTGAGCCGAAGGCAGACGCTTAACGACTGAGCCACCCAGGCGCCCCCACATATATTTTTCTAAGTAGGAAGTATCTTGTAATGAACAGGAAAACAAAGCTGTCACTAAAATTAGTTTAATGACAACAGCTTTCAGGCACTTTTGCTGATCACCAACACTCATGAGCTCCCTTGAGTCCAGATTTGACCTCTAATATTACTCCCCACTAAAAGGATTCCGGACTCCTGGGCTGGGAGGCGACTCCAGGGCTTGGGGCAAGAAAATAATCAAGATTGTTCTGGCACCTTCTAGCACTGCGAGAAAGCAAGAATACCTAAGTCAGTCCGAGCTGGACAAAGGGAAAGGACAGGACAAAGGGGTCACCTTAAAGACAAAGCCATTAGACTGCGAAAGCTACAGCATCAAAAAGAAAATAACCGTGGCTAAGTGAAACAAACTAATTTTGTAAAAATAATTTAGCATCACAAATGGGATGTCCAGAGGTTCTAAAATGGATTTTTGATTATAGCAAGAAAATAGGAGCTCTCTTCCTCCAACTCAGTAATGCCAAAAGGGAGCATAAGATAAAGACAAAAACAGCAGATATGATAACTTTTCTATAGATTAAAATTCCCTCTCTCCTACTTCTCTATTAGCTGAAAAAAAATAAAGATGATTGGAAATTAACACCACTTTACCCCCAAGCCAGAGAGTAATAAGTTGTATATTTTATCTGTTAAGTTGTTTAGTGTTCAAAGAACAAGCCATATTAAATTTTAATTAATGTTTAATATTTAAACATTAATTTTCGGTAAACAAATTAAATATTAAAGAAACCATAAAAAAAAAGAAACAATAGAAATGATATAGGTAAAATGTCTAAAAGTTGTATATAAGGGGTGCCTGGGTGGCTCAGTTGGTTAGGCATCTGACTCCTGATTTCAGCTCACGTCCTGACTGCAGTGTTCTGAGATCGAGCAGACGGGCTTCTACGGCCATGGGGCTTATGAGCTCATCATATAAATATGGCCCTGTACACTTTAACACTACCCAACTTCAGCAGTAAAATTCTGGATGTGACTTAAGTCACAGATTAAAGTCCCTGTAAATGCCTCCTAGAATGATAACGGCTATCAGTGTTACAGAGGTTGCTGCTTTGGGACAAGAGGTCCAGCAGAACTGTAATTCTCACTTCAAAACACAATCTTAGGTCTGATATTATAAGAAACTTAGAAAGGGATAATGATATGGAAAGCTCATAGAAAGAAAAAACATTTACAATACACAGCAGAACTGCCAAGGCACCTGTACCCTCCATAAATACGCTGCAGAAAATAACTGAACACACGGCCACGTTCTCTACTTGTCTGGTTTCTTTCTGAATTTCTCATGTTTGTTTCCTTTTTGGTTCCCTTGGTTTCCTTCTATTTGTTTTCAGAACTTTTGTTATTTCTTTGCCCTCTTCCTTCTCCTATTCTGCAGCGTGTACTTTACAGCAGGGGCTGGAAGTGTGGCCTAAGAAAAACAAGCCAAAGAGCCTGTCTTGACCCATAATTCTCATACCTTCAGGAAGTTATTTGCAGATGAAGAAAGCTCAGAGAAACCTAACTATTCAATGAAGTTCTTCTTTCCCAGAGGTCCTTTACCTAGCATCGAACATTTGCATGTTCCTACATTGTGTGACCTCCACAGACTAGGTGACAGGCACACAGGACAAACCTGGGTCACTACTTGCTTGTCCTGTTGCCACTTGTGTGCCCGGCAGGCTCCAAGGCATAAGTGTCCTTCACGCCAGAAACCACATCTGCGTGCAGACTCACGGCTGGGCCTGCAGTCCAAGGTGGAGCGGCGGGGCCAGGGTGCAGCCCTGATGTCAACACTGTGGCGAAAGACCAGCAGAGGAGAACGCAGAATGCAGCGTACTGCTCTTTTAAAGTGTCAAACTCCTGTCTTCCTTCCAGACAAGGCAACCCATCCGGCTAGATTCTCCGGGACAGTCCCAACTGGTTAACTTTACACTCTTTAATGTATTAACTTATTTAACATTAACATTTATTAACATTTAACTTATTTCTTATACCATTGTAATACCCTTTTGGTATATAAATCTGCAAATAAAACTCCAGGTGACACAATAACGAAGCTAACCTCAATCTACAACACACGCTGGGAGCTGCAGTACCTTCCCCAAGAGTGCCCTGGGCTCCTCACTGCTACACTTCCAAGCAAATGTATAGTTTGTTTACAAGAAAGAAAAGAATCACCTCACCATAAAACTGTCATTCACCGTGGGCCCTACTAACCGCTGTAAACCTTCTGCTCCATGGGTTGTTTTAAAGAAAAAAGGCACTAATTCTTTTTTTAAACCATGGTCACACGGCACCAGAGGCAAGGGCAGACCTTGCCATGGCAGGGGCAGACCTTGCGGCGACGGAGGGTCTTGGAGCCATACAAGCAAACTGCTGGCTCCACAATCCAGCTGCTTACCTCTAATGACCCCATGGCAAATGAGCTGAGAATCCTGAATGAACAAACCACCACAAGGAAACAGATGATACATTTGGCCAAATTCAGACCCAAAATGTTGTTGTTGTTTTCTGAGTAAGCTCCACACCCAGCGTATAGCCCAATGTGGGGACTGAACTCACGACCCTGAGGTCAAGACCTGTGCTGAGATCAAGAGCTGGACGCTTAACCAAGTGAGACACCCGGGCATCCCAGGCACAAAATGTTTTGGTGTGATGCTCTTTACCCTGGCACCAGAGTCAGGTTTGATACCTATCCAAACTTTTTTTTCTTATGTAAAGTTTATTTTATTTAGAGAACGGTGTGACAAAAGGATGAGAAGAAAATCTTTAAAACAGCAAGATGACTTCCATAGTCTGAACACAGAAGAACCATTTTGTGGCCCCTCTTTTGACACATGCCTTGCCTTATAAACTGCTTATTAATACTTATTGCTCATCTCACACAACTGGGGAACAGGAACAAATGCAGGAAGGTTTTCACCCACGCAAAGATGGTGTTTGGGCAGGATAACTGTCTTCTGGCAACTGCCCAGAACTGCTCAGCACTGACAAATGAGGAACTGATGTGAGCTGGCCAAAGATCCCCACTCATTCATTTAATAACTATGTCCCGACAAACTATTATGAACCAAGTGCTAGACTGAGAACAGTATGCAAATGGACATCATTGATTCATGCCCTCAGGGAGCTAACAGTCTAGTGGGGGAGAATAGAGGTGAAAAAATAAAATATAGATGACAATCCCTGGAATTAAACATTGACCTAAGTGCCACGGAAGAAACAAAGAGGGACTCTGAGAGAAGACAACAGTTGGGACCAAGCACACTGGAGAGGTTATCTCTTGAGGCTCTTCTCCCCTCTGACTATATGTATTTTTTTTTTAAGAATTTATTTATTAATTTGACAGAGAAAGCTAGAGAGCACAGGCAGGGGGAGCAGCAAAGGGAGAGGGAGAAGCAGACACCCTGCAGGGCAAGGAGCATGACGGAGTAGGGGGATAGAGGGGGGACACGGACAACACCTGATCCCAGGACCCTGAGATCATGACCTGGGCCCAAGGCAAACGCTTAACGACTGAACCACCCAGACACGCCTAAAATAAGTGTTTTTTTAAAAAAAAAATCATTAAGCTGTATACTTACATTTAGTAAATTTTATGGTACGATAAAAAAAGCTGCTTAAAAAAAAGAAAAAATTGCTAAGCGACAGGACAGGGTAGAGCTGGTCAAATGAGACATCAAAGACTCTTCAGTCAAATTTAATATGTGTACCTGTTTGCAGCCTGATTAGAGCAAATCAGCTGTTAAAAATAACACCCTTATGACACAATTAAGGAAACAGGAACACTGAATACTTGAAGATATCAAGGAATTGGTTGTATTTTTCAGATGTAATAATGGTAATTATGTCTAAAGGCATACTTCCTTTTTAGAGATACAAACTGAAATATTTTTAGATAAAAAGACATGATGTTCAAGTTTAGCTTCACAACACTCCGTGGGGTTTTTGGTGGAGTGGCTGAGGTGATCACGGGTGAGACAGATGAGACCTGTGCTGGTAAGTGTGGAAGCTTGTGGATGTATCTATCAAGATTCATATACTAGGGGCGCCTGGGTGGCTCGGTCCTTAAGCCTCTGCCTTCAGCTCAGGTCATGATCCCAGGGTCCTGGGATGGAGCCCTGCATCGGGTTGGTTCCCTGCTCTGCAGGAGGCTTGCTTCTCCCTCTCCCACTCCCCCTGCTTGTGTTCCCTCTCTCACTCTCTGTCAAATAAATAAATAAAATCTTTAAAAAAAAATTCATATACTATTTCTCCATGGTCCAGACTTTTCCACAGTAAATAAATAAATAATAAAAAATTAAAAGGGGATAATACATCTACCTCACAGATTTATCTGAATATTCAATTTGATAATATATATGAAGGGCTGAACATAAAGGCAAATGTTGATAATTACTGAAGTCTGATGATGGGTACAGGGTTTAATTATACTTCCCTCTTTACTTTCACATATGTTTGAAGTTTTCCATAATAAAAATATTTTTTTAAAAAAAGGACACTGAGGGGCGCCTGGGTGGCTCAGTGGGTTAAAGCCTCTGCCTTCGACTCAGGTCATGATCTTGGGGTCCTGTGATTGGGCCCCGCATCGGGCTCTCTGCTCAGAGGGGAGCCTGCTTCCCACCCCCTCTCTGCCTACCTCTCTGCCTACTTGTGATCTCTCTCTCTCTGTCAAATAAAATCCTAAAAAAAAAAAAAAAGGACCCAGATCTCGATGTTTAACTGGCATCAGCACTTTCATTTTTCAATAATTTAAACAAAGTAAGAGTAAAATGCAGTAAAATATTCCAGTACTTGCACTATCATGTCTTGCTTTACAAAGATCAAGACACTTACTTATGTGGCCAATGAGCTCATGTATCAAATTTAAGGTTTGGATAAAAATAGGTAGATCAAAAAAAAAAAAAAAATAGGTAGATCAGAAACAGAAGTTAAGTATATATATATATGTATATATATATTTAACATATATATATATGTAAATAAATACAAGTTGCTCAAAAGTCAAAAGTAAATACAGTTCTCCTTTATAGTTTTTAAAGTAAAATGAGACTGACTTCATTAGGCATAGAGAAATCATTCTTAATTGGGGAATAATAATAACAATAATACAAGAAGCTTAAGGCACATACTGCTATGCAGAAGCTTAGTTGGATGTGGGCTTGTGCTTTACTCTATACATTTAGACACAGCTTTGCAGTGAGTGGCCTATTATTCTGCAATAATCTAAACACAGACTATTGCTAAAGACACATGTGCCCACACTTGTTTCTCCTAATGAAATTGGAAAAGCAATGACTGCAAAGTGTCCACCAGACACAAAGGGGATTAGGAGGGGGAAACAGAACCAGTTTGTTCTCTACGCAAAGGCAATCTATTCTCTATTATTAGGAGTCTCAAGAACTGGTTAAGGAGCCAGATCAGGGTTTTCAAACTGGTCTGCTTTTGTTTGACCCACACACAGTTTTTTTAAAAACAGGAAAAAAGGGGCGCCTGGGTGGCTCAGTCGATTAAGCGGCTGCCTTCGGCTCAGGTCATGATCCTGTGGTCCTGGGATCGAGCCCCACATCGGGCTCGCTGCTTGGCGGGGAGCCTGCTTCTCCCTCTCCCTCTACCTGCTGCTCTCCCTACTTGTGATCTCTCTCTCTCTGTGTCAAATAAATAAATAAATAAATAAATCTTTAAAAAAAGAAAAAAACCACACAGGAAAAAAAATTCACACACAAACTCATGTAAAATCCAGATCCCCAAGATCTCTTGAAAAACTGTAAGATCTGGTAACATTTCACGAGGCAACAACTGACTGGTAGACACTGGAGTTTGAGACTCCTGTCCTAGACTGATACAAAGACAGATACAAGACATGATGTTCCCTGTCCTTGTGTCAATTAGGTAGAATTAATGCAACTGTAAAGAATGTGGGGTGTGTGTGTGTGTGTGTGTGTGTGTCAAGAGTTCCTCTTAAAATTTCATCTTCTTAATTAAATTTTTTTAAAGATTTTATTTATTGGCCAGAGAGAAAGATCACAAGTAGGCAGAGAGGCAGGCAGAGAGAGAGGGAGAAGCAGGCTCCCTGCTGGGCAGAGAGCCCGATATGGGGCTCGATCCCAGGACCCTGAGATCATGACCTGAGCCAAAAGTAGAAGCCTAACCCACTAAGCCACCCAGGTGCCCCTCCTTATTTTACATCTTAAAGAATTATGTGAAACTAGGGTTTGAACCAGGTAGGACTGTCCAAGTCAAAAGCACATATAATTATACTCTACCTACCTCCAAAGGAGCCAAGAGTAACATTAGTGACAGCATTCTCTTCTCTTTACTGTAAAATATCAGAGGCTCAAAATAATGGTTACAATTAGAAGGATCTTAATCTGAAGAGTCTGACAAAGAGCTAAGAATCTCTAAATAAATACAAATAATGTATAAGGTTTTCCTATCTGTTCCCAAATAACACTGGGCAGAAGGAACACACCCACGATTTCAAGACTCCAGCTGGGAGTGCTCAGTCAATAAAATGTCAACTTCTGCCAAAAGATCCAGATCAGTGAAACTTTCCAGTTCTCTAGGAAGCAATATGTAGTCGTCTGCAAAAATGGTTCCAAAACTCATTCAGAACTACAAATGTTTAAAAACTCAAGGCCATGCACAGAGCACCAATATCTTCTTCATGAAAGAATCATGAAAGAATCAACAGAAAACCTAAGAGAGGTATGCTAGTTATGCCTTAACCCAGGGTTTAAGGACTAGAAGTCAGTCTACTTTTTCAATTGCTCGCAAAGTTCATTCAACTTTTTCTTCCAGGTTTTGTTTCATGAAAAAAAATAAAGCCACCACTTTTTTTTTTTAAAGATTTTTATTTATTTATCTATTTGACAGAGAGGAAGAGAGAGAGGGAACACAAGCAAGGAGAGTGGCAGAGGGAGAAGCAAGCTTCCCGCTAAGCAGGGAGCCCGATGCGGGGCTCGATGTGGGGGGTGATCCCAGGACCATGACCTGAGCTGAAGGCAGACACTTAACTACTGAGCCACCCAGGAGCCCCAAGCCACCACTTTTTTTACACACGAGAGTGTTAATTTTTCCTCCTGGCACCTGTCTCCCACCTATTTAAAAGCACACACACATGCACACGTACAGACACACACGCAGGCTTCCAATGCCTGGTTGAATCTTAAATAAACCAGAACACATATGTCAGGGAGAGGAAAATAAAAGCCTCACCAAGGAAACATTTTAGTTCCAAAATTCTAAAGGCAAACTGCTAACTAACTGTAAAGGGAAATTAATTTTATCAGCTGTAAGATAAAAAAGCTCATGATCTCATTGTTTTAAAGGAATTCCCAGGCATGGAATCAGATCACAGACTTAATTCCCAGTTTAGCAAGTGGAACAACTCTAGTCTGGGGATAAAACGGGGAAGATACGAAGGACACAACTCTGCTGGAGCAGCTGCTTCCATCTGTCCACTTTCCTCCCTTCCTCTCAAATCTACTTCAAGGTCTGGATTTATCAGTTCCATGTGCTGATTTCCCAGGCCATCTAATTTATGGAAATTAGATGATGACCCATTTCAGCACTCGCAAACAGATGGTAAACTGGCCAAAGTATATTTAAATAATCTCATCTCATTCATTCCTGCTAATGCTTACAGATTTATTCTTTTCTGGTCTTTTTTCCCACAAAATGATTATTCATACAATGTTTTATAAATATTAGGAAGGTTGCTTTACACTGGAAAAAAAAAAAAAAAGAAAAGAATTGGAGAAGAAGGAAGCTTTTCAAAAGAATTTTCATATGGCAGGCGTTAAAAACTCCCCTAAAGTAGGGAGCCCTGGTGGCTCAGTCTGTTGAATGTCTAAGTCTTGGTCTTGGCTTGAGTCATGGTCTCATGGGTCACAGGATGGAGCCTGGAGTTGGGCTCCTCACTCAGTAGAGAGTCTACCTGGGATTCTTTCTCCTCCTCTGCCACTCCCACCACCTGTTTTACTCTCTCTCTCTAAATAAATCTTAAAAACAAAACAAAACAAAACAAAACAAACTACACTCCCCTAAGCTGTTGTTTGAGTGTCCACTCTTGGTTTCTCTTCAGGTCGTGATCTCAGGGTCATGAGATCAAGCCCCGCAGTGGGCTCTGTGCTTGGCATGGCGTATGCTTGAGATTCTATCTCTCCCTCCGCCCCTCCTGCTTGTGCTCTCTCTCAAAATATATAAGTAAATCTTTAAGAAAACAACACACACGCACACACACGCAAAACCCCAAAAATTCCCCTACGCTGAGACGCAGAACACACTGGGCTCTTTTCCTTCGTGACTTTCTATCCTATCTAAACTCACAGAACAAGAGAGGCACAGTATGAACTCCAACAGGAGAAATACGCTATATTTTTCCCCTTAAGATTGTTCTGATTTTATCTGTACTCAGAAAACTATAAAGTACTCATGAAAGAAACTGAGGAAGACACAAAGAAATGGAAAATTCATTCCATGCTCATGGATTGGAAGAACAAATATTGTAAAAATGTCTATGCTACCTAAAACAATCTAAACATTTAATGCAATCCCTATCAAAATACCATCAATGTTTTCAAAGAAATGGAACAAATAATCCTAAAATTTATATGGAACCCCAGAAAAGACCCCGAATAGCTACAGGAATGTTGAAAAAGAAAACCACAGTTGGCAGCATTACAATTCCAGACTTCAAGCTCTATTACAAAGCTGTAATCATCAAGACAGTGTGGTACTGGCACAAAAACAGACACATAGATCAATAAACAGAATAGAGAGTCCAGAAATGGACCCCCAACTCTATGGTCAACTAATCTTCGACAAGGCAGGAAAGAATATCCAATGGAAAAAGAACAGTCTCTTCAACAAATGGTGTTGGGAAAACTGGACAACAACATGCAGAAGAATGAAACTGGACCATTTCCTTACACCACACACAAAAATAGACTCAAAATGGGTGAAAGACCTCAATGTGAGACAGGACTCCATCAAAATCCTGGAGGAGAACACAGGGAGCAACCTCTTTGACCTCAGCCACAGCAACTTCCTCCTAGAAACACCTCCAAAGGCAAGGGAAGCAAGGGCAAAATGAACTATTGAGACTTCATCAAGATCAAAAGCTTTTGCACAGCAAAGGAAACAGTCAACAAAACCCAAAGACAACTGACAGAATGGGAGAAGATATTCGCAAATGACATATCAGATAAAGGGCAGTATCCAAAATCTATAAAGAACTTCTCAAACTCAACACCCAAAGAACAAATAATCCGATCAAGAAATGGGCAGAAGATCTGAACAGACATTTCTGCAAAGAGGACATCCAAATGGCCAACAGACGCATCAGATAAATTTACATGCACTAATATGAAATGTCTTATTATATGTATATATTTTGTATTTTTAAGCAAAATGACAACAAGCCTTCATGATATTATTTATGTAAATAAAAACAATTTTATATGTGGGAAGAAATCCCATACACGGATACATATACAGATACTAAATACTTAGGGAAAGGTCTAGAACAGAGCTGTCCAACTGAAATATAATGAGAACCACAAATGGGAGCCACATACAGAATTTAAAACTTTAAGCATTAAAGATTGTAAAGGTAAAATGAATTTTAATTGTTGATTCTATTTAACCAACATTTTACCACTATACTAGAGTAACGGACATAAAAATTACTGAGCTAGTCTGCTTATGCTTTTCTTACTAAGTCTTTAAAACTTAGTGTGTATTTTATACTCAGAAGCATCAGAAGCCGAATCCCCCACATTTCAGGGGCTCAGCAGCTATACACGGCTGTGGATACTGTACTGGACCAAGGAGGCCGAGAAAGAGAAATGTCACACTATTAACTTCCATTTCATCTTCTTCATCTTTTAGGATTATTTTACTTTCTTAAATAGCCAGGTATTACCTTTATGACACTTCTAAAAAACCTAAAATGTGTCCATATATAAAAATTAATCCAATATAGCACAAACCTAAACTTGAGCTATGGACTATAAGGTTTCTAAAAAAAAAGAGAGAGAAAGTTTCTCAGCCTTAAGATAGGCAGATTTCTTAGGACACAGAAAGCACTAACCATAAAAGGAAAAAACAGATAAACCGAACTTCACCAAAATTTTAAATTTCTGCTCATCAAAACACACCAGGAAAAGGTGAACAGACAAGACATAGACAGGCAAAAATAGTAACATTCATATCTGACAATGTACCTATATCTAGAATATATAAAGAACTTCTACAAATCAACAACAGACTGATGAACAACCCAAGACAAAATGAGCCTGGAAGAGACACTTCACAGAAGAAGAGATAAAAATGGCTTATCAGCACACAAAAAGATGTCATCAGTGTTAGTCTTCAGAACAATGCAATTTACAATCACAAGAGATAGCATTTCACATCCACTAAAATAAAAAAAGACTGACGGCACCAAATGTGGGCAAGGAAATGAACCAAATGGAACCCTCATACACTGGTGGCAGGGATATAAAATCATACAATTGTCCAGGAGAACTGTCTGGCAGTTTGTGATAATGTTAAACACACATCTACCCTGTGCCCTAGGAATCCCATTCCTAGATATTTGCTTACCCAAGAGAAATAAAAACATATTAAAAGACCCAGAAACAACCCAAATGTCCATCACTAGGATGGATGGATAAACTGGTATATTCTTATACTATGGAAATAAAAATGAATGAACTACTGAAAGACACAGCAACATGGATGAGTCCCAGAATCACTAATGGTGAGTGCTAGAAAGCAGGCACAAAAGAGTTATACAACAGATGATTTGATTTATATGAAGTTCTGGTACAAGCAAATGTAATCCATGATAATAAAAATGAACGGCTGCCTGAGGCAGAGGGTGTGGAAGGGGTGGGAAAAGAGAACCAACTGGAAGGCACACGATGGAACTTTCTGGGGTGACGTAATCATACTAGATCTTATTTTGGGTGGCCACATGGATGTATACAACTGTCAGAACTCACTGACCTGAACACTAAAGGCTCCTGTGAAAACTAAGCTATCTCCTGCCACGAGGGTCGAGTGCTACTGGGAACTCAAAGGCATTACTTAATGGACACTATCTGAAACACCTTTTTTTATTTTTTTTTTAAAGATTTTATTTATTTATTTGACATAGAGAGAGAGAGAGAGAGATCACAAGTAGGCAGACAGGCAGACAGAGAGACGGGGGGAAGCAGGCTCCCTGCTGAGCAGAGAGCCCTATGTGGGGATCAATCTCAGGACCCTGAGATCATGACCTGAGCCAAGGGCAGGGGCTTTAACCCACTGAGCCACCCAGGCGCCCCTGATACATCTTTTGAATAGATGAAGATTGAGAAAATAATGAAGCAGGGAATATGGAGAACTGTCACTAAAATGCTCTCCATCATCTTTTCCACTATATTGATGTGAGTCATCACAAATTTCCTCAACGACCTTTCCTATAGTTTTGTAATTTATAAATGAATTAAAGGAATACTGATTGCAACTAAAATGATCTTTATCTCTCTGAAATTTTGCTTTATTTATATCTCACCCTTTCTTGAATATTTTCAATGAATGTCCATTTAACAAGGCATCTAGCTGAAATTATAGCAACAACAAAGAAAGAGGGGGGAGGGGGAAGAGGAAGGAAGGAAGGGAGGGAGGGAGAGAAGAAAGAAAGAAGGAAAAGAGTGGCAAAGAAGATAAGAAATGAAGTATGAGAGAAGATCTAGAAGGGACTTCCCATGTTCAAGTGCAATTTAGTCAATTTGGTTTCAAAGGAGGAAAACCACGAAGCCACTAACTATGTTCATAAATGAAAGTCAGCCAAGTCACTCAAAAAATCCAACAGTTTACTTCCCGCTGCCCCTCCCCAGAGGTTCACTCAGTTTTTGTTGTTGTTGTTGTTTAACAGGAAAAGCCATAAGAAAATCCCCCAAAGCAAAAAAGAGACAGTCACTCCAAATTGCCTTAGCAACAGGAAAATGTGCCAAGAGGCAGAATATTCAGCTCACATCCCCATCACGTCTCCTACATTGACCCCAACTATTCCACACAGCAATTTTACTAGTAGTCACCAGTCACAGCCCGAACACTTTAATAACAGGACACTTTCTAGTTCAGAATCCCTCAGACACATTTTAACTTGGTACCTACGCTAAATGGGAGAAAACAAACTAAAAGGTTATCCGTAAGGAAACCCAAAGTTAAGTGCAGGAAAGGCTAAGGGAATGCCATGTGCTTCCTGACTGGGAAACAAGGCTTCCAGGCACACATCAAAGCTTTTGCTCACTCTGACAAGAATGTGCACTGTGAAATGCACTGCTGTGACAACAACAGTTCTACCAGAGGACAAGTCAACCTGAAATAAAGGAAACAGTAGGAGTTGCGAAATAAGTCTTCTGGAATGAGTAAGGAACTTCCCACATGTCTGTGCTTGAAGTGTGGTATGATTAAGTTGAAATAAAATGTCATTCCAATCATAAAATAGATATTACAGTCTGTTTCCGGGGTCAGTTACTTGCTGAACACAGCTGTGGAACCAAAAGCACTCTACTTTTAAGATGAAGACTGGTAGAATAGATATAACCAAAAAGATAAGAATGAAATTTCCATAGATCAAAAGTCTACCCAAGGCTTTTAAAAAATGGTGTTCATTAATAAAAGCTATTCATTCATTCATTCATTCATTCATTCGACAAATACCCATAAATTATTTACCATGTATCAGATTGGACATACCAAAAAAAAAAAAGATGCAAGGGCTATGCCCTCAAGCTCATAGCACAGTGGTAGAGACTAATATGTAAACTGAGTGAGTACAGTAAGTGCTAAAATAAAGGTTTTTAACAAATGTAGCTCAAGAGGGGTACCGAGATTTTTAGATGAAGACAAAGACACCGACTCTAATTCAGACAGAAAAGGAATTTATTTAAAAGACATCGAGAGTGGGCGCCTGGGTGGTGCAATCAGTTGAGCATCTGACTCTTGGTTTTGGCTCAGGTCATGATCTCAGGGTCATGAGATCAAGTCCCACATTGGGGTCTGCACTCAGTGCTGAGTCTGTTTGGGTTTCTCTCTCTCCCTTTGCCTCTCCCCTCCTCTCTCTCCCTTCCCCCTCATCCAAAATAATAAATAAAAGCTTGAAAAAAGATATTGAGAGGAAAAAAAGGAATATTGGGCTTTTGCAAGTGTCCCCAGAATACATACCAAGACAGATCATAAAACTAATGTCAACAAATTTAAAAGTTTGAAATCATAAAGAGTATGCTCTCCAACAACAATGTAAATGCAATATATAAAGCAAGCAGAAGTAAGGAAATAATAATGAGCAGAAGTCAATAAAATCAAAGAAAAACCAATATATACAAAAACTAACTCAAAATGAAACAAAGAGCTAGCTTTTTGAAAATCAATAAAATGGAAAACTTTCTAGCAAGACTGACACAAAAAGAGAAGACACAAATTCCTGATAACAGGAATGAAATGAGTCATCACTACAAACCTCATAGACATCAAAAGGATCATAAGACAATGCTAAAGAATCCTACTCACATAAACAATACAGATAAAATGGGCCAATTCCCCAAAAAAACACAAACTACCATAACACATCCACTCTGAAATAAATAATCTGATGAGCCCTTTAAGTATTAAGGAAAGAGAA
>CM053620.1:8743490-8763618 GCA_028646535.1 Procyon lotor | reverse complement strand
TTTTTTTTTTTTTTTAAAGATTTTATTTATTTGACAGAGAGAAACACAGTGAGAGAGGGAACACAAGCAGAGGGAATGGTAGCGGGAGAAGCAGGCTTCCTGCAGAGCAGAGAGCCCGATGCGGGGCTCGATCCCAGGCCCCCGGGATCTGACCTGGGCCGAAGGCAGACGCTTAACGACTGAGCCACCCAGGCGCCCCGGAAAGAGAATTTATAATTTAAAAACTATCAAAAAGGAAATTTCCAGGCCCAGATGGTTTTACTGGCGAATATATCAATTTTACACAATCTTTTCCAGAAAACAGAAGAGGGGGGAACACTGTCTTATACCAAAACCATACAATGATAATACAGAAACAAAACAAAGAAAAAAAAACTAATACATCATAAAAAATATACACCATCCGGGGCACCTGGGTGGCTCAGTTGTTAGGTGTCTGCCTTCGGCTCAGGTCATGGTCCCAGGGGCCTGGGATCGAGCCCGGCATCGGGCTCCCTGCTCAGCAGGAAGCCTGCTTCTCCCACTACCATTCCCTCTGCTTGTGTTCCCTCCCTCTCTCACTGTGTTTCTCTCTGTCAAATAAATAAAATCTAAAAAATAAATAAATAAATACACCATCCTTTTTTTTTTTTAAAAAGATTTTATTTATTTGACAGAAAATATATACCATCCTTAAAATACTCACACAAATAGAATTCGATAATAATAAAAAGAATTATACAATATGACCAAGTGGGCTTTACTCCAGGGATGAAAGGATAGCTGAGTATTTGAAAATTAACCAATGTTTATTAGTTTGAGAATAGGCACAGAGATCAAAGGATAGAGTTGAGAGTCAAAAAATAAACCTAATTAAAGTCAACTGACTTTAACAAAGGTATCAAATTCAATAGGGAAGGACTCCTAGATAGCTCAGTGGGTAAAAGCCTTTGCCTTCTGCTCAGTTTGTGATCTTGGGGTCCTGGGATCGAGCCCCACATCGGGCTCCCTGCTCAGTGGGGAGCCTGCTTCCCCATCTCTCTCTCTGCCTGCCTCTCTGTCTACTTGTGAGCTCTCTATCTCTGTCAAATAAATAAAATCTTTAAAAAAATTCAATAGGGAAATTATATATTTTTTTCAAAAATGGCAGTGGGAAAACTGGATATCCACATGCAAAAGAAGGAAGCTGGACCTTCTATATCACACTAGATATAAAAATTAACTCCAAATGATCAAAGACCTAAATGTAACCACTGAAACTATAAAATTCTTGGAAGAAAACATAAAGGTTAATATGATCATAGGTTAGGCAATAATCTCTTAAATACGCCACTAAAATCACGAGTGATGAAAAAAAAAGATTCATTGGATTTCATTCATCAAAATAAAAAATTTGTGTTGCAAAGGACATGATCAAGTGAAAAGATAACCCACATGAGAAGTATTTACAAATCATCTATGTAATAAAAACTTGTATTCAGAATATACAAAGAACTCTTATGACTCATTACTAAAAAGACAAATAACCCAATTAAAAATGGGGAAAGGGTGTGAAAATAGATACTTCTCCAAAGAAGATATACAAAATGGCTAATAAGCACACAAAAGGTCATCAACATCATAAACCACCAAGGATGTGCAAATCAAAACCACAGTGAGATAGCACTTCACAGCCCCTAGAGTATGGGATAAGGGATAATGACAGGTGCTGATGTGAATGTGGAGAAACCAGAACCTACACTGCTTGTAGGACCGCAACAGTACAGCCACTGTCGCCACTTCCTCAGTTGAACAGTCACCTATGATCATGAAATCCTGCTTCCACCCATCCGAAGGAAATGAAAAGATATCCACGGTAAAACTTCTCTAGAAATGTTCATAACATATGTAACAAATGTATCCATAACAGCCAAAAAGTGGAAACAACTTGAATCCCCATCAACTGAAAAATGGATATCCATACAATGGACTATTATTTGACAATAAAAAGAAAGCAGGGGCATCTGGGTGGTGCAAGCAGGTTAAGCATCCGACCAGTTTCAGCTCAGGATGTGAACTAAGAGTCAAGAGAATGAGCCCTGGATCAGGATCTGTGCTCAGTGGGGGAGTCCATTTGGGATTCTCTCTTCCTCTGCCCCGCCCCTCCACATGCATGCTCTCTCTAAAATAAATAAATCTTAAAAAAAAAAAGAAAAGAAAAAGAAAGTACTGAAACATACTACAACATGAATGAACCTTGTAAACATTATGCTAACTGGAAGAGGAGACACAAAAAGCCACATACTGTATAGTCCATTTACATAAAATGTCCAGAATACAGAGAAGTCCATAGAGAAAGACTAGTGGTTGCCTAGGCTGGGAGAGGGAGGAGTGGGAAG
The DNA here is from genome assembly GCA_028646535.1 of Procyon lotor. NCBI lineage: Eukaryota > Metazoa > Chordata > Mammalia > Carnivora > Procyonidae > Procyon > Procyon lotor. The sequence goes on along the minus strand of CM053620.1, from coordinate 8,761,261 downwards.
AAACGGAAGAGAGACACCTAAATGGGAGAGTGATAGCTAATAGGTGCAGTATTTCTTTTTAGGGTGATGAAAATGGTCTGAAATTAACTACGGTGATGTTTGCCAAACTCTGATATAAAAACCAATGAATTATACATTTTAAATGGGTGAATCGTAGATTCACCTCAACCAAGCTTATAAAAAAAGATTATAAAAAGTTATAAAAAAATAAACCAATGTAATTCATCATATTAACAGGTTAAAGGAGAAAAAAATCACAACTCCATCAGTCTACATAGAAAAAGCACTTGACAAAATTTAACACCCATTCATGATAAAAATTCTGAAATTAAGACTATAGGAGAATTTACTCAACTTGATTAAAGAGCGCCTACAAAAAACCTAAAGCTAACCAACAGACTGACTGCTTCTCCCTAAGTTGGGAACAGGGCAACGAAGTCCACTTTCACTGTTTTTATTCAACACAGTGCCAGAAGTTTGAGCCAGTGCAATAACGGACAAAAAGGAAAAAGCAATAATGATTATCTATGTAAAAAATCCCAAGGAGTGTATTAAAAACTCCTAGTTCTAATATGTAAGTTCAGCAAGGTTGTAGGATATAAGATAAACATACAGAAATCAATTGTATTTCTATATACTAGCAGTGAACCAGTGCCCACTGAAATTTTATAGTAGTACTACTTAAAATCACTGAAAAGAAAAACAGTACATAGAAGTCTAACAAAACATGTACAGGGCTTGTAGGCTGAAAACTACAAAATGTTGACAAAAGAAATGAAAGATCTAAATGGATGGAAGGACATGGACATACCACATTTAAGGGCTGGAAGAGTCAAGAGAGCAAGGATATCAATTCCCCTCTGACTGACACATAGGTCTGTGTTAGTCTGCTTGGGCTGCTGTGACAGAATACCATACATTAGGTGGCTTAAACAACAGAAATTTACTTTCTCGCAGTTCTGAAGGCTAGAAATCCAAGATCAAGGTGTCTGGTGAGACTTCTCTTTCTGGCTTACAGATAGCTGTCTTCCTGCTGTGTCTTCACATAGCCTCTTTTCTATGTGTGCTTGGAGAGATCTCTGATGTCTCTTCCTCTCTCTCTTTTTTTTTTAAGATTTTATTATTTATTTGAGAGAGAGGGAGAGAGCACATGAGCAGGAGGGGTAGAGAGAAAGGGAGAATCTCAAGTAGACTCCGTGCCAAGCACAGAGCATGAAGCAGGGCTTGATCTCATGACCCTGAGGATCACAACCTGAGATGAAACTAAGAGTTAGACACTTAACCAACTGTGCCACCCAAGTGCCCCTCTTCCTCTTTTTATTCAGATACCAGTCCTAATAAATTAAGACCTTACCCTTATGACCTCATTTAGCGCTAAATACCTCCGTAAGGCCCTATTTCAAAATATACTCACATTGGGAGGTAAAGGCTTCAACTCATGAATTTGGGGAAGGGACAGACAATTCAGTCCATAACAAAGTTTAATGCAATGCCCAGGATTTCTGAAGATAGAGACAAAATTATTCTAAAATATATATGAAAGGGCAGGGATGCCTGGGTGGTTCGGTCAGTTGAATGTCCAACTCTTGGTTTCGGCTCAGGCCATGATCTTAGGGTCCTGGGAACAAGCTCCATGACAGGCTCTGTGCTCAAGGCAGAGTCTACTTGTCCCTCTCCTTCCCTCCCCCCCACCCCAACTTTCGTGCATGCATGCGTGCTCTCTCAAATAAATAAAATCTTGAAAAAAAATTAAAATATATATGGAAAGGCAAAGGAAATAGAATAGTTACTTTTGAAAGGAATAAAGTGAGAGGAATCAGCCTACCAGACTTTAAGATTTATTACGTAGGTTAGTAATCATGGCTATGTGGTACTGGCAGAAGGAGAGATACATGTAAAGAACAGGGTACAGAAATAGATAGAGCCACATAAATATGCCTAACTTTTTATAAAAGTGCAAAAGCAATTCAATGACAAAGGTGCAAAAACAATTCAAAGATGGTCTTTCAACAAATGGTGCTGGAAAATGGACAGACAGCATAGGCAAAAAGACTGACCTTGACCTAAACCTCCTAACTTTTATAAAAAGTAACTCAAAAATGCATCATGGGTTTAAATGTTAAACATAAAATATAAAACTTTTACAAAAAAGCAAAGGAGAAAATCTGGGATCTAGGACTAGACAAAGAATTCTTAGACTTGACACTGAAAGTGTAACTCATAAGTGGAAAAACTGAAAAACTGGACTTCATCAAAATTAAAAACATTTGCTCTGTAGAGAAGACAAGCTACACACTGGAATAAAGTATTTGCAAACAACATATCTGATAAAGGACTGATATCTAGAATACATAAAGAACTCTTAAAATTCAAGAGTAAAAACCTAAACAATACAATTAGTGGGCAAAAGATATGAACAGACATTTCACCAAAGACACATAGGTGACAAAAGAGTACCTGAAAAGATGTTTAACACCATTAGCCATTAGGTAAATGTAAATTAAAATCATAATGACACATAAATACACACCTAACAGAATGGTTAAAATGAAAAATGGTGACAACGCTACATGTTGATGAGTATGGGGAGAAACTGGATCACGGCTAGTGGAAATGTAAAATGGTACAGACTCTCTGGAAAAGTTCGGTAGTTTCTTATAAAAACTAGACATGACGGTGCCTAGCTGGCTCAGTTGGCAGAGCATGCAACTCTTGATCCTGGGGTTTGAGTTCGAGCCCCACATGTGGTGTGGAGTTTGCTTAAAATTAAAAATTAAGGGGTGCCTGGGTGGCTCAGTGGTTGAGCATTTGCCTTCGGCCCAGGTCAGATCCCAGGGGCCTGGGATCGAGCCCCACATCCGGCTCCCTGCTCTGCGGGAAGCCTGCTTCTCCCGCTACCATTCCCTCTGCTTGTGTTCCCTCTCTCGCTGTGTTTCTCCCTGTCAAATAAATAAAATCTTAAAAAAAAAAAATTAAAAACAAGGGGCACCGGGGTGGCTCAGGCGTTAAGCGTCTGCCTTCAGCTCAGGTCATGATCCCAGAGTCCTGGGATCGAGCCCTGCACTGGGCTCCCTGCTCAGCGGGAAACCTGCTTCTCCCTCTCCCACTCCCCCTGCTTGTGTTCCCTTTCTCGCTGTGTCTCTCTCTGTCAAATAATAAATAAAATCTTTTTAAAAAATTAAAAACAAAAAACAAAAAAACCAAACATGCAACCACCATATGACCCAGCAACTGCACCCCTCTCAGAGCATTTATCTCTGAGAAACGAAATTTTAATAAGGGCTACCAGAAACATCCACACCCTTTCCCCCCTGCCACCAAAATCTGTGAATTAGTTACCATATACAGCAAAAGAGATGTGATTAAGAGTATGGACCTTGGGATGAGGGAGATTTATGCTAGGTTATCTGTGTCAGCCCAATCGAATCACAGGAGTTCTTAAAAGCAGAAGACCTTTCCCAGCTGGGTCAGGGAGATGAGATGGATGGAAGGAGGAGGAGTCAAGATTCACAGCCCCGGAGGGAAATCGACCAAGTTGTTGCTGGATTTGAAAAGAGAAGAAGGGGGCCATGAACCAAGAATGGGAATGGTCTATAGAAGGTGGGAATGGTCCACACCTGACAGGACACTAAGAAAATGAGAAACTAAGTTCTACATTTACAAGAAACACAAACCTGCTTTGATTTTCTTACAGTGAGACTCATCTTAGACTTCCGTCCACAAAATTAAAAGAGGACAAATTACTGCTGCATAAGCACTTAAGTTTGTGGTAATTTATCATAGTAGCAATAGAAAATTTATGTTAACAAAAAACCTGTGCATGAATATTTACAGCATTTTATCTGAAATAGCCCCAAAACTGGAAATCCAGATTTCCCTCATTGGAAGAACATGAAACCATCCACAATACAGAATCCTAGTCAACAATAAAAATAAATGAACTGATATACACACAACCTGAATGGATCTGCAGAGGGAAAAAGACCAATTTCTTTCTTTTTTTTTCTTTTAAAAAGACCAATTTCAAAAGGTCTTATACTGGGGCGCCTGGATGGCTCAGTGGGTTAGAGCCTCTGCCTTTAAGCAGTCACAGTGTCAGGGTCCTGGGATTGAGCCCCGCATCGGGAATCTCTGCTCAGCGGGGAGCCTGCTTTCCCTTCTCCCTCTGCCTACTTGTGATCTCTCTCTCTGTCAAATAAATAAATAAAATCTTTAAAAAAGAAAAAAATAAAACCAAGAGTTGGATGCTCAACCAAGTGAGCCACCCAGGCACCCTTCCTGGAAATGTTTTCTATCTTGACTGTATCAATGTCATTATTCTGGTTGTGATACTGTAAGATGTTACCATAATGGGAAACTGGGTCAAGTGTTCAAGGAATTTCTCTGCATTATTTTAACAACTGTATATAAATCTACAATCTCTCAAAATAAACAGCTTAATGACAATAAAAAGCTACCGGATTGGGCACCCAGGTGGCTCAGTAGGTTAATCTGCCTTCAGCTCAGGTTAGCTCAGTCCCTAATCAAGTCCCTCGGTGGGCTCCCTGCTCCACAGGGAGTCTGCTTCTCCCTCTGCCCCTCCTCCCACTCATTCTCTCAATCTCTCTCTCTCTCAAAAAAAAAAAAAAAAAAAAAAAAAGGATTGGGTTACTCACAAAATCTGGGAGGACTCAAAAACACACATTCACAGGCCAGAAACAATGTCCCCCAATCCCACCACAGACTACACTAAAAACTCAGTCATCAGGGCTGCTATGCACACACTGCAGCTGGTACCCCCAGAAGGGCCCAAGATTTGCAGGGCTCCTGCCTCTGCCTCACTAGCCCTGGATTCGTACCTTGGGCAGATATCTGATTCATGAAGCTGAACTTCCTAACTAAAAATTAGAAGGAAAGGAGGGTGGGAAATCAAGGGTTTTTAATAGTCAGCTTCTTGCCTCCCACAAAGGGTGGCATCTACAAGTTTGAGGGGGTCAGAAACCAGACAGACAAAAAGAAGGTCCGCAATAATGAAGGACAAAACAGTAAGATGGGGCTGAAAGGGGGGTTACAAATAAACTGATACAGATATGAGAGAATTTCATACAAGAAAATTCATGGACGTTTTAGAGATTATATCAGAAAGTATTTCCAGATACTTTGTTTATTTGTTTGTTTGTTTAAAGATTTTATTTATTTGACAGAGAGAGACACAGTGAGACGGGGAACACAAGCAGGGGTGGAGAGGGAGAGGCAGGCTCTCCGAGGAGCAGAGAGCCCGATGCAGGGCTCAATCCCAGGACCCAGAGACCATAACCTGAGCCGAAGGCAGATGCCTAACAGCTGAGCCACCCAGGCATCCCCAGATACTTTGTTTCTAAAAAGAATAAGGAGACCCAACAAAGAGAACAATTCAAATAGCTCAAAAGAGAAAAAGAGCCTTGAACATTTAAGAGATACAGTATTTTAATGATGAAAATTAACAGGTCTTAGGTAGGAGAAGCAACAGCTCACAACTAGTATGAAAGAAAAGTAATAAGATGTATGTTTAAAGGTATTGGCTATTTCTCCCTAAGCTCAGAGTAGTCAAAATGTTTCCTTTAAGTCATTTCAAATTCATCAAATGGCATAGATGGCTTTCTGCTAGTTGCAAGAAAACGTAAAAACATATACAATACCTCAGAGTCCTGAGATAGAGCCCCTGGCTGGCTCCCTACTCAGTGGGTGGGGTAGGTGGGGGGGAAGGTCTCCTTCTCTCTCGGCCCTTCACTCTACTTGTGCTCTTTCTCTCACTCTTTCTCTCTAATAAATAGAATTTTTAAAAAAACTTTAAAAAGCCAGAATTTCAAAAAATAAAGTGCTCAGCCACCGAAACTAAACCCAATGGACAAATTAAAAGAGATTAGACACAGCTGAAGAAAAAGCAAAGTGCTAGAAAACAGAAGTAACTGGAAGGCCATTCAGAAAAATAATGAAATTAGAAATACCAAAGAGAAGTGAAGTAACATGGAAGACAGACTGCGGAGATCTGACATACACCTAAGAGGAGTTGTAGAAGATCAAAGAAGGCCAAAAAGGCAATATTCTAAGAAACAATGCCTGAGAATTTTTCAGAACTTTCAAAAGCCATGAATCCATGTTGTATTAAAACTGCAGAAATCCAAAGTCAAGAGAAGAGCTTAACAGAGCCTTTACTCTTTGTAGGGCACAAATAAGAAGGAATAAAATAACTATACTTCATGGTCAAACATTTAAGGGGCCATTAGGGGAACAGAACTACAAAGGAGGGCATGTTATCAGGGAAGAGTGTACGAGGGCAGAGATGGGGCTTGAAAAACGGGCAGGATTCCAGTCAATAGGGGTAGATGAGGGCGTGTAGGAGAGAAGAGAGAACAGCTGAACAAAGCTGAGGGAGGAGATGAGTAAAGGGAAGGACTCCTTCCTGGCTGTCAAACAAAGTAATTCAGAACAAGTTATGGTTGGCTACAGCTACGGTATGGCGTTCACTTACATCAGGCTACTAAACAATGTGAACGTAACTGTAGATGAGTATCAAATTTTTGAGCAAGTGTCATAATCTAAACTGAATCTCTGCCAAATTATCCCAGCAGTGGCATGCAGGGTGGATGCAGGAAGAGGGACTGCAGGCTTTAAGTAAACTTAGGAAATGATTACAATAGTCCAAACCTTGAGAAATATTCTAATCACTCAAAGACAGATGCTTAAGACCCAGAAAAAGAGCAAATGGGAATGGAGATGAAATATAGAGAGAAAGAGGGGAGAGGAGGGAGTGAAAGAATAGGAATGAGTATTTACAGACATTGTGAATGTAGAATTAAAAGCTCTGAATGGATTGGGCAGTTGGGGAGGCAAGGAAAAGAAAGGGAAATAACTGAACATGCTCTGAGTGACTGAGGGAATGATGGTAGCACATTTTTTCCTCCAGAGACAGGCAGGCAGTTTGGCCCAGCAGATGACCACACTGGACTGGAAAGAAGCCTTCAATTCTAGTCCACGCCCTCTCCCTTGGACAAGCTACTTAACTTTACGGGCTCCATTTTTTCAGCTCTGTAAAATGGGAGGACTCAGAGAAAATGAGTCAAATGTTGGACCAGTGTACACGTGTCAAGGAAATTCAAAATAAATTTCTAGTAAGCAATAAGAAATACGGATCTGGAGCTCAGGAGAAAGGCAGTACTGGAAGGGTAGAGCACAGAATCACCAACATTGAAGAGATGGGTAAAGCTTCAGAGTAGATGAATGGTATTATTAAATGCACAAAGAGAAGAGGCCCGTGAATCTTGAGAAAACCTTAAACAAATAGAGTAAAGGTGGCAGTAGAAAGCTCAGAGGCGTACCAGTCTTATCAGGAAGGAGTGGCCTGAGACAGTGTATCATAGGGAGAAAGGAGCTGTGTTTCATTTTCCATTGCCAACCAATTTCGTCAGCAACTGATAAAACATAAGGAAAATAAAAGTCTCTATCAGACTCTCCCTACCAAGGCTAAAAAACATCAATGCTTTGCTTTCATTATGGTGTTAACCAAAGTCCTACCTCAAAGGGGTTTTAAAAAAATCTAACTCCAATTTCATAAAGACAGATACTTTAAAATCCAACCCTTCATGCAGCTGGAATTGCTCCTGGCTAGTTCTTATACAATACTGTCAAAAACACAGCTGACCTAAGTTAGCCCAATAGGAAAGCTGGCTTCACCACATCAAGACTGAGAAATTGAGGTTTAGACTGGTCCAACAAAAGCTAAATTCGAATGACTTTCTGAAATGGTATAAAAAACTTGGAATTACTTCACCCACAGCACAACACAGAAACACGGCTGGAAAGCAGACATGATGCTTGTGGTTACTGTTCTAAAGGAAACTTCTCCTCAAATCTTTTTTTAAAGCTCACTACCATTAGACAAGAGACCAAGATCAAGAGTGTTTTGCACATGGTTATCCTTGGATCTGATTCTCATTTCTGGTCCAAACAAGTCACGCTCCGTCTGACTGGAGAGAAAACTCTCCTCCTTTGGCTTCTCCCTCCTACGGCTCACCATCTATCTCACAAGCAACTGGGCTAAAAGGGCCTAGTTTAAAGCAGAACCCAAGGCAACCCATGGGTTTTTCCCGTTCATTCTCAAACTAGCAGCTACTGAAATTGTACCACATTTCAAATTCAAGAAGAGGCTAATAACCAAAAGGCTGTGACTTTTTTTATGGTCTTATGCATCCAGAATTATTAGATCTAAAGATTAATGCTTGTTCAGAATCTTCCATTTCCTCAATGATACAGAAATACTAGCCTAGTTTAGAAGTTTTAAGTGAGTTCAGTTTAAATTTATCATAGGTTCCCTTGGGTAATAGTTTTGGCAAGAATCCAGGGCTAAGCAAATGAATATAGTCGGTGCTGGACTTAAGATCAGATTGATTTTCAACTCCTGCCCAAAATAATTAGAACGCAGCTGCTCAACCTCTCCCATAAGAAAAATTCTCTGATCCAAATTAAAATATTTACCTAATATGAATCCTTCTGTGTAATCATAACCTTCCATGAAATGGCAGCAAGATGCTTATATCAAAACCTGATCAGAAAACGTGAATCACTGATTGCTATGCTTAGAATAAGTAACATTATTCATTGACTTTAAAACATTTGGGTATAGTAACTTCCAACATTAAAGACTTAAAGAAATAGCAGAGAATACTTTAATGGGCCGATAATACATAGTTCCTAAATTGGCTCACAATTTCGCTCCGTGTTTATAAAACTCAGATTTTTACCTAAACTCTTAGATGACTGAGAATTGGCTAACTTTGATGATTGTACACAGTATAGAGACTACCTATAGGCAGTATTCAAATCTTAATTGACATTTGGCAAATACACAGAAATACAGCATTAGTTTGTCTTGAAAAAAAAATTTTTTTTTTTGGTAAAGGTTTTCAGAGAGGAAACACAAATGAAACCAGTAGGTTATGAAAATCCAGGAGCCATCTTTAAGGTCACGACTTTGGAGAAAACCCTGACAGACAGGAGTAAGGTGCACGGAAAAGTCCTCTCACGAAACACCCGAGCTACTTCATTCAGATGGGTATTGCCTATTTGGCAGCATCTGTTAGGATTTAAGGTGCATATATCTAATGACCCATTAATCCCATTTCTAAGAATCTGTCCCCCAGAAATAACAGCATGAGAACATAAAAGTGCATGTGCAAGGATCATTACAGAATTATACATAATTATAAAATTTGGAAAACTAAATGCTCATCAGTAAGAGAATGGCTACTCAAACTACAGAATGTTTATATAACTGAGTACAATACAGACATAAAAAATAAATAGATGTTTGTTTACACGAACCAGATTGTAAAGGAAAAACACATGTTACAGGCTAACACAGTCCATTTTTGTTTTAATGGGTTTGAACTGCATAGGTTCACTTATAAGCATTTTTGTCATTCTTTTGTTCTTAAGTAGGCTCTTCGCCCAGAGTGGAACCCAGTGTGGTGCTTGAACTCACAACCATGAGATCAAGACATGAGCTGCAATCAAGAATCAGATGCTTAGGGACGCCTGGGTGGCTCAGTGGGTTAAGCCTCTGCCTTCGGCTCAGGTCATGATCTCGGGATCCTGGGATTGAGCCCTGCATGGGGCTCTCTGCTTGGCAGGGAGCCTGCTTCCCCCTCTCCCTCTGCCGGCCTCTCTTACTACTTGTGATCTCTTTCTCTCAGTCAAATAAATACAAAAAAATCTTTAAAAAAAAAAAAAAAGAATCAGATGCTTAAAAGATGGAGCCACCCAGGCACCCATACTAGATTTTTTTTATACAGTACCATAAATGCATTTTCTTTCCCTTATGATTTTCTTGTCTCTAGCTTATTTTATTATAAGAATGTAATATTTAATACATACAACATTTAAAATATGTGCTAAATAACTTTGTTATCAGTAAGGCATCTGGTCAACAATAGGCTATTAGTGGTTAAGTTTCTGGGGAGTCAAAAGTTACACACAGATTTTTGACTGCTTGGGGAAGGGGGTCAGCAAAAATAAATACCATGTCATTTAAAAGTCAACTGTGTTAGCCTCTGAGAGTGGGAATAAAGAACAGGCAAGTGGCAAGGAAATGTCACTGCTCTTTTCCAAAAAAATTTAAGTGGTGGAACTATAGGTCATTTTTACTTTCTTATTTGTAATAAAAAAACAAACAATGATAAAAGCTTTTGCAGGGGAGCCTGGGTGGCTCAGTTAGTTGAGCAACTGCCTTCAGCTTCAGGTCCTGATCCCGGAGTCCTAGGATCGAGTCCCATGTCAGGCTCCCGGCTCCACGGGGAGTCTGCTTCTCCTGCTGACCTTCTCCCTTCTCATGCTCCTTCTCTCTCTCTCAAATAAACAAATAAAATTAAAAAAAAAAAAAAGTCTTTTTCATCTCTGAGAAAAAAAAACCATCTTTCACTTTCTAAGTACAATGGTAGGGTTAAAAACAAAACAAATTTTAATTTAAGAAAAATGTAGAAACAGTGTAGCACACAGGAATCTCATGCTAAGAGACTAATCTAATTAGGCAAAGAAAACTGTATAGCACTCATACCAAATCTGGGAAAGCTCCAAGTTCCTTGCACCCCGCAGAAGTATCTTTCCCAGGGGGGTTCTGCCCTCTAGTGTACACTAAAAGAAGCTAAAGGACATGAAACAACTCAACAAATTAGCATTTTTATTAGTTAACCAAAATAGTTTCACTTCATTCCTAGAGCATCACAGTTCTCTCTAAAGGAAGGTTTCCACAGCCTTGTTTCCAAGTCAATTTCCAAGGACCACACTAAGTAAACTCCGCGAACACCGTAACCTCAGCTGTCCTTTCTGTTCCTCCCGACAATCCCAGCAGAGCACCCTAAGCACTTTCCTGACTTGAATTTCACACCAAGAGAAAACCGGCAGGACCAAGGGTACAGTATTAGAGCAAAATAAAATTTTAAAAGTTTATAATAGATATAGCCACCCAGTTCTTAAGCTCAGATTGCTGAAACTTGTTGCAACTATAACTCAATGATAAGAGCAAAAGGAAGAAAGTTGCCCTGTGTAATAAAGTACAAATCCCCTAAGGATTTTCTAAGAACACTAGAATTTGTTCCACTCTGGGCAACCTTGAAAACCACCAGGGACATTTCCTACGTTCATAGTAATTGCTGTAGGTATTCAATCCAAACTGACAGAAGTTACCCCAATCCTGGTGACCACAAATGAAAAATGCTCTGGCTTTTGAAAGCTTTTCTGTTTCTGGTCTCATTTAGACGCTCACTCTGGCTGGCACTTCACTATTTGACCCAAATGGTCGAATTTTCTATCACCCTCCTCCAACCCCTCCCCAAAGAAAGAGTATTACTAGTCTCTCCATTTGTAATTATTCTGGTTCCTAGCTTAGCCTGGAACTATCTCTTCAAATCAAGAGTGTGAATGAGAGGGGCGCCTGGGTGGCTCAGTGAGTTAAAGCCTCTGCCTTCCGCTCAGGTCATGATCTCAGGGTCCTGGGATCGAGCCCGCCTCAGGCTCTCTGCTCAGCGGGAAGCCTGCTTCCCCCTCTCCCTGCCTGCCTCTCTGCCTACTTGTGATCTGTCTCTCTAATAAATAAATAAAATCTTAAAAAAAAAAAAAAGAATGTGGATGAGATAACCTTTAATAAACTCAAAATACTCCAACTATTCATGGGGAAATCTTTAGAGAATTAATTTAATTTCAACTTCAAACTCATTTACTCTGTACCTGCAAAACCTATAGAGGTATATTTAAAAACTAAGTTAAGAATAAGTTAACTGGGGCACCTGGGTGGCTCAGTGGGTTGAGTGTCTGCCTTTGACTCAGGTCATGATCCCGGGGTCCTGGGATGGAGCCCCACATAGGGCTCCTTGCTTGGCCGGCAGCCTGCTTCTCCCTTTCCCACCGCCCTGCTTGTGTTCTCTCACTGTCAAATAAATAAATAAAATCTTTAAAAAAAGAAAAAATTAGTTAAAACTGAATGAAGCTGAATAATTAGCATCCACTGAAGAACATGAAGGTGAAAGCCCAGTGCAGAGTTTGCTTGCCCCAATACAAAACACATCATACTGGAGTGCCAAATAAGATAAAAGCAGGACCACCAACACTGCCAGAATCAATCATTTCCACGGTCATAGTAGGTCCTCGAAAAATCATCTTGGGGCACCTGGGTGGGGCAGTCGGTTAAGCATCAGACTCTTGGTTTTGGCTGAGGTCGTGATCTCAGGGTCGTGAGGCTGAGCCCCACAATGGGCTCTGCACTCATCAGGGAGTCTGAGATTCTCTCTCTCTCTCTCTCTCTCCCTCCCTCTCCCTCCTATCCCTCCCATTCATGCTTGCTCTCTCGCTCTCAATAAATAAATCTGAAAGAAAAAAGAAGTAGTATCTTCTCAAAAGCTATTCTCCTACCCTGGAACAAATGACTGCCAGAAGAAACAATGAACCCGACTGGGCAAGGATTATCTCCTACCTGGCTCTCCTGACAACACCCTCACAAAAGCTATCTACAGGGTAGGACTCAGACCTCAGTAGGAGCCAATTACCACCCAGAAACAGCAAAAACCATTACTGCTCTTCTCCCCCGCTGACTGATAACACCTTGTCCACAGCTTCATTGTTGATTGCTAACAGATTATCAATGTACAAACATACCTGCAACACATTTTTTAAAATGTGCTACCCCAGGACGCCTGGGTGGCTCAGTCGGTTAAACAGCTGCCTTTGGCTCAGGTCATGATCCCAGAATCCTGGGATCGAGCCCACATGGGGCTCCTTGCTCAGCAGGGAGCCTGCTTATCTCTCTGCCTCTGCCTGCCACTCTGCCTGCTTGTGCTCTTTCTCTCTCTGACAAATAAATAAATAAAATCTTAAATAAACAAATAAATAAGATGTGCTACCCCTTTAATTTCATGAGAGAGTAATGGGACTGAAATCCAATACAGAGGCCTGAATTAGCGGTTAATGGGGAAAAGCCTACAAAGGAAAAGGGAGGAAATAGTCATCTCGTTTCCGTAAAAACACAAAAAAATTCAAAATAGCTTTCAAAGAGTCCCTCATTAGTTATAAAGCTGAAGAGATACTTCTTACCTAAAAAGGCCAATTAGGTGGGTAAAAAAAAAAAATGGTTGTATGACACAGTGGCCGAGAGTTCAGCTTCTTGTCTCAAATGGATGTGGACTGGAATCCTGTCCAACTAGACAACTAGAGAATCAACACAAGTTAATGGTGCCTCCCTGAGCCTCAGTTTCCTGGTCTGTGAAATGGGTACAAAGTCAGCACCTATCTCTTCAATGTATTTATGTAGATACAATAAAATAATACATGTGAAACACTTAGCACTATGCCTTAAATTTGGAAATCTGTCAATAGGAGCTATTTATCCTTTTGAAGAAAGGTAAAAAACACTTAACATGCAGTATCAGAAGATAATACGTCTGATATTTAATTTAAAGGACAAACTGGTGCCAAAATGAAACTGACCTGGTCACTGAAGGGAAACCTGTCAGCCCAGGGTTAAAAACACCTGCCTACATCAGGAACCCAGCAGGCAACAGAGACAAGGAAGCAGCGGAGTCTGAGCCAGGAAAGGCAAACCCCACCCACTCTGAGGGCAATGCTACAACTTCTCGTATCTAAAGAAAAGCCAGTAATCCTGATTTTTATGTCAACCCTCCTGATTTTAAAATACCAGCCAAATAAAGACATCCAAGGCAGGCTTGGTCCATGAACTGCCAGTCTGTGAATGCCTGCCCTGCGTGGAGTCGCAAACCAGAAGCTGAAGAAAAGCCCAGGAGTTATGTAACCGAGGGACTCCGAACCCGCCCCCCCGCTCCCCGAAACAGTGTCTCTCTAAGAGGATTTTGGAAAAGAAAATTCTTCTCCGTACAAACTGTCCTAAGCAATGCAGATATTTAGTATTCCTGAACTCCACCCACCAAGTGCCAGGGGTCTCCTCAAGTCTTGTGACAACCAAAATATCTCACCACACATTTCTGAACACCTCCTACCAACAGCACCACAACCACTAAGAATAACAAAGTTAAATCCAGAAGTTAGTGGGAAGGTCAAGAACATCTACTTAGAAACAGCAATAAAATAAGAACAGGGCCAGCCCTGAATCAACTAAGCTAAAATCCCAAATGGTCATCAAACAGGAAATCTCACTAAGTAGAAAGCTTAAAGCTGGTTGTGGGAACAAATCAAAAGGCTTAAATCCCTCTCCCTACTTCGAGAATTAAGAGGGAAGGAAACTGCCTTACCTTTTCTCTAGCCATTGCTTTAATAGTGTTACTGAACATGATAGTTTTCCATCCACCTTTTTTCCTGCAGGCGGAGCTTACATGCAGAACTGTACATGCTTCAGAGAAATCACAGTGGAAGAAATCTAGGCACTCAAGGCACCTACCCTTCATAACATTCCTGGATTTTTCTCTTATAGCTCATTCTCCTATTCAAGAGCGTGTCCACGTTACCATATGACCGAACAATTCCACACCCAGGTACATACCCAAGTGAAATGAAAACACATGCCCACATGAAAACCTGCATATGAACACTCACAGACACACTGTTTGTAATAGCCAAGAAGTGGAAACAATCCTATGTCTGTTGACTAATAAATGGATAAACAAAATGTGGTATATTCATATAATGGAGTACTATTTGGCCATAAAAAGTAATGCAGTTCAGAAACACAAATGAATCTTGAAAACATTATGCTAACTCAAAGAAGTCAGACAGAAAAGGACAAATATTGTATGATGCCAATTCCAATGAAATAAAATGTACAAACAGGCAAACCTAGACACGGGAGTTTGATTGGTGGTTGCCTGAGAGCATGAGAGATAGGCAGGGATGTAGAGAGACCGCATTTTTTTATTTGGGGGGATGGAAATTATTGTGGTGGCATAGCTTTATGAACACACAACTATGTGAATATGTTAAAACCAATGAACTGTGTATTTTAAATTGGTAAATAAAGAAAAACAGCTTAAAAAGCCTGTTTCTAAAAAGAAAAAAAAAAACACATCTAATTTTAAATAATTAAATTGACATACTATTTGTTCTCTTAAAGCTTTATAATATCACAGGTCATATCTGCTGAAATACCCACTTTCTTCCAATCATCATAGTTACTACAATAATTACCAATATGCCCTTAATCATGATATTTACTCTTTTGAAACAAGCTGATTTTCCTCTTCTTGGAGTGGCCATTCTCTAGGCATTAAAAGTAACCTCACTGGGATGCCTGGATGGCTCAGTCTTAGGTTAAGTGTCTGCCTTCAGCTCGGGTCATGATCCCAGGGTCCTGGGATTGAGTCCTGCATCAGGCTCCTTGCTCAGCAGGGAGCCTGCTTCTCCCTCTACCTGCTGCTCCCCCTGCTTGTACCCTCACACTCTCTCGAGCTCTCTCTCTGTGGCAAATAAACAAATAAAATATTTAAAAAAAAAAAAGGAACCTCACTATGTACATCTCTTCACCAGGAACAGGGGCACACGCCAACTGACCAGGCATTTCACAAGAGTATCAAACCAGAAGATAAAAGTCAGATTTCTGGGGTAGCTTGTCTTTTTTGTTGTTGATATGAATACATTTACTGTGAATAACTTGGAGGGTCTTTCTTCTCGGTTAGTAAAGATACCTGAAATATAATTATACCTAGATTTTACTTTATTTTTTTAAGGACTCATTAGGATAGGGATATAAGGAACATAATCATGTGTCACATTTATGACTAGAATATCAGATTTTCTAATGAGTTGTTTTTTAAGTTCATCTATAGATTTCTTGCTGGAAACAAAGCCTCCTCCTGTGGAAAAAATGTTCAGGTATTTTTTGTTTTAAGATTCTATCTATCTATTTGAGAGCAAAAGAGAGCATAAGCAGGGGGAAGGACAGAGGGAGAGAGAAGCAGACTCCCCATTGAGCAGGGAGCCCGACATGGGGCTCAAACCCAGGAGTCTAGGATTATGACCTGAGCTGAAGGCAGACGCTTAACTGACTGAGCTGCCCAGGCATCCCTAGATCGAGCTTTTAAATGTTCTTCTTAGCAAGAAAGCAACTCCTTTAAAAGTAAAGGACCTTAAGAAAGATCAACATAGATCAGAGCTCTGACTGATAATTATAACAAGAGATTCTGATCAAAAATTAGAAATGTTTCCACCTAATATTGTGGCTATGCCTAGTTCTTGTTACTTTAAGTGAAATGCACAATGCTCTCTATCAGAAGACTGTATATTGAAAAATGTGAAATCTTAAAAGCCAGTAAGGTCTTGTTAACTCCTGTCCAAGGAGGCTGGGAGGGACAAGGTTACCTGCTCAGGCAGGAATGTTGCACAGGCCCCCCAGGCTCCTGGGGGCCAACTGGTCAAACACACTGAGCACAGACAAGGCACGGAAACGGTCGGGGCCTATTGTCTCCACAGATCTCTAGTCTGGGTCTCCTACCTTCAGCAGGACACTGTGCAGAATTCTGACTTTTCTATATGGGAGGGAAACGTTGCTAACCTGACACCACACACAATGTTTTTTCTCTGTCTTCCCTCAAAAGACCAAGAAGATAAGAAAAAAACCACATGGGAAAATGATGTTTTTCACTCTTATGTTTTACTGCTTCAGGTCATTCCCAATCTATAAGGTGACAACTAAATAGTAAGCCCTTGGTGTAACAAGTTGATGCCTGTGGCTAGGATAAACTTTAACAAGTCTAACAGTAGCCTACTGCTGGAATGGGTGAGTAATAAATGTGCGGTGAAGGCTGACTGAGCCAAATACCTGCAAAAGCTGGGTTCCAGGGGCCATCGGTGCCGGAGTGAGGACTGGGGCAGGGGACTGGCAGGGCTGCGGGACGGGTAGAAGGCAAGAAATGGATCCGATGGATCAACGGATTAGAGCCACAGAACAGCAGGAATTCAGACACACCAAGCTGAGTACTGTGCTTTCTACAGCCAAACACAGAGAACGCTTCTTATCGTCTGTGATTCCTGCCTCTAATTAAAATTGGGTGTTTGGTTTACTTCATTCCCAAAGCATAAACTTTGGCTTTTTATAGCCCAAGCAGTGTGCTATTTTAAACATGTAGAGGAAATGCATTTTCAGTTACAAACATTTGCTCCCGTGAATCTGTTCTTATTTGCTAGCAAAGGATGTGGGACAGGATGTTTTACCCTCCTGCTCTGGTTTTCCTGTATTGCTTAAATCAGTTTAGAGAGAAGAAAAATAAACAAATAAAGTGTTTCTGTTGGACAATTTCTATAAACTGAAGCAACTCCAAAAATGAAAATGAAAAACATCTGTGGAAAAGTATTACAATAATTTTATTTTAATAAATTGGATTATTTCTATAGATTCCTCCCCTAAAAAGACCTCCTACGCCAGACATGTACAGCCTGCAGCATATACTACTATCTGCACTGATAAAATGTGCCCACTTGGACACCCCAGAACAGATGCATTCCTCTGGACCCTGTCTTCTTCCCTGCACAACTATGACTGAAGAAGCTTTCTGAGACGCATTTCAGAAAAATGATCATGCCAACTTTAAAGGTCACCTTCTGGATTTATCCAGAAATTTATTCAGAAATTTTCATGTACAGGGCAACCCTGTTGGGACACCTCTCACTCTTGAGAGAGTTTTCTATATTTTCACTTAATAAACTTCCATAACTTTACTCACTTCTGTTGTTGACAGAGAGTCATTCTCCAATTCCGTGAGACAAGAATCTCACTCTCCTGCATCATAAGGACCGAAAGAACT
>CM053620.1:8704862-8742990 GCA_028646535.1 Procyon lotor | reverse complement strand
GTTTGCAGTGGCCCTGCCTGCTCCCTCCAACAATGCCTTACGGAGCACCTGGGCTGGGGAAACTGAGGCGTGTGCTTGACAATGCCCACTCCAAGGGGCGGACAGCCCTGCTTGGGTAGAGTAGGAAGGGACCCCAGATCATCAGTCCCAGAGTCGGGACTTGGCCCTCATAGCAGGCCTCAATTTCCCCCTTTCTTGCACATCCAGTATCCCTCTCATTGCTGGGGACCACTGTTAGGACTCTCCCTAGGAGCATCCTAGAGAATGACCAAGGCAGCCCCACCTCTTGGGGGAAGAAGGCTGGAAGGCCTCCTAAACCCCAACGGATGACCTGCTAATGGAGGGTTTTGAGGCCTGGGGACCTGGGGCCAGATCTGATTCTTCGAGGAAGCTCACCTCTCCTGGACTTTGTCCCTCTGTTCAATGACCTTAGGACTCCTGGCAACGTACACCTGGCAGATGGAAGAGCCTGTAGCCCTGGGCACTTGCCCCCGCACACGTCTTAGAGAGCTGGAGCTCTGTCCCCTGGGTCCTGCTGTGAGGCACATCTGGGCCAGCCAGCCCCATAGACCCTGTTCTACCTTTCCTCTACGGAGTGGGTGGTGGCAGTGGTGCTGATCTCCCTGGACTGACCTGGCCCCAAAACCTTGGCCTACATGTTCACTCATCCTACCTGGGCGGTAACAGCCCTTTCTCTGGGCGCAGCTTTGCCCAGGAAGGGTCCCCAGGGAACAGGGACAGGCTGTATATGATGAGTGGCCGATCGGAGTGGTCAGACTCCTGGTTCTGCCTTCCAGGAGCTGAGGGATTTCAGAGCCTCCGTTTATTAAATGTGACTTGAGAACAGCAAGGCCCACCTGGCAGGGGGTGGGAAATTAGGGCGCACAGGTATGCACCCGCTATCTGTGCACACCATGGCAGCTGTGGAACAGCTGAAGAAATTGGGGGTCCTTAACCCTGGAGAAGAAAGGCTAGGGCCGCGAAGGCACGTCCCCCAGCGTCTGAGGGCTGGCCCTTGGCGCTGGGTGGCCTGACTGTGGGTGGCCCTTGAGTAGGGTTACAGGGAGGCAGGATCCTCCCTAAAAGCCAGTCCAGCTCTATCTGTCGGGTGACCCGACAATGACAATGCGCAAGGCTGTTCCCAGGCAGTCGGGAGCTCCGCACCACCCAGGGAGGGGCAGAAGGGGAGGGCAGAGCAGGCGGAGGAGGTCTGGGCAGCGCAGCGTGGGGGTGCCCGGGTCTCTGGGCTTTCCGCGGGAGGAGCGGGGACCGTTTCTAGGAGCCCTTCGAGGCTGACCTGCACTCGCCTTCAGGCACAGGGACTGGGAGCCCCGCCAGACCACAGGGCAGGCGCCCAGCATCCTGGGCTGGGCAACGTGGGGGGTGGGGGCTCTGGTCTCCAGAACCGGGTGGGAGAACAAGCGATGGTGCGACTCGAGGTGGTCCTTGAAGGTTGGGTAAGGGGTGGAGACCGAGCCTCCTCGCCGCGTTGGGCCGACAGAAAAATGCCGCGGTCCGGGGTCCTCGCCTTTAACGCGGCCCCCGGGGAGGAGACGGGAGGGGGAGGGGCGCTCGGGGCGGCGCATGCGCGGCGCGGGTTGGAGCCGCCGGACAGTCCGGCCGCCGGGAGCGCGCAAGGAGCCCGCGGAGAACCCCGAGAGCGCCGGGACCCCGCGCGGGGGGCTCTCAGCGGCGCGGCGAACCGGAGCCTCCAGCCTGCCGGCGCCGCTGCCCACCCGGGGCCCGGGAGCAGCGGCCAAGATGTCCGTGCCGGTGAGTACCGACCGCCGGCCGGGACCCCGGGTCTCCTGCCCCGGGCCGGGCCTGAGACCTCGCGCCGCCTGCTGCAGGCCTAAGGCCGCGGGGGCTCCGGACTGTGGGCGGGGGTCACCCCACCTGGGCCTTCCCGGGCTGGGCATGAGGGTTAGCGGGGGGGCGTCTCCCCCAAGCCGGCCTCTCTGGCACTGCCTTTCTTACATCCTCCCCCAGGAACCGGCTCCGTCTGGGTACCGTGCTGTCCCCTCCGGGAGCCCCCCCAGAACGGCTGGCTTGGCGGGGGCCTTTGTTGGTCCCGTGGAACCCCTGGGACGGCTGGGCCAGGCCGGAGTCCGTGCTGTCCCGCAGAACCCCCTCCCCCACCAGGATGGCCTGGCCTAGTGGGGAGAGGTGTGTGTCGCTCGCCGGGAGCCCTCCTCCAGGACCGCTGGGCCGGGGGAAAGGGGGGAGGTCTGCGCTGCCCTCAGGAAATCACCTGGGATAGCTGCCCTGTTGTGCTCCAGGGACGTCCCCGGGATGGCCAGGCCTGGGGCCAGCAGTGCCTCTCTCCCGCGACTGCCCACCCCAGGACTGCTTGGCGGAGTGGGATCTGTGCCGGCCCCCAGAAAGGCTGATGCACTCACTTTCCCGGGAAGTTTTCCTCTGGGTGCGGGGACCGGCCTTTCCTCCTAGCCACGGGGGCTTCTCTTCTCGCCTGCCACCCCCTCTTCCTGGCCCAGTCAGGCAGGCTTGGCCAGCTCCCGGGTCATCATGGCTCCAGGCCTAGGCCTGCATCTGGAGGCTTCCGAGCCGCCTCCTGAGGGTGGCAAGTGGTGCTGGCCACCCCCAGTCAGCAGGCCTCAGGTGCAGGCCCCCACCCGCTTTACAGATGGACAGACTGAGGTAGGGGCCCACATCCTGGGTCCTGCCTGGAAAGGGCGCCACCTGCAGGCTGGAGAGCTGTGGCTCTCAGCTATTGTTTCTCGGCTGACTTTGGGTCTTTTCCCTCTGACAGGAAGGCGCAGTGGGCTGGATCGCCCGCCACCCGATAGCCTTTCCCGGACTGCTCCTCACTCTCAACCCCACTCTTAGGGTGAAGCAGACAGTAGGTGCTTCCTGGCACCAGTGGTCTCTTAATGAACCACCCTGGAGGGTGCGGAGATTACGGGAGGAGATGTGTCAGTGCAAAGCATTGTTATTATGGAATCAGAGACCCCAACTCCTGCCGCCTCCAGAGCAGTAATGGAGTTACAGATGAAAAAAGTAAGGCTTCCAGACTATGCTGAGGTGAACTCCACCCCCCCTCCGCACCCCCCAACACCTGTTCTGGTTCAGAGCATAATTGCCTCATCTTCAGAAAGAAAGAAAGAAGACAGAAAATGCCTGTCAAGCCCATCTTCCCTCCTGCTCTGCTGTCCTGCAAAGCGCTGGATCTTTTCTGGCTCAGGGCATCAAGGGATCTGCCGTGACCCTGTGGGCACTTGCTGGAGGGGAAGTGGACCATCTGAGCCTGCTTGAGGGCCTGGGGCTCACTCAGTAGTGAACGGGGAATGTGACTCTGGCCACATCACAAGCTGGAAGGGTCTCAGTTTGGGAGGTCTGTGCCCACAGCCATAGTCTGGACGCAGAGTCTAGGATGGCAGCCAGACCCCTTGCCTTACAGGACTCTGGGCAGCTGTCCTGGGCTCTGTACCTCAGTAGCCCCATCTGTAAAGGGAGAGGTATGGCAGGGGGTGGGGTCTGACGTGGGCAGGCCCTGCTGGGGACACCTGCTGTATAGACCGGAAGCCGAGGTTGGCCCAGTCCATCCACACTACTGCCAGCTCCAAGTCACTCCGCTCACTCCTGCCCACAGTCGCAGCCCCCTCGGGCTTGTGCCGGGCATGGACGGGGGTCTTACCAGCTGCCCCTAGTGGCTGGGCTGTCAGAGTACCCTGGCTCTCTCCTGGGACCTCGGGCAGTGTAAGAGTTGGGGGGCAAGTGCTCAAATGAGCAAAATGTTCATTTTTGGAGCTGCTGGAAATGTTCTGAAAATTGCTTTCATGTGCTTGTGAGTGGTGAGGCCCCTTGGAGGCTTCCAGGCTGAGCTGCCTCCTTAATAAGCCAGAATGGTGATGCCCGCATGGTCCTTACGGAGGTGTTTGGGTTTTAAGCACACCCGTTCATTTGGGCAGTCTCTTCCTGGATGGGCTGATGCAGGCACTTTGGCCCACAGAAATTATAAGATGCTTCAGAATGGAATGGGAGGTGGTGGCAGGGAGAGAAGAGGTTGGGATGGGCCAGGTTGTGCCAGGAGTGACTTCCTCTTAAAGTAGGGGTCTGTGCAGGGATTAGCTGGTCTCACTCTGATATTTGACCCACATGGGCTCTGGGTCCCAGAAACAGGAGGGCACGTGGGGGCACGCTGAGTCCCTGCTCAGTTGCTCCTTCCTCTTCCCTGAGCTGAGGGAAATGCCTACACAGCACCTGGAGATTTACTTCCTGGTTGCTCCCTGACATTGGCCTTCTTCTTGGGCTTGGCCATCTGGCACCCCAGGCCTGTGTCTTCCCTCTGGTTAGGCAGGAAGCATTTGAAAGGCAAACCGCTGTGCCACCCCCCCCCAAGGCCCCTGGTGGGCATTGGCATGATTCATGGGTAGGAGCGACAAGATACTGGCTGGCCCCTGGCACTGTCAGGCAAGAGCCTTGCTCCCAGCTTGTGGAGAAGTCCCCTGATGTCTGTTCCTGCCACTTGTTTTCTGTCTGTGAAATGGACCCGACCACGCTAACCTTTCTGCTCGTTTTTATTTGTTTTATTTATTCATTTTAATTTAATCTAATTACCTTTTATTTTCCTCTTTAAAATTAATACTGTCTTTCCCTCTTACCCCCTCCCTTACTGATTGCCGACAGGTCCTTTCAAGGAGCGAAGTCGCTGATGTGCGTGCTAGGAGCTGGGCTCTGGGCTTCATGGGCTCTCGGAGGACCTGTGTCTCGCCAGGGTTGCATGGCCACCGAGGGATGACGTCGGGGTGGGAGCTGGGTCTGGCAGGATGCAGAGCCGGAAAGTGAGCGTCATCCTGCACGGCCTCTCTAATTGTGGGGGCTGCGGCCTGTCGAGCTGTCCGCAGAGGCCAAGGCTGCTGAGAGCCTGACCCTCTGCTTGTGGCTTTTCAAGTTTGAGTTTGTGTAACCCCTTCAGCACCCTGGGGAGATAAGGCAGCTGGGACTCAGAGAGGCCAGCAGCTTGCCCCCGGTCCCGCGGCAGGGCGAATCTAGCCCTGCGAGGTCCCGGCCGTGGCTGGTGGAGGTCATTGGACCAGGTGAGGCACCCGGTTGATCCACCAGTGATCCCAGGAACGCGGGGTGGCTGGTTCCATGCCAGCTGGCGCTATGGTGGGAGAGCTGGCCAGGAAGCCAGGAGGCTCTGTGCTGGGCTCGCTGCTCCAGGCTATGGACAGCTGAGGCCTGACGGAATGGGCAGAGGACGGGGGGAGGAGGCCAGGTCCTAGTCCAAAGTCCTCTGGTCAGTCTCCAAAGCACCTGGCTTGCTCCTCCTCCCACCTGGCCGTGGTTCTGCCTGGCCCTCCCTCTGCAGGAAGTGATCTCCAGCCACTGCCTTGCTCACCAGATCCCTCTTGCTCACTCCTGCTCACCCTCAAGTGCTCAGGCAGAGGGCACCATTGTGCAGAGCCCTCTGGGACTCACATCCGTGATTGCGTGTTTATTGTTGGGGTTATCTGGTTGCTGTCAGGCTCCCTCCCCAGGCTGCAGGCTACCTCGGGGCAGGACTTAGGCCTGCCGGGCTCGTCTGTCTCTGCCTCATTGCCCTAGCTGGCCCCGGATGCCTGCTGAGCACGTGAAAGGGGGGGTGCAGAGGAGCCCCTGATGGCAGGTGGCCGAGGCCCTGTGCAGAGAGCCGGGCGCCTCGGCTGCTGTCCTGGAGGCCTGGCTGGGGGCTGAGTGGGGGTTCCTGGAGAGGCTGCTTTGGGACAGGGAGGACTTCTGGTAGGTTGAGGGCAAGGGCTCTCCGATGAATCATGCTGGCTTGTCTACACCTTGAGCCATTAGTGAAGCTCTCTGAGCCTAACTCCTTGTCTGTTTTACAGGGAGCTTAACCGCTCTTACTTGTGCAGTTTTGTGAGAACTTGGCAAGGGTTGTAGAAGGCTCTTAGTAAGAGGCTAATAAGTCATAGCAGCTCCTTTGGTTGAGGTTATGATCTTTATCTTGCACCACTGGCTGCTTGGTGTATTTCCTGCCAGGGCCTTGGCATGGGGTGACCCTAGACCCTCGCCTGCCCCCCTTGCCTATAGGACCCCTGCCTCTTGGGCTTTGGATGGCCAGGTACTTGTCCTCACCCCACTGACACACAGTGGCCTCTGTCATGGCCGCCAGCTGGCCTGCCGGGCCCCAGGCCAGGTGGACACGGCCTGTGCTGTGTGCCCCCAGGAGTGGGTACAGACTGGCAGGCGGTGGAAGCCTGGGGCCCTGCAGTCTGTCCTCAGGTGTGATCTGTGGCCGCCTGCTC
The DNA here is from genome assembly GCA_028646535.1 of Procyon lotor. Classification (NCBI taxonomy): domain Eukaryota; kingdom Metazoa; phylum Chordata; class Mammalia; order Carnivora; family Procyonidae; genus Procyon; species Procyon lotor. Next base: position 8,736,727 of record CM053620.1, on the reverse strand, counting down.
AGGAAGGGACTAGCCCCTCTGCAAGAAGGAGGCACTTTGGGGGGCTCAAGTCTGGGAGTGACGCAAGTGGGCCACAAGAGCAGCACTCACCAAGCCCCCACTTTCCACCTCCAGGCATGAGGCTGTGCTCCCTGGGTCAGGGGTGCCTGGGCTCTTGCCCCTACTCTACCCCCCAGCATGTCACTGGGTCACCTTCACCACTGGGTCACCATTGCCTCCCCAGCCTTTGACTCGGGCTTTGTCACAGAGGCTTGTTCTGATTGCATCCCGGTCCAACCCCATTGTTTTCTTTGGTTTACTCTTAGTCACTGTTTGCCAGGCCATTTTCTCCCTCACTTCAACAAAGAGAAAAATGGCTGGAGACAGTTTGGAGACTGTGGTCGAGCTGCTGTTGGATGCCTGCTCTGGCTGGCTGGATGGTCACAAGTTGCAGCTCTAAAATTAATCACTTCTCTAAAGGAGATTAGAGGCTGAGGGGGCTTTTCAGTAATCTGCATTTATTATTTAACCCCCTCCAAGTTCCAAGAAGGACTTGAAGCAGATTATAGTGAAAGACACAAATAGTCCGGCATTGTCAAAAGATCCAGAACCTTGTAATGTATGGGGAAGGTAGACATACATAACTTTAAGCTCCCTAACAGCCAGGGCAAAAAGGGTAACACGGTGGGTTTAGGATTGCAATACCTATTTTTGGTATTCCCGATCCCACGTATTTTTTCCTCTGTGTTGTGTTTTGTTTTTATCAGTGAGACTCTTTTTATTAAAGAATATTTTACATATATTGAAACGGACAGATGTTAGATGAGTTTTGACTACCGCAGATCCCATGTAACCATCAGTCAAATCAAGATCATTAACATCTCCATCATCTCAGAGAGTTCGAAAGTGTCCCTTTTGCAGTCACCTGTCTCCAACCTTCTGCAAGGTGGCCAGCATTCTGATTTCATGCACTGTGGCTTAGTTAGCTTGTTCTTGAGCTTTCTTTTCTCTCTCTCCCTCTCTTTTTTTTTCCTGAGCCTTTATTTCCTTTTCTTTATTTTTTTCTCCCAAATATGTTTATTTTTTCAGTGTTACAAGATTAATTGTTCATGCACCACAACCAGTGCTCCATGCAATACATGCCCTCCTCAATACCCACCACCAGGCTCGCGCAACCCCCCCCCCTTTTTTTAAGATTTATTTGTTTATCTTAGAACACACTAGCACAAGCATGTTGCAGGAGGGGCAGAGGAGGTGAGAGAGAGAATCCCAAGCAGACCCACTGCTAAGCACAGAGCCCAACGGGGCTGGGTCTCGTGACCGTGGAATCATGACCTGAGCAGAAAACCCAGAGTCAGATGCTCCACCAACGGAGCCACCCAGGCACCCCTGTTCTTGAACTCTCCATAAGCGGAAGCATATAGGGATGTACTCTTTGAAGTCTGCTTCTTTTCATCCATGCAGTGTGTATCGAGAGTTCTTCTCTCACTGCTGTGTTGAGTAGTGTTCCACTTATGAATATGAAACTGTGTACTTAGCCCTCCTCTTGCTGATGGATATCTGTCTCTGGTTTTTGTATGCTGTGTATTTTTAGGTACTGGGACACTGGGATTGCTGTTGGCGTAATAACTCCATTTCGGTGTTTTATAAAACCCAGTATCCAAGCACGTATGCCTTGAGGCATGCCTAGCCTAGAGAGTTCTTGGCGCTTCCAGATCCTCAGTCCCCCAAGGTTCCATCTGGTTCAGGAAGTGATGTGACCACACATCTTTCTGTTCAGCCCTGCCCAGGTATCTGGGGCTTGCCTTCCCTCTTTCTAGGTTATCCCAGAGGTGGAGTGTGTTCCGTTTTGGAGTCCCCGGTGTTTATCCAGTCCATTCCAGAGGTCCTGGCGGGGAGATGCCTCTAGGAGAGCAGAAGGGAGGAGCGGATGGAGCCTTACCTGAGAGCTGCCCCCGTCCCTCCACCCTCTCGGGTCCCGACAGATTCCTGGTCCTCTTTGTCCCGAGACACCGCACTGGGCAGACAATTGGGGCTGCTCTGCTTCAACTCTGGGGAGCCCCAACCTGATGGAAGCCCCCCTACTCAAGGAATGGGGGAGGGGCTGCTGGAGACCTGCTCCCTACATCTAGGGCACCGCACACGGAAGGGGTTGGCGAGCCTGTGCTATTTTTATTAGTCTTTACTGTTATTTTTTCTGCATAATGAGCCTGGTAGAAGATTCACACATCTGTTAAATGCCTCCTCCTCAGAGAGAAACCCCCCCACACACACCTTGTATAAAGTAGCCCTTGCCGCCCCCTGCGGTCTGCTGCAGTCCCCTCCAGGACGGTCGTCGCCATCCCACAGGCGTTCCCGTGTGTGTGTGCTGCCCGCCCCCAGGACACGGACCCAATTCCATGGTAGCTCTCTCCTGGTAGCTGAAGGCCTGCCCAGCACACTGCGGTGTGGGTAGTAAGAGATCCATAACCGGCCCCTCCCCGCAGGGCCAGCGCCTCCCGCCTGCGCTGGTCGAGGTGGGGGCCATGGGGCTTCACAGAAAGATTTTGCCCAAGGGTGTCAGAAGAGGTTTTGTTCCTCTTGTGGTTCGAGGGCTCAGGGAAGCTTAGGGCACCCGAGCAGGGGCCGGGAGAGTTGGGAAGGCTTAGTGGCATGCCCAAGGGAGGGCCCCCTGGTGCCAGCCCCGGGTGGGGCTGGTGTGTGACCGGCAGGTGCCTGGCTGTGCCATTGACACCAGGGTCCCTTGGTCCACGGCAATCTTGTGGCCTGGTGACGGGCTGGCGTCGTTACTCTGAGCCAGCCAGGGCTCTGAAAGGTACGGTGATGGCTGGGGGTCCCAAGCCATCTGGAGCCATTAACAGTCTCGGCCCCTGTCTTTGTGGGTTCCAGCTGGGTGAGGACTGGGTTCTGGCTGTCCTGGGTCCTTGGAGGCTTTCTCTCTGGGCCGGGGCAGGGTGGGTGGGATGCCCCAACAGTGCTGTCTGCAGCAGCGCCTTCCCGGTGGCTGCCTGCCGGAGCTGCCCCCAGAGCCCCAGGGTCCCCTCCTGTGACTCCACTGCCCCCTCACACCTCCCCCTGCCCACCTACCCCAGCCAAGTGGCCGGGCCACATTGTTCTGCCCCTCCTGAGTCTCTGTGGGTGTGGGCACCTGTGTTCCTGCGGAAGCAGGGCTCGGGGGTTTGGCAGATGGCATCTGAAGTCATCCCCCCCCAACTGCCCTGATGTGCTGGGGCTGGTTGCTATGGGGAGAGGCGAGAGCAGATGGCTAGCTGGGGTGGCTTCCTGACCGTACCCTTGTCCCCACTGGCTCAGGCTGTCAGCCAGGCCTGGGCAGCCACCAGCCGCTAGGCTTTTTCTCTGGGGACAGGGACTTGTCTTCATCCCCCACCTCCCAGGACCTTGCTCCTCTCTCTCCCTGCCCCCATTTCTTCGGCAGCCTCTTCTGCATTCCTCCCCCAGGTAGTGTCTGGGGGGGAGGCAGTGAGGGTGCAGGGAGTGGGATTCTGGCCCCAGCAGAGAGGGCAGGTGCACCCAGGCCCTAACCTTCTCCTTATTCACCTGGGGGCCTGGTTCTCGGTCCAAGCCTCCAGCGCCTGCCAGCACCCAGGGGGATCCTGTCGGGAGAGGTGGTCTCAGAGGGAGATGGGGGGAAAGGGGTGCAGAGGAGAAAGGGGACTTGGGCCCCCAGGAGTCAGTGCCCTGGGGTGTGGCAGAGAGCCTCTGGGAAGTGCTCCGGGGCCCAGGCACGTTCCCCAGCGCCAGCCTGGGGCCTGCTGGGAACAGAGCCCCCTCCCAAGCAGGCACCGCCCTGCAGGTGCCTCTACTGCTCTTTAATTTTCAAATTAGAAAAGCAACGGAAAAAGAATTAGAGGAGTATTGAATTCCTTCCAGTTCCCAGTCCTTGAAAGAGCCAGAGCAGGAGGGGAGGCAGCTGTGAGCAGTGGGGGCATCGCCATGGCTGGGAGCCAGGCCTGGGGCCGGGAGGCTGGCTAGTCAGCCCTCCGCCCGCCCTGGCTGGGCCCCTGCATCTGGCGGTGGCACCCCGCCCTCACCCTGGGACCTGGGTCCCCGGGCACTAGCCTGCGGGGACGTGGAAGAGGACGGCAAGCTGCGATTTGGCTCCCTGCTGGCGGGCCCACCCACCTTCTCCCAGTCCCACTCACCACCACGAATGAACTGCCCCACTGGTCGCTGGTCACTCCATTCTCAGAGAGCAGAGGAAAATGGGAAAGCTTCTCATGCCGGACAGCTTCGCCATCGCCCTCAGAGTCCGTGCTCTGCCCTGTGTGGGGTCACCTGGGGTGCTTTTCGGCGGAGACATACCTGGGTCACCGGGTGGGTGGGCTGCAGTCGTAGCTCAGTTCCTGGTGGGGGGACCTGGGCCCAGCACGTCCCCTGTCTGGGCCTCTGGGGAGTGGCAGTTCCGCCGGCCGGTGTGCGGGGCGTCCAGCCGTGTGCAGCAGGGGTTCTCCACGCAGCTGGACGCAGGCTTTCCGGGGCCGCCCGCAGTTGGCTTCAGCTCGCTAGCTGGTTTTGAGCTTGCCAACGTGAGCGGCCGGGCCAGGGGGGCGGCGCCAGCACCCCGCGGCCCTCCAGATACATCATTTCTTCCTGTCCCCAGGGCTGGCAGCACTCACCTCCGGCCTCAGGAAATCCTTTCCTGCCGCCGCTCCCAGAGCTGGCCATCAGCTGACCCGTGCAGCCACTCTCTGCGCTGCTGAGAAAGGGGCTGCCGCGGTCACACCGTGCAAGCCATTTCAGCCTGCTCTTTTCACTTCCCATTGTCACAAGTACCTTCTCGCGTGATTTTGGCCTTTGAACATGGCCACCTTGATAGCGGCACAGTGTTCCACGGAAAGGCCGTGGTGGTCTAACCAGTCCCCTACAGTTGGGCCTTTAGGTTAGGTTAGGCCCCCCTTTTGTTTGCTCTCACGAACACTGCGACAGACATTGTTGGGCCTAAAGCAAGAAGAGTTCTTCATGCGGCGGGTCTGACTTGAAGAAGACGACCCTAAAAGCCCAGAGAGTGGGAGCAGGGTCCGGGGCTCTCCTCCCCATTTAGGGTCTGAGATCGGCAGCAGCCCCCACCCTAGTGGACACTTTAGTGGACCGATAGGAGCCATTGTCCCCATGTGCTGGTCCCACCATGTTTCCTACGGGGCCCGCTGCTCTGGGCCCCAGGGGAGGGGTCGGTGACATCCGCCCTCCAGCCTGTGACTTGGGAGTCCACTGCCGGGCAGGAGATGCCAGGCTGCCTCCAGCCAGCAACCCCTTCTTCACCTCCTGTGGGGTCATCCTCATCGTCCCCACAGTGCCCTGCACTCCGTGTTGGAGTGGGGCTCCTAGGCCCCAGTTCTGAACTCAGCTGTGTTTGGGGGAGTGCTGTTTGTCCTTGGGGTCTCTGAGTGTGACAGCTGCTTTGGCTTTCTTAGTCCTAGTGCCCCTGCTCCTTGGTTCCCTTCCTGCCCTGTCCCAGAGCCCCACCTGTGTGGCAGCCCCGTCGTCCCTCGCCTAGCCACCAGCTCTGATCTTTCCGTGGCTGGGAGTCGATGGGATGGGACAAGGGGTGGTAAACTTGGTCTCAACCTCTTCATCAGGGAAGTGGGGCTAATCCTGAGGCCTGTTTTACAGGATTGCTGTGGGCATGAAATGAGCACATGGTCCTAGAGCCCTTGGTGCAGCGCCAGCATGGAGGCTGTCCTGGGGGCCGTAATCCCCGTCAGAGCTTCCTGGCACTGAGGGTCGGCTTCCCCGCACACCCCAGCCAGAGCCTGCCCAGTGGGTGCCCCCCCTCCCGTGTACCTGCAGGCCTGGGAGTGGGCATTCCTCTCCCCTTCCAGTTACCCCCCTTCCATCACAGTGGGGCACAGATCCCAGGGCCTTGATTACAAAGCGGAAATGCCATTCTGGGAGGCGCAGGCTTGGGGAGTGGGAGGGAGTTTAAGTGGAAAAGGAGCAAATTTTTGAAATGCCTCCGCCTGAGTGGGGTTCCCCTCCCCCGCCTGCCCGCCCACACCAGCAGCTCCGCCTCCAGCGCCGCTTTAATCCAGAGCCAGAGTCGAGAGGGTCTCCAGTTCCCTTGGTCCCAGCCAGCCACCTCCCCTCTCTCTCCCAAGGCCAGCTAGGATGGAGTGGGGCCAGCCTGCGAAGGCCAGGCCTTCTGCATCCCCGCCCACCCTTGCAGAGACCTGCCCGGAGCCCTGCGGCCTGGGTTCTCTTCCCGGCCGCGAGGCCTGGTCTCCCCTCTCTTCCCTCCAGGAGTGGAGACCCCGGAGAACCCAAGGACTCCCTCTAGCATCCAGCCCAGACAGGTTCTCACGGATGGCCCCGTTGGTTCCGACCTGCTTCCTGGGAACCTCGGGTGCTAGCTGGGCTGAGGACAGGGTCAGGGTTTAGGACAGGCTGGGCCCACAGCTCCGTGCCTGACTTTGGGGCAGAGACATTGGGAACAGCAGGAAGGGCCACTGTAGGTAGTGTCTCCCTGACAACTGGCTCCTCTTGTGGGGAAGTGGGCAGTTTAAGAGTAATAAGGGGGCCAGTCTTGGGGAGGGTGTCGGGTGGCAGCTAGTTGTCCCATTCCTTATTGAGGACGCTGGGTCACAAATCCCACTGCTCCTTACCTCCTCTCAGCCATGAGTTCTGACTAGTGGGGTCCCTATGAAGTTTTGAGGAAATGAGGATGTCTAGGTCCCCCCACGCCCAGTTTTTCTGAAGGGGGAGAGCTAGGAATCTGATTTAAAAAAAAAAAAAAGATTTTATTTTTAAGTAATCTCTACACCCAGTGTGGGGCTTGAACTCACAACTGCGAGATCAGGAGTCGCATGCTCTACCAACTGAGCCAACCAGGTGCCCCAAGGAATGTGATTTTGAGCAAGATGTCCAGGGGCCCCTAGCCCAACGCCTTCCTTTTACAGATGGGAGAGGGCTGAGGCGGCACACCTGGCCGGGGACTGAGTCAGCCGAGCCCTGGGTGTCAGGTACGTCCTGCAGGTGTGGGTCCACCTTGGTCTTGTATGTATTTTATAGGCCACGCTGGAGGCTTCCCTGCAGGGCAAAGCCAGGTCTGACCTCCTGCTTCCCTGGCATTGTGAGCTGCCTGATGGTGTCTGTAAGCTCAGCCCGTGGCCCAGGAGGACAGCTGAGGATCCTGGAGATAAGGCACTATCTCCAGGGGGGTGGGTGATTCTGGAGCCGGTTCTACCCTAGATGTTGCTGCAGACCACTGTGCAGCCCTGGAGGTACCCAGGGACTCCGGCACACCCTGATTGTGCTGTGTGGGGTGACAGTCACTGTCCTGCAGCCTAGGGAGGGAGGTTCCCTCAAACCAAGGTGCTCTCCACTCACTTTCCCTGTGGTGCCTCCTCCTTCCCTCTCATTCCTGGCAACCTCCCACCCCCATGTTGTTGGGCATGCTTTTAGGCCCGGACAGCACTGATTGAGGGATCGAGGTGGGAGCAGAACTCCTAGGGCAGAACCGATACCTGGGGGATGGTTCAGAGTTGCTCAGTTCATTTCAGTGGAGAAGGTGGGAGGTGGTGAGCCCCTTGACTCTGGATAGGCCTGGAGCCTCAGGCATGTCTGGTGGAATAGGACGAGCCCTGTGGCTCTGTGCCTCTTGGATTATGGGACCTGTTGGAGTTCCCAGCCTCCCTGCCTTGAGTCGTCATTTCCTGGGGGTTTCGGGGTAGGCCTGACCAGAATTGGTGAGGGGGTCGTTAATAGTTTTTGCCGGCCGCGGTATGCCCCTTACCTCTTCTAGATTCATATCTGAGTCGGACGGTCCTGTGGACACGTGCCTAATGCCCACGGTTTGGTGGGTGGTGAAGGCAGAAGTCGACTTGAGGCCAGCATTTTGGTGGCTACATGGGGGCTGCAGCGGCGCATGTATGTGTGTGTGTTGGGGGGGTAATCCCGGCCGTCTTCCCCGAAGAGGGGGACGTTTGCTTAGTCCTTGAGGAGTGCGCGTTCTCGCCCTTGATGGAGGGCGGGGGACGTGCATTTGGAGGGAACGTGACATCCCCTGTGCTGGCCTCGAACGCTGGTAGCAAGCGGGCGCCCGGAGCCGGGTGCGCGGTGAGGGGATTGGGGAGGTCCCACTGGGCGGCGCGCGCCCGCGCCCCCAGAGCCGCCCGGCGGCTCATTTGCATGGGGAGCCACAGTGGCCAATGGGCGCGCGCGGCCGGGCATGCTGGGAGCCGGGCTGGGCCGGCCGGGCCGCTGCGGCGGGCGGAGCGAGCTGGGACCTTCTCTGGGCGGTGGTGGCGGCAGCCAACGTGGTGGCTGAAGTCTTCGAACCCAGACCGGGACCCGGGCGGCTGCGGCCTTCTCGGGGCCCTGAGAGCGCGCGGCACGGGCGGCTTGGCGTGCGCCCCTGCGGGGAGGCGGGGCCCCAGCCCGGCCGGACACGATGAACTACCTGGTGAGTGCGGCGGACGCGGCCGGGGTTCGGGAGCGAGGGGCGGGGTCCCGGGTCCCGGGAGCGCCGGCCGGCGTCCGCGTACCGGCTTCCAGGCGGCCGCCCAGCCCGCGCCCGGGGCGGCCCCTAGCGAGAAAGAGTTAAGTGAGTGGCATTTCCTGCCGGACCTGCGGGTCCTGGGAACCGCTGACCGCCGGAGCCTCCGCGGGGCCGCGACCAGGCAGGGTTCCGAGGTTCTGGAGACCCTCTCCGCCGTGGCGGGGGCGCCCGGAGGGGAGGACTTCGGAGGATCCCGGAGCCTCTATGCCCATGGGGCGGTTGGAAGGGCGGGACTCAGGGGCCGCTGGCCGGCAGGAAAGTTCCTGGATCCGGGAAAGTTGCTGGCCAGAGTCCCGTTCTCCCCCTGCCGGCCGCCGCCTGCTGGGTGACCTTGGGCCTGCGAGACCTGCCTCCGAGCCTCAGTTTCCTCAGCTAGCTACAGGAACAGGTCAGAGATTCCTTGGACCGTGAACTTCCGAGGCGTGGATTTCCAGGACGCAAGGGACCATCCTTGGTCCATCTCTGTGTTTTGGAGTGGGGAGCTGCCCCTCCCCGCCCTCAGGCTAGAGATTGAGCGAACAAGTGCGTGGTGACCGAGGAGGTGTTGGTTCTGTGGGAGAGCCGATCCTGGGTCTGTTAATGATTCACCCCCGGCCTGTCTGCGCTGGATCCCAGGCCTGGGGGTAGGCGCTTTTCCGCCTTTACCTACCCTGGTTGCAAAATATTGAGGTAGAAGCTGGATCTTGGTGGCGGGAGACCAGGGCCGCACCGGGACCGTGGGTCCCAGCGTTCGAGATCGCAGCGCGTGGAGCTGGGGGAGGAGCGGGGCCGCCACTCGGGGATCCCCCAGAGCGCCCAGCCCCTCACTGCTAGATGAAGCGCAGCTCAGAGCACTGTGGGAGGAGTCGGAGAAGCTGAGACTTGCCGAGGGCTGGGGTGTTTGGGGTCCTTGGGTGGGTTATTGCCTGGGGAGATTTTGGGGTCTTGGATCCCAGACTGGGTGGTGGTAGCAGCTCACTTGTCAATCTTGGGGACATAGAGCTTCTTTTTACCCACCCTTCTGTGAAGGTCGAGGCTGGGAGGCATTCTCCTGGTTTGCCCTGACTCTTCAGATGTCGGCCAGGCTGGGACATGTTCCTCATCCTTCAGGGCGGGGAGCCGCATCCTCCTGTGCCCATTTCCTTTCCTGGCCAGAGAGCTGATGATGTGGGGTCCCGGGGTGGCACGGCTGATGGGCCTAGAAGAGCAGGTATGTGCTGGGTGCTGGGAGGAGCTGCTGGCGTGCCCTACTGGCAGCAGTACCCATGACCCGCTTGCCCGGGGCCACGAAGGAGCCCCGTGGGAACTGGGTAAAGTCAGGGCAGTGCCAGGTTCTGCCGGGACAGTCAGCCTTGGTTCCAGGAGAGTTGGAGCCTCTGGCCATTACAGTTTGTGCTGAGCCAGGGTGTGAGGGCTGTGGGCTGCCAGGACCATCTCGTCAGGCCTGGAGAGGGGATCGAAGTAAGGTCAGCAGCACTAGGCCCTCCTGAGCGAGAAGGGCCCCTGAGACAGCTGCTCTCCCTGTTGTCATCTACACAGGGAGACTGAGGCACAGAGAGGGACAGGATTCGGAACTTAGTCTCCTGGTACAGCCCCATGCCCAGCCTCCTGTGTGCTCTCCCGCCTCCCACCCCTGGATTGGGAGTGCTCTGGGCCCTGGGGTGCTGCCGTGCTCTGCTGGCTCCCAACTTGGTGGGGTCCTTCTGGGTCCAGGACTGTGCTTTTGTAGTCCCCCCCTGGCATCCACTGTTCTGGGAGTTCCTATCACCTTTTTCTCGTGGGCTTGGAAAACTCCCTCCCCCACGTCCCAGGAGCCCACAACCAGTTGGGGTGGCCAGAAGCAGAGGCCAGGTGTGCTCCCCGTCGGCTTCCCAGAGGGGTGAGGGACAGTGTTGGAGTCACACTTGGAGAGCAAGGTGTATGGCTGGGGTGATAGGGATTGTTCTCCAGCAGAGACACTTCTCTTTCTCTGGGCCCTCAGGGCCCCCAAATAAGGGGCTGAAGGATGGTTGCCCTTCAAGGAAGGGGGTGGGGCTGGGCCTTCTGGGCCCAGAGAGAGGCCTTGGCTCTGCTGTCTTGGTGCCCTGATTCCTTCCACTTCTAATTGAGGAGTGAGGTACTGGCCTGCGGGGGCAGGGCCCCATCTCAGAGCCTTGTCTCTGCCGTGCATCCCAGAAATCAGGGATTTGGTACTTTTATTTGAGTGAGAACCCCACTGTGTACCATTGTGTCCCCCTCCATTCCTGCTGAGGTGGTTGGTGCTGCTTTAAGGGTTGCTGCAAGTTACCGTTCAGGATAGGAGAGTCACAGAGTTGCAGGGGGCTTTAGGTGTCAAGGTAGAGAAACTGGGGTCTTAGAAGGAGTGAGGTCCCTCCTGTCCCCGCTGGGGCCATTCCTTCTGCCTCTTCCCCTCCATGATGGCATATCTGGGGCTGGTGTTGTCCCCCACGTAAAGGTCTGCCTCATGCTGAGCCCTCTCCGGGAGACTAAATCCCAATAGTGAGCCAGCCAGCCACTCCAGAATCCTGAGTCTTCCCAGCAAGGCCACCGGAACAGAGAAGGAGAGTAATGAATGGGTAGTCAAGTGCGCAGGTCAGCGTTCTGCCAGCCTGAATCACTTGCCTCGGCTGGGTGGCAGTGGGGAGGGTCCTAGAGGGTTTGGGGACCCTTCCCAATCTGCTGGCAGTGGGAGTGGGCTGCAGGACCCAGGGCCCTGCCTCCTTACCCTCTTGGTGCTCTGACTCCAGCTTGCTTGCGGTCTCCATCTGCACTGTGTGAGGGGCTGCAGGTGCTCTGTGCCCCGGCAGGAGGGCCCTGCCCATGCCGCCTTTCCTTCTCTGCCCAGCCTCCCAGGGACGGTGTCTGGGATGCCCTGGCAGGGGTGGCGGGGGCAGGTGCTGCCTCCAGCGCAGAGCCGGCCCGGGACACCGAAGCATCTCCTGCAGCCGCTGCAGCCAGCACTGGGCCGCGGCTCGTGTTTGCGGGAGGGAGCCACTGGCGGCGCCCGGCACACGTGGGTTCTTAGTTGTTCCTTCAGCAGAGCTGCCCCCCAGGTGCTGAGTGTCAGACCCGCACACGGTCCCAGCCCTTTCCCGAGCTTGGTAGGGCAGGAGTCACGCTCCCCTTGGGACGGCTCTGGAACCGAGGCTTGCCCACGGTTTTGCTCCTTGATAGTTGAACACTTGAGCCCAGACCCCGGCTACTCGGTTGTTCCGGGGTGTATTAGGGGAGTGATGATAAAGGCTGGCTGGGACGGAGTTCCGCCAAGGACAAGGGCGTGGGGACTTCTGGGAAGGGAAGAGACTGTCCTCAGAGTGGGAGGGGATGGTCAGGACCCTGACCGGTGGGCCCCTGGCTGCTGCCTTTCCAGGGCGATTCCCAGGGCACCAGTGAGTAGAGGTTGTGACGCGGACTGCCATTCAGACACACGTGCGTTGGGCCTGTATCCATTAGCCACTGGGGGCTCCTCGGGACAAGCAAACAGAATACTCCAGAAATAATCTTGGCCCAAATGTGGGATGGTTCTGGGTATGAAGGGAACTAGTGTTTCCCGAGTGACTACTGTGTGTGAAGCTCTGAGCTTAGGGCTGGGGCGTGGGGGGAGGGGCTGAGGGACAAGGGGAGGGGCGAAGGCCTGTCACATCTCCCATCCTGGCTTCCAGGAACCCCAGCATCAGCCGGGGCGCTGTCCAGCTCTGCTTTATCATAGGGGCAGATCTGCCCCTTCTGCTTCCCAGCTGTGTCCCTAGCAAGTCAAGTCAGGGTTCTCCACCTCGGTTTCTCTGTGTGGAAGGTGAGGGAATCGGAGTGTCCCACAGGGCTGAAAGGGATGACTGCAGGATGCGAAAGAGCCTGCTCCGGACAAGCTTGTCCATGTTGTTCCTGCTGTGAACCTGTCAGTCGTGTCTCTCCTCCCCAGGCCCAGCCACCAGGTCACACCTTCCGGCAAGTCAGGTGTGAGGGTACCGAGAGCATATCCAGCGCTCCCCATACGCTCCCCGAGGCAGCTGGTGAAGCCAAGGAGGAGACCCGCAAAGCGGGCAGATGGCTGCTGCAGTCCTCCAGACATGCGCCCCCCTGCGGCCAAGGCCAGCGACCGCGTGTCTGAGAGCCCGCCCCGCCCGGTGGGTCCAGTGCCCACGGGCCGAGGACACAATGAGCGCTATTCTAAGAGCCAGGCAGCGCCTGTGGGGTGACCCTGTGGGCTCCCGTGTGCAACAACCAGGGCGTTGTTCTGAGCGGGCCTGGCGGGCCGGCCACTGCCTGGGGAGTGTTGGCATCAGGCTGGGGCTTCTCTTCTCCCCTCCCTCTGGGGTGAGTGAGCCCCAGATGGTCTTCCTGGCGGCTCCCAGAGAGGCTAGGGTACCAGCTTCTGCAAGGGGAACTTCTGGCTAAGCCTGCCATTCAGGGCTGGGGTCCCTGCTGAAGGACACAGCCCCACCCCACCCCCAACCCCCATCTTGGGCACAGGGGTCAGAGGCACAAAGTAGGCAGTAACAAGACAGCCTTGGAGTTGGGGGTGACAGAGAGTGCATGCCCAAGAAGGGGCATGGGAATGTCCCTTGAGGATTGGCCCCTTGTGTTGAGGAGTGGGGCACCGTGGAAGGTTTCCTGAGGCAGGAATGAGGTTGGCTAGAACTTCAGGGTGAGTCCGGCTGTGCTCTCTGTGGTTCTTGTGCCCAGACGGCAGGCAGCATCCGCCCAGACTGTGAAGGCACCCTGACGGTGCGCCCTGTAGAGGTCACAGCTGAGCCCCCTTACGAGGTGGGGGGAGGCACCTGATTGGCCCAGGCTCTGGAGGGCTGGCCCCTCTTGCATGCTGGGGTCAGAGACTGGGTCCTGGGGTGGGCGTCCGGAGCAGAGATGCTCAGGTGCTGTCTGAGGCTTTGCTCTGGCTGGCCTTACCTGCCGTGGGCGGCCACCGTTTGATGACATTGCCTGAGCTCTCAGGCACTGTCTCAGAGCTTCCACCAGTACCGGCCTGCCTGCCACTCCAGGGCCACAACCCTGTCTCCCTCCAGCCTCCCCCACCCCTCCCTGGGGCCTTCGCCCGTGTCCATCCTCTGCCTGTGTGCTCTTCCCTAGCTGGTGTCACGGTGCCTGGTTCTCATTCTTCATGAGTCATCTGAAGTGTCACCCCCTTGGGGAGGTCCTCTCTGACTGCCATGTGCAGTGGCCCTGTCTCCCACGTTATTTTAGGTGCCCCAGTTTTCCCCACTGCCCTAATAACTCTTTTGCTCTTTGCTTCCCTGGAATGGAAGCCCCATGCAGACAGGGGCCTGGATAAGCTAGGCCTACACCATCTTGCAGAGCCTGGCCCAGCCCCTGGCAGAGAGCCGAGCCGGGCACATCTTTAGTGGAACAAAGGAACAATCCTGTGAAACCAGGACTGTCGTCTTAGCACGGGGGATCTGGATATTCATAGAGGTCATAGAGGCTCGGGGACTTATCCAGAGTCACCCAGCAGTGGAGGCGGGCCAGACCCAGGACTGGTTTGAGCTGCTGCTGAGTGACTCCAAAGGAAGGAGGAGCAGGGAGGAACGTGTCTCAGAACAGCTGGGGAGGCTTAGAGGCCTGAAGCTGGGGTGCTCAGCCAGCTGGAGCCCTCTGGCACCGGCAGCGTGAGGACCCAGGCGCGGGCCACGGAGAGGCTGCCTCGGGGGCTCCTGGTGGGGGCACCCGCTGATGCAGACGGAGGCGCTCCTGGTGCCAGGCACTCTGTGCCACGTGCCCAGCCCAAGAGGTGCTTCTCGGCCTGGCTCCAGCCGCCCCAGACTATACAGTTGCAGCCGTTGTTGGCGTTGACTGCTCAGTGAGCTCACGCCAAGGGGGTGGGGGCTGGCCACCCTGGGCACAGGGGGCCCCAGTAGTTCTCCTGGGCCTGGGCAGACCCTCCCCGTCCTTCCCTCTTCCCCGCCGGACCTTGCCCTCTGCAGAGCCTCCCAGCTTTCCTGAGCAGCCGGCACTGCCGCGAGGGATCTGGCTGAGGCCGCTCTGCCAGCCTTCCCTGGGCTGCCCTCCTGAGAGGTGAGGGGCCTCTGAGGGGCAGTCCTCTCCGCCTGCACCCCGCCCCCTCTGACTGGGCTGGAGGGGAATTTTCCTGTGACTCACTCTGCTGGCACTTCCTGTGGTCATCAGGGCAGGGGCTGGGGGGGACCCAGTGGGGTGGCTCTGTGTTCTGGGGTCACAGGGGGAGGGTGGGCCGGGTGTCCCGCCCCCTGACGGGTTGTGATTCCCCGAGGCAGGCTTCAGACCATATTTGGGAAACTTGCTTTTCTTGCATGCGGCCTGGGGACGGGGCCCATGGGCCCCCAAGGGCTGCAGGCCGGCCCTTGCCCCTGCCTGCTCCTCCTGGGGCTGCAGCCTCTGGACCTGCCGCCGCCTCCTCTGTCCCATCCCGCCTTGGAGCCGGGGAGGTAGTCCAGTGTTCTTTATCAGGATGTGTATTTTTTCAAACCCCAAGCCAAGAAATGCTCATTAAATACAAACTGAGAAATTCTGAAAAACAGGAAGAGAAAGCATCCTCCGTTGTCCCAAACATTCACACTGTTATTCTTACCCTCTCTCCATTTTTTTTTAAGTTCAAGTGACATTTTACGGATGCGTGATTAATGCTTTGGTGCGCTTATAACCATCGCAGTCGTGACGTGAGCAGTGTTGCAGCACCCAGCGGTTCCAAGGGCCTTTGCCCTGGGGCTCGGTGCGGTGCCGGGGTGAATCTGCCTTCTGTGCTCTCTGGGAGCTGTGGCTTCTTCCCCCAGCCTGGCCTCCAGCGTCTGGCTCTTTCTGGATCCTGAGGCTCTGAGTGGCTCTGGAGAAACGGACTCCCAGCTGATCCCCATTCGTCCCCTCCCCGGGAGGCCCATGCAGCCCTGGCCTCCTCTCACCCAGTGCCTCCTCCGCTCCTGCCCCCTTCTGGGGACTCTCTGTAGTCTCTGGGTCCACTGACCCTGGCACTTGCCAGAGAGGAGTGGCAGGGCAGAGACTGAGGACAGAGAACACGGGCCCACGGGGTTCTGGGCCTGCCGGCTTGGTGACTCCCGGTGCTGGGGTCCTCCTGCCTCTACCCCGTCTCCCCTGAGGCCCTCCCCAAGTCACACGCAGGCCGCTTAGCGGGGCGGCCTCCCTGTGCCCGGGCCACATGCGGCTCCTGTCCATCCCCTGGAGGGTTTGCTGACTAAGAGCCGCGCGGCAGTGCCTGCTTCTTGGGTGGCTCGGGAGGATTACCAGGAGAATGGCAGGGTAGAAAGTAGGGCCGGGGGAGGGTACTGCTCTTCTTTGGCCGTCTGCTGTCCGTATGAGCCCCCTTTCTTGTTGTGCTCTGTCTTCCTTGTTGATTCCTGTTGCCTGCCCCTTTTCCAGAAGCACCCATGCCGGTGTCATGTATCTACAGTCGTCCCGCTGGGAAATAGGTAGTGTTCTGGGACGTTTATCATGTTTACGTGAAGGGTGCTGGGCTTGTTACTCTAACTCCGGCGGGTGTGGCCGGCCTCCTTCCCCAGATACCTGGGTACCTGCTGGAGCCCAGAGCGGTCGCGGCCGCGTCCTCACGAGTTGCTGGGACAGCCCTTTTCCCTCTGGACAGTGCGCCCTTCATAGCTTGTTGGTGTCTGTCTTGTTCTTGCTGATTTGTAGACCACTCCAGATTCTAGATTCATCCCTCTCTCGCCATAGGGTGGCCCATTAACCTGTCAGCTTTGTAACACACACACACACACCAGTCTCTCACACACACACACACACACACACACACACACACACACACACACACACACACACACACACACACACACCAGTCCGCTCGGTGAGGTTGAATCCATCTGTTTGTTCTTCTTGTTAACCTTATGTTTTTTGCTTTTGCGATCTTTGTTCTTAGAGTTGTAGGTCATGATTTTTTCCCACTTCGAGTTCATAAAGATACCCTCCCCAGTTTTTTTTCTTTTGTTAGAGTTAGAGTTTTATTTTTGACACTTGGATCTTTAATTGTCCTTTGTTTATAACGTGAGACGAGTGTGCAAATTTGACACTTGGATCTTTAATTGTCCTTTGTTTATAACGTGAGACGAGTGTGCAAATTGATTTTTCTTCCTGCGGCGAGTGAGTTTCCTAACACCACCCGTGAAACAGCCCTGGCCTTCCCTGCTGCCCTGGGGTGCTGCTGTGGAGGTCGCCCGTGGGGCTCCTGCAGCTGGGCTGTCTGCCAGCCCTGACCCCGGGCACCGGTCCCCAGCGTGCGGCAATTCAGAGACCTGGCACATCCCCGCGGGCCAAGCATGCCCCATTGTATTTCATTTTCAGAATTGATCTGCTTATTCGTGGACCTCTATTTTTCCATTTATTCTAGAAGGATTCTTTTTCTTTGATTAAATTCCTTAAAAAAAAAAAAACAACAACAAGCAACCGCTGTCATTTTTGTTACAATTGTAACTTATTAAGTAAGCTCAGGCAAATTGGTCTTTCATAGTGCTTAGTCATCCCACCATGAACTTGGTGTGTTTGCTCTTTTATTCAGGTTTTTCCTTGAGCCTTTTGGCAGAACGACCACACTTTTTGCCCTGAGGTCTCCTGCTGTCTTTGCTTGATGAATTCCTAAGTAACGAGTAGCTTGTGGTGGTGGTGGTGCGGGCCTTTCTCTCTCATCAGTTGCTGGTTCTGGTTTGTTGGGATTATTACGGAGATGGTCAAAGGGTCTGAGATGACCACTTTGTCTCTGCAGGTCCCCTCCCCACGCGCTCGTGTTTTCCTCTTGGCGGGCAGGGCAGTGGGACGGTGCAGTTGGAGCAGGGAGGGCGTGCATCCTGTGTTCTTGCCAGAGCCCGCTGGTCATTACTGTCATTCTTGCTGGCCCCCACAGCGCTGGTCTGGGTTGTAGCTTGATGCTGGAGTGGTTTCCAAGAGTGTGTGGGGTGCCATCCCTGGAGTGTAGGGGCGGCTGCAGTCGGGAGGTAGTGTCCAGGCCTATTTGGAAGAGGAGGGATCCGCTGGGCCTCTCTGCCGGGAGCAGGAGGGGCAGAGGTCCCAGGATCTCCTCAAACCGTCCTTTCTCAGTGCCAAGACGAGCTGCCTCAGGTGGTGGCTGGCGGCCCACCGAGCCCCTGGCATCATCCTCACGCGCCCCTGTGTCCTCTTTCCCCAGAACGTGCTGGCCAAAGCCCTCTATGACAACGTGGCCGAGTCCCCGGACGAGCTCTCCTTCCGCAAGGGCGACATCATGACCGTGCTGGAGAGGGACACACAGGGCCTGGATGGCTGGTGGCTCTGCTCGCTGCATGGGCGCCAAGGCATCGTGCCTGGAAACCGCCTTAAGATCCTGGTGGGCATGCACGACAAGAAGCCAGCAGGACCCGGCCCCGGCCCACCCGCCGCCACGACCCAACCCCAGCCTGGCCTCCATGCCCCGGCTGCCCAGTACACGCCCATGCTTCCTGCCACATACCAGCCCCAACCCGATAGCGTCTACCTGGTGCCCACCCCCAGCAAGACTCAGCAAGGTCTCTACCAAGCACCTGGGCCCAGCCCGCAGTTCCAGTCTCCCCCAGCGAAGCAGACCTCGACGTTCTCAAAGCAGATGCCCCATCACCCTTTTCCCAGCCCAGCCCCAGACCTTTACCAGGTGCCCCCAGGGCCTGGCAGCCCCGCCCAGGACATTTACCAGGTGCCACCTGCTGCAGGGATAGGCCACGACATCTACCAGGTGCCCCCATCTATGGACACACGCAGCTGGGAGGGGACGAAGCCACCAGCGAAGGTAAGGCTGTCCTGGCCTTAGTGGTTTCTAGGCCCAGGCCAGGCTCTGGGGGTCTCCAGGGCCCCAGCAACAGCTGCATGTTTGGTCTGGGCCAAGACAGGAGGTGAGTGTTCGGAGACTGTGTTATCCGGCTGCCGAAGATGAACGGCAGCTGCCAGAGAAGAGATCCCAGCTGGCCTTGGACCGTGAGGTGGCCTTCAGCAGACAAACCCCCGTGGGAGGGTGTCCCCAGCAAAGGATGCAGTCTGTACCAAAGTCCTGGAAGTCTGGAAGGGGTGGGCAGGCAGGACTGGGCAGATGAAGCCTAAGCAGCAGGCTAGCGGCAGGGGGGGAGGGGGGGCGAGCCCAGCGGGGGGCCTGATGCTCTGGAACAACCAGACCCCTGCTGGGGGGTGGGGGGTTTTGAGTAGAAGGGACTTGCCCCCTCCATGTTCTAGTGAAGTCGTTCTGCCCACAGAGGGCAGGGTACAGGGCCTCCCTGGATGGGGGTCACCCAGGAGAGCGAGAGGACCCTGGGGACAGCACTGGAAGGAGGGAGCTCAGTGTAGCGGTTGGGCAAGCACGGCAGCAGACCCAGGGGAGTAGATGGAGTGAGAGACTTTCTCCCCTGTCAGGGTTTGGATGTGAGTGGTGTAGGGCTGAAGAAGCACCTCCGCGAGGCTCAGGGGCCCCCTCAGTCCATCTTGTTAACGCCGCCATCCTCAGCCTGGGGCTTGCGTCTCCCGGGCCCGTATGGCTGCCGCGTGAGCTCCAGCCTGCATGGTGGCGTCCCGGCCTGCAGGGAAGGGAGGAACGCAGAGGGGAGAGGCCGGCATCCTCGGCCCGGGGACTGCCGGGGGAGTGTGGGTCCGCTCCGTGGGTGGGCGCGGAGCACATCCTCCGGCCCCTCCTGGCTCCACGGGCCGCCAGCCCTCCCCTCCGGGGTGCGTCAGTGGCCGGCAGAGTGGCCTGTGTGTGATGCCCAGACTGTGGGAAGGACGCTGCCCGCAGGATTGCCGGAGGGAGGCCTCTTGGAGGTCACCGTGTGGGCTGTTGCCAGGGGTGCTGGGCCGGGGGACGGCGCCCTGAGGGCAGCATCCTTGGCTCCACACAGGCCTGCCTGCACATCGTACCCCCAGGTCCATCTGCCCGTGAGAAGGGGGCCAACCAAAGAGGGAGGCCTGGCCCACTGCCCGCTCTCGGCAGAGACGGGAGCAGTCTCTTTTCACCTGTGTCTTTCTGTGCCCAAGTCCCTTGAAGATTTGGGGAGTGGAGCCCAGAAGCAGAGGAGGTGTCCTGCATCCTTTGGAGGATAGGGTGGCCACCCCTGGCTCTTGCTGTCTCCTCCATGGCTGTTCTTCATTCCAGCTCACCCAGGAGGACCTTGAGAAACCCAGCATGTGCCGGCAGGGGCGGCCCTCAACCCGCCCAGCCCCAGCTGCCTGGCTCAACCCTCTGCAGAGGGGAGACCCCAGCGGGCAGCGCCCGGAAGCCTTGGCAGCAGAGGCCAGATGCTGGGTGCAGTGGCTGGCCCGTGGGAGAAGCTGCCAACTCTGAGCATCCGCTCCCTGCCGCCCAGACCAGGCCCTGTGTCTGTGCCCTGCCTCCTCTCGAGCCACCCGGGCCTGGAGAGATGGTGGCTGAGTGGGTGCTCCCCCCACGGCCCTGAACCTCTGTCCTCAGGGTCTGTGAAGGGCTGACATGGGCGCCTCTCCTGGGCCCACGGGGCGGTAGTCAGCGAGCACTAGTGTCACCCTGCACCTGCCCACGGGGCGCAGCGTGGCGGCCAGACCTGGCCAGGGGTCAGGCTGGCTGGCTGAGGGTGAGGTGCTATGGACATGGGCCACCAGGGTCACTTGCTCCCACTTCCTGCCCTACCTGCTCCTTCAGCTGCCGGGCCAGCGGCAGAAGCATGCTGAGCTGGACTGGAAGAGCCCAGGTGGGCCCCTCCCAGGTGGCTTTAGGGAGAGAAGCAGAGGGAAGCTGGTGGGGAAGCACCTGCGCTGTGGGGAGAGACAGGGAGCAGTGCCCGGCTGGTGAGCCTCAGGACAGGCCAGAGTCCAGCCCTCTGCACACTCACACACTCACACACACACA
Source organism: Procyon lotor (assembly GCA_028646535.1). Classification (NCBI taxonomy): domain Eukaryota; kingdom Metazoa; phylum Chordata; class Mammalia; order Carnivora; family Procyonidae; genus Procyon; species Procyon lotor. The sequence continues at coordinate 8,716,430 of CM053620.1, read as the reverse complement.
CCCCCAGGGAGGCGTGCCCTTTCCCCTTCCCGCTTCCCTCCCTGAATCTTAACTGACAAGCTGGTCCTGGTGCCCTGCTCCTTCCAAGCCCTGGAAGCCCGTGGGCCAGGAAGCAGCCCCGAGAGCCACGTGCTGGGTCCACAGTTTGGCTGTGGGTTCTTTGTCCCTCCCAGGTGAGGCGCTGGCTCTCAGGTGACACCTGGCCCCCGCTGGCTAGGCCTGGTGGGGCTGCTGGGAGCCTGTGTCCCTGAGGGCCCTCGCCCGACGGGTGGCCCTCCTCTGCGAAGCCTCATTGCTCCTGGTCTGAGCAGCCTCGGGAGCATCTGCTTTTATGTTCTGATCATGAAAGCAGTGCTCCTTTGTCGTAGAAAACAAACTGTATGAAAAAACCTGGAGATGGGCAGCTGGGTGGCTCAGTCGGTTAAGCGTCTGCCTTCGGCTCAGGTCATGATCCCGGGGTCCTGGATCGAGCCCTGTGTCGGGCTCCCTGCTCATTGCAGAGTCTGCTTCTCCCTCTCCCCTTGCCCCCTGCTCGTGCTCTATCTCTAGCTCCCTCTCCAAATCAGTAAATAAAGTCTTAAAAAGAAAAATCCCAGAGAGGAGATTCCCCAGTTAAGAGGTGACCAGTGGAAATTTGGGCACATTTTATCTTTGTGTATTCTTTATCAGTCTTCTGTGGGTTTGTATGCAGACTTTTGCATTTTGAGACAGTAAGTCCCACAGGTGTCAGAAGCACTTTCTCGGGTCCCTAAGGTGATTGTAATGGGCATCCCAGATTTTGTCGTGTCCACCCCTCCTCTCGAGAGGGGCTCCGGGCCGTTTCTGATCGCATGGGTCTGGATTACAGTGAGGCAGTAAACCTCTTGGTACAGGTTCTTTGCCCGTATTGCAAGGTTGTGCTTTCATAAACCTTGTGCTGCCCCTCAGAAGTCTGGGAAACAGAGGCTCTTAGTTCGGGGTAGAGGTCTGGTAGGGTGAGGAGGGACCCTGCCAGGGCTGTGGGTCAGGTGGGAGGCCCCGCTGCCCAGGAAGCCAGGGGCAAGTGATGAGGCCACTGGCCGGGAGGGAAGGGTCAGGTGCAGGAGCCTAGGGCCCAGTGGCCTGTGTGGCTGGGGAGAGAGGTCGGGGCCACACCGGGGCGTTAGCACTCTGCAGACTGGGGCCTGGCTGGAGGATGCTGACAGCAGGAGCAGGTGGCGTCCCAGCGAGGGAGGTGTTCTGTGAGGTCACTCGTGGAGGGGTGCCGCCGGGTCAGGGGCCGCAGCTGTGCTGAGGGGACAGCTGTGGTTTTGGGTCGGGCGCCTGGGCAGACACAGCTGAGCTCAGTCCTGTTCCTCCTGGGAGCCAGGAGCTTGGAAGGGGACCCGCATCCAGCACGTCCCTCACTCTGGGTGAGAGATTGGATTGTCACCTACTCAGTCCCACAGCACTCCAGCACTGCTCCACAGGAAGACGCCGAGGCTTCTAGATAGGCGCGGGCCAGAGTGGGAGCCAGCCTCGGTCACATGGGGTGACGTCCATTCTGCGGAAGAGGGGAGACCAGTAGCCGAGCTGCCTGGAGGGTGACGGCCCGCCAGGCAGAATGTGGCAGGGGATGTGGCCTTTCCCAGTGGGGTCTCTGGGCTCACCCCTGCCCACTGCACATGCCCTGCTGGGGCCCGGTCCAGGTCTGTTGTGTGTCTTCGTGTGTTCTCTGCACTGTTGACGTGTATGTGTGGGCGTGTGTGGGTCTTGGGTCAGGGGTTCTGTGTGTCCTCCCGGGCTCTGGCTTCGTCCCCCACCCCCCTGCTCATGGGGCTCAGGTGCAAAGCAGGGCAGCCTGTGATTAGCGGGCTCAGCAGCTCCCCGGAGAGTGGGTTTCCCCGACAGGCTTTTCCTCACCAAGTCCTGCCTTACGGCTTCCTTCTGACGGAGAGCACTTCTGGCCTGTCCAGCTGCTTCCTGTCACGGCTCGGCTGCAGCCTCGGGGCAGGCTGATGACGGCCTGGGCCTGGGGTCCGGCCCGAGAGCCCTTCCGCGTGTGCCCCCTACTGTCTCCGTCTTCGGGAGGCACTGTGGGGGTCTGGAGTGTGGGGGTCCCTACCCCTCTTTGTGGAGCAGGCTCCCCACCCGCCTTTTGGAGTCCACAGGGCCTGGAGACGCCTCGGGTCTCGCCCCAAAGCCCTGCCAACCTGCCACGTCCCGCCAGCACCCGCCTGCCCCGCCTGTCCCGTTGTTGGCAGGTTCTAGTGGCTAAAAATAGCTCTGGAGGAGACTCAAGTCTGGGGCTCGAGGAGGGAGATGAATCTGGGGAGGGCCACCAGCTCCACTCCCAGACACGCGGGGGGTGGGGCGTGGAGGGCGGGGAATACCCCCCAGAGGCGCTGGTCCCCACAGCCAACAGCGGACAGGCCTGGCGTCTGCTGTGCTGCTGGGGAGGGGGGGCGACACAGGCTGCATCAGCAGGGGAGGACCCAGTGCTTGCAGACCCACAGGACACACGGGCGTCCGGGGCCGGCTGTCAGTGCCGTGGGGACCGCTGCAGGCATGAGATGCAGGGTTCCGGGGCACCAAGCCCGAGGGCCAGCCCTACTGCCCCCAGGGATGTGTGTGCAGAGGGCCTGAGTCAACTCCGTTCCAGACATCCCCTTTGACTAGGGAACAAAAGGCCTTTCTGTTCCAGAGCGCTGAGCAGGGAGCCTTGTGGGGGAGGCATGCCATACGCAGGGTTAGATCCTGCCAGCCCCTCCCGCTGGGCCCCCAGCCCCCGCAGGGCCAGGGTGCTTGCCCGGAAAGAAGAGGCTGCTGGGAAGGGCCCTCAGCAGCTTGCTATCCTGGACTCCAGGCCAGGGAAGGGTACCAGAGAGGGGAAGATGTTGGTCCCTTCTCTGGGCCAGCGTCCCTTGAGGTCTTACTCTTTTCAGGTTAGCGATGGTCTCGGCGGCCCCATGGGTGTGGTGTGCTGGGGAGTGCGGGGGCTCTTGGCTCTAGTCTTGGGCCCTCCCTCACACTCACATGCAGTTTCCAGCAGAGCCCAAGAACAGCCCTGAGTGGGAGTCTTTGGTGGCCCTGCCTTGAAGAGTCTCCCCAGGATGTACTCAGTGGATGAGGGTAGGGGGCACCAGCCTCTGGAGGCCCCACGCCCCAGCCGTTGGGACCTCCTGCAGGCCACTTCTAGGTGGGCACAGCCTGGCACCGTCATCTCTGTTTGTCCCCAAGCCGGGAGGGGGCAACTAGGAGATGACATCAGGCAGGGACATCCCAGTCCAGGGCGGACCCTCCTCTGGGACTTCCCAGGTCATCCCACTGTAGACCACTGCCATTTCCTGGTCAGAGCCAGACAGCTCTGACCAAACCTGGGGGTTCATGTGCTCCCCAGATGCTGTATCACATTGAGGAAAGGGTAAAGAACACAGAGGATGAGAATATCCTTGCCTCTCACCGGCCTCCAAGCCCACCCTTGGAGACTGCCCCACCCCCTTGTGTAGACTCTCCCTGGGGCCCTGAGGGTGGTTTCCAGGCCGGTGGTGACAGGTTGGTGACAGATGGCTGTCACTCGCAGGTGGTGGTGCCCACCCGTGTGGGGCAGGGCTATGTGTTTGAGGCCTCCCAGCCGGAGCAGGACGAGTACGACATCCCCCGCCACCTGCTGGCCCCGGGGCCCCAGGACATCTACGACGTGCCTCCCACTCGGGGGCTGCTGCCCAGCCAGTATGGCCAAGAGGTAGGTACTGGGTCTAGGAGTTGGGGGCACCTCAGCCCAGCCCCACTCAAGGAGCTGGACTTCCCCTGTCCTGGTCAGGGTGGTCCTGGGGTTGGTGCTGTGGGGTTTCCCATTCCCGTCCCCTCTGGTGGCCCTGGCACCTGTGTCACCACACCTCTTCTGCCTCAGGTCTACGACACGCCACCCATGGCTGTCAAGGGTCCTAACGGCCGGGACCCATCACTGGATGTATACGATGTGCCCCCCAGTGTGGAGAAGGGCCTGCCGCTGTCCACCCACCACGCGGTGAGCAGTCGGGGGATGCTGGGCCTGATGTTTATACGGGGCTGGGTATGACAGTGGGCCAGGGGTGGGGATCCATGTCTGCAGGCTCCGGCTCTGCCCCTCACGCTGTGACGGAAGTGCAGACTGAGTGCTCCTCCAGCCCCTGCTTCCTTGTCTCTGCAAGGTCCCCCATCGTGGGCCTTTTGCGGGTTTTTGAGAGGATCACACAGGATATTAGCAAGGAGACATCAGAATTTGTTATTCAAAGCAGGACCCTTCTAAGAGTGAAAGGGGACCGGTAATTATGAGGGGGCATCAGGCACAAACCAGCACTGTCCTGGGTGAACCACGATGTTGTCACCCTAAATACAAGATGCAAACCAGCCCAGTTCCTGCCACAGAGCAGAGAAGGCAGGTGTGGGGGACGGGGTGTGTGACAGCTGTCCTCTCCCCACGTGTTTATAGTTACACAGCAAAGGAACTCCTGTAATCCTAGTATCAAACTTGTCAGCGGTTCCCTCCCTCTGACAGCTGAGCATGAGCAGACAGGCACAGAGAGGTTGAGTCACCTGCCTGAAGTCACACAGCCAGTGAGTGGTGGATCCGGGATTCTGAGCTCAGAGCTGGCTCCAGAGTTGCGCTCTTAACCGTAACCTGTGTGGGTAGAAACCACGACACCAAGTGCTGTGTCTCTGGGTGGCGCCGGGTCCTGCCGGGGGGCTCTGGGTGTGCGGGTGGACAGGCAGCCTTGACCTATTTTCTGCCTCCCAGGTGTACGATGTCCCTCCGTCCGTGAGCAAGGACGTGCCCGATGGCCCGCTGCTACGGGAGGAGACCTACGACGTGCCCCCCGCCTTCTCCAAGGCCAAGCCCTTCGACCCGACCCGCCACCCGCTGGTCCTGGCCGCGCCCCCTCCGGACTCGCTGCCGGCCGAGGACGTGTACGACGTGCCCCCGCCTGCCCCTGACCTGTACGACGTGCCCCCCGGCTTGCGGCGGCCTGGCCCCGGCCCCCTCTACGACGTGCCCCGCGAGCGGCTCCTCCCCCCCGAGGCGGCGGACGGCAGCTCGGCGGACGACAGCGTGTACGCGGTGCCGCCGCCCGCGGAGCGAGAGCCCCCGGGCGAGGCGAAGCGGCTGTCGGCCTCCAGCACTGGCAGCACGCGCAGCAGCCAGTCGGCCTCCTCCCTGGAGGCTGCCGGGCCGGGCCGCGAGCCCCTGGAGCTGGAGGTGGCGGTGGAGGCCCTGGCGCGGCTGCAGCAGGCCGTGAGCGCCACCGTCGCCCAGCTGCTGGACCTGGCGGGCAGCGCGGGCGCGGGCGGGGGCTGGCGCGGCGCCCCCGAGCCCCAGGAGCCACCGGGGCAGGACCTGCGGGCCGCCGTGGCCGCCGTGCAGGGCGCCGTCCACGAGCTGCTGGAGTTCGCCCGCGGCGCCATAGGCAACGCCGCGCACACGTCCGACCGTGCGCTGCACGCTAAGCTCAGCCGGCAGCTGCAGAAGATGGAGGACGTGTACCAGACATTGGTGGCCCATGGTCAGGCCCTTGACGGGGGCCGCGGAGGCCCGGGGGCCACTCCGGAAGACCTGGACCGCCTGGTGGCCTGCTCGCGGGCTGTGCCTGAGGACGCCAAGCAGCTGGCCTCCTTCTTGCATGGCAACGCCTCGCTGCTCTTCAGACGGACCAAGGCCCCCGGGCAGGGGTCGGAGGGGGGCGGCCCCCTGCACCCCAACCCCATCGACAAGGCCAGCAGCATCCAGTCCAGGCCCCTGCCCTCACCCCCTAAGTTCACCTCCCAGGAGTCCCCAGATGGGCAGTATGAGAACAGTGAGGGGGGCTGGATGGAGGATTATGACTACGTCCACCTGCAGGTAAGTGCCAGCCCTGTCCTGGCTCCCAGGGCATCGCCCAGGGGAAGCTTGCTGGCCTCCTTGGGTCTCTTTTAAGTTTGCCACCCTTGTTCTGGGCACTCTGATCTCCACACTGAGCCTTCTTGGGGCTGAAAGAATTTGGGCCCCAGTAGGCCTCACTGAGTCCCTGTGCGTACTCTCCGACCTTTCAGGCCAGATGCACCCCCCGCCCAAATCCGTTCCTCTACCCACCTCAGGCCTGTGGGCTGACGTGGCTGTGCCATCAGGGGCCCTGCAGTGCCGGCCAGGGACGGCTCCTGAGCACCTGCAGGGGCTGAGCTGCTCCAGTGAGCAGGACAGAAGTAGCTCTATTCGGGGAGAGGGATTTTGAAGTATAAGCAAAGACAAAGATTGTTCCAGACATGGGGAAAGAAAGAAAACCAGGAGATGGGAAGGTGGGGTAGGGCGAGCCTCTGAGTGCAGAGACCTGGGTGCCAGCCGGGCGCCCCAGTAGGGAGCATTCCAGGTTGAGAGTCAGCAGGTGCCAAGGCCCAGTGGTCAGGGATGGGTCAATGGGCCCTGTATACCAAGGGGGAAGGTTTGATTCTTGGTATAGGAGCTGGGGCAAGGAGGATGGCCTGGCCACCTGGAGTGTGCCCAGCCCCTTCTGGGCTGGCAGTTGGTGGAAGGGGCCCCAGAGAGCAGCCTCCTCGGAAGCTGTCCCTACTCTGGGCCTGGTTCCTGCCTGGTTCCTGCTGTGCAAGCCTGAGCCTGGCCTGCAGTGCCACCTGGTGGCCACTGACGGGCCCTGAGCTCCCCCAGGCCAATGAGGGCTCGACTCAGCCGCGTCCTTGTGCCTTGCCTACAGGGGAAGGAAGAGTTTGAGAAGACCCAAAAGGAGCTGCTGGAAAAGGGCAACATCATGCGGCAGGGGAAGGGCCAGCTGGAGCTGCAGCAGGTGAGGATGCCTGGGGTCACCAGCTTCTCTGGGCTGGTGCGCCGGTTGGCCGGGGAGCCCAGCAGCTCCTCCGGAGCCGAGCTTCCCACAGCCCTCCCTGCCCAGCTGCAGGATTGTCTCCACGTGTCTGTGGGTTTCTGTGTGACTTAGCATCAGAGTGATCATGGTAGACATTTTGGGGAACACACAGAAAAGTGTAAGAAGGCCAGAACAAGGCCCCTGAGGCAGTGGGGGTGCCCTGGGGCTTCTTTGTAGCCCTGCTTCTGGTCCAGAGTGGCCTCCGTGTGTTCGAGACGATACTTTGTGAGCAGTTACATCTGCTTTTATCTCAAGGTTTGTGCCACGGCGTTAAACATTCCTCAGTTGTTTTTAAAGGCCACGTGACATCTCTGATTATTGAACGTTTACCTCGTTCCCAGTTTCCGTGATTATAACAGTACTGCCGTGCTTATCTGTAGACGTAGAATTTTCCTCATACTTTGCATCATTTTTTATGGGTAGGAAAGGGATTTAAAAAATAAGTAAGGTACTTTTGTTCTGATTATGAAGATGACAAAAAATATAGACTAGCATGAAGTAAGCACAGAAAAATCACCTCCACACCAGCCCCCTACCCCGCCCCCCACTGGCCCAGTGGTAGGGTAGGGACCACAGTGGGTCCATCTCAGAGTCAGTGTGAGAATTAAGGGAGTAAAGAATGTGTAATACTGGCCCATAGAACATATTCGGTAAAGGGATAAAGGTTCATAATTAAAGGTCTCTCCATCCATCCATCCATCCATCATCTGTCTGATGTATGGAATGTGCACCGATTTAAGAAACAGACACTTGCTTTCTCAAACTTTGTATCTTCTCTGGACTCTGCCGGCATTTATTTATCCAGTCTCCTGTTGGCGGGACATTTCGGGTATTCCCAGAATTACTTCTGTGAACAGCGCTGGGCTGAATTTAACTTTCTTCACCTCCCTACTTGATCCCAAAGGCAAATTACTAGAAGCTGGAAGACATAGGAATATATGTGAAAAGCTCTAGAAAGGTCGAGCACCTTTCGGCCAGGGACCTAAAGCACCAGTACCATACAGGCTCATCAAGTGCAGACACGCGTGTCGGTTTCTACATTTCCACCTCAGTGAAAAATCTGGAGCCCCCTGCCCCAAGTGTCTACTACTAGAATATTGCTTGAATAAATAAAACACAAACATTAATACAGTAGAGTCTTAGGTAGCTATTAAGAATTATCAAAGAACGGAAAAGTGTTGGAACTGACCGTGAGTGTGCGCCCTCTCCCTGGCTGAGGGGGCCGAGTGGTGAGTCTCCCCAGGTTGCTGCCGAGTGTTTCAGGGATGCGGAAGGGGCGGTTCCATGTTGGTTTTGCTAGTTAAATGACGGCTTGAAATCTTGAAGCAGAACCAGTCTGTCCCTAGCCTGTGCACAGCTGGTTACAGCCCCGCGGGGCCCCAGTCGGAACCACCTCTGGCGTCGGACACGTCAGTCCGCATGGGTGACTCGCAAGGCCAGGGCTGCCGGCCGTGGGGAGCCCCTCTCCCCCTGTGCTTACGCGGCCGGCTGACAAGGGGCTCATGCCCTCTTGGTTCAGGGCTGGAAGGACGGCCAGAAAACACTCAGTCCTCGCACAACACGGCTGTGAACTGCATGGATCCACTTGGAGCTGGATTTTTGTCTCGATAGATACACCGGAGAAGTATTTGGAGACTAAGACAGTTTGAAAAAACATGCAGATGAACCACGTAGCCTAGAAAGACTGAAAAAATTACGCGTTGTAAGAAAACAGCATTTAGTACATGTAACAAGTTTTACAAATACCATGACCTTTCTTCTTTTTTTACGATTTTATTTTAAGTAATCGCTACTCCCTCATGGGACTCAGACTCACAACTCCACGATCAGGAGTCGCCCAGTAGCCAGGCGCACCCTGCTACATTGCTTCTGTTTAAAGTTTTTATTATGGGAAATTGAATTTCCTTACAGAATTAAAGAAGGCAGCCCCCTGGGTACATGCACCCACCCCAGCCCCTCTCAGGACAGCAGCTAAGCCGTATCGGGCACCCTTGCCCCACAATCCATCTTTGGTTTGGGGAAGGAGACCTTACATGCTTTCATCTGCGAATACTCTAGTGTTGGGTCCAAAAGGTAATTGACCAGGATTGTATTCCACCAGAGGTTACTTCTGGGGACCCGGGATTCCAGCTGACAGTGGTCTAGTTTTCTGCTTGGTGCATTTGAAATTATTTTTTTTTAAGAATTAATTTATTTAAAGAGTGAGTGAGGGGAGGGGCGAAGGGAGAGAGAGAATCCCAGGTAGACTCGCTGCTGAGCGCAGAGCTCTACACCGGGCTCGATCCCACGACCCAGGGATCATGACCTGAGCTGAAGTCAAGAGTCAGATGCCACCCAGGTGCCCCCATTTGAATCTTTTTACAACGTATGTATTAAAGACAAAATGTGGGGCTTTTTAGATTCATTTTGAAGTATGCATGGATTCGGAGGAAGCTGCAGAGAGTACAGAGCAGTTCCGTGTTCCTACAGTGATTGTATCCTAAGTAAGCAGAGACGGACGTCCCTAACCATGGCAGCTGCTCATTTGTTCTCCGTTACTATCATTTTGTGATTTCAAAAATGTTACATAGATAGAATCCTACCTCTTGAGATTGGCAGAAGTTACTGGCGAGTGTTAGCGAGGCCGCTGTGGGTGCTCTGCCTGTGGCCTAGAGATGGCGCGTGTCCCCCGCTCCCGCCGGGAGCCGTCCCATTCTCTTCCTCGGTGCTGTGTGGCTGCTGTTCTCACTCTGCTCTCCCTCTGCCGCAGCTGAAGCAGTTCGAGCGGCTGGAGCAGGAGGTGTCCCGGCCCATAGAGCACGACCTGGCCAATTGGACGCCGGCGCAGCCGCTGGCCCCGGGGCGGACGGGCAGCCTGGGGCCCTCGGACCGGCAGCTGCTGCTCTTCTACCTGGAGCAGTGCGAGGCCAACCTGACCACCCTCACCAACGCGGTGGATGCCTTCTTCACCGCCGTGGCCACCAACCAGCCCCCCAAGATCTTTGTGGCACACAGCAAGTTCGTCATCCTCAGCGCCCACAAGCTGGTGTTCATTGGGGACACACTGTCGCGGCAGGCCAAGGCGGCCGACGTGCGCAGCCAGGTGACCCATTACAGCAACCTGCTATGTGACCTCCTGCGTGGCATCGTGGCCACCACGAAGGCTGCCGCCCTGCAGTACCCGTCGCCTGCTGCCGCCCAGGACATGGTGGACAGGGTCAAGGAGCTGGGCCACAGCACCCAGCAGTTCCGCCGGGTCCTGGGCCAGCTGGCAGCGGCCTGAGAGCAGGTGACCAGAGGGATAGGGGTCAGGGGAGGAGGGCACCTGCCCCAAGAGAGTCGCCGTGCTGCAGGCGTGGGGACAGGAACCCCAGCTCTGCCCGGGCCTGGTGCCCCAGACTGTCCAGGGATTTGTACATATTTATGATCGGGCAGGAAATGGGACAGCGTCTCCTCAGCAGAGCCCAAGCAGAGCTGGGCCCCGGGAGCCAAGGCTGAGGAGCGGGCTGGTGGTCTTCCCTGCGTATACTGGGTGCTGGGGCCCAGAGACCCCTCGACCCACATGGCCTCAGAGGACCCCTTGAGCTGATCCTAGCCCCACGGGGGGCCCTGTCCCCCCCCACACACACAGCGCAAGCGCCAGGAGAAAAACTCTAAAACACTATTTTTCATTATTGATTTTCCAATCATTTGACTAATAGTCTACATTTAAATAAAATTTTAAAAATGGAAAGCCTCTGGTGTGAGAGGTGTGAGAGCCAGGAGGCCTCATGGATGTGGGCAGGGGTGTCCTCACTCTCAGATGCCGTGGGGTATGAGCCACAGACGGAGGGGTTTGGGGTGAGGCTGTGGGAAGCTTCTCGGGAGGGGAAAGAAAAAGTGGGTCCCTTCAGGAGCCGGGACAGGGACATGAGGCCAGGGATCTCCTGCAAGGTGGGGGCAGGTCTGCCAATGGCCCCGAGACCTTGAGAGCCGAGGCCGCTGGAGAGAAGTTGAGCCGTCCTCAAACAGCAGGGCACGATGGCCGAGGAGGGTGCGCCCGCGGCCCGGTTGGCGGGAAGCCAGCGTGGACTGAAGCAGCTTCCAGCGCGAGCTGGGCCCCACCAGGGCCCACGCTCCAAGGCAGAGAGCCTGCGGAGGACACCACGGAAACTTGTTTTCACAGACCTCACCTGGAACTTTGCTCTTAGAAGCTCATAATTTCAGCCTGTACGACTTATTCCAGAGCGTCTTACTTGAATTACACATAGACTTGGCCCCCAAGTTGGAACCTGGGGGCCTACAGGGCCCTTGCCCTGGGATTCAGGAACTGCTGCTCCTGGCCCTGACTGTTCCGCACGTGACCTTGGGCCTTGGTCTCCTACCTCTATGAGGAAAGGGCAGGATCTGTCAGCCCTCTCGGCCCCAAACTCCACAGCGCGGACCCCAGTGAGGGCAGCCATCCCACCCCTTGGCACCCTGGCGACGACACAGAAGTCAAGAGGCGTGTGGTTGCGCTCAGGATTTTATTTGGGTTTTGCAGAAGTGGGGATAGGGCAGGGGTTCAGTTGGCCTCCAGAACCTCGTGAACCCAGGGAATGAACTTGGTGACGCGCGCGTACACTCCTGGTGAGAATGGGTTGCACTGGCTGTTGCCCCAGGACACGATGCCCACCAGGGTCCAGGCCCCGTCCTTCTGGCAGACCAGGGGGCCCCCAGAGTCGCCCTGCAGGAGGACAAAGGACTTGTTGCCAAGCCC
>CM053620.1:8686948-8704362 GCA_028646535.1 Procyon lotor | reverse complement strand
GGGATCATGACCTGAGCCGAAGGCAGACGCTCAACCAACTGAGCCACCCAGGCGTCCCTCCTTTCTTTTTTAATTAAGATTTTATCTATTTATTTGAGACCGAGCGAGCAAACCAGGGGAGCAGCAGGTAGAGGGAGAGGGAGACGCAGACCCCTTGCTGAGCAGGGGGCCCCACAGGAATCTGGATCCCATCTGACCCTAGTGGAAGGCAGTCACCCAACCAACTGAGCCACCCAGGCCCCCCTAAGCCCATCACTATTCATGTTTGGTAGGTTTTTCTTTAAGTGGGTTTTAAATAAAGAAATAGAAAGATTTATGGTTTGCAATTTACATGCTTGGGATTTAGACCGAAAATGAGTCTCCCTTCCGAAAATGCCCTGCAAGGCCACTCACAGTTGTACTGGGTCCTGCCCCAGCCCGTGGTGGCGCAGATGGAACCCGGAGGAAAGCCGGTCTTGGCCCCGGGCAGGCACACAGGGGAAACGGTGCTGGAGAGCAGGGCGGGCGTGGCCAGCTTCAGCAGGGCGATGTCGTTGTTAGTCCTAGTCCTGTCCCACAGCGGGTGTTCAAAAACCTGGGGAGACGTGGCGGGGGCTGGGCAGAGCTCAGAGGGAGGCCTCGGGGGGTTGATGTGGGGCGGGGACAGAGGTCTGGAGACGCAGAGGGCGCAGCGCCAGGCTGGCGGTCGTTGCAAAAGGAGCACAGATGGAGCTGCACAGACAAAATCTCTGGAAACTGGCATTTGACACACCGGTGATATTTAGTTTTTGTATTTTTGTGCTTCACTGAGCAAAATTTCATCCTACCATCCGAAGCAGCCTTCCGTATTTGTAAAGGAGCTTTCTCCCTTGGGAAAGAAGGCTCTGGACTGAGAGGTGCAGGGGTGAGGCCGAGCGGGTCGGCCAGGGCCGTCCGCGCCCGCACACCCGGCCCACCTTGCCCTCCCTCGTCCCAGGGCCCGGGCGCAGCCCCCCAGCCCCCGGCAGTACCTCCGCGATCCTCAACACCTGGACAGTCCGGCCATCAGAGCCGTGGTCAGACACGCCAGCCACCACTCGGTGGCTCTTCCTGGGGAGAGAAGAGGTGGCGGAAGGGGCTCGCGGGTCCTCACGGGTCCTCACGGGTGCCGGGTGAAGGAAGCCCCGGCCGAGCCCCTCACTCCCATGGGGACCCGGGGGCCTGGCCTCCCAGCTGTACGGTGAAGGCACAGGACTGGAGCTGCTCTCTGGGACCACGCGGGGGTCCAAGGTGGCGGGGGTACAGGGGTGGGGATTTTTCCTGCAGGTCATGGCTGGAGGTGGGATCAGCTTCTTCCCCACCTGCTGTCGGCCTCAGACCCTTCCCGCTAGGGTGCAGTGCCTGCGACAGGGCTTGGGGAGGGAGTGAGGGCTGTTCCCTGACTCCCAGGGGGCCCCTGCTGCCCAAGCCCTGGCCTCACCTGACCCTGCAGTGGGCAGCCGTGAGCACCCAGTCCTGGCTGATGAGGGAGCCCCCGCAGAAGTGTAAGCCGGAGACAGTCTGGGGAGAGGGGAGTGGGAAAGTCAGCCTCGCCGCTCCTGCCTGACCCCTCCCAGTCCCAACTCGCCCCCTCCTCAGTTTCCCCCTCACCTGCAAGGACACCTGCCAGGGCCAGGAGCTGGGCACAGCGTCCTCCCCATTGACGATCCGGGACAGGCCACTCAGCACGGGGTGGATGGCAGGGACCCCGCAGCCTGGGGGCCAGGGCCAGAGTAGCTAGTGAGTGGATGGGGCCCGGGCTGGGGGGCAGGGGAGAAGACCCGGCACTTCCAGGCCTCTATGGCCACCTAGCACCCAGCCCCTCCTAACCCAGCCAGCAGCTGCCCCGATGCCCTTGTAGAGGCTCCCAGAGGCTGGGGCGTCTGGAGTTGGGGCCCAGAGCTAGAAGCCTGGGTCCAGAGACTCCCTATGTAGCCAGCTCCCCAACGCACTGTGTGCCCCGAGAAGAGCCTCCATCCCACTCCAAACCCAGGGTCCTGGGTTGTGGGGCTGGGATGTCCTGCTCGAGTCCCCTGTGCTCTCACGGCCCCCTGAGTCTGCGGGAGGAGCAGGTCAGGGTCGGAGTGTTACCCAACCAGAACAGCACCAATCCAGGAGGCTGCCCGAGTCAGGAGGACAGAAGGGGCAGGGCCAAAGGGACGGGCCTGGGAGACGTTCCCGAGGCAGAAGTCCTGCGGCTCGGGAACGGGTGTGGATGCTGGAGGAGCCCGAACAACCCCCCCTGCTTCTGAGCCAATGGAGGAGGCCAAGACGAGGCAGGTCCAGCATGACCTGTGGAGTCTGAGGGGCCCGAGGGACCTCTAGGCGGAGCAGGAGTAGGGAGCCCAGAGGAGGCGCCCAGAGAGGCTGAGAGGGGAGCCAGCGGGGCTGACAGGGGTCAGGCGGGGCAGGTGAGGAGAGGTGCGATGAATTGGCCCTCCAGGTCCCAGCTTGTGGGGTGCGGGGCTGGGAGTGGGAGAGGCTTGGCATGGGGCTTCCCCCACCGAACCTTGAGCTTACCGGAGCTGCTGCCAAAGAGGAGAAACCCAAGGACAGCCCAGAGAAAGGCCATGGCGTGTGGCTCAGGAGGTGGGATGGGGTCTGCCTGAAGGACCCCCGTTATATTCCCCCGGCCCACCAATTGCAGCCTGCCTCGCCATCCCCTTCCTTATCACGAGTCCCTGGGCTGAGAAGCACCTGGTTCCTGGGCAGGCCTGGGCGGCTGCTCCTGGGAAGGTTCCTTGAAACCACAGGTGTGCGCGGCCGGCAGCCGGACCATCCCCCAGCTACCCACTCCCTGCCCGTCCCCAGGCTGGGGCCCTGAGCACCCTGGGCAGGGCTTGGAGGGCCAGGCCCCTGCTGCTTCCCGGGGTGGGAGTGGGGAGCCAGGGGTGGGAGCCATGGTCCCGCGCCATCTCGTGGGAGCAAGACCAAAGATGGGCCCTCCAGGTACCTCCACCCTTTGTCCCAGTGAAGACGCAAGTTCAGGAGCAGAATGAAGTCTCAGGGGCCCCAACACAGGAGAGCGCATCATCAATGTGTCTTTTATTGGTTTATTGAGGCTTTGTGGGAGCAGGTCCGCAGGGACGGCAGGGTGGGGCTGGGGACTCAGTTGGCTTCCAGAATCTGCCGTACCCAGGGCATGAGCTCGGTGACGCGGGCGTACACGCCAGGACTGGAGGTGGAACAGGTGCCGCTGCCCCAGGACACGATCCCCACCAGGGTCCAGGCTCCGTCCTTCTGGCAGACCAGGGGGCCCCCAGAGTCGCCCTGCAGGGAGAGAGACGGGGGGCTTGGATCTGGCAGCCCAGGGTGCCTGGCCCAGGGGCCCCTGGACGTTGTTCCAGAGCCCCGTCCAGGGCCTAGCAGCCCACAGACACGCGGCACATGCCTATTGGAGGGATTATGAAAGAAGCTGCAGCAGCTCCTTGTGTGGTTTGTGCCCCTGAAAGCCTGGGCCACCGCCTGGGGCCTGTGATAGATGCCTAATAAAGCTGGTTTGATGGCTAGGGAGGAAGCACAGGTGGTGCCGACCCGGCCGCGGAGCCAGACCGCTCTGGAGACCTCTGGGTGCCATGGGCCGCTCCCCAAGCTGCACCCGGCACTGCTGCACGGGTCAGGCGGAGGGGGCACTCGCTCAGACACTGACTACAGTGGAGTTTTGCAATAGCGCGGTTTCAAGACCAGAGCCCTCTGCTCTGGCGTCTCTCTGCTGAGGTCACTGGTGATCGGCCAGGAGAACTAAGCGTTTTTACAACTCCCCAAGCAGGAATTCTAGGGAGAGAGTGTCAGGGCGTCCAAAGAGGTCTGTGTGTGGCTTCTCCCTCCTCTTTCTGGCCAAGCCCCTGACCTGGGCCTTTGCCAGAACCCACGCGAGGCCGGGAGGGGAGGGCCCCGGGGGGAGTCCAAGAGGCCATACCATGCAGGAGGACACGCCACTGGCCCCGGCGCAGACCATGAGGTTGGTGATCTTGTTACCCCAGAACTTCTTGCACTCGGTGTTAGACAGGAGGGGCAGGGCCGCCTGCTGAAGCCTGTCCGGGGTGTTGGCATCTGGAAGGGCGGGGGGGTGGTCAGTGGCCGCAGCCCAGCCCCCCACCTCCCACCCACCCGGCTGCAGGGCGCTTACTGGTGTGTTTGGTCAGGCCCCAGCCGGTGGTGGCGCACAGGGTCCCCGCAGGGAAGTCGTCGTTCTCATTGGGCAGGCACACAGGGGACACGGTCTGGGAGAACTGGGCGGGTGTGGCCAGCTTCAGCAGGGTGATGTCGTTGTTGACGGTGAACATGTTGAACTTGGGGTTCTTGAAGACCTGTGGGGGCAGGGGCAGACGGCTGAGGTTGGGGTCCGGGACGAGGCTGACGTGGGGCTGAACCAGGGTGCTGGGCTGCCCCAGATCACCCCGGTGCTTCTGTCTGCGCGATGGCCTCTTCAACTTGGCAGCTCCTGCTGTGGCCCCAGGAGCCCGAGGCCAGGCCCAGGACACCCTGCTTTCTACTTTGCTCCGTCACGATGGGGTACCAGGGTGGTTGGGAGCAGCTGGGGGTGTCCAAGTCTTAGCCTGGGCGCCACACTCCCGAGGGCGCCACAACCCCTCCACCCCCCGGGTCACACCTGGACTCCAGGCCACCGTACCTTGGCAATCTTCAGCACTTGGATGTTCTCAGCATCGGAGCCCTGGTCAAACTCCCCAGCCACGACCTGGTGGGAGGTTCTGGAGAGGGCCCGAGAAAGAAGGGGGACCGTGCTATGAGGCAGTAGGCACACGCAGGGGTGCAGGCTGCACGTGTTAGCGTGTATACCTTTGATCCAGAGATGGGAGCTCAAAATATCAGTAACTGCCCTTGAAACACCTGTACCTACAGCCCGCCGGGTGTTTCCTTCCTGGGGACCCTTGGGAGACCAGCACCAGTTGGGTTTTCTACGCGTTCCCAAACAAAGAAACTGAGGCACAAGGAGTTAAAGGTCCAGCCCTCAGTGCTAAGAGTCTCCTCCTCAGCAAGGGGTTTCTTGGGGACCCCGGGTCCTCACCTGACCCCGCAGTGGGCGGCAGTGACCACCCAGTCCTCGCTGATGAGGGAGCCCCCGCAGAAGTGGAAACCAGTGCTGTCCTGGAGGAAGATGAGGAGGGGTCTGTGTCGGCTGGACACCAGCAGCCCCCCAGGCTGGCCCCAACTGGGCCAGTAGGCCAGTGTGTCCCCCACTCGGGCAGAACCCCCCCCTCACCTGCAGGGACACCTGCCAGGGCCAGGAGCCCGGGACAGCGTCCTCCCCATTGACGATCCTGGACAGGCCACTCAGCACGGGGTGGATGGCAGGAACCCCACAGCCTGGAGTGGGAGTATGAGGTAAGGGTTGGGGTCCAGGCCTCCCCGCCCGGGTCCCACTCTCCTAGGAACCCCCAGGGACAACTCAGTCTGACGTGTGCTTCAGCCCAGACGAGCCCAGCAGGTTGGCTGCGAGGTAGGGGCCTGGGCGGAGCACCGGCTGGAGGCAGGGCTCTGGGGGTGCGGACCCAGCCCCACACTGCCTAGCCTTACGTTCTAAGCATCTTTCCATCTGCACAGAGGGGATCATACAGCTGCTAACCTCACAGAGTTCAATATGGATCCAAGAAGACGGGGCGCCTGGGTGGCCCAGTCTGTTGAAGGTCTGACTCTCGATTTCGGCTCAGGTGGTGATCTTGGGGTCCTGAGATCGGGTCCCGTGTCTGGCTCTATGCTCAGAGTAGTCTGCTTTGCTCTCTCTCTCTCTCTCCCTCTCCCTCTGCCCCTTCCCTCGCTCATCTTTCTCTCTCAAGTAAAGAAATAAATTCTTAAAAAAAAGGCTGCAAGAAGACTGAGCAGGCAGCGTAGGCTCTGCGAACGCAAGTAGAAAAGTGCTGGGTTCGAGGGTCCCAAATGGCGGCTGGAGGCCAGGCCGTGCCTGCCCGGCTGCTCAGCCTCTGAGCCTGACTGGGAGCCGCTAGCTGTTCAGAGAATTTTCACTCCCTCTGGACTTGGTCTCCCTGTCCTCCTGGGGGCCTTGCCCTGGCTTGTCTGGTCTCATCCTGGTCCCATCGTGGCGATGGGGCTGGTGAGGCTCAGAGGGGGAGAGAGCCCCGCTCAGGCCCACAGCACCGTGTGCAGGGACCCTGTTGCCCCTTCTGGCTCCGGGGTTGAAGGGGAACAGAGACATTCCTCTTGGCCTCTGCTTGCCCAAACTCACCGAAGGCTGTGCCCAGGAGGGCGCAGCAGGAGAGAAGCCAGAGGAAGACCATGGTGCCGCAGTCAGAAAGATGTAGGGTGTCTGCCCGGGGAGCTTCCCATTATATCCCCGTGCACCAAGCTGTTATCTTCAAACCTTGAGGTGGCAATCCCTTTCCTGGGCATGTGCCCAAGGAGGTAGAATGTGCCAGAGCAGGGCTGGCATCGGGGTGTGTGATGGTAGCAGCTGCGGCCCATGGTTCTGCTTGGGTCTGGGTCAAGGGCAAAGGTGGAATCACACAAGGTAGCCACGGGGAAGGGCTCAGAAAACTTGGGCTTCCTCTTCCAGTAAGGGACTTCGGGACAGCAGCCAGGCCTGGGCAGGGTTTGAGCCCCAGCCTATTCTCTCATGAGCTGAAGAACCTTGGACAAGTAATTGAGTTGGTCTGTCAGTCATTCCAAACCCCTGGGCAATGTGGTCAAGGAGGGAGGAGGTGTGGGGACCAAGGCATAGCTGGCCAGGGCTGAGGATGTTCTCTTGGCCTTGGGGATGGCCGTTCAGTATCTGGCGGTCACTTGGGCATGGCTCAGAGGGGCAGGCCACCCACTGCCTGTTCATAAAAGGCCGGATCTCTTCACCCAGATGCCATGGACCCCTGGAATCGAGCATGTGGCCTCAGCTGGTGGAGGCTGGATCAGGCAGGAAATGGGGGTTGGGAGGCAGGCAAGGAGGTCTGCTTCTGGCTTGGGTGACGGGGTGGACAGTGGGGTCCTTGCTCAGCACTTGAGAACTCGAGGAAGGAGAAATTTGAGGGTGAGGCTGCCAGGCACAGCTTGAGCCCCACAAAACACACAAGGAAAATGGTATCTCGTGGCTTTTAATTTCCATTGCACTGATGGTAGGGCGCTCCGCAGTACAGGTCTCTGCACAGAAGAGCTGTGCAGACTTGGGCAGGTTATGTGCCCTCTCTGGTTTTGTTTCTAAGTATGTAAAATGGGGATGCTTTGTCCATGTTAGGAAAGGGCATGACCCATCCTCCTCTAGGACCCGGCCTAATGCACAATCCATGCTGCTTGGTCCTCTGTACTCCTTCCTGAAATCCGTGCCCTTTCTGCATTCTAGAAGACTGTCTGATAACAGCGAGGGGGGGCCACACAGTGTCAGGTGGGAGAGCCACACAGTGTCAGGTGGGAGAGCAGGGCACCAAACACGAGGCAGAGACCATGCTATCCATGCAAGCCCATTCATCCTCTCCAGCCTAGCTTACCAGGCCCAGGGCGGGCTGGAGCAAAAGAAACACAAATTTCTCCTGCTTTTTAGAAGCATACATGGGGAAAGCAGTGGGAGAATTTAGTGAAAAGAGTGAAAAAATAAAAGTAAAATGTACATTCCTACGAGCTAAGGAGTGATCATGACTAATAGTAAGGCAGGAGGGCCTCACCCAGAGGGGACATTTCAGTTACGGAAGAAGGCGAAGTGCGTCAAGCACAGCTCCGGGACTGCGCCCAGGCCGAGGCAAGAGCAACAGTGACGTGTGGCGCTCAAGAGGCCGAGGGCACTGATTAGTCCGGAAAGCAGGAGGCCAGGGCAGAAAGGCCAGGGGGGCCGACCGAGGAGGGCCCTGGTGGAGACACGGTCGGGAGCGGGTGGCCATGATGCTGCGGACGCCGGAAGCGTCGTTCCACTTGACAGTGGCAACCTCCAGCAGCGAGGCGGCAGCGGCCACAGGGCCGGCGGGATCCCCAGGTGGCAGGGGCGCGGCGGGTGGGGGCGGGGCCGCGGCCTTGGAGCGCCGGGCCCCGCCCCCCCGCCCCCCTCGCGCGGGGCGGCGGAGGTCTGGGAACGCGCGCAGCTGCAGGTGGGGGCGGGGGGGCGGGCCGCACGTGCACGCACGGCTGCCGGGGGCGGGGCCCGCGGCCCTCAGCGCGCCCCGCCGCGAGCGCGGAGCCCGAGGAATGACCCGTTGGCTCGCGTCCTTCCCTTCCCTTTAGGACGCCGGGCTCCGCCGCCCCCGCGCGGTTAGGCCTGGGCCAGGCAGCCAGTCGTCAGGGTCCCAGGACGAGCCTCCGGGTCTCTGGACCCGGTTGTTCAGCCAATGAAGCTGACCGTATCGAGTGTTTTCCTGGCTTCCATTGTTCGCTGCTATTTTTAACTTCTCACCCTGGGGTTTGGAGCCGTGCGTCCTGGGCTCCTGGAGCGCACCCATCTCCGCTCCTGCACGAGAAGGTAGGGCCGTGTTTGGGGGTTGCGTGCCACCTCAGAAAAGCTTAACTGTGCCCTGGTTACCTCGCTGCGAGCACGTCGCAGCTGGTGTGTTTGGCGGCCGGTACTGAAAGCGATTCCACGGCAGGGGGGAGCGGGGGGGGGGTGGGGGCTCCGGATGAGCCGCTCCGCGTGCTCCCTGGGAACCAACAGCATGGGACCGGCCTTCCCAGGGCAGCCTGTGCTTGGCTGGGGACAGCGGGCCCTGAGCCAGACCTGCCCGGCTGCCTCCTGGGATTTGGCCTCAGGTGCGGGGGGAGGGTGTCCAGGTCCTGCCCGGCGGGGACAAGTCGAAGACTGTGCTATTCCTCGAGGCCACAACTCAGATGTCATTTTCCTTAGGGGAAGGGGCCTCTCTTCTTAAGGTCCTGCCTCTCAGGAGGTCAAATCCCAGACTCTCCATTTTATTAAAAATAACATATTTTTATCAATATGAAGTATAATTTACATGTGATGAGATGCACAGGTCTTAAGCGAACAGGGGGACGAATAGATACACACACACACACACACACACACACACACACGCCATAGTGTAACAAACACCGCAATCAGGATAGAAAATAACGCCGTCATACCAGAAAGTTCCCTCATGCCTCTTTCCAGCTACCCCTCCTCTGAGGCAACCAGCAGCCACTGTTCCGATTTCTTTCACCACAGATTAGTTTTGCCTGTTCTAGAAATTGATATACACGGAGCCGTACCGCATGTTGTCTTTTATCTGGATTCTTTTCACTCAGCCAAATGGTGATTCACTTGTGTTCTTGGCCGGAAATGCAGGTCATGTTAGCTGCACCTCGGGTTGGGGGGGAGCGTGGCCGCCCCGAGGGGAACAGGTGGGGGCTCTTCACTCAGCTTGCTGTCCTTGGCGAGGCCCCTTCACTGGCCTCCAGCACAGACTCGAAGTCAGGCAGGGGGAAGGGAAAGCTTTGTCGTGGAAAAAGCTGGTTGCTGCACCTGGTGGGGCAGAGCTCTGTTTTCCGTGGTCTGGCTCTCATCGGTTTGTTTCTTCAGTCTCTCACCTTCCACTTAAGTTTAAGGGTGAAAGGTGTGGGTACAGGGAAATGGAAAGGACCGACTCTTGCTATGGGCCCTGGGGGGGGGGTGTCGGGGGGTGGGGTAGGTTCTGCAGAGAACTAGCTCTGCCTCAGAAGGCAGCAGCCCCCCGTCCGCACACAGCTTTTGTGCAGAGGGAGACTGGCTCCCTCGGGCGGGGGACGGGAGCACCCGTGTTGGCAGGGGGTGGGGGGTTCGCAGAGATTTGGGGATTCAGAGTTCTCCAGCCTTGCTCTGTCTGCCTAAAGTACCCCACTCCTTCCCCACCAGCTCCTTACCTGATGGGGTTGAGCCTCAGGCCCTGCAAGCCCCCAAGCCCTAAGTCAGGCTCCAGGCTCGTCCATGGCCATATGGTGTAAATCACGGCCATACAATTCAGCCATTTCAAGTGGATGAAGCAGTGGTTTTGGGTTTATTACATTCGTTTTTAAAAATTGTAAAATATATAGAACATGAAATTTGCCATTTACACCATTTTTAAGTGTACAGTTCAGCAGCATTAATTATGTTCCTGATTTGCACAACCATGGCCCCTATTCCCAAAACGTTTTCATCATCTCAAGTGTGTCCCTTGAATGATAATGCCAATTTTCCTCTCCCCCAGCCCTGGTAACCTCAAATTTAATGTATGTCTTTATGGACTTGCCTATTATGGATGTCTCACGGAAATGGACTTGTGCAGTGGGTGGGCCACTGGGACTGGCTTCTGTCTCTGACTGTAATGTTTTCGAGATTGACCCGTGTTGTAGGATATATCAGTACTCCTTTTTCATGGCTGAGTGATATTCCATCACATGGCTGTGCTCAGTTTGTTTACCCATTTGTCCCCTGATGGACATTTGGGTTGTTTCCACCTTTTGGCTGTTGTGAATATTGGCTTACAAGTATCTGTATGAATCCCTGCTCTCATTTTTTGGGGGGAAATATATACACCTAGGAGTGAAATTGCTGGATCCTTGCCACATCCCTTTTAAAAAAAATCATAGCCATCATGGTAGGTGTGAAGTGGCATCTCACTGTGTGTGTTTTTTTCTTAATTTTCAAATTGTGGTAAAATGCAAATAACATAAAATTTGCCGCCTGAACCATTTTTGAGTGTACAGCTCAGTGGTAGTAGGTGCGTTCGCCTGTTGTACGCCCACCAGCACTTCCAGAACTCTCTTCATCTTGCTACACTGAAACTCTGCACCCGTGAAACTATAACCCTCCGTCGTCTCCCCCACCAGTCCTAGGCAACCGCCATTCTACTTGCTGTCCAGTGACCTCCTATAAATGGGATCATACAGTGTTTGCCTTTTCGTGACTGGCTTCTTTTACTGAGCCTGACACCCTCCAGGTTCGTCCATGCTGTAGCTTATGTTGGGACTTCCTTCCTTTTTCTGGCTGAGTAATATTCCCTTCTATACACGGAGCACCTTTTGTTTCTGGGCTCAGAAACCACATGTCTGTGGCTAGACATGTGGGTTACCCCCGTGTCCCAGATACTGTAGACAGTGTTGCTACAAACATGGGTGAACAAATAGCTCTTTGGGAATCTGCTTTGACTTCTTCTGGGTGTACAACAAAGTAGAAATGCTAGATCCTGGGGTAAATCTGTTTTTAATTTTTTGAGGAACTGACTGTGCAAGGGATCCCATTTTTCCACATCCGTTCTCCTATTTCCTAGTTGTTATTGTTTGGTTTTGGCTCCTATTTGCCATCCTGTATGGCTACGAGCTGCATCTCACTGGTTTCCATGTACATCTCCCTGATGACTGGTGGTTTTCATCAGCTTCCTGTGTGCTCCTGGACATTGGTCCAACTTCCCAGGATTTATGGTCATCGCTGACCCTGGAGGGACTTGGAGCCACAGCCACCTGCCTCCCAGGGCCTGTTTCCACCTGCCCTTCAGCTTCTGCCACCGCCAGTGCTAACTGGTGATGCCACAGCCTCACTCTATGGGCCAGCGGGGTCTCCTCTTCCCTGACAAATGGGTTACCAATGGGCTTCTCCAGTCTGTGAGCAAGGCCTTCCCAGAACCCCATGTTCAGTGGGCCTGGGGACACAGCCACTACATCAGTCACGGTCTTGGGGGACAACAGGTGGCACCCTCAAAGTTGGGTTGAGGTGAATTTAAATGAAGGGAGCTTGACAAAGGTGTGGGCAGGGATTAGGGAAAACACACAAGGCTAGTGAGGTGCCCAGGGCTCTGGTCACAGGAGCTTCTCACGGAGCTGGCAACGGCAGGTGCCGCTCGGCCGCTCGGGGAGGCCGCGGTCCCAATTCGGGGTCTCAGGGTAGCGTCCCTCAGGCCGAGCGGCACATGCACACGACACCCTGGGGCACAGGAGGGCGGGGCTGGCTTCTCCGCAGCCCCCTCGCCCTACCCGACCCGCGGACTCTAGCGAGGGCCTCTCCACTGAGAGCTGGGGCAGGCTGACGCTCCACAGGAGCCCCCTGTGTGGACGAGAAGGAGGAACGGCTCAGGCAGGCAACGAGGGCGCCACGCTGCACCCGGGGAGGGCTCACCTCATGACCTGGTTTGCTGTCAAAGTAGGACACGCGGCAGCAGTTGGGAATGGCCACGAACTCGGGGCTCCGAGCCTCACCGGCACTCGTCTCTGCAACTGGGGAAGCTCTCCCTGCCTTTCCAGAAGATTCCTCCTATACTCCAGTGGGCCAGGAGTTTACTTTTGCAACAGACCGGGAGAGCCAGAAACTCCTTCTGCTTTCTGCTCTGGAAAAGTCAAAATACAATTGGCTTGGCTACCCGTTTGGAATGAGCGAAGAAAAAAAAAAAAAAGAAGAAAACCCCAGCGAATGTAAACGATCCTGACCTGGACCTTAAATTTGGACTCCTCACACTTGCAGCCAAGGCGGACACTCAGTTGGGACCCCTGGGGTCAGGGGCACAGGGAGATCAAAAAGCTTCAGACCCGGTGGCTCTCTACGTCCCTGAAAATGTGGCTGCATCAGCCCTGCCCCAGAGATGGGGTCCCTCCAGGAGCCTGCCCCACCCGTGGCCTGTCCCCACTGGTCAGAGCCCCTGAACACCCCCAGGGAAGCATTTTGAACAAACCCCATGCCGAGCACACACAGATCAAGACAGAACCTACAGGCCGCTAGAGTTCTGATCAGGAGCAGTGACCCCGTGCTGCTCACTCTGGCCAGCCTTTCCCAGGGTGACGCGGCCCTGGGGAGCACAGTGCCTGGAGGCCTCAAGAGGAGACCCCTCTGGCCACTCCAGCTTCCTCGACAAACCGGCTCAGGGCTGAAGCCCAGAGCACGTTCCAGAACCGCAGCACTCTCCTTTCCCTGCCTGGGCGATGGGACTCACGACATCATATTCCTGTCCCTTCAGTGTTTGACTCTGTCACTAGGCTCCGTGCCTCATGAGGACAGGGGCTCCACGCTCTGTGTGCGTGGGAGCGCCCAGCGTCTACACCAGGGTCTGCTGAGAGGTCACTGGGCCCCTACTTCTGGCAAATGCGTCACCATCCTATTACCTACCCCTGCCTGCCTTTTCTCAGTGTTCTGGGATCATCAACATCGTTTTTGTTCTGGCTCCCTGTGGGTCATTTGGGGGCGTGGAACCAGTGCCCCATTTTAGGGGACAGGGAGCTGTCTACAGTGACTAGTTCCTTACGCTGTGAGTTACCAAAGAAAGACGGAGTTGAGCTCAGGGCTGGGTGCACGACGGTCTGTCAATATGCTCGCCCACCTAGAACCTGCTCGTGGCCTCCGTGGGGGCGGCGGGCATGCTCAGGAGCTGCCTGGCTGGCCTGGTTTGAAGGGGACCCCGTGATGACCTGGAACACCTGTAGAATACTTCTAGATGACATTGCACTGAAAATGCTCTTCGTTGAGCACCTGCCGCCTACGTTCAGTGCCCTGGGGGCCTCCTGGTGACTTTCTTCAAACCCCATGGTGGGATTGCCTATGGTTAGGAGCTGGGATTGCTCCACGTTGCCCTGGCAGCTGCTGGTCCTTGCGTCTGGGACTGGCTAACGGCTGTGTGGAGCTGGGCTCTGCGGGGCCCAAGCTCCTGGCCGGGGTGCCGACGCCACCCACTCAGCCTTCGGGATGCCAGGCGTTGCCAAGTCTTAGGCGTGATGATGCATCAGACCAGCTGCCTTTTCCCAGGAGCTGGGGTTTCCCGGGCTGAGAGCCTGGCCTGGCTGTACTTGGGGCTTGACCCCCCCCCCACTTATCGCTCAAGGTCCTTTGATAACAGGGTGGGTGGATCTCGGGCTTCTCTGGCTGGGCAGGACCAGAGGGGCTGGGCAGGGCGTGGGGTGGCCCAGGAGACTTAAAAGCAGGGTCCCCAGTGTGGTTGTCCCATATCATCCTGACGGCAGCAACATGGCCTTTCTCTGGCTTCTCTCCTGCTTCGCCCTTGTGGGGGCTGCCTTCGGTCGTGAGTATCGGGCCCCCAGGGGTGGGCCTGCCAGGCCTGGAGCAGGCTGAGGAGGAGGGCTGAGCCCTCAGTGGCTCTGTTGCCGGCCCCACGGAAGGAGTGGGAGGGGCTCGGTCCAGGGCAAGCCCTGGGGCCTGGCCACGAGGGAGTGTGGAGGTCTCTTCCCTGCACCCGCGGGCATCTCCCCAGAGGCTGCAGGGAACACCTGCACTCTCTGGGGCTCTCTGAGCACCTCCCTCTGAGCCAGGAGGGTGCCCGAGCCCAGTCTGGGTCCCCGCCGAGTCCTGCGGGCCCCAGGTGTGGCTCGGGCAGGGGTGCTGTGAGCAGAAGAGGGGTGCAGTCGCGGGAGACTCTCAGTGTCTCTCCTCGGATTTTCATCTATTGTGCCAGGCACTGGTGAGGTCCTTTATTTTCCACTAAAAAAGAAGAAGAAATGGTAAAAAGTATAGGAAATAATATGACAACCATGTATCTACCATCAGTGTTTTGCAAGTATTACTTTTTATTTTTAAAAATTATTTATTTATTTATTTATTTAATAAGATTTTTATTTATTTATTTGAGAGAGAGTGAGAGCATGAGAGGAGCAAAGGTCAGAGAGAAGAGCAAAGGTCAGAGAGAGAAGCAGACTCCCTGTGGAGCTGGGAGCCTGATGTGGGACTTGATCCCGGGACTCCAGGATCATGACCTGGGCCAAAGGCAGTTGCTTAACCAGCTGAGCCACCCAGGTGCCCAAGTATTACTTTTTAAAACATAAAATAGATTCAGCTCAAGCCATACTCTCCCTCCTAGCCTCGTGGAAGGTGAGCCCGATTCCAAGCTTGCCGTGTCTCATTCTGGGTGGGTTTTTACCAATTTACTACATACTTAGAAATCCAAAGACTCTCTACCAAATGTGTACAAACTTCCACACACAGTATTATAACGCTACATCAATTTTAAAGCATGCCCGGGGTACCCGGCTGGCGAAGTCCCTGGAGCTCCTGATCTCAGGGTGCAGAGTTCACGCCCCAAGCTGGGCATAGAGCTTACTTGGAAAAAAAAAAAAAGCAAAAAACCAGAGGGCTTTTCTGCGCCCATGCAGTGTTATAGATTTATCCCTGTTGGTGCGGATACCCATTCGCTGTAAAGTGGTTAGCTGTGTCAATTCACTTCACAGCCGAACTCTGCCCGGCCTAGTTCTAATGTCTTTGCTGTTATAGAGAAAGCAATTAGTATGCTGACATGTTTTGGCCAGAATCCCCTGTGTTGGGTTACCCAGGGGCAGCAGGGCAGGCGCTGGCCCGTGTGACCGCCGGGAGGGCTGCCTGGCGGTGGGGGCCGTGGGAGCCTCACTTTGCTTGCACAGGTGCCAAGAATTCCCCAGGTCCTCAGGGACCTATTAAGTACACCTGTCTTTTTTCCAGCATCTGGGACAGTTCAAGCCCTCATTTTCTGTTTTCCCCACGTGTCCTTGTATGGAGCAGAACCAAAGTCCTGTTTGTTTAAATAATTAAGAAATGTAAACTTTATGTATGAATAGTTCCCGAAAATCTCTGGAAAAGAAAATTCATTGTGGGCACCGCAGGGCGGAAGGCACCGTTGCCTACCTGCTTCAGCCCCCCCGCCGCCACCCGCGCACTTGGGGTCAGCCAATTTTAATTTCACTCCCCCATCCAACAGGTGAGTTTTGACCTGAGCGATGAGCCTTGTTTGCACCCCGGTTTCCCGAGGAACATGAGCCATGGAGATGCAGTGACTCTCAGGGCTCACAGCAAGAAGGCTGGGTGTCTAGCCCTGCAGGCTGA
Source organism: Procyon lotor (assembly GCA_028646535.1). Lineage (NCBI taxonomy): Eukaryota > Metazoa > Chordata > Mammalia > Carnivora > Procyonidae > Procyon > Procyon lotor. The sequence continues at coordinate 8,688,680 of CM053620.1, read as the reverse complement.
TTTGTCAGCCTGTTTTCTGCTCCTTCATCAGGAAGGCCCCGGGCAAGGCTGCATGAGTGGGGCGAGCAGGCCCCACTCATGGGCAATCCTCATGCCTAAAGGTTGAGGGGTGCAGCAGAAGTTGCGTGCGGGTGGGAGGAGTGTGGTGTGGGGTCCTGCACGGGCCTGGAAGAAACCAGAAGTCTTGCAGGTTGGCCCTGGTTCTCAGCCTTCTTCCCCTTCCTCCTGCCCCCGCCCCCAGACTGTGGGGTCCCCACCATCGAGCCTGTGCTGAGTGGCCTGTCCAGGATCGTCAATGGGGAAGATGCTGTCCCGGGCTCCTGGCCCTGGCAGGTGTCCCTGCAGGTGAGTGGGAGACACACTGGGGTATTAGCTAGGCCGGGGGCTGCTGGCATTGAGCCAGCACTGACCTCCCTGTCTTCCTCCAGGACGACACTGGTTTCCACTTCTGCGGGGGCTCCCTCATCAGTGAGGACTGGGTGGTCACTGCCGCCCACTGCGGGGTCAGGTGAGGCCTGGGCAGGCTCAGGGCTCTGCTTCTGCCTACATTTGGGGGTGAGGAGGGAGCAGGCCCACTCCCAGTCCTTAATTTCCATGTGGTGCCCTAGAACGTCTCACGTGGTCGTGGCTGGGGAGTTCAACCAGCGCTCAGATGAGGAGAGCATCCAGGTCCTGAAGATTGCCAAGGTACGCCCGAGCCCAGTGCCACTGGCCTGGGGCGCTCAGCCGAGGGGGTGGGGGCAGGAGCAGGAAGGCCAGGATCCTTGGGCTGCTGGAGACGCAGAGCCCAGCACGGATGGGGCTGCCCTCTGAATTCCCATTGCAGGCTCCTGGGGGTCTGTTTCCTGCACGGGGGCCGCCAGAGACAGAGCTCATCTCCTTGCAACCTGCAGATTGCCAGCCAATCCGAGGGCCTAATTTTGTTGTTTCGGCTCTGCCCTATAGGTTTTCAAGAACCCCAAGTTCAGCATGCTCACTGTCCGCAATGACATCACCCTGCTGAAGCTGGCTTCGCCCGCCCGCTTCTCCCAGACAGTGTCCCCTGTGTGCCTGCCGGAGGTGACGGACGAATTTCCCCCTGGTTTGCTGTGCGCCACCACTGGCTGGGGAAAGACCAAGTACAATGGTGAGTACGACCCGGCGTTTCCACCCAGCAGACGGGTCTGCACTTGGGGCGGCCTGAGTGAGCCGCGGGAGTCTCCGGGGGCACCTCTGTGCCCTTTTTTTTTCTTGTCTAAATTGCAACACAGCTGTAAATATTTCCGTTTCTTTATTTAAAACCCTCCTAAAGGAAAACCTACCAAACATGAATAGAGATGGGCTTAGGGGCGCCTGGGTGGCTCAGTCGGTTGGGCATCTGCCTTTGGCTCCGGTCATGATTCCAGTGTCCTGGGATCAAGCCTCGCATTTGGCTCCCTGCTCAGCAGGGGGTCTGCGTCTCCCTCTCCCTGCTGCTCCCCTGCTTTGTTCTCTCTTTCAAAAAAAAAAAAAAAAAAAGATAAAATCTTAAAAAAAAGAAAGAAAAAGATGAGCTTAAGCACTCCTTAGCTGAAGACTACCTTGCGGAGAAACACCCAAGTACCGGCAAGCATTGCCCTCACTGGCTTACACCAGGCTCGACATGCCCCATTTCCGCCAGACTTTTCTTCAGACTTGAGGCCTGCGGCTGTGTGTGCAGCTGGCCACGGGGTGTGGGCCGGGAAGGCGACGTCCCGGTGTGCTTCGGGGCCCC
>CM053620.1:8668333-8686448 GCA_028646535.1 Procyon lotor | reverse complement strand
GGTGCTCACAGCAGTTGGGCAGGGTGTGTGCCCTGTGTTAACAGAATTTCCCCAGGCCAGCGCGCTCAGAGTGGGCAAGTCCTCCGGAGAACTCACCTGTGGGAGGCAAAGCTACCAGATTAGGTAGCTAATGTCTGTGGCCTCCCACAGCTTTATGGTGGGGATGGGGGAGGAAAAGGGTGACTGGCAGCTCCTCTGTTCCTAGAGAAGTCCCCCAACACCCTCTGAAATCACTATAAACTGATCTCCTTCCTGTTGTATGAGCTGTGGCATCTGCGTGGCCTGTCTTTGGGCTGTTGTCTCTTTAAGGGTGGGACCCAGCAATCACTCGCCCTTCTAGCTCACCCCAAGCTGAGTCATCTGACTTTTAAAGCTCCAGGCTCCAAGTCTCCCTGGATATACAAATCCATGGAATTCAGCCCCTTTGGTTTTTAAGGCCAGAGAAACCAGATGTTTTGCCCGTGTGGGCTCCCTGGTGCTTTCGCCTCCCTACGACGACCCAGTTCCTTTCGGCCTGTGGGCAGCTCCCAACCACTGTTTCTGCTTTTCCTAACTGCTCCGATAGGGCTTTTTCTCTACATTTAGTAGCGGAGCTTGTTCTGCCAGTCTTTGGATAGCTCTCTGGTTTATTTACTTGGCTGTAAGCGATATCTAGTTGTAAACGTGGGATGAGTTGAGCTTGGGGTCCTCCTATTCTGCCAACTTGCACTCCCTCTTTGATGAAAATATTCAATTTCAAAATTTTATCCTGTCCTCAGGTAATACAACTGTGATCTTAGAGTAGGCTGGAATACTAAGCTTATTTTTAGAAGATAAAAAAAACCCCCACATATCCTATATTTGCTATGACTAAAAAAACCTGTTCAAGCAAATAATTTTCTGTGGAAATCATGGAAGAGGCTTTTCAAAATGACTACTAAAATAATTATTACCTTTTTTGAGCTTTTGTAACCATAATGCTACTATGAAAGTAAAGTGAAAAAAATATGGCAAAAGCAATAATCATTTATGCTTCTAGTAATCACTCTAACAAAGATTTTACTGATGGGACAAATTGGTTTAGAAAGTAGCTGGTTTGTCAATCTCATTATCATTGCCATTATTATAACAACAGAGCATGCCCTAAATACTAAATATGGCACACGGTGGGTGGAGGAAACATACTCTGAATGATGCAAAATGACTCTTCTAACACCTTTGGTCATAATCATGGGCAGGCATATTTGAGTCTAGCTCAAAGCAAGAAGTGCGTCCTAGCTTTTAGCTATCAGAGGACAATGTAGGCTCTCTTTGAGTTGGGTAATTCTCTGGTGTTTCGGAGTGTAAAAAGAGCATGGATGACAGCTAGCTTTGTTTTAGAATCGATTCAACCGTTTGGAATGGCAATGGGTTAGGTGACCTGAAAAAAAAAATCTCTTCCAATGTTGATATTCTATGATTCTAGCCTTATTGGGAAAGCAATTCATAGATTTGTCCCTGTACCTTAGGACTTTATACTTTACAGCAGACACAAGAGAGATGTACATCTGGATTTGTTCACCCGGAGAACCTAATATGTTTTCGTCAACGCCTGGGTGGTTGTGCTGCTGATTTGTACAACACCAGCAAATAAAAATCAAGACTCGTTCTATCTCAGTCTCCTGCCACAGTCCATGGGTACTGTGTACATGGCTGCTTTGTTACTGTAAGTGTAAGTTGGGGAGGGAGAGGCTTAGAGGTTCTGCCTGTGGTAGTAAGAGGCAGGAAGTTAGAGTCAGGGCATTGATGGTGGCATGAGTATAGCCATAAAACCCTGATCGCTCTCTCCTAGTCCTGATTAAACTGAATGTTGATGGGTTGATTACAGTCCCTTCTAAACTTCCAGGACATCTGTTGCCACCAAATGTTAGTGTCTCATAGGCATTACACAGTCATAAAAGATGGGAAACTTAAACTCTTCTTATTTTCTATCTGTGAAGAGCAAGTAAATTGTATCTTGAAGTTTTGTGCCTCCTACCTCTACTACATCATTAAATGCTGTCTTGGAAGGAGCCTTTATTCACTTGCCACCATTCTTAGAATACAATAGAGAGTCATTTATCTATAGGTCAAGGTTAATACTTTTAAAAAGTTCCACTCCTTTTAACCTCTTTTAAAGCCACTAACTGACAGCATGGTTGACCAATATGGTAGAAAGAGAGAGGATTTTTTTTCTTTCTTTTTTTTTTTTTTTAAAGATTTTTATTTATTTGACAGAGAGAAACACAGTGAGAGAGGGAACACAAGCAGAGGGAATGGTAGCAGGAGAAGCAGGCTTCCTGCCAAGCAGGGAGCCCAGTGTGGGGCTCGATCCCAGGACCCTGGGATCATGACCTGAGCCGAAGGCAGACGCCTAACGACTGAGCCACCGAGGCGCCCCAAGAGAGAGGATTTTAAAGGAAGGTGGATGTTGTTCAAACTCTATGTCCACCACTTACTAGACGTGGGACCTTTAGGGAGTTAGTCTTCCTGAGCGTCAGTGTCCTCACCTATAAAATAAGGACGCTAAAACATAGTTTATAGGATTGTTATACCTGACATACAGGCAGTAGTAAGAAAGTGGTATAGAATGTGGGATTTGTTGGAGGGATTTCACCTAAGACAACTCCAAGATCTCATTAAAGAGTTTATGTGCAGTTACAGCTTCTGCATTGGATGCTACAGCTTGAAGCCAGCGGAATTGGCAGGTAAGGAGAAAGATGGACAGGAAGCAGGGGCGAGGAGGCACGAACTGGAACTGCAGGGATGGGCCGGAGCCCTCAGGCATGAATTGGAACCCGCTGGGCTCTCTCAAGGCTTCCACATCGCCCACTTCAATGAGGTGGATGACCCTCAAGGCCAGTGGCACCCTTCATCACCAAGCGAAGGAGGTGCCTCTCCCCGAGTGGGAGAGACAGAAGGAGGGCACCTGGAGGTGTCTGGAGGAGTCGTGGACAGGTGACCTCACTCCCAGTTGCGTGGGCTGCCCCAGCGCCTGCTTCGGAGCCTTCTGAGTACAGAAGGAATGTGCTTGACTCCCTCCCCTTCCAATTCTCACGTAAAACGGCCCTTGTGGCCCACACGAGTCTAGAACCACACAGGAAGGGGGATTCTGGCAAACACACCTTGTGGTCAGCTAAGTCTCTATAGAACAAAGCCACCACAGTATGAACTGCTATCAAAAATGTCTTTCCAAGAAGTTCTCTTAATCATCCAGCCCATTCTCAGGCTTTTTACGCTCTTAGTGCTTCAAGCTCAACAGAGAAATTCTCTCTTTTCAGTGTATCTCTCTGTTAGCGGGTCTCAGCCAAGACGGTTTTGCTCTAAGGGGACAGTTGGGGATGTCGCGATGGCACCTAGTGGGTCGGGGTCAGGGATGCTAAGTGTCCTGTAATGCACGGAACAGCTCTCCCACAACAAAGAATCTTTCAGCTCAAAATGTCAGTAGTGCTCAGACTGAGAAACCCTGGTGAACATTTCCCTTCTTGCCCAACCCCGTGGCTTCTGAGGAAGAAGTACTTTCCAAAAATCAATTCCTTCACCTTTGCCTTTTGTTCACATCGCCTCTCATCCTTTAAGAACCCCACTCAGCCTCTTCTTTCTCCATTTTACAGCACAGATTTAACAGATTAAAACAATCACATTTGCTTTCCCCTTAGATCTTGCAAATTACGCCGCACTTACTACCTCTTTCTTTAATTAGCAAACTCTCTAATTGAATGAGTCATGTTGGTTACTCATTTCCTCCGTACCTCTAGCCGTCTGGTGTCTCTCAGCACAAGTTTTCTCTTTTAACTTAGTAATGAGCTTAATCTGGCCAAATTTGTGGATTTTTTTAAAGCAAAATTAATTGACTTTCCACTCAGTTTCATTCCCCTTCCTGTATATACTGTATTTAAATTCTCTCTTACCCCCTCCCCTCTCCGCAATCATCCCGTTAGTCTTCCATCTCCACTGTTATAACAGAACTTCTGTAGACACTCCCTCCAAGGATTTGCGGTTCCTAAATCCCATGGACGCTTCTCAGCCCTCTTCTTACTCACCTGCTCAGCAGAATTGGACATTTTTGATCGTTCCTTCACTGAACCAGTGTCTTCACTTGGCTTACCAGAACTCCACAATCTCCTGATTTTTCTCCTACCACATTCCTTCTCAGTCTCCTCTGTTCAGTATCTTCTCTTCTTCTAGACCTTTTAATTTTGAGGGCTCTCATGATTCTGTTTTTTAGCCTTTTCTATTTTATATTTACAGTCCGTTTCCAGATGATTTCCTCCAGTCATATCCATTAGATGGCATCTCTATACTGATAATCCCAAATGCTGTTGTCTGGACCTAGAAGCTGATCTCTGATCTCCCATATTCAATTCAATTATCTTTCCAAAATCTCTGCTTTTTATTTTTTTTTAAATGGAAATATCAGTCTATTACGCTAAAAACTGATCTGGTGTTTTCCTAGAAATTTATCTCAGGAAATGTCAACTCCATCCTTCCAGTTATCCAGACCCAATGCTTTGAAATAATCCCCAGCCTCTCTCTCTCTCACAAAATATGTACATTCAATCAGAAAATATTGTCAGTTCTGTCTTCAGCATATATCCAGAATCCATCCATTTTTCAGGACCCATAGTGGTGGACCACCACACATAATTCCTGGACCAATGCACCCTTCTTTTCACCTAGATTGCTCCAGTCCCCCAACTGTTGCTCCTCTTTGCTCATGCTTAATCTCTTGAGCACCGATAAAAGGTTCTCCAGCCTTCTTTCCTGAGTACGCTTTCATAACAGTGAATCTGATTTTAGTATCTTTTGCAATATGGACAGTCTGGGAATTTCCCAAATCATCAAGTCCTGGATTCTTTTTGCCTAATGATTCTTTCCTCAATTTGTCTCTTTCCTCTAGCATTTTAGCATAAACAGCAGGAAGAAACCAAGCTGCGTTTTCTGTGCTTGGCTTGGGAACCTCCTCAGCTAAATACCCAAATTCATCACTCGTAAGTTTTATTTCCCGTGAATTGTTAGGTCCCAGCTCAGTGAAGGGAGCTCTCTGTCACTATAGTACAAGGATTGCCTTCCCATTTTCCAGAAGCACATTTCTCATTTTCTTCTGAGCCCCTAGAGCAGCATCTTTAGTGGTCATATTGCTTCCAGTATTTTCCTGATGGCGATATAGCCGTTTTCTGAGATGATCCAAGCTTCTTGTATTGTGTTTCTCATTTCTTTCTGAGTGGTCCCCAGCATTGTCTTTAGTGTTTGTGTTTCTACCAATAGTCCATTTTAGTCCATTTAAAGCAATCTAGGCTTTCTCTCAAAATTCTACTAGCCATTGTCCATTACCAATTCCAAAGCCTTTTCCACAATTCTAGGTATTTGTTATAGAAGCACCCAACTTCTCAGTACCAAAATCTGTATTAGTTTTTGTTTTAAGATTTTATTTATTTATTTATTTGAGAGGGAGCGAGAGAACGAATGAGCAAGTGAGAGAGTGCAAGTAGGAGGAAGAGCAGAGGGAGAGGAACTAGCAGAATCTGGATGAGTGCAGAGCCCAATATGGGGCTCAATTCCATGACCTCCAAGATCATGACCTGAACTGAAATCAAGAGTCAGTCACCCGACTGACTGAGCCACCCAGGTGCACCTGTATTAGTTTTCTGTGGCAGCTATAACAAATTACCACAAACTTGGTGGCTTAAATTAAAGGTAATTTTTCCTCTTGTAGTTCTGGAGGCCAGACATCCAAAATCAGTATCGCTGGATCAAAGTCAAGGTGTTAGCAGGGCTATGCTCACTTTGGTGGCCTTAGGGGGGAATATTTCCTTCTGTCTTCTGGCTTTTTGTAGGATTTTTCCTCTTGTAGTTCTGGAGGCCAGACATCCAAAATCAGTATCGCTGGATCAAAGTCAAGGTGTTAGCAGGGCTATGCTCACTTTGGTAGCCTTAGGGGGGAATATATCCTTCTGTCTTCTGGCTTTTCGTAGGTACCAGGATCGCTGGGCTTGTGACCACATCACCCTGATCCTCAAATCTCTCTCTGCTCTTTCTCTGTATCACCTTCTCCTCTCAGGGTGTAGTATCTCATTCTGCTTCCCTTTTCCCTTTGGGTAAAGCCAATATTTGAACACAGGTGATCTATGATAACCCCCAGCCCAGCTTCAAAAAACCCTCCTGCCTGTTGTTTCACTGGAGTTGAGTTCAGAATGATGTTTCTTCTTTATTGCAACCGCCCTGAGTAAAGTCTTCCTTGCCTGTTTAACTTTGATGTAGTGGTTTTGGCAATGGTTTCATATACTAACCAGCACCCTTTTATCATTTTCATCAAGACTTCAATATGTGTTTAAGTGTTATTACTTTAGGAGAAAATTATGAAATAAATCTTCATTTTTGTCCTCCCTAAATTATGACATTTTTATGCTTAGAAAAGCACGAGGGGTTCCTGGGTGGCTCCATCAGTTGAGTGTCCAACTCTTGATTTCAGTGCAAGTCATGATCAGGGTCCTGAGATTGAGCCCTGTGATGGGGAGTCTGCTTGAGAGTTTCTCTCTCCCTTTGCCCCTCCTCCTGTTCATGCTATCTCTCTAAAAAACAAACAAACAGAAAGAAAGAAAGAAAGAAAGAAAGAAAGAAAGAAAGAAAGAAAGAAAGAAAGAAAGAAAGAAAGAAAGAAAGAAAGAAAGAAAGAAAGAAAAGCATGAGAGAATATGACTCTCAATCCTGTCTTGCTGGATATGTCATCTTTCCTCATCTCTTTTTTATACATACCCTGGTCAGTACTCTGGTTATGCTTCTTTTTCCTCATTTGGAGCTGTTAAATAATAATTTCCAAAAAAAGATAAAATTGTGGCTCCTGTCCTGATATAAAGTGAATAATTACTAGAGATTTTCTTTAACTGATGAATCAATGAGGGAATCAAGTAGACATTTAATATATTTGAAAGAAAATCCTTACTTCTCCCTTCTGGGGAGGTAGGCCAGTTGACTCTCTGTGGACAGGGCAGGATTTCATTTCTATAGGTTAGAATTATTCTTCATTGCTATCAGCTATCTAGAGTTTACAGAGATGTGGAGGAGCTGTCATAGAATCATAACTAGATAACAGGAAGACACGGGCTGTATAGACGATGCATCGTTTCCCTTTGAAGCACAATTTTATTCCCTACAGAGCCTTGATTCAATTTTTACTATTGGCACGGAGTTGCAGGTTGAAAGTGCTAGAGAAGTAGGAAAATTTCTCGAGGTTTGGATAACTGTTTTATTCATTATAAGAAAGGGATAAAAGGTTAGAGTATTTTCAAGAGAAGCAATCAGTGAGCCTGAGAAAGGATTTAGGGAAAGGACTGTTACATTAAAAGAGAATAAAGTTCAGAATCTCAATATGGAAGGAGCTTTAGCTTTTGTGCTATTGACACGTAAGACGGGGAAAATGTCAATTTGACCAGAGCTCACAAGAATTTTTTTTATATTTGAAATGGAATTGGCCTGATGGATAACCCCTGAGCCCTTTGAACCTCTTGAAGTACAATTCTGCTTACAGCGACCTAGGACCAACATAACTGAGCTCGATAGCTCTGGGATGAGTCTGCAAGAGCTTGGGCAGGAGGTATGCTCAGAAGGGAGATTCAGTGGGCATGACATGGACCTGGTGGCTCATGGTGACCCCACCAGTCCTCCATACCAATCGTCCTTCGAGTGATCTTTGCCTTCATTTTGGGGTGCCATGTCACATGGCATAAAGTTTTGCTAAATGTCCTCATATTTTAGGGACAAAGGGAACAATATGCAAATTAGCCGTGGGTAATGTTCCTGGCCATCCACAATTATGGGTATTTAAAATTTTTAGATGTGAATTAAACCCTGAATTCCTTGTCAGTAGTGCCAATCTGCCTCCAAATAACATGTTACAGAGATAGAATAATTTACCATAAGTGCCCGCACCAGCAACAGTGGCTGGCACGTACATAGATGCTATTCAGTAAGCGTAAGTCGTATTGACTGACTGGAAAAGCATCCAAGAAGAGTTTCCACTTTTCTATGAAAAGAAAACCATTTGACGCTCAGTTATTAAAAAAGAAGTGGCTGACTTGGAGCAGAGTAGTGGGGTGGCATTGTGTTGCTGACATGCATACCAAATACGCCTTCGTTTTCCTTGATGTTCCTGTATGTTAATGATATTTACACATTCTCCGTATCACTAGGGCACCAGAATCCAGGAAAACATTGGCAATATTAGTGTAAATAAACATGCACGTTGCATGAAAAAAAAAATCCAGGCTGGGGGAACCTTTTTGCACCTTGGAGGTGTAGGGTTACCTAGAACCTTAGGGTCTCCAGCTGTGTACGTAATTCCATGACGTGTCTGGTTTGCTGAGTCATAGGCCTACTGAACTGAAGACACGGAAATAAAACATACTGACCTGTTTGATTACAGAAATTCTTTATTAGCTACTTCCCTTATGAACCATGAGGGTGTCCAGTGCGGAGGGTTCAACGTTGACACTCTTCAGCACTTTCAGCTCCTTCATCCCCTCCTCTTCCTTCTTTTGGATTTGAGTCAAAGTGAATGAACAAATCTTTCAGAAAAATAGGAACGTACTAGGATACATCCTGAAAACCATTTTGGAAGATTATATATCAAATTGTGCTCATGGTCTTCTCTGGGTGATCTTTTGTTTTCTTTTAAATAATTTATTGTAATTTACCTTAAAAAAACCTGCTTTAAAAACCCTTTTGTTTTTGTCAAAATGGACATTTACTATCTCCCTAATGAGGAACACAAATTACAAAAAGCCTTTGCAATCTGTGCTGCAGTATCTCTTGCCGTCTCATTTTTATGACAGGTACATCCTGTATACATTACAAATATTTTACATATGACGTAAATGACTTATTATAGTTTTTAGTCTACTGTATGATGTAAAAATATTTTTGTACCCTTTTCATTTGGTATATTGATGGTTTGCAATGTAATGAAAAAAACTTCCAATGTATTATTTTAGAAGTATAGTTTAATTCTAAATAAATCATACATGTATACATGGGATATATGTGTATATAAAAACAAAAAAGGGGGGCACCTGGGTGGCTCAGTTAGTTAAGCATCTGACTTCAGCTCAGGTCATGATCTCAGGGTCCTGGGCTGGAGCCCTGCATGGGGCTTCCCACTTGGTGGGGAGTCTGCTTCTCCCTCTCCCTCTGCCCTTTCCCCATCTCATGCTCTCTCTCTCTCTCAAATAAATAAAATCTTTAAAAACAAAAAAAGTACATTTCATTGGAATATATACATACGCACATATGTGTAGATGTATATAAAATCACATCTGTATGTGTATGTTGAATCACTCTCTTCTATTATTAGGCATTCAGTTTGATTTAAATATATTAGGAGTAAATATTGTATAGACAGAATGAAGAGACTTTATGTTATAATTCTTCAATATGCCAGGTCCCTTTTCACTTATCCAAATGTGTAATACTTTTCAGATAATTATCTCATTTTCCTTTCATAAAGCAAGCTTTCCACTTTAATTTATTCTTAAGCAATCAAAAATCCTTGAAAATTTTCTGAACAAGTAATCTATTGACCTATTGTCATTTCAAAAGAAACCAGTAATATTTCTCCCGCATATTCTATTACTTTCAATTTTTGTTAGTCATGCTCTAGACCATTTGGAACTTATCATTTATCTGTTATTTTAAAATTACATTCATTGCATTCTTTTTCTCAACATTTTTTTTGTAAAATTGATACAGATCCCAGATACGTGCCTCTCTAGTTTCTGCTTGAGAACGCAAGAGGATGATAGCAAGGGGAGTTGGTCTATTTATTCCAAAACCTTTAGGAGAACATATTATGAAAGGTAGAAGATACAGCAATCAGAACTCTAGTTACTAAGCCACATTTCATCTTGTCAGACAGAAAGCCCCTCCACACAGTGAGAAATGTATCTGATAAATCAGCAACTGAGCTGAAATGAGACTTATATAGATCATCTATTTGAGGCAGCTCTTTATTAGCCTTCCCTGTTAAGGAATGATAAGATGGGACATCTAGCCATTGAGAAGTCTTTAGACCACTTTAGAATCTTCATTCCCCTATTCAATAACTCATCCTAAATATAGGCTTGCTTTCTATAGAGTCGAGACAAGAAAAAAAAGAGTCCTACTGCTTCGACTTCAAATAGGTTATCCAAAATTTTTACTAGCAAATCTCTAGCTCCCTGAAAGTCTGCAAGGAATAATGTTTAAATTCATGAGGAGCTTTTTCTACCCCATATAGAACATTGAGTTTAATGAGCCATTAGTCTTGTTATCTTGTTTTGGAAATAAAGGAATATCCCCCGCTTACAAATGTGCTGTAGAAACTGATTTCTGTATTTCCACATCTTATGAACATCCAGACTTGAGATTCATGCAGTAGTGTTACTGCCCGGGATATTCAGAGTCTCACTGCCTTTTATATTGTAACTCTAGAGGTTTCTTCTTCCTTCCTGAAGGTAGCACTCTTGTCTGCCAGACCTTGTGTTGGCAACTGACAGACGCCTTTAAAGACTTACTTGATGCATTTGACAGGGAAATCAAATCAGCCCTTAGGTAGAGTGAAGGGGAGAGTCACTCTAGCAGGAGAATTATAGCCATTTTGATCCAGGGCTTGGTGTTTGACTTCAGCATGTATCTACTTGGATAGAAAGTGTTTGAATAGAATGATGGGAGAGCAAAGGTCCAGGATTGTCGATAGACTTCTTCAGTTATTAGTAAACTCAGTTTTTTTTTTAATGACAATGAGAATGATGTAAATATAAAGAAGTCGGTCTCCAGAGGAGAAAAATATCTCTTTCCAAGATCACCTCTGGGTCCAGCTCAGCCACAGTTAACTCTTTGGTGTCCAAGCTTTAGAAGTGAGGCTCTTCTTCTCTTAGAGCTGGTGATATTGGTAGTGCATCTGAAATTTTAATGTAATTGTGGGTTACAGGACTCAGGGAGCACAGTCTTCCATATCAGGGAGAGGGTTTTGCACTATTCCAGGGGTATAGATACACTGCCAAACTTAACTGAGGAACTTCCAAGTGTAGAAGAAGAATATCTAGGCAAACCAGAGATCAGACATAGCATAGAAAAACTGCCTTTGTCTGCCAAGGAAATTAGGGGAGGTCATGTTAAATACTTGTCAAAAAGATGTTTTGTGGGTGAAGCCAGAGAAAAAGCCCATTCACAAAAGGGCTGTGGCTGTTCAGTACTATTTAGCTCTCCTTGTCTAGTGGAATATTTATTTCCTATTGATTTATTTTTAACAGACAGTGTGTTATTACTTTCAGATGTACAATGTAGGAATCCAACACTCCCAAACAACACCTGGTGCTCATCACAAGTCCCCTCCTTAATTCCCATCACCTATTTCATCCATCCCCCCTGCTCTATGGTAACCATTGGTTTGTTCTCTATAGCTAAGTGTCTATTTCTTGGTTTGCCTCCATCTCTCTCCCTCTCTCTTTCTCTCTCTTTTTTCCCCTTTGCTTATTTGTTTTGTTTCTTAAATTCCACATATAAGTGAGATCATATGGTATTTGTCTTTCTCTGACTGACTTATTTCACTTAGCATTATACTCTCTGGCTCCATCCACGTCATTGCAAATGGCAAGCTTTCATTCTTTTGTATGGCTGAGTAATATTCCATTATATGTATATATTGTATCTACTTTATCCATTCATCAGTTGATGAACACTTGGGCTTCTTCCATATCTTGGCTATTGTAGATAATGCTGCTATATATATTGGAGTGCATGTATCCCTTTGAAATAGTATTTTTGTATTCTTTGGGTAAATACCTAGTAGTGAGATTGCTGGATCATAAGGTAGTTCTGTTTTTAAGTTTTTGAATAACGTCCGTACTGTTTCCACAGTGGCTGCACCAGTTTGCATTCCCACCAACAGTGCTCAAGGGTTCCTTTTTCCCCATATCCTCCCCAACACTTCTTGTTTCTTGTATTGTTGATTCTAGCTATCTGACAGGTGCGAAGTGATACCTCACTGTTGTTTTGGTTTAAATTTTCCCAATGATGAGTGATGTTGAGCATCTTTTCATGTGTGTGTTGGCCATCTGGATGTCTTCTTTGGAGAAATGTCTGTTCATGTCCTCTGCTCATTTTTTTATTCAATTATTTATTTCTTGGGTGTTGAGTTTTATAAATTCTTTACGTATTTTTGATACTAGCCCTTTATCAGATATGTCATTTGCAAATATCTTCTCCCATTCTGTTTTGTTCTTTGGTTGTTTTGTTGGTTTTGTTGATTGTTTCCTTTGATGTGCCGAAGCTTTTATTTTGATGTGGTCCCAATAGCTTATGTTCACTTTTGTTTCCCTTGCCTGCTTAGGAGACATATCTAGAAAAAAGTTGCTAGAGCCGATGTCAAAGAGGTTACTGCCTATATACTGTTACATGCAACTAATGAATTGTTAAACACTATGTCAAAAACTAATGATGGCTAATTGAACATAATAAAAAAAAAAAAAACAAAGAGGTTACTGCCTGTGGTCTCTTTTAGGGTTTTTATGTTTTCGGGTCTCATATTTAGGTCCTTAATCTATTTTGAATTTATTTTTGTGTGTGATGTAAGAAAGTGATTCAGTTTCATTCTTTTGCATATTGCTATCCAATTTTCCCAATACCATTTGTTGAAGTAACTGTCTTCTTCCCATTGGATATTCTTTCCTGCTTTGTTGAATATTGACTGGCCATATAGTTGTGGGTTCATTTCTGGGCCTTCTGTTCTGTTCTGTTAATCTATGCATCTATTTTTACCCCAGTACCATACTGTTTTGAAAACGACAGCTCTGTCATCTAACTTAAACTCTGGAATTGTCAAGCTTCCAGCTTTGCTTTTCTTTTTCAAGATTGCTTTGGCTATTGGGGATCTTTCATAGTTCCATACAAATTTTAGGATTTTTTGGGTTCTAGTTCTGTGAGCCACCCAGGCGCCCCAATTATTTGTATTCTGTGGCATTGTTATTTCTTCTCTCATTTGTGATCTTATTTGAGTCCTTTCTCTGTTTTTCTTGATAAGTCTGGCTAGAGGTTTATCATTTTACTGATTCTTTTAAAGTACCAATTCCTGGTTTCCTTCATCTCTTCTATTGTTATTATTATTATTTTTAGTTTCTCTATCATTGATTTCTGCTCTAATCATTATTATTTCCTTCCTTCTGCTGGTTTTGGGTTTGTTTGTTGCTTTTTTCCTAGCTCCTTTTGGTGTAAAGTTAGGTTGGTTGTTTGAGATTTTTCTTGCTTCTTGAGATAGCTGTGTATTGCTATAAACTTCCCTCTTAGAACTGCTTTTGCTGCATCCCAAATTTTGGATCGTTGTATTTTCTTTTTTGTTTGTTTCTGTATATTTTTTGATTTCTCTTTCCATTTCCTGGTTGACCAATTCATTGTTATTTAACTTCCATGTATTCGTGCTCTTTCTAGATTTTTTTTTTTTTTTGTGGTTGACATGTTGTTTCATACCATTGTGGTCAGAAAAGATAGGTGGCATGACTTTGATCTTTTCGAATTTGTTGAGGCTTGTTTTGTGGGTTAATATGTGATCTATTCTGGAGAATGTTCCATGTGCACTTGAAAAGAATGTGTATTCTCCTGTTTTGGGATGGAATATTCTGTAAATATCTGTTAAATCCATAGGTTTCAGTACGTCATTCAAAGCCATGGTTTCCTTATTGATTTTCTGTTTAGATGATCTGCGTACTGATATAAGTGGGGTGTTAAAATTCCCTACTATTATTGAATTTTAGCAATTAGGTATTTTATGTTTGTTATTAACTATTTTATGTATGTGGGTGCTCCTATGTTGGGTACATAAATATTTACAATTGTTATATCTTCTTGTTGGATTGTCCCCTTTATTATTATATAGTATCCTTCTTTGTCTCTCTCTCTCTCTCTTTTTTTTTTTTTAAAGATTTTTATTTATTTATTTGACAGAGAGGTTAGAGATCGCAAGCAGGCAGAGAGGCAGGCAGACAGAGAGGGGAATGCAGGCTCTCTGCTTAGCTTGATGCGGAGCTCCATCCCAGGACCCTGAGATGATGACCTGAGCTGAAGGCAGAGGCTTTAACCCACTGAGCCACCCGGGTGACCCTCTTTGTCTCTTTTTACAGTCTTTGTTTTAAAGACTATTTTGTCTGATGTAAGTATTGCTATTCTGGCTTTCTCTCTTTCTTCCTTCCTTTTTTTTTTTTTAATCAATTTTTTTATTTATTAGAGAGAGAGAGAGAGAACACAAGTGGGGGGAAGGGCAGAAGAAGGAGTAGACTATCTGCTGAGGGGGGATCCTGATGCAGGGCTCAATCCCTGGACTCCTGGATCATGACCTGAGCTGAAGGCAGATGCTTAACCAACTGAGCCACCCAGGCACCCCTACTCTGGCTTTCTTTTGACATCCATTTGTACAGTAGATATTTCTCCATCCCCTTACTTGTAATCTGCTATTGTCTTTGGGTCTAAAACCACTTTCTTTAGGCGGCACATAGATGGGTCTTGTTTTTTTATCCACTCTGTCACCTTATGTCTTTTGACTGGAGTGTTTAGTTCATTTAATTTCAGAGTAATTATTGACAGATATGTATTTATTGTCATTTTATGACTTGTGGTTGTTTCTGAAGATTTTCTCTGATCCTTTCTTGTCTTTCTTTCATGTTTTGCTGATTTTCTTTAGTGATATATGTGGATTTCTTTCTCTTTATTCTTTGCATACTTATTAGTGGTTTTTGATATATGGCGACCATTAGGTTTTTGTATAACCTCTTCTGCATATAGTAGTCTATATTAAGCTGATGGTGTTTAAGTTTTAGTGGAAAAAAGTTTTAGTGGAATATTTAAATGTATCATATTGAATTTTCTCTTATCTAATACGATGCATTCTAATAAAATATCTGTGGAGGAGCACTGAGTCCAATTATCATCAAGTCTAATAATTTTTTCCCCAATAACAAGCAAATTATCTTGGCACTTGATATTCTATCAGTTTGAGTTTTCAAAAGCGACCTGGAGTTTCTTTTAATTGAAGTAGTATATGCAAATCTTTTTCTTTCCGTCTCTCTCACTGTGGAAAACAAAATCTAGAAGCTTATTGTACAAAATTCCAAATTTCTGAAATTTTCATTGGCACATAGTTTGCAAGTATCCAGGAAGGAAGGGCTGTATTTTCAATGTATCCTCCATGGAGAGTTTCATAAAGCAAATAGTTGATTTAATTTTGCGGTAATCCATTTTTATTTTAAATTGTGTTTTCAAATTTAATATTAAAAAATTGAAGTGTTACTTTTAATATGATGTCCTCCAGTGGCAGTGCTGTAGGGCAGAGAATTGTCTTAGCATAGGGAACATGTTTATTAATCAACTGCTATTTTAAATTACCGTAAAATGAATAACATTAGGTTTGTCTGCAGGAGTCAAAAAGTTAACATCAAAAAAACAAACGAATGAAATGCTGTGGAAATGTGCTTGGCAAACAAATATGTTTTCAGTTGGAAGATTTTTTAATGTTAGAAATGGATAAACTAGTTCTGTCCAATAGAACTTTCTGTAATGATGGAAATATTCTATAATACAATGGCTAATGAACCCTTGAAGTGAGGATAGTAGGACCGAGGAGGGGAATTTATTATTTTTCAATTTTTAATTAATATACATTTAAATTTAGGTAAACACATATGGCTGCCAGCCTAGAGAACATAGCTGTACCCTGAAAATTAAGACACTAAAAGAAGGTTATGATCATTAGATATTTAGAGGAGTATTGGCCAGTTGTTACTATAAATGCCAGGGTGCATTAATAAAAATGCAAGTAAGGCTAAAGATGACATTCTTTTTTTTTTTTTAACACCTTCTTAACAGAATCTGTATGGTATTTCATAATTATCAGATTTCAGACCTCCAACCAATAAACATTGCTAACATTGCTTGAGATATTAAACTATAAAACATGCTACACAGGCATTTAAACCCTAGACAATCATAGAAATGGCATCAACACCTCTCCCAATGTGCATTTCCATTTCTGGTTTATGTTACTATCAGGATCTTTATCTCATACTTTGAACCCTCAGTGTCTGACAGAGCGTCTGCCACAGGGTGGGTGTAATTCGATATATGCCAAATAGCTGAAAGTGTGTTAGTTGTGTGCACATTGCCTAGTCTGTGGTTCTCGAAGCAAGCAGCTCAGTATCTACCCTGGCAAATGACACCGTACATGGTAAAGAGTGGGCAGCAGTAAATGCCTGTAAATTGATAGGTAGACTTGGCATCTGTTTATTCCTCTAATTCTTTTTTTAAAGATTTTTAATTTATTTACTTGTCAGAGAGAGAGAGAGCAAAAGCAGGGGGAGCAGTAGGCAGAGGGAGAAGTGGACTCCCCGCTGAGCAGGGAGCCAGTGTGAGACTCGATCCCAGGACTCTGGGATCATGACTTGAGCTGAAGGCAGAGGCTTAACTGATTGAGCCCACCAGGCATCCCTTTTTCTCTAATTCTTATCAAGAAAAGCTAAATGGAAATTGTGTGTATAACATGAACATGAATACATAGACATCATCACACACACGTATATGCGCACACACACACACACACACATAAATGCTTTCATTTTTGTGTGAGTCAGAAAAGTTCAATGTGTCTCTCTCCCCTCTGTTGACTTCCTGGTTTAGACGTCTGCATGTGAAATGCTAAATTTATTATAAGAGCTGTGAGTTTCACACACTTGGAAGAGAAGTAGATTTTCTGGAAGGAGTACGTAAAGTCTAAATAAATGCATGTATTTTCAAATGTTACGTGGCTTGCGAGTTGCCTTTATCTAGAAGCAAAAGCAACCTTATTCTTCATAAAATTGGCCACGTCTGCAGCGACAGAGGAGCCAGCATGTGGCTCCATCATCTTTTTCTTCATATTTGGAATACCCCTTAATAGAGAAGAGCCCTTTTCTTTTCCTTTCTTTCCTTCACCATATTTTTGAGGTGTTGGCATGGAATGGTGGAAGTCTCAGAAAGAGGTTGTTGGCTTTAGCTTTGTGGAGAGAGACAAGAAGCAAGGGCAGCCAAGTACACTGCAATGGGCAAAGGGAATGTTGTACCCAGGCTCTTGTTATTTGGGGTTGTTCATGCTGTGTGCCAAGCAGAGTCCTTTTTGGCTTTTTGGCCCTCTTGAGAATCTCGGGGAAATATTCTCCATTAGAATCTCTGAAATAGCATGATAAGCTTTCTTTGAAAGGGAGGGAGGGCAGTGACTGTTGAGACGCTGGACAAACTTCCTTGGGGGGTTGTACCTATTTCTACCGTATTGAACTTGGGTCATTTTCTTTTCCACAATAAGTAATTAATTGAAGAATTTGGGGGTGGTTCTGGTGCTTTGATGTGCTGAATGCAGTCCACAGTGGTTTGTATTAAGAAGAATGTAGACGGTTGGGCAATTACTAGGACTCTAAGGGACTCTTTCCTTGTGTTTTAAGTGTTCCGGTGGGTGTAGAAAGCACAGGTAGTTCTTGGATCATTTGCTCTGGGAGAAGGCAGCTGCTCTGCCCCGAGGACATTCAAGCAGCCTACCAGAGACGTCCACAAGGTGAGGATGCATGACTTCCTGCAGACAACCAGTACCAACTTGACTTTGGCATGAGTGAGTCACCTTGGAGTTCATTGTCCAGCCCCATTTGAGCTTTCATATTATTGTAGTTTGGCCAAATAGGTCAACTGTAAGCTTGTGAGAGACCCTGAGTGAGATGTACCCATTCCAGTTGTCCCGAATTCCTTAACCACTGAAATTGTCGATTTTCTACTTCTTGGCATGTTGAAGTAACTGCTTCTGGGTTTGTCCTCTTGCTATAAAAATTTTAAAAGCTGGAAAAACATATGAAACGATGGTTTTTCAGAATTCTGGCAATAGGCAGTGAAGGACTGGGATCTAGGGAAAGGGTTAAGAAATGATGGGAGCCCTACAGTTGCTCTGGCTACAGCAACCTGGAGACCCTTTGTGCGCCTCGGCACAAGAAGGGATAACCCAGGGGCGCCTGGGTGGCTCAGTCGTTAGGCTTCTGCCTTCGGCTCAGGTCATGATCCCAGAGTCCTGGGATGGAGCCCCACA
>CM053620.1:8645769-8668233 GCA_028646535.1 Procyon lotor | reverse complement strand
CAGAGATCAGAATAAGGGTCCTTTTGAATCTGTTGCTGAACACTAGGCTTCACATAAGTGGGATGGGAAACTCTGTGAGGCAGCACGAAGATCAGTGGGGGAGCTAGAAGCTCAGCCACTTCCAGAACTCACCCAATGGCTGGGAGACAAGTTCCACTGAACCGGGCTGGTTAGTCAGGCTTTAGTAATAAGGCCAAACTAATAATAATTCTAATACTTATTCTAATAATCCTAATAATAATAATAATTCTAATCTAGACCCAATAAAGCTTAAAAATAAGCTGATCTGAAAGTTACTTAACTGCCTGCAAAAGCAAATTTCAGTATTCTCTATAGAAAGGCAAAACCTGATAACCTCATGATATTCAACATCTAATATAAAATGGTAAGATGTGCCGAAGCAAATATATATAATGAAATAAAATAAATACATAAAATGTTATTCATAATAAAATATATAGCTATATATGTTATACACATATGTATATATACATATGTACATACATATGTGTGTATAATTATAGTTAACCAAGAAAAAAATCAGGCAATAGACAGGTACTTAGAAACAGCAAAGGTGAGAGAATTAGCTTAAGGACTCTACAATGGTTATTTTAAATCTTTATGTTTAAAATAATCATTATGTTTAAATCATTATATTTAAAATCTTTACTTTAAACATAATTAGGACAAAAATGGAAGATATAAAAATAAACCATGAACTGGTGGACATAAAAGTACAATATACAAAATGAAGATTTTACTGGATGTGACCAAGAGCAGCCGTTAAAAAATGAAAACTCAGTGAACATGAAGATGTACAAAAAGGAATTATACAAAGGAATAATATAAAAAAAATCTAAATGTATTAAATATACATTATATAATATATGTGTATATATACACATATATAATATTTAAAATATACACACATATGTTAAATATATATAATATACAATGCATATATATATTATATTCAAATATATAGTTATACAAGAAACCGAGAAAAGTAAACACATAAAAAAGAATAGAGATCCCATGATTTGTGGGACAATATCAAATGGTCTAATTTACATTCAGTTGGTGTTCCATAAAACATTGGATCAGAAAGAATTTCTGAACAAATAATAGCTGAAAAATTTCCAAAATTAATGAACTCTCTAAACCCAGAGATCTAAAAGATTCAGTGAACCCAACTGAGTGAGATAAATAAAAAAAAAAGAAAACAAATGGAGTCCCATCATAACAAAATTTCTGAAAACCATTGATTAAAAAAAATCTTAAAAGCAATTGGAGATAGGGAGGGGCGCCTGGGTGGCTCAGTGGGTTAAAGCCTCTACCTTTGGCTCAGGTCATGATCTCAGGGTCCTGGGTTTGAGCCCCACATCGGGCTCTCTGCTCAGCAGGAAGCCTGCTTCCCCCTCCCTCTCTGCCTCCCTCTCTGCCTACTTGTGATCTCTCTCTATCAAATAAATCAGTAAAACTTAAAAAAAAAAAAAGGAACTGGACATAAAGATACATTACATATTGGGCAATAAAGATAATAATTTCAGATGTCTCCTCAATAACTAGGCAAATCAGAGGGCTATGGAATTCCATCGTCATAGTCCTAAAAGAAAAGGAAGAAGCCCTATAACGTGGAATGTTAAATCGACCAAAAATATTCAAATGTGAAGGCAAAATAAAGGCTTTTTCAAACAAGTAAATATGTCTATGATTTGATACCAGCAGACTTGCCCTACAAGAAATGTTAAAGGAAGTTCTTCAAGTGTAATAGAAATGATAACAATTGGGAAATTGGACCCACACAAAGGAATGAAAGATGCCAAAAAATGAGCAAAATCAATGTACAAAATGATGTGATTACTTACTGACAGTGATGCAAAGAGAAACGAAAACAACTGATTCTGCTTTTATTAGGGAAGTATTTTAATATATATTTACTTTAATTGAATAAAGCACAAAGAAAGTGCTCATGAAAACAAGATAAAATACAACAGCAGAGTCAGCACACACTCACTGAATTCAAACAGGACCAAAGTGCTGGGAAGAGAGTCTCCATAGAGAAGGCACAGTCTTTCTGCCAGTTCAGGCTCCCTAAGGTCTATTCAAAGTATTTGCTGAAAAATGGCAAAGCTGAGGAAGTTCCAGAAATCAATCGGATACCTGAGTTCTTTTTTTTTCTTTTTTTTAAGATTTTATTTATTTGACAGAGAGGAGAGAGATCACAAGTAGGCCGAGAGGCGGGCAGAGAGAGAGGGAGAAGCAGGCTCCTCACTGAGCAGAGAGCCTGAAGTGGGGCTTGATCCCAGGACCCTGAGATCATGACCTGAGCCAAAGGCAGAGGCTTTAACCCACTGAGCCACCAGGTGCCCCGGATATCTGAGTTCTTACAGTTCTTACAAGATGATACTCCCCCTAAATGTGACACTTTTAGGAGAATTCAGTACATGGTATGAGATATTCATGTGTACTTTGGCTTTTTCTCATACTCCTTTGGTTCTCTGTCTCTCTTTTTTTTTTGCTTTAAAATGTAAAAATCTGATGAGTAATTGACATGTAACATTGCATCTGTTGAAGATATACAATGTGTTGATTTGATACATTTGTAAGTTGCGATATGATTACTGGTGTACTTTTAGCTAACACCTCTATCACGTCATATAATTATCATTTCTTTTTTGTGGGGAGAATAATTCAGATCTAGTCTCCTAGCAACTTTGAAGTTTATCACACTGTATTGTTGGCCTTAATCTCTATGCTATGCATTAGATCTCTAGGACTTATCGATCTCCTAGTTGCCTGCCTGTACCCTAAACGTCTCCCCAGTTTTCCCACCCCACAACCGTCATTCTACTCTGTTTCTATGAGATCGGCTCTTTTAGATTCCACAAGTGAGATCATACAGTATTTGCTTTTCTCCGTTTGACTTATCTCACTTAGCATGATGCCCTCAATTTCTCTATGTTGTTGCAAATGTCAGGAAATCTTGCCTAGGGAAAGAGTGTCTACCCAGCTCCTTCTGTGATTGGTCTTCATGCTGGGTCCTGCAGTTGTTTGTGAGCTTTTCCCCTGCCTCGGTTGGACAGAATCTGCCCCTGTCGTCCAAGTGCCCTTCAGAGTAATTTAATTAATTATTTTAATTAATAAGATTCAAAAGCCTTTTGAGAATTGCTTGGCAACATGGCCCTCAGTTCTCCCCAGAGCAGGAGGGGAAGGGAGGTGACAAGGTCAGGAAGGAGCTGGCCCTTCTCAGAGGTCCTTTCCCACCTGAGCAGCACTGCTTGTCAAGATCGACTTGTTTTTGAGGAAAGATGAATATGAATTAGGAATCTTGGCTTAAGTATCCTTCTAGGAAGAGAAAATACATTTTGATGGGAAGCTGCTACTTGCAACTACTAAATTGAAATATTTGGTGATAGTTTTATGTGTGATATTTTCCCTGGTGATTTCTAAAGACCACAACAGGTATTTAATAAGTTTCGATCATTCTGGCCACTTTCCCACCAGCTCTGTGGAGAATACAAATCAGGCGCGTCTGCTGGGTGCCCCTCTTGTTCTGGGAGGAGCTGCAGAATGAGGTTGTTATTGGAAACGGAGAGGAAGGAATGGGGAAGGTGCGAATGGAAATGAGAGTTTCTGGAATAGGCTCATCGAAGGTGCACATAGT
This sequence comes from Procyon lotor, assembly GCA_028646535.1. NCBI lineage: Eukaryota > Metazoa > Chordata > Mammalia > Carnivora > Procyonidae > Procyon > Procyon lotor. Next base: position 8,664,566 of record CM053620.1, on the reverse strand, counting down.
GCACATACGCAGCCAAGTGTTAAATTTTTAGATTTTCCTAGACATGTAAACATGAAGCAGAATCTCTATGTGGTGGCAATGATGATGCCGCGATGTTTCATTTTGTGGGATAATAAACCCCTTGGTTTATTAACCAAGCGTCAACCGTGGGCTGATGCTCTCACAGTTTCAGGAGAAACCTTCAGGTTTCAGGCACTCCTCGACCCACAGGAACCACCTCTGCTCCCAGCTCCAGCTTCCTGGGGAGCAGAGAATGGAGGTGTCACACCTCTGGGTAGAGCTGGGGTTCTACCAAGTAACCGAGGTTGTCCAACGCCACCTTGTTACTTCCTCCCCCAGGGCAGCGCCTCCTGCTTTCAGCCCCAAAAGTCACAGAAGTCTCTGATGTTTCTCTTTCCCAACCCTACACACCCTGTCTTTTGTTTCACAAGGTACTTAATTAAGCAAGCCTTTCCATTTCCTCCGCCCATCCCTCTAGGCAAAAGCAATGACAGTACATTAGCATTATTACACAGACCCACACACAGCCCTGTGTGTGCATTAGATCTCCAGAACTTTGTGTGTGTGTGTGTGTGTATGTGTGTGTGTGTCCCTCATCTAGGTGCTGGTAGGCAGACTCTTATCTTAAAAGCTCTTTGCTTTCCCTACTACGGCTCAGGATAATTAGCAAAATGCTAGGCAAGGCAGATAATACCATACCATTAATTAAATGAACTACCGTGGAAATATGAAGAACTCAGAAGACTTCAGAAAAAAATTATATGGGAGAGATAATATAGATTCTGTTAATACAGATTCTAGGAAAGGTGCTCTTGGCCTAGTTTGGTCTGCCACGGATACCAGTATCTCACATTATAATAGATAATAACATCTACTCTCCTCTGTCTCTATTTTTTTTTTTTTTAAAGATTTTATTTATTTATTTGACATAGAGAGAGAAATCTCAAGTAGGCAGAGAGAGAGGAAGAAGCAGGCTCCCTGATGCGGGGCTTGATCCCAGGACCCTGAGATCATGACCTGAGCTGAAAGCAGAGGCCTTAACCCACTGAGCCACCCAGGCGCCCCTCCACTCTATATTTTTAAAAGGGTGAGTGAAGTTTTACATCAAAATGTTACAATGATGTTGAAATCATTTCTTTAGGGCTGCTGAACCTTTCTACAATATTAATCTTGATGAAATTTCTTTTTTTTTAAGATTTTATTTATTTATTTGACACAGAGAGAGAGAGAGAGATCACAAGTAGGCAGAGAGACAGGTGGGGGTCAGGAGGTAGGGGAGCAGGCTCCGGGCAGAGCAGAGAGCCTGATGCAGGGCTCCATCCCAGGACCCTGAGATCATGACCTGGGCTGAAGGCAGAGGCTTTAAACCACTGAACCACCCAGGCGCCCCGAAATTTTTTTTTTTTTTTAATTCCATGCTAGAGTCTTTGTTCCTCTGATATGTGTCATAAAATGCTGACCCTTTCCTGGTTAGTTGAGGGAACATTTTAGTTTGTGTGTTCCAGCAGTTGTCTTTCTCCAAATAATCTTCTCTTACTGTGCCTATATTAAGAGGCAGAAAGCTCGGCTTGCTCCTGGATTCAGACGGAGGTTGTATCCCACACCGGGCAGCTCTGCTGTTCTCCCTGCAACCTCACTTAGCTGGGGATCTTGCTTTTGCACTACATTCTAGCCACAACCATGTAGAATAAATTTATTGGTGGAGAAATTTTACTTCACCTTGAAGAGAGTTATTTAAAGCAATTACAAGCTTGGATTCATTGAGTCACTGCGATTAGTTGATTTACTGTGATGCTGTTCACAATTTTTTGTCGTAACCATCAATGACGTGGTTCAGCTTTGAGAGCTATATTTAGAGTTCTGCTCTGTTTCTTGCCCGAGACACGGGGCTGAAGGGTCAAGGTTTAGAGGAGTCAGAATGGCTGCTTTTTATTCTTTCCCTTTAGGAGTGAAAATTTGCATACCTGTGCCTCTCATCCCCCCCCCCCCCCAAAGGTTTTCCTTGGCAGAGTCTCTGCTCATCTCTTTTTCTTTAAAGAGCAAAGTAGAGGAGTCGCATAGTCTCAATTCCTTAAAATTGAGGAAAACATAAAGCACAAGGAAGGGAAATATTTTCTTGGAGGGAGAGAGAATAGCCTTGAAGAGCGAGGGGGCTGTTCTGGCTCAGTGCACCCCGGGACACATGTTCATCTCCCCAGCTTCCCCCCACATTCTCCTGATCCTTTAATGGTTAACCATTTATCAACTGGTGGTGGGACTGTAACTCTAGGTCAATTTTATACTCCTGCAGGCTAGGCAAAGCATTGCAGAACTAAATAGGTGGTCTTTTTTTCTTTTTTTAATGGGGTTAATAGAATTCTCTGACTTCCATTAATGTATTTTAATGCTCAACCTTTAGTCAATAGGTTTCCTTAAAGTTAACTCAAATCCTTCCTACTGGGAAACTAGGAACTAGTGTCGCTGGTCATCCATTGGAGATGTGCCGAACAACCTATATATCTGTGACTATATAAATATAATGTATACATTTTTAGGCTGACAGATCCTTCCTTCAGCCCTTCATTGCCACTTTTTAGAAACTCCTGTTAATCTTTCCTATAAATAACATATTGCACTTAACACCATGTTACCCGCATAGCACACCAGTTGTTGGGCTGTGAATTAGAAGAGAGTCTGAGTCATGAACTCATTCTTAGCTTGAGTTCTCAAAGCTCCCCAGGTTTTTCCATTATATGTGTCTAAAGCCGTTTCTCCTCCTCTTATGTTATATTTGTACTGATTTTTTCTTCCTAAAGGGATTACATCCTCATCTGTGTCTATTAAACACCACTCTGCTTATCTTTCCTTTTCTCCAAATTGTCAAGGGCGCCTCTTTCTTCTTAATTCTGTGTCCTAGCCTCATCTCTATGGAGATTTATCTAAGACCTGCACTGAGGAAATATCTTATTAAAATGTAAATAGATTCTCAACATTCCAAACACATTCAAGTCATCTGAATGTGGCTATTTATTTGTTGGGTTCATGTTTCTATTTCTAAAAAAAAAAAAAATGTAGTTAAAAAACCAAAGATGGCAACCTTAATTAAATAGGGTTTTTGCATGGTGGAGGGTGGGCAAGACATTTGGAAGTTTATGTATAAGTGTTCTTATGGCACAGTTATCCATATAGTAGAATCAACAATTCACTTTATATTCCTTTCCTTATATCTTAAGAAAAAGAGCCTTTCCCATTTGTTTGAGAAAAAAATGTTTTAAGATTTTCATACCCGGTTGACAGAACACTTGCTCTTTTCTGATGGCTTTAAAGGACTTTGATTCCTGTTTCGACCCACACAGAATGGAAGTGTGTGCTCTCTCCACTGCTCTCCTGTGTTGCAGTGTTTTTATTAATAGGGAAAAAATTCTGGAAATGGAGAAATTGAGACATGGCCCAAATTACTTCAGTAATATGGCCAGTGAAACTCCAGTATTTGGTTCATATGACCATTGTTGAGGTAGTCAGCACAAACGAAATCGTGTGATATGACTCAGCGCACTGTGAGCTTTAATTAATTGATATCCACAAAAATAATTTGGGGACAAAAGGCTATATACAGTGGAAAATGTTAGTATAGCGATGGCTACATATCACAAACAACTTTACAAATGTCTTTCCCTCTTGTCAATGTTCTCACCCCCCTCGTCAACTAGGCTCATGCCATACTTTGCCTGAGTCTCCAGTTGTCCAGGCTGGGGTGTCCTTTGCTGTTGGAAAGTGTGAGGAAACCGAGCAGAGATGGTAGAAGAGGTCAGCTGGGTGGATGGCAAGCTGTCATTCATGATAAGATGCAGGCAGTGTTGCAGATTAGAACCAAACCAATAGTAGGAGGTAAAAATATGAAATAATTTATATAGATATGTGTACATGCACACAGTCACGCTCACACACAACCAGTGAGTAAAGCAGAGTATTCCTGAAGAAAACTTGAATAGAACATTCTAGAAGTCAACAAAGAGACACAATGTTTTGCTCACTTACTCATTCATGCCTTCATTTTTTCAATATTGATGTAACACCTCCCTAATCAATGCTCTGCACTGAAGAAGAAAGTATGGGAATAAAATGATGGAATATCTTTAAGAAACTAGGATTAATCTGGGTAATATTTCCATATGTATAAGATTAAATCATAATTAAAAAGTCAGTGGTTTAATGTCTTTAACATGCTGTAGCATGCTTCTGGGTCCATGGAAAAAGCCCACTCATTATTGAAAGAGTTTTCCTTTGGGGATTAGCTTGCCTATAAAAAAGGCAAACCCGTGGAGAAAGGCAATGGGTGATGGTTATTCCCAGGACATCTAGTAAAATTCCCAGGATTGATTCTCCCAGGATCAATCACTAGAGATTAGGCGGCAGGCAGGGAATAATGGAGTAACTTAAACGTTAGCTTTCTTCTCGTGGCCAGAGAAATGCAGCAAAGCAGTTTGTGTTTGATATGTAAAATAAATGATTGAGGACAGGGAAGAGGAAATAAAGCACCAAATGGATTTCACTGGCTCACAGAAAATGAACTCAATTCCTGTTTACCCGGTGCTTTGGTTTTCTTCTGCGAGCTTGCTGCAGCTCTCTATGGATTGTTTAAAAGGTTAGCTGCCATGACCCTGATGTGACAAAGGGATACACGAGGATGTGGACGTCAGCAGTGCATGAGTGCACATAACAGGAAAATATTCGAGCTTTAAAGGTGAAAACACCAAGACAGTGGGTTACAGTAAAATGTTTCCACTGGTTCACCTGAGAGAGAGTTTGATAGGTCGTTTTTCCAGACTAATGAAAGGAAGGGTGTTTCCTTTATGTGGATGGGGTGGTTACAAATGAATATAATGGTTCCCCCAAAGGACCATCATTCTGAGCATCACGTATTCCATTCGCACCAGGAGCACTGACTTATAATTACTCTAATGGAGCCCAGAATTGGGACAAATGGATATTCACATTGCATTTTCTTTTGAGGCACTGTGTATATTGGGCACATACCACCGCAATGACAAGGTGCAAGTGAGGTTTGTTTATTTCAACTTGCTTGCAATGGGTGTGCATTTCTAGGTCACTGATTCCAGCACAGCAGTGTTCATGGCGAACAGTGTATAAAGGGGGATTTATACACAGGATGGCTGACATAACTGGATGGACTCTGGCTTGGTCTGCTTGGGTGGCTAACTCTAAATGAAGCCTGGGCATCTGCAGGTATTGTCCTAGCTGATGAAAAACGCACTTGAGTTTGGGCTTACTGATATCCAAGTACATAAAACTAAAGCATAAACTGAACTGGGAACATGGAAGAAAATATATTATGAATAGCAAGAGAAGGAGTGACTGAAGGGTCTCCTTTAGTCCCAAATTCTGTTTGCTATTTTATTGTGAGGGAGTCCATTAGCAAAAGAGGTAAGATTTCAGATCAAGATCTTCCAAGTAATGTTAAGGACCTGTCTATCAGAGCGTATCATCCGGGATACTGTTAGCTGTGTTACTAGGTTCTAGGAGTGTATCCTCACTTATCTTTCTAAGTTGGTTACATTCAGCCATGATGGTATTCAGGCTGTTGACACATGATTTGTAAGAGGATTTAGTTTTCCTTAAACTGCAATATGAATTCTGAAATAGAAATCTAATCTTAAAACTAGTACAGGGGGAATTTGCAAAAACATCTTAAAACACAAGTTCAGGGAATCTTAACATAGTAGGAAGAATAATTTTCCTGGTGTCAGGAGAACACATGGTAGAAAGAGCAGGGTCATTAGTAGCTGGTTTGTTCAGCCAAATGCAGGCCCTGTGACATATTTAAGGGGATCCAAAGAGTGGTATTTGCGTAGGAATGCAAACGTCTATCTTTGTATCGAATTCTAAAGCCAATGCTGGAATATAAAAATAGATACCTTATTCTTCAGTCCTGGAATGAAAATTAGGCATTTTTAGGTGTTATTGATTCTAGCCTCCATATTGGGTTTATAAAGAAATCGAAGACCGAACAGGCTGCTGTGTGTTGTTGCAGGTTCTCTTGGGGCAAGTTTATAGCATTGAAACCAGACGGAGGGGATTTCCATTTACTAAACTGAGAAGCCTACTGGAACATCAGGTTTGGGAGATCAGGTGTTTGTTTCGGGGAGATATGCATTCAGTTTTGGACACAGAAAGCCTGAGATGGCTATTTGCAATCCTAGCAGAAATGTCAAGTAGACAGCTAGAATTTGGGGCTGAAGTTGGGAATTGTCGGTATACCTGGGGTATTGGAAAGGTCCAATTCTAGGATTTGCAAAGTCAGAACAGACAGCAGCAAGAGAGCTCCAAGGAGTGAGCATTCGTACGGGTAGAGAAGATGTCCTTGGGCAAAGTCTCGTGGCCCTACAGTGTTCAGAGGTCAGGGGGACGGGAAAGAACCATAAAGGAAGTTTAGATGAGCACTTAGTGGGGAAGAAGGAACCACAGAGAGTGGGATGATGTGGAAGCCAAATGAAGGAAGGGTTTTGAGGGAATGATTGACACATGAAACGTGGCTGTTACATCAATGTGGGAGAAGATGCATTTAGAGAGGAATGCGGACAAAACCTGTAATCTTTCACCAGCTGGGGCTGGGGTGCTGTTGTCTGTTCTGACTCTGCAAATCCGAGAATTTTTGGACTGTCTCTATGCCTTTTTATTCCTGCTCGCAATTGGAAATTCTTTTCTCAGCTAATCTCTCTTGAAACGCTTTGTCAAATGTATCCAATAACAAGCAGCTCATGCTATTAACCTTCTGTTGTCTAATTATTTCCCATACAAGCGCCATATGATTAGGCACATGGACACTCTCAAAGGTTATCAGACATGACTGTTTCCCAAATACTGGGTCACTTTGTAACGTGGCTTGCTATCTCTCCAGCTTGTAATATGATTTTCCTCACTGCTTCTTCCGTAAGCCAATGCTATACTAAGATTTACATTTTAAAGTTTTTGGCAGTGACCCCTTGAGAATGAGTCAAATGCTAGGCAATCCCCAAATTCCAATGACCTAAAGAGCAAGAATTGATTTTTCACTCCTAGAGAGCCCACAGCATGTTTGGGACCCTATTCCTGGGTCACTTCTCCCTGTCCTGGCTCAGCTTGGCACCTTCAGACATGCCCAGGGCAGCGAAGGCCTTTTTGGAAAGATGAAAACCAGCAACTCAGTTCTTCCACCACTCTCAAAGCAAAACCAGATGGTCACTTCCAGTTTCTAAGGCTTAAAGTAGAGGAAGAAGATATAGTTGTAAAGCCTGACTAAGTACATAAATCGGTGTAAAGCCATATGAATTTACTTTTTATCTTCTTGCATAGTATCAAACTAATTTTCCTGTAGAAACTATTTTACTTCATTGCTGGGCCTGATACTCTAAAGACATAATAGCTAGATTGATATGAACAGGCAAGGTTTTCAGTAAAACTTTAATAATCCTCTTAGAAGGAAAAATGCACTAGGTTTTTATGATTTGAACTCTGCCCCGAAGTAATTCATGCCAGTTGCTAGCAGAACCTAGAAGTAAAACCACACCTGTCGTCACCTAAATCCCTGGTCTGTTACTGATGCCATGTCTTTTTCCAAGGCCTCACCTTTGTTGTTCTACTTTATTTTTTTACAAGCTTGCACTGAAACGGCCCCTATTTTTAGCTGCCATAGACCTCACCTCTCTAACCTTCTCAATATTGCCATTTGTTTGTTGTTGGTACTGTTATTCTGACAAAGACTAATGTGTGTTTCTCTAAGTACTTTAGGTAGAATTGATGACACCATAAAGCAGCCATAGTGGCATCTTGATGTGAACGTATTTATACACAGTTGATCTAGTGTTACCGGAGAATGAGTTATTTTGCCATTAGTGAAATATCTAAATCCACGTGTTGGTCAAGGGAACTCTCTCTACTCCACTAGGTAAAGAGGAGCTAGCAGGAGTGACTGGCCCCATTAAAGAAAATCTGTGTGTATTCTAATGGATTTTATTTCTACTCATATATTTGTAGTAGATGAGGAAAAATCAGCACAAATCAAAGTGGCTTTGGCCAACAGACACATAGAAAAGTGCTCAACATCAGTTGGCATCAGGAAAATATGAATCAAAAGCACAATGAGATACCACCTCACACCAGTCAGAATGGCTAAAATTCACAAGTCAGGAAACGACAGATGTTGGCGAGGATGGGGAGAAAGGGGAACCCTCCTACACTGTTGGTGGAAATGCAAGCTGGTGCAGCCACTCTGGGAAACAGTATGGAGGTTCCTCAAGAAGTTAAAAATAGAGCTACTCTATGACCCAGCAATTTCACTACTGGGTATTTACCCCAAAGATACAAATGTAGTGATCTGAAGGGGCACCTACACCCCAATGCTTATAGCAGCAATGTCCACAATGGCCAAACTATGGAAAGAGCCTAGATGTCCATCAACAGATGAATGAATAAAGAAGATGTGGTATATATACACAATGGAATATTATACAGCCATCAAAAATGAAATCTTGCCATTTGCAATGATGTGGATGGAACTAGAGGGTATTATGCTAAGTGAAATAAGTCAATTAGAGAAGGACAAATATCATATGATCTCACTGGTATGTGGAATTTAAGAAACAAGGCAGAGGATCATAGGGGGAGAGGAAAAAATGAAACAAGATGAAAACAGAGAGGGAGACAAACCACAAGAGACTCTTAATCTCAGGAAACAAACAGGGTTGCTGGAGGGGAGGGAGGTGGAGGGGATGAGGTAACTGGGTGATGGACATTGGGGAGGGTATGTGTTGTAATGAGCACTGGGTATTATGTAACACTGATGAGTCACAGACCTGTACCCCTGAAAGAAATATACATTATATGTTAATTTAAAAAGAGAAAAAAGGGGCGCCTGGGTGGCTCAGTCGTTAGGCGTCTGCCTTCGGCTCAGGTCATGATCCCAGAGTCCTGGGATCGAGCCCCACATCGGGCTCTCTGCGGGGCAGGGAGCCTGCTTCTCCCGCTACCATTCCCTCTGCTTGTGTTCCCTCTCTTGCTGTGTTTCTCTCTATCAAATAAATAAAATCTTTAAAAAAAAAAAAAGAGAGAGAGAGAAAATGGGTGCTGGGGTGGCTCAGTGGGTTAAAGCCTCTGCCTTCGGCTCAGGTCATGATCTCAGGGTCCTGGGATCAAGCTCCACATCGGGCTCTCTGCTTAGTGGGGAGCCTGCTTCCCCCTCTCTCTCTGCCTGCCTCTCTGCCTACTTGTGATCTCTCTCTCTGTGTCAAATAAATGAATAAAATCTTAAAAAAGTGGCTTTATTTTGGACAGGTCTACAGTTCTACGAAAATAACTTCTCTTAGGTTAACATGTTCTTTGTGTGCGGTGGTGTGTAGTTTACAAGTTGTTTCAGATTTGCGCTCATTTGCATATCATACAGTAAATAAAGAATGTGTACATTACCCCTCCTTTATGGACAAGTAAATACAGACTTGAAAAAAATTCCAGACTTGCTAACATTCACACAGTCAGCTATTGACAAAGCTGGAATTAAAACCTGTGTTATCTGGTTTCCTTCTGTGCAATTTCCACAAGCAATTTCCTAGATAATACAAAGTGGAGAGTATTATTTTTTTATCATGACCCGAAATTTATTTTATCTCATTAAATAAATAGCTGTACTGAGCACAGCACTTGAGGCAGTTCAAGTAGTGCCCTTGGTTACCAGCGTGTCTGCGACTGTTGGAGGTTCCTTTTGTGTACCTGGCCACGGGGCCTCTGACAGTGATTCATTTGTGGATTCTTCACATATACTCCCAACATGAAAGAGGAGGGATTCTTTTTGTAAGTCACTCTTTATGAATTAGTCAGTTTTTAATTGTTCTCAATTGGTGACAAATACTTTAGCACCTCGAAGAGTGTTCTTGCTGTTTCAGAATCTTGCCGGGAAACAGACTGACTTGATACAAGAGTTCAAGCCCGGACTTCTCTCTTACCTCTTCCTTTTGCTGATCACACTTGGGGCTTTGGAATTATCAGCGGCTGGACCAAAACCCATCACTTATCCACACTAGAAGGATTAAACTATGAATATGGGGGGGAGGGGCATTTAATGTCAAATAGAGTTAGGAGCCGGAACTCTAAGGAGAGTCCTTGAAATCTGGGCTAATTTTATTTCTTTTCTTCTTCTTCTTTTTTTTTTTTTTAAGATTTTTTATTTATTTATTTGACAGAGAGGAGAGAGATCGCAAGTAGGCAAAGAGGCAGGCAGAGAGAGAGGGGGAAGCAGGCTCCCTGCTGAGCAGAGAGCCCGATGCGGGGCTCGATCCCAGGACCCTGAGATCATGACCAGAGCCAAAGGCTCAACCCACTGAGCCACCCAGGCACCCCTGGGCTAATTTTATTTCTTCATGTTTCCGCCAGGTAATGCTGTACTCTTTGGAAATTTACTTTACCTCTCTGTACTTTTATTTCTTTATGAGATGCATGGAGGGAATTACCACACAGTATTTAATAACGCATAATAAATAACATGTCCAATTTTATTTTTATTTCTATGAAATAGGTATCATATGATCTTAAGAGAATTCAATGATTAATATCTTCTCTAAGGCAATGTCAAAAGGAACTTTTTAGGTGATCCCACGAGGGGCCATTCTCTATGGAATAAGAACAAAGCCAAACACTTCTGGTACCAATTTCGCTGGAGTAGAAAGTATATTGAAATAATAAAATTTTCTGCAAGAACACCAGTTAGGATTCAAGGTCAAATACATCATTTATTAGAAAATTGGACTTCCGAGTTTAAATAAAAACAAGGTTTCATTTTAAACTTACTTAAAGAATATGGGCAAAATATATTAGGAATTGAAAGAGGTTGACCTGACTTCCACTCCTAGGACGGATGTAATGGGATACCGCAGGCAAGTATGTCTGTGCCCCCCAGCCCAATCCTAATAAAACAGTATTTTGAAGATATCAGAGATCTGTGGAGGCACAGGGGGTTAGATGAACCACAATTTATGGGAGGAGAGAACAGTGAGGTTGTGACCTCTGCCTTTTTTCCCTTTAAACTTGAGAGAAGCATTTCCTGATTCTGAGTGTGACCTGGGAACTCAGGGACAGGCACAAATGCTCTCTTGGAAAAGAGAAACCAGCAAAGCTTTTCCTGGTCACTCAGGGTCGATAGCACAATACGATAGTGGGGATTTTTCTTCTCTTGTTTCATGGAAACTTTGAGCTGGTTTTGATATGTAATGGAACCTAGGGATCTTGGTCCAAATATTTTCAGAATAGAGTGAAATGTCCTGCCCTCTTGAGGTCCTTAGGGAATAAAGATCCAATTTGGGAGAAAACACAGAGCTGGTCTTTCCAGCAATACTTTTTAGGGCAGATTTTGAAACTCTTAGAGGTGGCAGATGAAGAGGCCTGCGCTGGAAACTCGGAAGGCAGAGAAAGTTCTCCTACAGAGGTTTTCAGGCCAAGGACACAGGCCCACCATGCTCTCAAAGGATGTCTATCAGTCTGCTGAGCATTCTGACTCCTAGAGAAAGGACTTCTATCACTATGAGACAATTCGACTCCAAGAATACCCTAAAATATTTAATTTCACGTGCATATTGAGACTCAGCATTTCCACCTACTTTATTTCATTCGTTTGCCCTTCTAACTTGGTAGTTGTGGGGCTCTTTCTGATTTTGTAGATAAGAACGCTGCGGTTCAGTGGTCAGAGTGGGAGCCGGGCTGGAACCCGTGTGTTCTGACAGCTCGTCCCGTACCTCGCACTATATTAACACAGGCACTGACTTAGACGGGCCGCTCAGCAACTGCGAAGCTACTTTAAACCTCCTTGTAGGAATGGACCCCGTTGGAGTCATTTGTATTTGCGAAGATTGGTCTTTCACTGGCACTTACAGCAAAGCGACTGCTCGGAGTCCCTGGAATCAATATCGTTCTCCCCTGGAACTTGGATGACAGAAACTGGTAGCGAAGAGGAGAAGACGTAGAGCATGGGGGCATGAATTTTGGTTTCAGGATACAAATTAGAGCTAGGGTTTCATAGTAAATTATTTGTATTTCTGTCACCGGAGGAGCTCCACAGGGCAGCGGGGTTAATTCGCCTACTGTAATTCACCAAGCTTTTCCAAGCTTTTATTTTCTAATAAACCGTGGAGAGTTCTTAATTGGTAATTAGAAAATGATTATACCTTGTCTGTAAAAACCACATTTCTTTGACTATATTGATGTGTTTATGCAATTATATTTCAAATTAGCTTAAACAATGTTCAACACAGGAATCCTAATTCGGGTGTGATGCGCGGTAACGTGGGCGTGGCCAGGAGTGGGGCATCCTTCAGTGTGAGCACATGCTTCCTGGTTTTGAAGTGGGTTTTCACCTCGCTCCAGTGTCCCTTGTAATACATGGAGGGCAGCCGCGAAGGCTTAATTTCATCATTCAGTCTTAATTTTGTACATAATTCCTTTTTAATTATGACTTAAGCCAAGTCCTTAGGTTTTTTTTTTTTTTTTTTTTATGGAAACCAAGTGGCTTTTTAAATTTCCATATTATTATTATTATTATTTTTAAAGATTTTATTTATTTATTTGACAGAGAGAGATCACAAGTAGGTAGAAAGGCAGGCAGAGAGAGAGCAAGAGAGAGAGAAGTAGGTCCCTGCTGAGCAGAGAGCCGGATGCAGAGCTGGATCCCAGGACCGTGTTCACAAAATGTTTCCGCAATCCCTGGAACTGAATTTTTTTCAGTCTCCGTGTTAGCCATCTCCTAGTGTGCCTGGCATGGGTAGGAATGTTAGTATCCAGTGAATGCATCCACAGCAAGGCAGAAATGCTGCTTTTTTCATTTAGGTACAAGTTGGTCTATGCAGCACAACAGTTGAATATCGCACATGCATAGACACATCCATAATTAGGGTTTAACACATGTGGGTTTAACCTAGGCAACACAGGTTTAAACCTAATGTCCCCATCTGGGTTGTTAGCCTCTTGGGTTCTCAAAAGTATCACTGTTCAGACCCTACCAAATCCCTACTCTTCATCAACAATCGCGGGCTGTATTTGTTTGAATTGCTACATTTTGGAATAATCAATGTATTGTGATGATGATGATGATGATTAAATTCTCCTTCTTGGTCTGATCATTGCAAATGTATGTTACAGGTATTTGATTAGCTACAGTATGTTCTCATTAAAAAAAAAAAATAATAGGGGCACCTGGGTGGCTCAGTGGGTTAAAGCCTCTGCCTTTGGTTCAGGTCATGATCTCATGTGGGGCAGGATCCCAGGACCCTAGGATCATGATAGGAGTGGAAGGCAGATGCCTAACCGAGCCACCCAACTGCCCCCAATATCAGAATATTTCGACTATCACACATTCTGCCCAAATGTGAAGTGCTCTCATTCACTCACTTACTCATTTGGGACATATTTACAAAGTACCTAGTCTGTGGCAGGTATAGGAATAAGATAGAAGACACATGTCATTCTTATTTGATTCTAACAGTTTAAGTACTGTAGGTATTGAAAATATCTTCCTTTTACGTGATTGAGCCTTCTAATTGGGAAGCAAATTAATTTGTGTGGAGCTTCCTATCAGGGCCAAGTTTGGAAGTTACAAATACAGCATAAAGTATGGGTGAGGAAAGTAAAATATAAGAGTATACTGGTCAGGGACATCAGAGCATTTCTGTCATAGCTTATTGTAGATTTTCTTCTTTTACTTTCTGAAAAACTGTACTTTTTTTTTTTTTAAAGATTTTATTTATTTGACAGAGAGAAACACAGAGAGAGAGGGAACACAAGCCGAGGGAATGGTAGCGGGAGAAGCAGGGTTCCCACCAAGCAGGGAGCCTGATGAGGGACTCGATCCCAGGACTCTGGGATCATGACCTGAGCCAAAGGCAGATGCTTAACGACTGAGCCACCCAGGCACCCCTGAAAAACTGTACCTTAAGTAATATCAAAACTCAAGGAGATGATTGGAGGTTATAAGAAATTGTAAGTGGGACTAACTTTCAAATGCAGTAAGTAGACAGATTCAGAATATTTGAACAACACAACAACTAAGAGATTGTAAGCAATGTGGGGCCTGGGTGGCTCAGTCGGTTAAGCGTTTAATTCTTGATTTTGGCTCAGGTCATGATCTCAGGGGAGTGAGATCGATCCCACCTCTCTGTGCTCTGTGCTGAGTGTGGAACCTGCTTAAGATTCTCTCTCTCCTTCTCCCTTTGCCCTCCCCCTTCCCTCTCTCCCCATCTCTAAAAAAGAAAAAGAAAAAAACATAAGTTATACAAGATAACATTTACAAAGACAGCGAATTATGGTTTATGTGGACTTTTGAAATTGGTGACAAAGAAATATAATCACATACAATTACCCTTTCAGCCTCTCATTTCAACTTTTACATTCAATGTACTGAAAAGGCAGAACAAAAGTTGACAGTATTTGAAGAGATAGTTGGTTTGATCATGCAGTGAGAAGAGATTATGGTCCTAAAATAGCCTGCGGTATGGAGGATTTACCTAGGATTTAAGGGCATTAGTTTGTAAAGCTGGGGTTAAACAGTAGAACGAGTTACTTAGGGAAGGTTAACCTACTTCCTGTTTCTCAAGGGCATTTTGCTGAGAATTAAGAGTGGAAATGGATTGAGAGTTGTTTGTAAGATGGCATAGGAAGGGACTAGGAGGGTTCGGTATGCCAGCTGTTTTCCTTACCTTCCACGTGAGATCAATATATCTTTGATTTAAAAATCATTGCCACCTCTTCTCAAAACCAAGTTACCCACAGTACTGATTTTCCATGGATTTTGTCAGGCTGGTTTCCTGAGACCCTGCCTTCTATGAGTATAGCCTTACTGCTTCTCCCTCTCTGCTGAGGTTGGCACGGACTTCTATGTTGTTAAATGCAGCAAGACTTCTTTAGTGTCTATCTTCTCTATCTTCAGGGAACCTCTGTAATGTCTTCCTCATCCCTCAAGCAGCAGTCTCTCCTGCTGGCATCCATCGCACCACACCAGTGTGACAATATCCCTTCTTGTTCTAGCTTCAAACCACCATCCCAACTGGAGCCACCAACACCCTTGGATTACTGCCTCCTCTCTGCTTCCTCCAGTTATCACTCTTGTTATAAATTATAAACTTAACTTATAAGGTAAAGTAGATCATATCATTCTCCACTCAAAACCTTTGATGACTTGCCATTACATTTAGGATGAGATCAAAATCCCATAACCTGACTTATGAGCCCTTGATCATCTGGCCTCTCACTAACTCTTCAGGCTCAGCTTATGAGTTGCCATTCATTCGTTTATTCTTTGCTTATTAATTCTTTCACTCATTTAGCAATTATGTGTTGAGCACTGTCCTGGGATATGAGTGAAGAACACAGGCTAAAATTATTGCCTTCTTGGAGTTCATATTCTGCCAGTACTCAAGCGTGATCTGTCGATGGAGTACAAACAATAAACAGGTTAAAAAAGAAAATTATAACGCATTAAATGATAATAAAGGCAAAAGAGAAAAACAAAGCAGGGAAGGGTATATGCAGGGAAGGTTAAAAATGCAGAGGGGTCAGTGAAGGAAGTTTTCACTGAGTAGTTGAGTAAAGACTTAATAGAAGAGAGGAAAAAACTATGCAAGTGTCTGGGTGAAGAAAATCCAGGGTATAGGGAAGAACAAAAGTAGCATCCTAAGTGTACCTGGAATATTCTAGAAACATCAGGGAGGTCAGTAGGAGTACCATGGATTGTACAAATGAAGTGGTCATACTGAGAAATGGGACAGAGGGAGAGGGCCAGATCATGTAGAATGTTGTAGGCCATTGTAAGGACTTTGGTTTTATTTGCAACGAGATGGGAAGCCATTAGAGAGTTTTGAGCAGGGAAGTGAAGCTTCTTTCTTGACACATTAATTCTTTACATTGACCGGGCACCCTTTGTCAGGTACTGTGCCAGACTTTGTGCTTGACTTTTTATTAAATTGAGATATATTCATGTGAAGGTTGCTTATAAGATTGACTTCTTCATGTAAATTAAAGCCTTTTGAAATTTAAGCAGCCTTTGCTTTCTGGTAAGAGAATACATATTCTTTTATTCTTGTGATAATTGTTCACACTGCCAGTATCCCATGGGAAGGTAAAATTATGTAAATGGAACCCAACTAATAAAGGCCATTTGCTTTGTCCAAGTGACTACACAGTGGAAATGTGAATTACCGTAGATTGTGAATCATGTTAGCTAATAAATGTTACAAACCTTGGGTTATTGTTAAACATACGTTGAAAACAGGGAGGATTGGAGATTAAAAATGGCCTCTATTGTATCTTTGCATTTGGGAGCCTCAGAGAGTTGGGGTTTTTAAAACATCTTTTGACAAAGTTGAGGAAACAAATTTCACCTGATCAGAGAGGTGACTATTCTCTCTCTCTTTTTAAATATTTTATTTATTTATTTGAGATGGGGGAGAGAGAAAAGGGGGGGTGAGAGAGAGAGAAAGAGAGAGAGAGAGGAGAATGCACAGGAGCAGGAGAAGCAGACCCCTGCTGAGCAGGGAACCTGACACAGGACCCGATCCCAGGACCCGATCCCAGGATCTGGGATCATAACCTGAGCCAAAGTCAGACACTTAACTGACTGAGCCACCCGGGCCCTCCAAGAGGTGACTCTTCTCAATACCACCTTCCCTTCAGCTAGATCTTCAGTTTTACTCTACTTTTGAAGTTTGGCACTTAGTTAAGCCCTGTCACTCTCTGAATCTTCTCGCATAAAATTTAATCTCTACTACTTATATAATTATTTGTTCTATTGAGTCTACTATAAACCATTTCTAAATATTTTGTGAGAATAAAGTCTGCTTCTTTTCTCTTGGAGTGTGATCACATTGGTTTATTCTAGGAGTTCCAATGCACAGGTAATAGTTGTTCTGGGAAATGAGGAAGAGAGGAAGAGAAGTTGCTAAAGTAAGCATGCAGTGTCCTCACTAAGACTTGCAAAAGGACCTAGGTCTTCAGATTGTATATCTGTAGCAAGTTCCCAACAAAATGAAGGGGAGAAAACCTTCACTTTTCAGCATTTGGCAGATCAAATAGAAGCCCGCATGAAAGTTACTAGGGAGGGGGGAAAATGATCACTTCAAGGAGGGGAGGGAATTACAATAGTATCACAAATCTCAACCACAGATATAAGATGGTACAGAATGAGCAGTGCTATTATGATTCTGAAGAAATGATTTTCAACCTTCAATTCTTTAATCAAATAAGCAAAATGTCTCGTAGAATAGAGACAATATGAAGGCATGTAATTATTTAGAAAATTGAATGTACTATGTGCTTATTCTCAGGAATTCACTTGAGACCATGATGTGACAAAAATAAAGGAATGACATGTGGTGTAAGTGCTGTACACTTACTATGTGTAAGGTAAGTGCAAGATGGATTACTATGTGTAATGTGTGCAAGCTATGAATTAGCTTGCCTTCTATTTTGTATTTTCTAGTATTTTAAGGTCTATATTTTATTTTGCATTCTTTTCTTGTCAATTCTTTAATACATATTTAAAAAATTACCATGGTTAAGAATAGCATCTTGACTTCCTCATAGTGTACTGCAGATAAGTGGGGTGTATGGGTATGTGGGGAAATGTATCCAAGCTCAAAAGAGATGCTCATGACCTCCAAAAACATATCGATGATTAAAGAAAGTGTAACTTATTCCACTGACAGTGGAGGGACTCCTGTAGGAACTTTTCATATAAAATCCTTCTCCCAAGGAAAAATGAGACCAACTTCATGCAAAACCAATAACAGAAGAAAACAGAAATTGAGAATCAACACATTTCAGTGGACAAAAGTTCCCAGCAAAGCAGAATAAAGCTGTACATAACACTCAAAAATAATAGATGGAGAATTTATTTTATTTTTTATTTTTATTTTTAAGGATTTTATTTATTTGGCAGAGAGAGAGCGAGAGCGAGAGTGAGAGAGATCAGAAGTAGGCAGAGAGGCAGGCAGAAAGAGAGGGGAAAGCAGGCTCCCTGCCGAGCAGAGAGCCCAATGCGGGGCTCGATCCCAGGACCCTAAGATCATGACCTGAGCCGAAGGCAGAGGCTTTAACCCGCTGAGCCCCCCAGGTGTCCCCTCTCTAACTGTAGTTTTACAGTAAAGGTTCCATTTTAGGACCCACACTGCGTCTTGTTCTCATGTCTCTAGTCTCCTTGAATCAAGAAGAGTTCCAGGGAACCTGGATGGCTCTGTTGGTCAAGTGATCGACTCTTGGTTTCCACTCAGGTCATGATCTCTGGATTGTGGGTTGTGGGATTGAACACTGAGTTGGTCTCTGCTCAGTGCAGAGTCTGCTCGAGATTCTCTCCCTTTCCCTCTCCCTCCCCCACTTTCTCTCTCTCCACTCATGTGCATTGCCTGCTCTCTCTCTATCTCTCTCAAATAAATAAAATTTATGTATTTTTTAATAAAAGAAGAGTTCCTTAGCTTCTCCAGTCTTTTGTGAAAAAATACAGGCCAGATATCTTATAGACTGTTTCTCAATTCTCAACCCCCTCAATTCGGGTTTCTTTGATGTTTCCTCATTAGTGAATCATGGTTGTGCATTTTGGATATGTGCATTGATATGTCCTTCTCAAGCAGTTGTGTCTGGGAGCACATATGACTCTTTCCGTTGATGTTTTGTCTCTTTTTGTGAATTTGGATTACTTGGCTAAGTTGTTATCTCTCTTCACCATTAGGAGTTTATTTTATTTTGTAATTTGCTCAAAGTTATGGGAAGGTACTCAAAGGCTATTTAAATAGCCT
>CM053620.1:8596457-8645269 GCA_028646535.1 Procyon lotor | reverse complement strand
GAATGCCTATATCAGTTTAGAAGGAGTTACCTCTACAGTGTTGTGTCTTGCAATTCATAGACATTTGTCCTCTGTTTAGATCTTTTCTATTTTCTCTTACTATTGTCTTTAGTTTTCTGTGACAAAGGATTGTACATATTCTGTGAGGGTAATCCCTAAGTATTCTTTATGCTTTTTGATGTTTTTTAAATTATTATTATTTTTAAAGATTTTATTTATTTATTTGACAGAAAGAGACACAGCGAGAGAGGGGAACACAAGCAGGGGGAGTGGGAGAGAGAGAAACAGGCTCCGCCCTGAGCAGTGAGCCTGATGCGGGTCTCAATCCCAGGACCTGAGTTGAAGTCAGATGCTTAACGACTAAGCCACCCAGGTGCCCCTTCTTTATGTTTTTATAAGGATTATTTAAAAAACTACTTTTCTACTCCTTTCTGGTAAATAGCAATGAAACGTTTCACCCTGGCCTTATTGAGCTATTTTGCTCGATTTATTTTAATAGTTTTCCTGTGGAATATTTTTGGATATGTCACATAAATAACTGTGTTATCGGTGACTAATCACAGGTTTATTTACTTTTGTATTCTTTATGCTTTGGTAGTTCTTTTACTTACATCAGTGCACAGCCAAAGATCTAAAATGCGGTGTTGGGCAGATGTGAAGATAGATGGTACTCTGTCATGTTCCTGATCTTAGGTGATAAGGCTTCCATATTTTACCATTAAGTGTTTACCATTTAATCATTAAGCATTTTGTAGTCCCTCAATGTCAAACTAATGTCAGATTCTTCTATGCCTACTTTGCTCATGTTTTTATAATGAATTTTTTCAAGTGCTTTTCTAAAGGCACCTATTGAGAAGATTTTTTTTCTTTCCTTTTCTTTTTCTAGAATGGTGAACTGTTTGGTTTTTCTTTCTCCTCTTTCTATTTTTTTTTTTTTTCTGTTTAGTGTTCCTAATATGGGAATGATGTTGCATTTCTGGAATAAATGCAAATGGATTAGGATGTATTATTATTTTTTTGGATGTATTATTTTTTTAATGTATTTATGAATTACATTGAAATCAACTTTACAACTATGTTCATCTGTAATTAACTTTTCTTGCAATGTCCTTTTCAGATTTTATTTTATTATTATTTTTTTAAGATTTTATTTATTTATTTGACACAGAGAGACAGATCACAAGTAAGCAGAGAGAGGAGGAAGCAGGCTCCCGCTGAGCAGAGAGCCAGACGCAGGGCTCGATCCCAGGACCCCAAGACCATGACCCGAGCCGAAGGCAGAGGCTTCAACCCACTGAGCCACCCAGGTGCCCCTCCTTTTCAGATTTTAATATAAAATTTGAGCCAGCCTCATGAAATATATTGGGGCACATTCCCTCTTTATTTTGGATTCAAAAAAGATTGTATTTAATTATTTAGACAGAGAAAAAGAGAGCAGGGGGAGGGAGAGAGAAAATCTCAAGCAGACTCTGGGCTGAGCACAGAGCCTGACATGGGGCTCCATCTCATGACCCTGAGATCACGACCTGAGCCGAAATCAAGAGCTGGCTGCTAAACTGACTGAGCCACCCATGTACCCCTATTTTGGATTTTTAAAAATCCTTTGCCCTGTGAATGAATCATCAATTGCTTAAAGGGAAGGGGACCCAGAATGCTGAGTTAAGTTTTCTGGTCTTTCCAGCAACTTGGCTCCTTGAGTCTTGGCTGACTTGGTAACTCTCTAATACCTTCGACCTTATGTTTTCTGTACTTTATTCATCTTTTAAAGATTTTCTTGCTGAGAGGTTCATTTTGCTACAAGCTGGCCCCTCATACTTGGAAGTGGACACCTCTACCTCATTTTTAACCCCGTCTCTTCTCTTGCTATTTTTCATAAAGCTTAGGCAGATTAAGAATTTTTTGGCTTGTGTGTTACGAGTATTCATTAGAGACTTTTAGACTGCTGCCTGTGTTCACCTTCTCATGGTTGAGTGCTTTAGGAATGAAGAAGAATATTTACTGAGACAAATGCTTCCGTCAGCCTGACAATGTTCTTTTCAAACTGGGTGCCTTTCGAAGCCAGTGCTGCATGGTTCATTACCCGTATGGTGCCCTACTCTCATCTTTTAAGATTTGCTTTAGATGATGCTGGTCTGCAGAGGTTTCTTTTTCCTGGTACATACAAGTTTAAGTTGTTTTAGAAGTTGTAGAAAAAGAACATGTTTTTGGTTTCACTAATAAAGAATGCTTGTTTTAATTTTAGGGGGTGGGCAGAGGGAGAGAATCTTAAGCAGGCTCCACACCCCATATGGAGCCTGATGCAGGGCTCGATCTCACACCCTGAGGTCATGACCTGAGCAGAAATCAAGAGTTGGAGGCTTAACCTGTCTTAATTTTGATAGATTCTCTTATGAACATGTCCTGGAGAGATTTCTTTGGATAGATTATGGAAAGGTGTTAAATCAGGCAGAAAGGCAAATACACACAAAATAATTTTAAAAGGGGAAATCAAATTTTTAACAAATAATATTTTCACAGGGAGTGACACCAGCAAGATGGCAGAATAGGAGGTCCTACCATATGCCTGCTCAGCGATAATCATTTGGCAGCCATCTTGGACAGAAGTGCCTTTATGGGAACTTTGGGATCCAGGTAGGAGACTGCAAGGCGCTAACAGTGCCCAAGACCCAGGAGGGCTGTTTTGAGAAGGCAGACCCGTGCTCAGGCATTTGAATTGCCAACTGTGGTCCCAGCTACAGACCCAGAAACAGCTTTCTGTGTGGCCTTGATCCTGCCACCAGCAACATCTGCCAAGGGATTCTGCAGGAGTCATGCCAGCCTCTGCCTCAGGTGTAGACAAATGATACAGAATTGAGAGCCCAGAAATAAGCCCCCCTCCACACACAGTCAACTCATATTTGACAAGGGAGCCAAGAATACTCAATGGAGAAAGGACAGTCTCTTCAATAAATGGTGTTGGGGGAATTGGATATTTGTATGTGAAGGAATGAAACTGGACCCATCTTACACCACTTATAAAAATTAACTAAAAAATGGACTAAGGATTCAAATGGAAGACATAAAAACATAAAGCTCCTAGATGAAAACAGGGAAAAAGCCCCTTGACATTGGTCTTGGCAGTGGTTTTTTTGGATATGACATCAAAAGTACAGGCAACAAAAGCAAAAATCAACAGGCGAAACTGCATCAACCTGAAAGGCTTCTGCACAGCGAAGGGAGCAATGCTTCTTCATTGCTTCAAGATGATAAAGCGACTTAGGGAATGGGAGAAAAATTATTTGCAAACCATCTATCTCATAAGGGGTTAATATCTAAAATATATGAGGAACTCCTACAGTTCAATAGCAAAAACCAAAGAACCTGATCAGAAAATGGGTAGAAGACTGAATAGACATTTTCCCAAAGACATACGAAGGACAAAGGTGTAGGTATAGGAAAAGGTGCTCAACATCACTAACAGTCAGGGGAGTGCAAATAAAAACCACAATGAGATACCACCTCATAGCTGTTAGGATGCCGTTATCAAAAGACGAGAGATAACAAACACTGGTTAAGGTTTGGAGAAAAGGAAATCCTTGTGCTTGGTTGGTAGGAATGTAAATTGGTACAGCCATTACGGAAAACAGTATAGACATTCCCCAAACAACTAAATATAGAACTATCCTATGATCAGCAATTCCACTTCTGGATATATACCCAAAGGAAAGGAAATGAAATCTGTATCTTGAAGAGATATCTGCCCTCTCTTATTTATTGCAACGTTGTTCATTATACCCAAGACCTGGGAAGTAGCTAAAGGTCCATCAGTGGTTGAATGGATAAAGAAAAGGGGACAGACACACACACACAGAGAGAAATATTATTCAGCCATAAAAAGAAGGAAATCCTGACATTTTCAATGACATGGATGAACCTGGGGGACATCACGCTAAGTGAAATAAGCCATATGCAGAAAGACAAATCCTGCGTGATCTCATGTACACATGGAATCCAAAGATGTGAACTCACGGAACCAAAGAGTAGATTGATATTAGCCAGAGGGGAGGGTGGGTGAAATGGGGAAAGGGCATCGAGAGGTATAAACTTCCTTATAACATAAATAAGTCATGGGGATATAATGAGTAGCATGAGGGCTAGAGTCAACAATGCTGTATTGCGAACTTGGAAGTTGCTAAGAAAGAAAATCTTGAAAGTTTTCATCATGAGATAAACATTTTGTAACTTCGTATGGTGACAGATGGTAACTAGACTTGGTGTGGTGATCATTTCGCAATGTAGACAAATGTCAATCACTATGCTGTACACCTGCAACTAATATAATATTGTATGTCAATTATACTTCAATAAAACAATAAAAAGGAAGAGAAGCTGCTGCTGCTGAGAGCATAGTTGATTGACAGCACCAGCTGCCGCCACTTGGCTTTCTCCCCGGCATTCACACCAAGATCATGCTTCCCCTGGGCTGCCTTGGGTCTAGACTGAGCACCGTGGGGACCCCTGGGCTGCCTCGGGTCTAGACTGAGCACCGTGGGGACCCCTGGGCTGCCTCGGGTCTAGACTGAGCACTGTGGGGACTCCTGGGCTGCCTTGGGTCTAGACTGAGCACCGTGGGGACTATACTACAGGCTTAACACAAGAGTCCTTTAACGAGTGACTTTTCATCAGGGATGCGCCATTGGCCTGGTTGAAGTTTTCTCAAACTGTGCTGTAGATGAAGGCTCTTCCCCCCCAACCCCTTCCTTCTCTCTTTTCTTTTGCAGGTGTCATTGTGCAACACAGCCTGAAGGCCCTCCCTACCTTTCCCTTCTCCCTCCCTCTTTATCCACCACAGGCCTGTCCCTCATGCCTAACCCTGACTTGGTTTCTGCTTCTGGGGAGACTTGAATTGACAGGCATGCACTGAAAAAATGGGTTGGAGGGGCGCCTGAGTGGCTCAAGTTGGTCAAGCGTTGGACTCTTGATTTCCATTCAGGTTGTGATCTCAGTGTCGTGAGATTGAGCCCCACATGGGGTTACATTATCTCTTAAGATTCTCTATCTCCCTCTTTCTGTCTGCCCCTCCCTGCTGCTCACACTTGTGCACTCTCTCTCTCTCTCTCCCTCAAAAAAAAAAAAAAAATTGGTAGAGGGCACATCCCTACATGCAATCAGCTTGCATTGGGTCTTTTGTTTTTCCATTTCAATAAGAACATTAAAGTAACATGCTTTACACCTTAGACTTATGTAATGTTACACATTGAGTTCATTAAAAATAGATAATCTGGATTAGATGTAAATCTTGTCATGCTATTACCCAATATAGTTGATTCTAAATTACATTGAAAATGACTATATAGTCCCGATCTAATAAAACAAAGAATAAATAAAAAAAAGAATGTAGAAAGGGGGTTAATTTAGCAAAGAGTGAACTACTGTGCCACATTCTCAAAGAAGGTCTGATTCTTGATGCACCTAGATGTACCCTGCTAGCCAAGGTACACTGAAACTTGGCTTTGGATTTATGCATAAAGTTAATTCTTACTGTGGTATTTGAAATTTGTTGCTTTTTGATTGGGCAGTATTTTTTCTTGGATCACAAAGGTCCATCTTGAATCATATAGTGCCTACAAGTTTCATATTTACTCAGCAGAGAAGGCTTATAATAAAATAGTTCAGGTAAATATTTCAGGTACCTATTTCTGGAATGAGGATTGCTACTAGTTTTCAACTTATTTTAGCAATATATATACATTTTTTTCTTAGCAAATTTTTTTTTATTAACATATAATGTATTATTTGCCCCAGGGTACATGTCTGTGAATCGTCAGGCTTACACATTTCACAGCACTTAACAGCACATACCCTCCCCAATGTCCACAACCCAGCCACCCTATCCCTACACCCCCGCCTCCCAGGTATCCTCAGTTCGTTTCGTGAGTCTAGGAGTCTCTTACGGTTTGTCTCCCTCCCCATCCCTTCCTGTTTCATTTCTCTCCCCCACCCACCCCAAACTCCCTCCTTGCCTCTCAAATTCTTCATATCAGAGAGATCATGTGATACTTGTCTTTCTCTGACTGACTTATTTCGCTTAGCATAATACCCTCCAGTTCCACCCACGTCGTTGCAAATGGCCAGATTTCGTTTCTCTTGAGGGCTGCATAGTATTCCATTGTATATATATACACCACATCTTCTTTATCCATTCATCTGTTGATGGGCATCTAGGGTCTTTCCATAGTTTGGCTATTGTGGACATTTAGCAATATATTTTTGACTATTGTTCATCCCCATCTGATTGATTTCACCCCTTTGGAGGTGGGCCTAGCCCTCAGCGGTGGTGGGTAAGGGGCAGGGAAAGCGGTTTGTGCTGCTGTCTGCCTAACAACCCAAGGCGAAGTGGGAAAGCCTCCTGGAGAGTGAGCTCCGCTCCTGCTCTGTATCTTCCCTACACCCAGCCCCAACCATGAAACAGTGTTGGCCAACAGGAACTGAGTGAGACAACCTGCTTTAATTTACCCTGACTTACTTATATCGGTTACAACTTGACCTGTAGGAGAAAAAGCAGCCTGTACCAACTCTGAGACATACTTAGCTTCTCTGGTTGAACACGTTCTCCTTCTCGAGCCGAAGTGTTCACTGTATGATTCCATCCATTATCCCCGACACAAACACTTTCTAAACTTCACCCTGTCTCCTTCCTTTCTTTTGGGTCTCAAGATTGCCAGACCATATGTTCTGTTCCTCTTTCTCATGTCTGCATCACCACAATGTAGACTGAGCCCTATCTATTTCTACCATTTCAGTATGTTTTATTTCCACAGAGCGAATAATCACACCAAATATTCCTAAATGTGTATGAATAAGTATAGAGATGTTGCTTATGGGCATTTTCTATGAGTATATTTCTTAATATCATTTTCATTTTATTTACTTTATTGAAGATTTTATTTATTTGACAGAGAGAGACAGCGAGAGTGGGCACATAAGCAGGGGGAGTGGGAGAGGGAGAAACAGGCTTCCCATCGAACAGGGAGCCTGATGTGAGGCTCCATCCCAGGACACCGGGATCATGACCTGAGCTGAAGGCAGACACTCAATGACTGAGCCACGCCAGTGCCCCTGTCATTTTAATTTTATTATTTATTTATTTATTTATTTTTAAGATTTTATTTATTTGACAGAGAGAAACACAGCGAGAGAGGGAACACAAGCAGAGGGGATGGTAGTGGGAGAAGCAGGCTTCCTGCCGAGCAGGGAGCCTGATGTGGGGCTCGATCCCAGGATTCTGGGATCATGACCTGAGCAGAAGGCAGACGCTTAACAACTGAGCCACCCAGGCTCCCTTATCATTTTCATTTTAATAAAATAAATTTCCCTACTGATTTTGTCAGGATATTCAGATTTAACTTTATTTTTCCTGTTATCATGAGTGCTAAGTAAATGCAAATTCATATCAATCACAGCCACTGAGGCACCCTGGCTCCCAAACTTACCTTTTAAAAAACAGGCTTGGGCGCCTGGGTGGCTCCGTGGGTTGGGGCCTCTGCCTTCCGCTCGGGTCATGATCTCAGGGTCCTGGGATGGAGCCTCACATCGAGCCTCACATCAAGCCTCACATCGGGTCTGCTCGGCAGGGAGCCTGCTTCCTCCTCTCCCTCTGCCTGCCTCTCTGCCTACTTGTGATCTCTTTCCCTCTGTCAAATAAATAAATAAATAAAATCTTTAAAAAACAAAAAAAAAACCGCAGGCTTACATGTGGTAGTTTTCATTGAGGCTCTGGCTGAGAATGTAGGACATGTAATTTAATCTGTAAAATTATCCCTTAGTTTCTCATCTCAACTGGAGTTTACATTTGCTTTTAAAGATTTTATTTATTTATTTATTTGTCAGACAGAGACAGAGAGCGAACACAAGCAAGGGAAAGGGGCAGGCAGAGGGAAAAACAGACTCCCCACTGAGCAGGAAGCCTGAAGGATCCTCCAGGATCATGGCCTGAGCCAGAAACAAGCAATTAACCAACTGAGCCACTCAGGCGTCTGGAGTTTATGTTTTAGAATTGAGCTTCCATTCTTGAATAGTGACCACCCTTTCTCTGGCTGCTTAACAAACTTTTCATCCACTGCTGATCTTAAGGCCTTTACACTAAGTGTGAGCATCGTTTGTCAGCAGAATTGCCAGATTAAAAAAAAAAATACAGTCTATCTTATTCTGTACTTAAGAGCTTCTTATTTTAAAAATCAATGTATTGTTTATCTAATATTCAAATTTAACTGGGCATCCTTTATTTGACCTGGCACCCCAGTTCTTACGGGAAGAAAAAAATGAAGTTAAAATTGTACATTTTGTAAAGTGGCCAGGAAAGAAAGAGATAGATATTATAGCTGGGAATTTTGTGTTTTCTGTGGGTTTCCTTCATCCGTGTGTGCCTTCACACTTCTCAACTTCTATAATAATATAGAGTAACTAGACTGTCTTAATTTGCAGAAGTGATTTTTGAAGTGTGAGAATTTATTAACTTGTTCAATTTATAAGACGACTCTTTATTTGAATATCCCAATTATAAGCCAAATCCAAATTTTTATACAGTATTTGGTGCATATTTCATGAGGGTTAGATTTATCACTTATGTCAAAAGTTACATTCCAACTTGAAGATTCAGATTTTCTGAAGAGATATCTTTACAGTGTCTCTCTCCGAGTCCAGAGACCCATACACATTAAGAAGAAGTTCAATGGCATCAAGAAAGGACTCTGGGAATCAGGATATTTATGTCTTGCCCTTGGCACTGCCCCTGGAAAAGGGGCATCAGTCTTGTGTCTCTGTTTCATAATCTGTAAAATGAGGCAATTGGACTACCTCTGCGTGTCTCATGGTGTCTATGTCCCAAGAACCATCTTTATAACAGTGCTTCTGGGGTCAAGCAAGTTATAAAAAGCTGCAAACTTCTTTGGGATATCCAAACTGTAACTACATTTTAGCAACACGAGTCTCAACAAATTATCAGCAGCAAATAACACACAATGCAAAGTGTGCGCACCCCAAACTTTTGGACAAACCCGTTCTGAGCCACTTACCAGCACTGCTGGGGCCACCTGGTGGACTCCGGATTTGAGGAGTGGACCCTCTCCTTCAGCTCTAACAGGCTGTGGGATCCCCGGAAAGGCCTGGCTTTAGTGAAATGCAGCAAAGTCTCCTATTTCAGGAGGTTGAGCTACTGTGGATCAAACTGGGCAAACAGTGAGAAAACCTTCACTGTTCAGAGTGCACAACCAGCACAGGGAGGCCAATGAGCCACCTTCTGACTCACTCATGGACCATGTCAACTCCCCCCACAAGGAAGATGACTCCTAGAAAGGCTGCATCGAGGTATGTGTATAATCCACCCTTCCTTATTTCCTCTTGATTCTCTGGTCTAATGAAGGCGTTTTCAGGGCAGGTTTGTGTTGTAGTGTATTCTTACCATATTTTAAATTTTCTTGGGGGGAATCGTGGCTCCTTTTGTCACTTCTCAACTCCCTCTCTCCTTTGGCTCTTGCTAATTGCCTACATGGGGTCTCAGAAATTAGAATGTCACTTTTATTCCTATTATTCTGATTCTAGTCCGGGGTACAGTCTCGATTCTCATTTATGTCACACAAGAGTTTAAAAGCCCGAGATCCTAATTTATTTTGTAGTTGAAATCCTTCTCTCCTTAAGTCTATTCAAATGACTTTAGGCAGAAAATCATCAGCTTTTGAAGTCATTGATGTGGCTTCTGAGAAACGGGGCTGCTGCGATTGATGTCTCGGTCCCCAAATACCCAATCTTCTCAGAGAGATGTGAGGAGGCACGAGTGCCTGGATATAATGCTATGAGCTGAATTATGTCCCCCCAGATGCACGTGCTGAAGCCCCAACCCCCAGTACCTCAGAATGTGACTGTATTTGGAGATAGGGTCTTCAAAGAGATGATTAAGTTAAAACGAGGTCACTAGGGTAGGTCCTCATCCAATATGAATGGAGTCCTTAGAAGAAGAGGTAGTTAGGAAACAGGCGTGGAGACATGGGAGAGGCCGCCAGCTTCAAGCCGAGGAGAAAGGCCTCAGAAGAAACCAACCCTGCCAATACCTAGGTCTTGGACGTCCAGCCCCCAGGATTGTGAGAAAATAAAGATCTGCTGTTTAAGCCCCCCAGTCCATGGTATTTATTATCAGAGCCCAAGCAAAAGAAGACCTCCAGATGTCTCCTGACGCAGAGTCCCATTGCCTTCCCACGAACAGGTGCACCATTGTCCTGTAAAGGTGCGCAGGGAAAGGTTCCCTGGGCGTCTCAACTCCTGTGTTGATGTCATAATGTAAGCAGTCCCTTTTGCATGATTTCCAGAAGAATGATCCACATATAAGCATCTTTATAGAGAAATAACACCCAAATACACGGGTGTTTATTTTCACAGAAGCCCTCCATTGCCCACGAGCAGTTCTCATCATTTTCTGACAAAGGAATGTTACAGAAACAAAGATGAGACACACTCGGCCGTGTGGAGCGGCTTTGGTTCAGCTGCAAAGCTCGACTCTCCCCTCAGTACGAAATAGGAATTGGCTGTGAATGATTACAAAAGAAAATCTGTCACCTTTGAAGGATCTAATCACAACAAAAGGCAAGAACAGGTATTTCTTAGAATTCCTGTGTTCCAGCAGATGGTTTATATACCTGGGCTCCTGAATGCTTTTGGGGCCTCGTTAAATATATTGCTTTTCTGAACTCCATAGGAGAAAAATCACTTTAAGGAGAGGAGCTCTGGGCAGTGCCATGACGAGCTCCTGTCCAGACTCTTGTCTTCTAATCCCATTGAATTTGCTCAGCAGATTTAAAAAACACCTCCATTCTCCTCCCATTTGTCTAAACACATTCAGCCTCTTGTTTAACTTCATACATATATTTGTTTCTTGATCTGATTTAATTTGAGCTCCTACTAAAATTTTGATCAATTACAGAAATAATTTTTTCCCCTTGATCTTAGTGCTACAGAGTACTTGTAGCATATAGAGCTTGCAGACATAATTGCGGTTTTATCTAAGACCTCAGTCATTGGCTCCAACCTTATTTCTATTCCTGTATCTGTCCATCCAGGGACAAAGAGAATGCAAAATGTACTGTGATATCAGAACTATAAAGGGAATCAAAATGCCTATTTACAGGTGAAAGAATCTTCCAGAGCTGCTGGAGACAGGTAAAAATTCTGCCTCTGAACCTCCTAGCAAGCCCAGTAAGAAAGAAAACATTATTTGTTGGCAAAGAGAATAGTGTAAGTGAAGGGGGAAAAAAAAGATAGTTATGAAGCACATGAAGTCATGCCTCTGTGGCTCAGTTTCCTCCTAAGTTCAGTGTGGATGATAGAAGTAGCTTCTTCGTATAGGCAGGGGGTGAAGATTCAATCAAATGTGCCAGTGTTAGTAAAGGATTTGGAACTGTGGCTTGGCACCATGTAAGCCCTATGCAAGTGTTTTTAAAATAAAAAATAAAATAAATGCTAAGAAAATTTCTCAAGGAATGTAAAGTTTCACTCAGCACCAAATTTTATTTATTTATTTTAAAATTAGATTTATGTATTTACTTTTAGAAAGAGAAATAAAATCTTTATTTATTTGTTTATTTTTAGAGAGATATATTTATTATTTATTTTTATTAGATTTAGTTATTTATTTTTATTCATTTATTTTAGAGCACGTGAGTAGGGACAGGGTAGGGGGTGGACCAGAGAGAGAGATTCTTTCACACAGGCTCCCCCCCACACACCCCCTGGAGGGAGGAGCTGGATGCGGGGCTCAATCCCACTCCTGAGATGGTGACCTGGGTGGAATCCAAGAGTCAGACGCCCAACCACGCATCTGACTGAGCCACCGAGGCACTCGACCTTTTCCCCGTACCTAATGTTAAAGGCTGGCACCCATTTGGGAGCTTCACCTTGTCAATATGTCAGTGAGAGGCGAGGGGTTTCTCCACCGCGAACACATCTGTGGGATTCATGGAATGTTTTCTTGGCTCATCCTTCAATAAGCACCGAGGCCAACGTAATATGTCCCAAACCTGCAATGTTCTGATGATCAGACTTTTTTTCTAGATTTGAAAGAAATGGAGGGGCTCATTTCCTAAAAAAAAAAAAAAAAACAAAAAACCTTACCTAAATATCACTTCTCTTATCTGGGTGTTTTAATAAATTGTGCAGTAGGCGCATGGGGTTATGGTCTCTGCTCGGGCTTCGCGTGGAAACGCTGCTGGTAGCACCAGGGGTTCCGGGTGGCCTTTGCTGGTCGCTAGCAGACACCCCGGCTTTCATCTTGGGCTGTGCCCCCAGCTGGCTGTGTGATCTTGGGCAAGTTACTTCTTTGGATCCCCGGCTTCACCATCTGAACCTTTGCAATCTCAAAAAAAGTGCTTTGAGAAAGAAGTAGATTATGCACTTATGCACTTGGAGCATTAACTCCACAAGTGATTATATAGTCAGGAGCAAGGAAAATGGAGACTGACTTTTGCCAGTTTGGTGACTGGGGTGAGCCTCCGGCTCCCAATGTGTAATGGCTCCTTTCCTGTAAGTAACAAGGATTAAACACCTATGAACCGCAGTGATAAACCCAGGTCACCTGTTGTTATGCTTTATTCAGTCTAATATTAGGTACTGTACATAATACATTTTAATTGAATGTACATAATGTGTACATAATACATATGTACATAATACCTTTTAGTTGAATGAACACTTGGTAAAAATGGCATATTAGGGGGCAGGAATGATTTTTCAGCACTGTTTTCACAAACAAATTGCAAATTATTCATACAAACTTTTCTTATCATAGAAACAGTCAGTGCTTGTACATTGTACGAGATTAGAAAATAGCATGCAAGCAAAAGTGTAGAATAAAACATACATTCCCATGGCACAGAGATTACCCGAGTAACACCCTGGGGTGTTTCCACTTGCAGTTTTCCTAGGAAGATATGTGAGCAATATTATATATGTATTTAAGACTTTATTTTTAAAAGAAGTTTTAGGTTCACAGAGGGATTGAGAGGAAGATACAAAGCATACACATACACCCCCCTCTCCCCACACATGCATACCCTCCTTCACTGTCAACATCCCATGGGAGTGTGAACATTTGTAACATGATGAACTTACACTGACACATCATATCACCCCAAGTCTGCAGTTTACATGAGGGTGCACACTTGGTGAGCATTCTATGGGTTGGACAAATGTATAATGACATGGGTCCACCATGACTGTATCACACAGAGTATTTTCATTGCCCTAAAAATCCTCTGTAATATATTTTTAACAGTATAATACCATAGTGCACATGTTGTTTTATAACATGCTTTTTTCAGCTGACTATCTTGGTCTTCATAGATCAATAAGTTTTATCTCACCTAATAGCGTAAACACAATAAACTATTTCCAAATGTCCTAATTTTGTTTTTTATAGCTCATTTGTCCTAATCAGTATCCAGTCCAGAACTGCGCTATAGCTTGTGTTTCAGTGATTTTTTATTTGTATCTTAGTCAGTCCTATATTGGTCTAGCTTATGTACAGTAAAATGCAGCTTCTACTTTCCATCTCTTGGGGCAGTTGTTCTTGGCACCCAACCACCCTTCTGTGAGGAAGCCCACGCGCACTATGGAGAGGTCCCCACGAAAAGGTCCAGGCAGGGACTGACTCAGCCTCCAGTAGGATTCAATTACTTTTTTAAAAACTTCATTTCTTTTCAGTTTGAAAATTTGAATTTTCTTTATTTTTTAGTTTACAGATCTCTTGTAAAATCTACCATCATTTGACCTATTCAATTCATCTTTTTTTTTTGGATCAGCATATTTAAAACAATTGATTTTTTTGTTTTTTGTTTTTTGGGGTTTTTTTGGCTTAAACAACAGAAATTTATTTTCTCATAGCCTGTAGGCTGTAAGTCCAAGATCAAGGTGTCAGCAGGTTTGATTTCTCCTGAGTCCTCTCTTCATAGCTTGCAAATGGCCACCTAGTTGTATTGTCTTCACGTGGTCTTTTCTCTGTGCATGTGCTTTCCTGGTGTCTTTCCCTCTTAGAAGAATATCAGTCATATTGAATTAGGGTCCCACCCATATGACCAATTTTACCTTAATCACTTCTTTAATAAAGGCCCTATTTCCAAATACAATCATATTGGGGGCTAAGACTTCAACATGTGAATTTGGGGGGCAGGGGGACACAATTCAGTTCACGGGATATGGCCATACTCATGAACTTGAAGTTCTATCATTACCCACTTTTCTTTCAAGATTACAACTTACTGATAATTGTAAACAGCACAATACCCTAAGTAAAGGATGAATTGCTCTTGGAAAAACCCTTGAAACTAATTTAGGGATTCTTAAAATTTACGTCAGCCAGGTAGAGCCTCAGATTGCTAAGAGCTAAATGAATTATAACCACATGTTGAGTATGAATCTTAGAAAATTCAGTTATCTAAGATGTTAGTAAATTCATTGGCAAATAAATAACAACTGTGAGAAAGAATACACTGACCTGGTCTTTTTTAGTAAAACAATTGTTTTAAAGTCTCTGTGGATTCCAGGAGTGCCTGGGTGGCTCAGTCGGTTGGGTGACCAACTCTTGATCTCAGTTCAAGTCTCGATTTCAGAATCTTGCTCTCAGGGTCGTGAGTTCAGGCCCCTCATTGGACTCCGCGCTGGCTATGGAGCCTACTTAAAATAAAATAAAATAAAATAAAATAAAATAAAATAAAATAAAATAAAATAAAATAAAAAAGTTCTTGCAGATTTCGATAGCAGATTAGGTCTGCCTTTATTGAATTTCCTTATATTCATTATGGGTCAAACTTTCCTACTTCTTTACATATTTTACAAATTTTTATTTTATACTGGTCATTGACGAACAGTAAAATATGATCTTTGTTCTTCTTCTTCTTCTTTTTTTTCCAGAGAGTACAAGAACTTTCTTCAGTCAGGCAGCCACACCAGGGTCTGTTCCTTTTGGTTCCACTGACTTCGAAGTGGGCCAGGGCTGCACTGCAGCTGCGTGGTTAGTTTATGTCTGATTTCAAATATGATTTAGGGGATTTAACTTTGTCCTTCAGCTCAATCCCCAACTTTCTTTACTACCGTTGCTACAACTGAGGGGCAAATAAATCCTTTTGATCCTGCCAGGATTTGAACTTGAAGAGGTTTGATTTTTAGCTTAGTTGGTTAGGATTCCCATATGGATTCAAATTTCGCAGGGGCTCTGGGATCTGAGTACCATGAAATGGCTAAAATTTTGTCTTTTAGCCCCATCCTCCTAATGATTTCTGCAACTTTCTCAGAACAATATCTAGGGGATGGGGGATGGGGGAATATGTTGGCCTCTCCAGTGATTTTACACTTTGAGCTGCTTAGATTTCACCTCCTTTTGCTGGCTTCACTGTTGGCAAAGCATGGCTGGTTTCTCCCCACACCTCCAGCTTCCTTCCGTGACAAGTGTATTCTTCCCCATACTAGCAGTCAGATTGGAATTTGCCGCTAGGTGTGGAAGCATCTGCAGCTCTTTGGTCGTCTCTCTCTGGAATTTAGCTCATTAAAGCTTTTTTTCCCCCCCTGCATTCATCCACTGCCTTTTGATAGCTTTATAGAAAAGTGTGTTTTTTTTTTTCTTGTCGTTACCATGGGAATGATGGTCTTGTGCACCATTCCACATCCTAATCAGGGACAGAACTCCCCCAACAACTTTAGAGCATTTATTCATTTCTGATGGTAAACTTTGGGATCTGTTCTGTGATTTAGCAGGTCTGTCTTTAAATATTAAGCAGACAGTGGAAGAGTATTGGATATGCAGTTGGAATTTCTGAACTTCCAAATCTACCACTTAGGAGTTTGTGTGATTCTCTGCATGTTGTTCACAAGGGAGAACGTGATTGACAGCGAGGTATCAACAGGCACAGGCAGAGGAGGCAGATGCCTTTAATGGAAGTGAAGGAGGAATGGCGTAGCTGCATGGTGAGGGCTGTACCAACTTGGAGACTCAGCAGCATTCTTTCTTTTGGAGGTCAATTATCATGCCTTTAAAATTCCTGGAGCAATGCTTGTCAGTCAATAACACACCCTGTCTGTGGAGAGACTCTCCTTAGGTGGGTTTCTCAGGAAGCTCAACCTGGGTCCCAGAAGAGGCCATTCTGCCCCTCTGGCCTGTATGTGCCTATGACTATATAGAGAAGCACTAGTCATTCTCAGGCTGTGCTATGTGCTCACCTGCTGCACAGGGGAATCCAGGTGAAACCATAAATTAACACTTTCAGTTGTCCTGGGGATGTCATGCGCTTTTTATCACTTTGGGTGCACTTTGGTCCTAAAGTCCTTCTGGGAACACGCAGGGTGTGCGGAATCAAAGACTGCTTCTATCACTCCTGGGGATCTAATCATCCGACAGAGAAATGGGCTTAAGGTCTTTATCTTCCTTTCTTCTTTCCATCTTCCCCCCCTTCCTTCCTCCCTCCCACCCTCCCACCCTTCCTTCCTTCCTTCCTTCCTTCCTTCCTTCCTTCCTTCCTTCCTTCCTTCCTTCCTTCCTTCTTTCCTCCCTCCCTCCCTCCCTCCCTCCCTCCCTTCCTTCCTTCCTTCCTTCTTTCCTTCCTTCCTCCCTTCTTTCCTTCCTTCCTTCATGGGGGTGGGACAGAAGAAGAGAATCTTAAGCAGACTCCATGCCCAGTATGCTGCTTGATGTGGGCTCAGTCTCAGGACCCTGAGATCACAACCTGAGCTGAAATCAAGAGTTGAACGCTTAACCAGTTGAGCCACCCAGGGGCCCCAGGCTACAGGTGTTTCTTAAGTCCTGTTCTGACACAGAAGTAAGATATTTAAACTCTCAGCATCTAATTGCTTGTATTAAATATGTGCAGATTTTGCATATTAACTATATCACATAAAACTATAAAAATAAACTCTTTTAGCATCAGGTTTCTCACAAATAAAATGAACTAGTAATAATATGTAACTCACTGCTAGTGATAATAACGTGATAGCTGTGTACTTGGTTTGAAAATGTAGAGTACTAATCAGATTGGGATGTAAGGAGATTTCATAGGGCTTTTGGGTTTGGATGTGACACAATGATTGCATTACCCATTTGCAAACCTTATTATATAAAAGAAGGTATTAGGTAATTGTATTAAGATATTTGGCTATTGCAAGCTCTTAGAAGTAGGGAGTAGTTCCTCTCTATTCATGAGAAGACAAAGAATGTCAGGGATGTAGGAACAAATGCAAAGTGAGTAAAGGGAGAAATTTGATTTGGTCCAGTTTTTGCCAAAGGCTTGGTCTGGTAAGGTGATTTACTTTATGCTTTAAGTAATTGGAAACTATTGAAGGATTTTAAGAGAGGAGTTTTATATTCCCTAGCTTTTTTCCCTAAGACTCAATGCTCTTCTCATTTGTCTTGCTTCTGTGCTATACTTATTCTTCCTACATCTTTCAGTAAAAATATTTGAGTGAAATTAACTATATTTAAATTGTATTTCATATTGACGAATGTTTGATATAGTTATTCCTTGGAATTTATACATCTACCCATCTATAAAACATCTCCAAAAGTCATCATTTTATAAAGTTGTATTGAAATGTATTTTTATTTTGAAAGAAGATGTACAAATGGTAACAGGTTTGTAAAAAGGGGCTCACTGTCACTAAACAGGGACATGCAAATCAAAACCATGATGAACTATCACTTCACGCCTGTCAGGGTGGCTGTTACTTAAAAATGAAAAAACAAAAGGTGAGAGTTAAGATGATGTGGGGAAAAGGGAACCCTTGTGCATTGGTGGGAATATAAACTGTTACCGCCACTGTGGAAAACAGCATGTAGTTCCTCAAAACATTAAAATAGAACTGCCACATGATCTGGCAAGTCCCCCCTGGGTACATATCCTAAGAAGTTAAATCACTATCTTGAATAGGTATCTGCATGCCCGTGTTCACTGCAACATTACTGACAATAGCTAAGACATGGAAGCAACCTAAATGTCCATCAACAGATGAAGGCAAATGTGGTATATAAATAAAATGAAATACTATTTAGTTTTAAAAAAGAAGGAAATTCTGTCATTTCAAAGACCTTCATCCAAAGACCTGGATGAACCTGGAGGACATTATGTGAGGTGAAATAAGCCAGGCACAGAAAGGTGAATGCTACATGATACCACGTACCTGAAGAATGTACATCAGAGCAGCAGCAAGTGGAAAGGTGGTTGCCAGGGAGTGGGGGGAGGAGACATAGGGAAGCATTAGTCTAAGAGAACAAGGTTTTAGTTATATGAGATGAACAAGTCCCAGAGATCTACTGTGCATATAGGGAATAGTACTGTGTTATATATTTAAAAATTTGCTAAGGGCACTTGAGTGGCTCAGTCGTTAAGCGGCTGCCTTTGGCTCAGGTCATGATCCCAAGGTCCTGGGATCGAGCCCTGCATCGGGCCCCCTGTTCAGCAGGAAGCCTGCTTCTTCTGCTACCATTCCCTCTGCTTGTGTTCCCTCTCTTGCTGCGTTTCTCTCTGTCAAATAAATAAAATCTTTTAAAAAAAATTCATTAAAAAAATTTGCTAAGAGGATAGATCTTATATTAACTGTTCTTATCACACACACAAAATGGTAAAGAGGGCGCGAGGAAACTTTTGGAAGTGATGGACATGTTTATGGCATAGACTGTGGTTATAGTTTCATGAGTGTGCGCTTATCTCCAAACTCATCAAGTTGTATGCATTAAATATGTACAGATTTGGTATGTCAATCATACCTCAATAAAGTGGTTAAAAAAAAAGAAATGCATTTATTTTGCAAGTTGCTTTGTAGCATCACCATAATGGCCACCCATAGAAGCATTTCACGGGGGTCCATCTTCAAATAAGTTAAACTCTGATATTATTTATTTATTTATTTATTAAAAAAGTATTTTATTTATTTGAGAGAGAGTGAGCACTAGTGGGGCAGGGGGCAGAGGGAGAAGGAGAAGCAGACTCCCCACTGAGCAGGGAGCCCAACTTGGGGCCCAATTCCAGAACTCTGGAATCATGACCTGAGCCTAAAGAAGACACTTAACTGACTGAGCCACCCCGGGGCCTCTAAACTCTGATATTTATACTGAAATAGATACAGGAACTGAAACCGTAATATTACATGTTGATTCGCATTTATGAATATTTGCTTATATAGAAAGGCTGTTGTTAGACGTGTCTTAATTAGTCCCTCTGCTTCAGGAGGTTACAATCTCTTAGAGACTGGTGTGAGATGTGACTTGGTGAGTCACAAGTAGGGCCAGGGTTTGTTAAATTTTGTGGCAAGTGCATCCCAGAATATTTTCATTCTTTTGCAAATATGCGTCAAAGCAAGAATAGTGGAGGGCACAGTTTAGCAGACAAGGAAAGCTTTATTGCAATAAGGGAGAGGCGCCAGAATTGAAGTCTGAACTCAACTCTGTGGAAACAAAGGCTGAGAGTTTGGAATCGCTGGGATATAGAGGGATCCGTTTGTGTTTGCTAACTGGCCTTGCCCAAGGGAAAAGTAAACTCTCTTATCTTCATGACAGAAGGTCATTTTACTTGGAGCAAAGGGCCCATGAAAGTTGGACTCCTTCCTTCTCCTGGAAACTGGGAGATACCCCCTGATGTTAACATTCAAAAAGATGGCTCTCAGCTCCTAGATGTAGATATTCCTGGACTGAAAAATGGGCAAGAGGTCTTTAAAAAGATTTACATATCGAAGGAGCAGAGAAAGAAATTACAGGTTTTTAAAAGAAAACCCTCAGAGGAGTGGGAGGTCACTGCCCTGAGTCAGGAAGAAGCTGGTCTGAAGTTTAATCAAACTGAAGAGGATTATATTATTTGGGTTATCTACATCCTTGGAAGTTTTCAACCACATTGTGGTCCCATTTAATGTTAATTCAATAATAAGATAACAAAATAGCACTTCATAGAACTTTACAGTTTGCAAAGCATTTTCCTACATGCCATTTCTTTTTATCTTCACACTATGAATAATGTATAATTGTTATATCCCATTTATATATGAGAAACTTGATTCTCAGAAATGTTGAATGAATTAACAGAATCATGTAGCTGGTGGATGGTAGAGGAGGTATTTTAAGACAGGTTGTGTGTACTTGTTATTTAAGGGAAATCTGTGATAAATTCTTCAGACAAACAAAGGAGAACAATTGCTCTACCATTGTATTTCTTGATTTGAGATTCCTGTGTTTTGTTTGTTTAAATTGTAATAATATAGTGTATTAGTAGATAAGCAAAGCAGAAAACTACTATAAACTTTGGATGATAATAAGTAAAGAGTCAGGTCAATTCCCTATTAAAAAAGAGTTTATGACTCTCTAAGAACATTATGTAAAAAAAGTAACTCATGAAAACCAATTTTTATTTGCTACAAATATCGAATCGCTCGAATATTTCTCCTGACGCTCATTAAACATTTCTTGGAGTTTTTAAAGTTTCTTGCTCAAAAATCTCCAATGGGATATGCCCTAAAATGTTAGCACAAATAAAGGAAGATGGGGACTTTTATTCAGGTGTGAGTTTTAATTTCATGAGCTATTTAACAGCTTCCAAATGGAGTTTCTCTGTAGCCAGAATCAAATATAAAGATTTTCTTTGCCACGGTTTCAACTTAATTTTAAAATGATTTGGGTGACGGAGAGAAGGGTTTATCTAAACACTACTGTCTAGACTGTCTTGACAAATTTCCACTGGTTTTCTAAGTGCCTCCTTGTTCACCAGCAGCGTCAGACCACTCCCTCCGCGCAGCGCTGTCATGGTCTGAACAGCCCTCCTCCCATTTTTATGTGTTGAGCATGTTCTCACTTGAGATTTTCTACCAGTCCTTTATGCCTCCTCCTCATCATTCTTCTCTTTTGAAATTTATTGCAGTTTTGATTTCCTGCCATGGTAATGGGTTATCTTTTATAACTGTGAAGATGAGTGCTTTCATTTGGAGAAAGTCTACAGCATTCCTGTCGGTCTCGGGATAATAGCTTAGAAGCGCTATTCATCGAGTTTCTTAACTATGTCAATAGTTCAGGACACCTTGTCATCTATTTTACAGGGTCCGACGGTGTTTTCAATTCCTACAATGCAGGTTTGGAATGTTACTGAGGCAAACAGCTCAGCAAGTTTTACAATTGGGTACAGAAGAGGATGGCATCTATAATTACAAAGGTTGGTTGAAAAGGGAGGACGAGGCAGGTTCAATGTGTTCAGTGTTATATTCTGGCATCAGTATGATGATAAAAATTTGGAGCTGAAAGGTATCATCTAGTGACTATTGCAGTGGATCTCAACAGGGATGGGGGTGGTGGTGATTTTTCTCTCTCCGCCCTGGGACATATGGTAATGTCCTGAGACATTTTTTGGTTGTCACGCTAGAGGAGGCATACTGGTAACTAGTGGGTAGAGGCCAGGGATGCTGGGAGACATTCCCTCATGCACAAGAAAAGACCCACAACAGAGAATTGTCTAGTTCAAAATGTTAAGTGCTGAGGTTGAGAAAACCTGCATAATCTGCTATATTGTAATACTGCTATTTTATTACATGATTATAAGTAGTGCTTATGGTACTTTCCAATATCTGCTATTTTCCTTGTTTATTTTTCATTGCGTATTTCTCCATCTTGACACTCTTGGTCATCTCCATTTCTTCATCACACTGATCAATGCTCAGTAAGACTTTCTTTAAAAGGGAAACTATTTCTGTTTCATTAGGATTTTTTTCTTGAGGTTTTATCCTGTTCCTTTGTTTTACAGAATATTCCTCTGGCTCTCTGCTTGACTCTCTGTGTGGTTCTGGACTCTATGCATTAGATAAAACAGCCACCTCTCCCAGTCTTGAAGGATTAAGTACCTCCCGTGGGAGATGAATCTTAATCGTTCAAATCTGTCCTAGCTCTTGGTTGTCTTTCAAACCTTCGTGATTGCCCAAGCAGCCTGTTTTTAGTGGCTCCTGGTAGTTGAGGGAGAGCGTGGGAAGAATAGTGGCTGCCGAGAATCAGGCTGACCGAAAACCAGACCCTCAGTAGTCTTTTTTTTTTTTTTTTTAATATTTTATTTATTTATTTGACAGAGAGCAAGAGATCACAAGTAGGCAGAGAGGCAGGCAGAGAGAGAGGGGGAAGCAGGAGGCTCCCTGCTGAGCAGAGAGCCCGATGCGGGGCTCGATCCCAGGACCCTGAGATCATGACCTGAGCCGAAGGCAGAGGCTTTAACCCACTGAGCCACCCAGGCGCCCCGACCCTCAGTAGTCTTAAAGCGTACAAATACGTACTACTCTGGGACCGCAAGTGTAAGCCCTGTTGGCCGCCAAAGCCAGGTGAGAGTGGTGTCCTCTGGTGGCAGACACAAAAACGGGGGGACTCGGGCGTAAAATCAGGGCTTCTGAGTTAAAATCGGGGCCTCAGATCTAAGAGTGAGCACCAGAGGCAAAATGGGGCACCTGACATAAAAAGTGCGCGCCCCACATAAAACCCAGCACCTGACGTAAACCCGGCACCTGACGTAAAAACGGGGCACCAGCGGCGCGGAAAATCTCCCTCCGCGAACCACTGCCGCTGTGGAGGGAAAGCGCAAAGATGGCGCCCGCCAGTGTCCCCCAGGAGGGATCTTCAGCAGGCTTCCAAACTCGAGGCGAACCAGATGCCTGCCCTCGGGTCCTCGCTCCAAGATGGGCCCAGGAGCCTCAGCCACACGGAGGCCCGGCTGCCCCATCGAGGCTTCTGCACTGGACCCCGGGCCGGTGAGTCTGAGCGCACGTGGCCTGTGAGAACTGTTGCTCACATCTGTGAGGTCTGTGAGTCTGTCTCCTGGACGCGAGCCCGATTGGTTTCCAAAGCTGGAAGGTGTGGGGGCTTGTCTCTCAGGGACAGGTCTTCAAAGTTGGGAGTGCCCTGTGTGGGGTTCAAAGTCTTCACTCTTCCGGGAGAAGCTTGGGTTTTGAGTTCACAAGGGCTTATTGGGCCTCTGGGTGGGGTGAGGGTGGAGGGTTTACAGAGAGAGGTTTCGTCCCTGCCTCTCCTCTGAGTTTGGCACCTGTGTGGTCCTTTGCTGAGGCACAGAAGATCTTCAGCCAGTTTTGGGTACCCGCCCAGAGAACATTGTTTTATAGGTAGCTGCAGATCTGGTATGTTCGTGGGAGGAGCTGAGTTTAGGATCCTCTTATGTCACCATCTTGAACGGGAACCGCCTCAAGATTTTCTTGAATATTCTATGTTCCACTGCTGTTGTTTCTTTTAACAAGAGAGGAAACTGAGGCCAAAAGTGGGCCAAAAGGTTATAGACCAACGTGGTGGTGGTTAGTATCAAGATACGGGTGTCTTGATTTACAAGTCAGTGTTCCATCCTGCTGGTGTTTGATTCCCTTTGAGCAAGGCAATTTCGTCCTCTGGTTTGTTTTTAAATGTAGAAGTCAAGAGAAACAGGAGGCTCCTCTCCTTCCTCCTCCCCCTCTCCCCCTAATGTTTCAAGAGACTCTCATATTTCTCAGCAGTATTTTCCTGATAGCATTAAATTAGATGCCTGGTACAGAAGAACTGTACCTAGTTCTCCATGTTATGTCCTATTAGTGGTGTTAGAAAAAAAAACCAAACTACAAGAGAATGAAAACTTCATAACAGTTATGGAGTATGTAAATATTCTCATAGACTGTAGATAAATTGTTCTAAGAAATTTATAGAAATGGTTTGTAAATATTGCAGTTCTTTTTTTTTTTTTTTCCATTTTAATTAGGCACCATAATTTATGTATTATGCCGGTAAACCTCAGCTTGACTTTGAATTTTGGCGATTCATACTTGATGGTGAATTTCTGGAATCCTGCTAATGTCTATTTTAATTACAACTCCCAGAAATCATTTTTTTTCTCCATATGATGTGGGTAATCAGGATTTAGTAATCTGCAATGGGTTGTCTCTTTTGAAGTGAGCTACTAAGGTATGGCTTAACTCACCTTTACTGTGCAATCAGCCAGTAAAATCCAGCTTAACAACTTTCTAAATACAGAGCATGGATTCAACTTCCATTTTGGATGAAATCTTTCTGTTTTAATTTATACGTGTATTTTATTTTACATTTGCTTAGTGTCTTGTGACTTACAAGGCATTTTCACTTTTAATTGTTCTAGCAACTTTTTTAGGTATGTAGGGAAATATATTCCTAATTCAGTATGCTTTTACATCATACAAGTTTATCTCTGAATAGCCTCAACAGACTGTAAGCTTTTGTGAGCCTGGAAGCACATTTTATACTTCTTTGCATCACATCAGTGCCCTTAATAGGAAAAAGTAAATGTGTTTTTGTTGATTTATCCATTGTAAAAATTTAGTACAGGGGAACTTGAAATACCTAGATGACATGGCAGATTTGGCAAACTCTTTTAGGATTAAGTAAATTCTAAATTTTTAGGACTCCAATCAGTCAATTCCCAATGTGTATTTGAGATGTGAAATCCATAGAGTTAGTATGAAATATAAGTTTCTCCATGCCTGTTTAAAGTTTAGCTTTATTTCATTTCCTGAAACTTGGTCTGTTCCTTGTAATGTTGAAGGTAAAATTACAGAGAAATCACTATATTATTTACAAAAAAAAAAAAAATGCAAGAATTGGCTGCCATCTAGACTCTCCAGGAATTGCCTTTGTTATTATTATTATTATTATTTTTTTTAAAGATTTTATTTATTTGACAGCGAAAGACACAGTGAGAGAGGGAGCACAAGCAGAGGGAATGGCAGCGGGAGAAGCAGGCTTCCCGCGGAGCAGGGAGCCCGATGCGGGGCTCGATCCCAGGACCCTGGGATCTGACCTGGGCCGAAGGCAGACGCTTAACGACTGAGCCACCCAGGCGCCCCTGCCTTTGTTATTATTTTAAAAACTTTATAAGAATATATAAATGTATGAAGAAACAGTCTATCTGGAAATATCAAGGAAAGGACCAATGCTGTCAGTTTTTTCATTGTCATCTAGCATTTTTGCACAGATGAAATTTTTAGCCTCTTAAAATATTTCACCACATTTGAGAGTCAGCACAATGTTAAGTGCCATATGAATAAAATTATCGATAGAGTTCTGAGTCCTGATTGTGTGATATTAAGCATTTGTCCAAATCTCTGCAACTCACAATAATTATACATATTTCACATGATACTTAGAAAAATTAAATGAGATTATATGATTGTACTTTGTAAACTGAAAGGTGTTACAAAGTTTTAACTATGATTTGTTGGAACTTTGGGGAATGGTCAGCAATATTTTGCCTAATAAGTTGCTCCCAAGACTTAGTGGTATGAAAAAAAAATGATCATTTTAT
This sequence comes from Procyon lotor, assembly GCA_028646535.1. Lineage (NCBI taxonomy): Eukaryota > Metazoa > Chordata > Mammalia > Carnivora > Procyonidae > Procyon > Procyon lotor. The sequence goes on along the minus strand of CM053620.1, from coordinate 8,619,941 downwards.
TTGCTTGTACTTTCATGACTCTGGAATTTGGAAACGGTTTGACTGGGCAGCTCTTGATTGGGTCTGTTGTGCAGTTGTGATCACATGTTGACTATCACTGTAGTCATTTAAAGACTTGACTGACAGGATGTTCAGGATGGCTCACTCAAGTGACTGGGAACTGAAGCTGGTGGTAAGCTAGAACTGTAGCGGGGGCTGTGAGTAAGAGCTTCTTTCTTTACTCCTCTTCTTCAGTGTGGTGGTTCCAGGGCCGTTTATGAAATGAATTCCTTAGAATAAGTGTCCCAGGAAAGCCAGATAGAAGCTGCCTAGCTTTGGAGGTCATGTGGCATCACTTAGTGTTCATCCCTTGGTTACAAGCAAGTCACTAATATTTAAGAAGGGAAGATAAACTCCCATCTTTCAGTGGGAGGAGTATCAATGATATTACAGACATGTTTTAAAACCACCCCTTGTCATTAGAAAATTCAGAGTAGAGAGAGAAATTAAGTGGGCATGTTTTGGAAAATGAGTTAGACCATGTATATGCAAAATTTTTAAAGAATATTTTCCTGTTCCTAATTATATTCTATACCAACATTATTTTGATGATTTGGTGGAAGTGGTGGTGGGATTTCTCAATTTTTATAGAGATCCGTCTTGTTCTCTAAGAAAATTCTCTATGTTCTATTATTTGAGGGGATGACCTATCCCTGGATATCTTCTTTGTTGCTTAATAGGGTGTAGAGTTGCTTTTTGTAGAGTTTCATTTGATTCATTTATTTGAGCTTTGTGGCTTTGCCATTTTCAGGAATTCTGTGATCAATAGGCAAATACTCCTAACCTTTCGGCAGTTTAATAACCAATGACTCTATACTATTATGAGCTTGTATCTCTTTCAGAGGCCAATTATCCCAGCAGGTGATTAGGTTTTATCTCAGGCATCCCAGGTGGGGATTTTCCTAGCCTGCTTTGTAGCAATGCCCCAGGTACCACACAATCACATCTTCTCTGTCTGGCGCTCCTATAAACTGGCTGCCAGGTGCAGTTTACTCTTCCAAAGAAGGATTAGCTTATTTGCATCCATATGTGCTTTGTCATGTAGAAGGACTGGCAGGGAAAATTGCTGGTGGTACAATTCCTGCCCCCAGGTGAAGCCAAACCTCTCACTGTGAAGTCCAGTGGGCATATTTTGAGGAGGCTGCCTGCCAAAGAGAAGGCTCTGCTGTTGCATTGTTCCCAGCAAAAAGGAAATCTTTTCTGTAAGAGCCTCAGAATTTCCGGAATTGGGTTTAGAAAGTTAAAGGAAATGTGTGTTTCATAGAAGAAGAGGAGAAGATAGCTAGCATATCTTCTAGTGACATGTGGGAAATAATATTTTTGTGATTGTTGTTACTGTATTAAATTCATCTCCTTTAGTCAGCCCTTTTGTAAGAGCTTTTCTGATTCTTGAGAGCCCCTTTCACTGGACCCATGTGGCCGTAGGTTCTCATGGCATCTTACAAAGTACATGTCTACCATCATGAGCTGCCTGGGAAAATTTCCATAATATCTGGCCAGAAGGGAGAGATTTCAGAATGCAGATGCTCCCACAAAACAATGCATAGTGTTGGTTACCTTATATTGATTACCAGAAATGTTCATATTGGCTGCTCTCTGACATTACTTACTATGGTGAAAAGTCACTTACTGTGGCAGAAAGAGTTCAGGCATAAGACATTATCTGATTTGATTTCAAATTCCTATAATTCCTGAAAGTGCGACCTAGGGCAAGTCATGCAGTATCTCTAAGGCTTGGTGTTCTCAACTATAAGTTGGAGATGATATTGTAGATTTGTGAGGTCATTGTCAACATTCAGTGAAGTGCAGTGCTCAGTGGTCAAATGAATGCTGGTGAATCAACTGACTGTATGATAAATGATCCCAGATTGTGGCAGAGGGCAAGGTGTGGTTGGAAATGACTCATTGGAAAGATTATCATCCGACTCCATAGAAATACTAATTTTAAATTAAACCCTGGTTGTTTGGACTAAGTAAAATTAACTTTCACTTTTCAGTAGACCTGAGAATAATTTGTATTGGTTATTGGATGAGTCAGGAGTTGATCAGGAGAAAGAAAGTTACTTTAGGTATTTCAAACTGGAAGGGAATTAATACAGGGGATTAGAGGCTTTCAAAATGAATGGAAGGGGTAAGGGAGAAAACATCTGTAATAAGTTCGGGAATTTCAAGGTGTCTCTGCCAATGAGTCCCTTTGCCTACATCCCTGAAGTTGGTGATACGCAGGAGGACATTTCGAAAGGCTTAGAAAATTGCCTCATCTGCCATTCGCCGAAACCCTCACTTTGCCCCACCATTGCTTCATGGGAATTGTTGGCTGATTCATTTTCACCTTCCAAATCTCTGTGGCATGCCCCTCAGTTTGGTTTAAGGGACAATGACACTGATAGCTATTCCATGGAAAATTTGTGTATGTGGATTAGTATCTGATGTTTGAAAATAGCTGTAAACTTGAACGTACTGTATTACGGATTTTTTTTCTAGAAGACAAGCTTTGCTTCATGAGATTCAACCTTTAGAATAATTTAACAGGGAAATAGTAAACTGATTAAAAAAAACATAGGTGGATACAAATTCAATTTGGATTACATACTCTCTGAATTACTGCTTTATAGCAGACAGTGAGCTGTTTTCCAAAGCTTTGCTCTGGGTGGGATTGTTGAAGAGACACAATGTGCTCACAAGGCCAAGCTGCTGGTCTCTTCTGAAGGGTAGATTCTCTGGATCTATAGCTCCTGGCTCTACTTTTATAGAAAAATTGTTAGGTAATCAGCTTTGAGCCAGTAACTCAAATCCGGCAGGCAGGTGAACTGCTTTGCAATCCATGTTGATAGTTTGATTAATTGACAATATGGTACATTTAGTCTATAATAGAGTCAGAACAATCCATAGAAAATTCTACAACTTCAGGTCTTTTTTCCATCCAGGGAGTGCTCTCTGTATATAGGGAACCAGGGAGGCAAGTTGTGGAATGGATAGATAGTCTCTTTTCAACTTAGATGAAAAAGATTTTCTACTGTACTTGTGCTGAGCTTTGGGGGTTGGGAAGATGAATGCTTTAAGGATTGGTGCCCTTTGTGGAAAATTCTGTACCCATGTGTAGACAAAGCTCCCTCCTTTTTGAGCAACCTGGCACGTTTTTTGGTGCATTCCAACTGTGTTCTTCCTTGTGCCAGATATAGATGCCATTGTGTTCTACGTCATCCTCTAAGGACATCGTCCCTTTCTCTTCCATTCTCTGATTTCCTTTCTGTAACTGCATATCCGTAATGTATCAGTTATATCCTTGGATTGCCCTAGAAGTGCCAAAAAACTAAAGGAAGCAGGCCTTTGTCATAGAGAAACTCTAGTCCCATATAATTGGGCTAGAAGTAGTGATTGCAAATGAAATTTTGAACTAGAAAGCTGTGGAACTGTTTAGGGTATTTGTCTTCAAGACATTTGAACCATCTTTAAAGCTCTATTAATCAGTCCTTCTTTCTGTCCCAGCGCTGACTGCTGACCCTAAGCTGGCAGTAGAAGTTAAGCTCTTCTGTGAAAGTGATTTAGTGTTACTTCTGTATGGATAAAGACCCAGAATCATGGATTAAGACAAAGAAATGGAAATCTGATGGCTCTTACAAAGCAGAAGTTAAAATTATTAAAGTCATTAGTGGTAGATAATGTTTTATGTGTATCCTATATTGAATAGAGGCAGCTGGTGCTCTAGAAAGGGTAGATTTTTCTTCGTACGTTTAGATGTATGTGTGTGCGCATGTGTGTATAGCTTTTATATGTATTGTCTACAGATTTTCACATTGTTAAAATAAGTTTGAAACAATACTGTCGTTCTTACATATTTTGTTTTCCTTTGAGCGTTTATCAGGCAGTTACTATATTTTTAAATGTGATCTGTATTTGTAAGAGGACAGATTCAGATTTTGGGCTCATGAGAACTCCCTAAGATCACATTTGGGAAGGGGTGTCTACTTGTCTTCAGCATCCATGAAAGCAATGAAGCAAAATAGCAGGTAATGGGGCAGTTGTGATACACGGAACATGTTTGTTACTGGTCAGAGTGGTGTTGAAGAAGAATTAGAGGGAAAAGGAACAAGCAGTCCTTACTCTGCCCCTACTCTTCTTGCAAAGCATTGTATTCTCATCTCTTTCCAACTTCCCTGAACTTGTGCACATGCTTGTTTTTCCTGCTAGATTATAATAACCTTTAAAGAAACCTTAGTTCATTTTTTCCCCTCAAAGTGGTTCTCCTTGAGTACATTTCAATAACTCAGGAGGTAGACATAATTATTTGTAATTCTTTTTTTTTTTTTAAGATTTTATTTATTTATTTGACAGAGAGAGATCACAAGTAGGCAGAGAGGCAGGCAGAGAGAGGGGCGGGGGGAAGCAGGCTCCCTGCTGAGCAGAGAGCCGGATGAGGGGCTCGATCCTAGGACCCTGGGATCAAGACCTGAGCTGAAGGCAGAGGCTTTAACCCACTGAGCCACCCAGGCACCCCAGTTATTTGTAATTCTAAGCTAAATGATGAGTGTCCTTTGTAAACCACCGTTGGTAGTGAGAAAATTCAGGTTATTAGGTTATCACTGTCAGTGGGTTGAACGTGGCCCGCAAAAAGATATGTCCAAATCCTAATTCCTAGAAGCGGTGGATGTGATCTTCCTGGGAAAAAGAGTCTTTGTAGATGTAATTAAGGTGAGGATCTTGAGATAAAGAGATCAGCCTGGATTATCCAGGTGGGCCCTAAATTCAGTAAGTTTCTTATTTTGTTTTTTTTTTAAATTTTTATTAACATATAATGTATTATTTGCCCCAGGGTACATGTCTGTGAATCTTTGGACTTACACATTTCACAGCACTTAACAGCACATACCCTCCCCAATGTCCACAACCCAGCCACCCTATCCCTACCCCCCCCACACCCCGCCCCCCCTCCCCCGCCACCCTTAGTTCATTTCTTGAGTCTAGGAGTCTCGTATGGTTTGTCTCCCTCCCCATCCCTTCCTGTTTCATTTCTCTCCCCCTCAGTAAGTTTCTTATAAGAGACATGTGAGGGAGATTCCAAGAGAGAAGAGGGGAAGACAGCATGACCATGGAGAAGGGATGTGGGCATAAGCCAAGGAGCAACATTGTTGGCAGCCACTGAAAGCTGGGAGAAAGACATGGAATCAGCCCATACTACCTTGAGGCAGTGTAGTCTTGCTGGCATTTTGATTTTTGGACTTCTGGGCTCTAGAACTGTAAGAGAACAAGTTTTTGTTTATTTACCAAGTTTGTAGCAATTTGTTGCCATTGCCCTAGAAAACTAACGCACTTTAGTTCTGAACAAGTTCCCTAGAGACCAGCCTCCCTGTATCTGGAGCACATGGGAGGCTAAGTCCTGCCATAGATTTCCTGATGTTGCTTTCTTAAGTACTTTACAACCCCATGCTGGAAGACTTCTCCTTGGCATAGATTCCAGGGACAGTGGATATGTATCCTCACTGAAATCAAAACTGTAGCTGCTGCACTGTCCAGAGAACAGCTGAGCCCAGGAGTTGAGGGTCAGGCAGGGTAGGTGCTGCTGTTAAAACCTCTTGCTTTTTTGAACAATCTGCCAGAACCATGCGTTTATTGTTGTACAGAATTGAATCCCTGTAGAGAGACAAGGTACTCTTAGACAACAGAGACTATTTCAAGATAACAGCAGAACACAGTGATGACAGTGCAATAGAGAAGGAAATAATAGGGAAGGGAGTGTTTGTATGTAGACAAATACTTTCTGGAGGAAGTAAGCCCCGAGCTGGAACTTTGATGAAAAAAAAAATAGAGGGTTTGAATAAGTGGTGTGTGGAAGGGAATATATTTTAGGTGGCAGCACAGGAGAAAGAATAAGCAGAAGGAATGGAAACTAGTGATTGTTTGAAGGGAAGATCAGGAGAACCATGTTGAATGCTAGAGTGTTGCCATCAGAGGAATTTGGGTTTATTAATCTAGGGATGCACTGAGGTTTGATGAGCAAGGTAGTAAGGCTGCATGCCTTTAAGAAGGTATCACTGATGAGGTGGTGACATTGTGGGTGACATCCACTACTCCATCCAAGTCTCCTCCTTCAGCATATCTTCCCTGACTTCTCCAGGCAGGGATAGGTACCCTCTTTCTCCATGTATCACTGCTGTGGAGTATCCCTCTCCATGGTTTGAATTCCTCCTAACTTCCTCCTGCCCGCAAGGGAAATGTATTTCAAGCACCTAGCATCGGGCACGACTTCTAGCAGGTGCTTGAGTTCTGGGAGGATCTCAAATGATTCTCAGGAGAATCACCCTAGGAGATTAAATCACACCCCTAGGAGATTAAAGACCCATCTTTCAGCTAGAAAGCTGTGGTGGATCCAGAAGCTTACAAAAGAGTTTTAAGACGTTATTCATGCTTGGTCAAAGGATGACTGTGGTGCCTAACCCAGGAAAAACACTCTGTCACATTTTCGGTCTCTGCACACGGCCACCCTAATTGGAAAGCATGTCTTCATTGAGTTAGTGTCAGGTTCAGAGGTAATGTGTGACTAAAGGACAGGGAAATTGCCAGTGTTTAATTGAGGACCAATTGTGTTCTGAAAACTGTATTTGAGATCTTATGCTAGAGAAAAGTTTTTCTGCTTTGGATATCACTGAGCTTATATTTTATCCACTTTCTTCTGAGTGTGTAATGTGCTAGGGTGAAGGAAAGAAGGAGCCTGGGACCAAAGATTTACTGAAGGGGTTGGTGGGAAACATGCCAATTACCCTCCTCTCTGGGGGACATGAAAGGGAGACACATTAAAAGGAATGTGTAGGGATGGGGTTGGAGAGAGAAGAACATAACCTAAAAGCCTATGTGCTGTCTTTTCTGTGTTAGTTGCTGGATGTAGATGACAGTACAAGGCATTTGTTGTGATGGATGTGTAAAACATAGTTCCTGCCTTTAAGGTGGTGGATGAGAGATAGGAGATGTGTATTTTCTGGCTTTTATGTATCTGAGCAGTTTTCAAATACCAGCAACGTAGCTTAGACTGCTAGCTTTATAGTTACCCCTCTTACCATGGCTCCCTCTTCATACTTAAAAGCAACAAGGATGCATTGCCCAAAACAGGTTCCCAAATATCTGGATACATGTAGTCCTTTAGAAAAAAGGGAGAATAGTGGGAAGCTGATAAAACTTGCTCCCAGCAATTCTGCATTTCACCTGTGCCACTGTCCATGCTGGGTGTTGATATCTGAGCTTCTTTCCCTTAGTTGGCAACTTGAGGGCATATCATTATTGATTTTAGATCTAGGTTTAACCCATTTCCATAAAGAGTAATTTGTTGGAACATATGATAATTTGTGTTGTCTGAAAAATTTTGTCTGCATGATAGCCCTCCACCCTCTTCTAATGGGTGGCGATCCAGGCTCGAGTCTTGGTGTGATGAAATGACCACATAATTTTCTAACCATCACTTTTGTCTTATCCTGGAACTGGACTTAGAGAGAAGACCTTTAGTGTGTTTACTTGCCTTTTAAAAGAATAAGCAGGGGTGTCTTGGTGGCTCTGTCATTTAAGTGTCTGACTCTTGATTTTAGCTCAGGTCTTGATCTCAGGGTCATGAGATAGAGCCCTGCATTAGGCTCCATGCTGGGCATGAAGTTGGCTTAAGCTTCTCTTTCTCCCTCCTCCTGTTCATGCTCTTTCTCTCTCTCTTTCTCAAAAAAAGGATAAGCAGATTTTATTTATATACCTAACTGAATCACATATGTAACATGGTTCAACAAAATAAACTATTCACACAATATAGTTAGGAAGGAATGTTTTGAATCTCATAAAATGCTTTTATCCAATGGGAAAGCTGATTAAGAGTATATACAAGGAGAGTCCAGGAAGTGATGGCATAATAAGATGTATTTGTTAAACCCTCCTGGAGTATAAGCATAGGTGCTTCAACATTTACATTTCTCTATGTTTGCTATTTACATGAAGTGTATAGTACAATTATCTATTAAAATGTATTTTCACTTTGTGAGTACACTTTGTGTTGGGAAATCAAATATTTGACCCCCAACATCATCAGTAATCTCTCTTATAAGTTTTTTAAAGAAAGAAATATAAGTAAATCTTACCATATCCATCAAAATATCCAAAATGAAAAATACTAACAGTATTTAGCAAGGTTGGAGATACCGAGCAACTGGGATCTATTTTTTAAAAGTTTATTTTTTTAGTAATCTCCACATCCAACATGGGGCTCAAACTCATGATCCCAAGATCAAGGGTTGCATGCTTTTCTGACTGAGCTAGCCAGGCCCCCACAACTGGGATTCGTATACATTGTGGATAAGAGCAAAAATTGTTACAACCATTTTGAAAGACTATTTGGTACTATCTGCCAAACTAGATACATACACACCCTTTAAGTTAGTAATTTCATTATTGGGTATAGAAACAATAATGAAAGTCCTGTCATATTCACCAAGAGTCACTTACTAGAATTCCTGTAGCAGCAGCATTTGTAATATCCCCAAAGAAGAAACCACCCAAATGTCTACAAAGAGTTGAATAAATAAATAAACAAATAAATAAATATCTGTAAAATATTCTACAATAATGAGAATGAAGTATTGTTCTAGGTGACAACAGGAATAAATTTAACAACTATAATATTGAGTGAAAGAAGCCAGGTGAAAATAATACCTTAAATAAAATTTAAAAAATGAGGGGTACCTGAGTGGCTCAGTTGGTTAAGCATCTGCCTTATGGGTCATAAGGCAGGATCATGGGTCATGATCCCAGGGTCTTAGGATCGAGCCCCACATCAGCTTTTGTACTCAGTGGGGAGCCTGCTTCTTCTCCCTCTGGCTGCTGCTTCCTCTCTCTCTCTGTCAAATAAATAAAATCTTAAAAACAAATTAAAAAATGGGCAAACTAATCCATGATTTAGGAATTTAGGAAAGTGCGTAACTTGGGGTATGGCAAGTCAGAGGGGCATATAGTGCCTAGGAGAGGGGGGATTCTAAGGTGTGCTGGTAGTGTTCTAGATTGTGATCTGAGTGATGGCTCCATGGAGTGTTCACTTGTGAAAATTCATCAACCACTCACCTTTTGCTTTTTAAAATTTTTGTATTTTTTTCTTGTTTCATATTTATTTTTTGTTAATCTACCTATATACCTTTTATTTATTGACATTTGTATTTATATTATATTCATAGAACATTTACTTATAAAAATGAAAACAAACTTAATGCTTTGCCTATCTTGGTGTGTTATTGGTCTCAAAAGAATTGGACGAAATAGTTTATATTTCCTTATACTTAATATTAAGTATTTCTACTAGTTGGATGAAAAAATATTTGATAGAAATTAGAGGGCAAAACCAACATAATTTGGTTAAATTACCTTTTAATCAGAGCTTAAATATATGAAGAATTAAGGATAATCTCAGATTAGGAAAGAGATCTATTCATGCTTGAATTCCTACAAAGTGTTAATGACTGAAAATAAAACCCCAAAGTGTTTAAGAATAAGTTGAAACAACATGGTTTGACAAGTTTTAGAGAGATGATAACATATTTTCACAAAAGAGAAAAACTCAGAGTAATCTTAAGACAGTAGATAGCATACCTGGTTTGTAATGGCAATTTGATTTATGTATGTATAATACTTATCAATGGAATAAATATTTGCTATGCAAAATAAAGCAAATCAAATTGAAGTGAATAAAGTATCAACTTTGTTTTAAATTAATCCTAAGAAATTTGAGGAAGAGATAATTAGCACTTAGGCTTGAAGATATGGGAGCAATATGACAAAGCCAAAATAAGGAAGCAATAAAGTAAACGACAGTAGAACATTTCCTAAAATAACTACCTGCATATATTGCTTTCTGGGGAGATAAAGAGAATAAAACAAAATTCTAAACACCTTCACTTAATATATATTCAAGTCTTAAGCCTTTAAAATTTGGGTAAAAGTTCATAAACATTTATAAAATGTGGCTTAAGAAATGTTATTAAAGGGGCGCCTGGGTGGCTCAGTTGTTAAGCGTCTGCCTTCGGCTCAGGTCATGATCCCAGGGGCCTGGAATGGAGCCCTGCATCAGGCTCCCTGCTCCTCCTACCATTCCCTCTGCTTGTGTTCCCTCTCTCGCTGTGTTTCTCTCTGTCAAATAAATAAAATCTTTAAATGTGTAAGCCTGACGATTCACGGACATGTCGGTGAATTCATGGACATTCACGGACAGGCTCCACGCCCCTCGTCGGAGCCGGTTTAAATCCTGCTGAAGATTTTTTTTTTTTACCAGAGTAAAAATTTTATTTACACGACACGCAGTTATATGAGGATTAAAAAACAAACAAACAAAAAACATGGCACAGTGAGGAAAGGGGCTGGCAGTCGGGAGGGGCCTCAGTGCTGGCTCGCAGCGAGACCCAGGATGTTCGCCTTTAGGAATGACTCCATCTGTTTCCCGGATATGCCCTCCACGCGTTCCAGGTCCTCAACCTGGCTGAAGGGGCCGTGGAGCTCTCTCCAGCCCACGATGAGCTTGGCCTTCTTTTGGCCAATGCGCTGCAGGCTGCGCAGATCCCGGGCAGAGCCTTCGTTCAGCAGATCTAATACCTTTTGGCGCCCATGGGCCAGCAGCTCCGGGCTGATCTGTAGCTCCCAGCAGTCCTCAGCCTTCTCCTCTGGCTCTGAGGCATCCAGGGACTCCAGCTATCTCTTCTGGCCCTTCTTCTTCAGGATGTGGATCTCCGCATTTGGGGATGCTGCCTGCTCCCGAATCAGTTGTAAGGGCATCACCACAGCCTTTTTCAGGGGCTTCGCTACAGTGACTGTGCGACTGGGGCAAACTAACATTATATGTTAATTAAAAAAAAAGAAATATTTATGCTATTCTTCACTATTTTAAAGAAAGACTCATAAGTGGAAAAGTGGAAGGCATGTAGAAGAGAAGCACCTTACCAAGGAATAAAATGAACAAAAATGAGAAAAAAAACCAACAACACCCTGAGAATTTCCTTTAGATCTCTCAGAAATATACATGTATAGAGGTGCCTTTAAAATTTGGGTAAAAGTTCATAAACATTTATAAAATGTGGCTTAAGAAATGTTATTAAAGGGGCGCCTGGGTGGCTCAGTCGTTAAGCGTCTGCCTTCCGCTCAGGTCATGGTCCTAGGGTCCTGGGATTGAGCCCCACATCAGGCTTTCTGCTCAGCAGAAAGTCTGCTTCTCCCTCTCCCACTCCCCTGCTTGTGTTCTCTTGCTGTGTCTCTCTCTGCAAATAAATAAATAGAATCTCAAAAAAAAAAAAATACACATGTATAAGTGAAGTATGTCTGAAATAATAGAGGAGATATTTAAAGGACCATAACTGTTTGTTAGAATGTAAATGTAGTATTACAAATATCTCACATTTTCTATGTGTAGGACTACCTAAATATACCCAAGACCCCCTCTGTGCCAGTCATAAGGGGTTCACATAAAACAATCAAGGCTTTTGCTTAGTATCTCTAGAAAATAAAATTACCAGGTTTTTGGGGACATTTTACACATTTAATCTGAATATTCATAGTAACTAAGGTAGGTGTGAATGAATGTAAAAGTGTATAGGTGCAGGATAGTTCTGGTTATCAAGTTAAGAATTGGACCCATAACATAGTTTAAGAGAACTCTATATTTTATTTGTTATTCATTTATTTGAAGAAGGAAGAGAGAGAGGAGGGGGAAGTGGAGGAGAAGCAGGAGAAGGTAGAGGAGAATGAGAAGGGGAAGGAGAAGGAGAGGAGAGGAGAGGAACGGAAATGAGAAAAAGCAGGAGAACAAACCTGAGGTTTTAGTTTCCAAATCTGGCTGAAAAATATAGATTCCTGGGCTCCACCTCTAGCCTATTGAATTAATACAAATCTCTGGTGGCTCTGATTATCAACAGAACTGGGGATAACTGGGTCAGAGAATACTGAGATTGTCGGAGCGTTGACCCTCCTGCGTTCTACTCTGTAAGGGTTTTAGTGAAGGTTAATGAGATTGCATAGTAGTTGTCCTCACAATTGCTTTCAGTACCTCACTCCAAGAGAATGAAGAATGTGGGAATCTCAAACCCTATGACCAGGCCATGTTGGCAAATATTTTGGAACAGAGCAGATTTCCTGCTCTGGTCAAACTCATTGAGGACAAGAAATGTGTCTTTTCTAACTCTACCTCTGGTGTCCAATGTAGAATGACAGTAAATGTACTTAATTTAATGCATCATGCAGATTTTGTGGGTGTTGCTCAAGACTGAATTCCAGCAGAGACCTTGAATTGTTAGAAGTTAGTCATAGCTGATAAGAAGCCCATGATGCAGGAATTACATTTAAAATAAATTCATCTAGGGAAAGAGTGCAAGATGGCAGAGGAGCAGGAGACCTTAGTTTTGTCCTGTCCCAGGAATTCAGCTAGATAGCTATCAAATTATTCTGAGCACCTGTTAACCCAACCAGAGATGTAAGGAAAGAATACCTGCAGCTCTACAAAGAGAAAAGTGACTGTTTTCTGCAAGGTGGGAGATGCGAAGTGAATCCAAGGGGATGTGTGGAAAGATAGATCACAGAGGGAGGGAGCCTTCGTCAACTGGCTACTGGCAAGTGATAGAGCAGTGGTGCGCAAAATCAGAAATTTTAGAAGTCAGCTCCAGTGAGGGATGTCCCACCTGAAAGGTACTTGGTGACTAAGTGATGGTGGAACCCTAGGTGGGTCATTGTGGTCTCAGCATCCCCAGAGTCACAGGAAGATGAGGGGTGCCTGAGTGTGGCAGAGTTCCTGCACGTTGGAGTGGGGAAGCCGGATGCAACCAGTGAGCCCAGGAGTGGACTTTCAGTTTGGGGTTGCCATAAACCCTGAACTGTGGCACGATCAGTTAACTACTCCTTGAGTAGGGGCCCAGCAAACAGAAGAACCAGTGAGACCATCCTTTCTCTTCCAGGAGGAATGGTGTGGGAACACACCGCAGGATTCTGCAGGGTTTGGAGACTCAGAACAGGGACATGTGTCTGAGATAGAAATGCTCTGTCATAGGCTGGGTGAGCACAGAGTACAGGCAGAGACCAGGAAGACAGGAATGATTGACTGCTTTTCTCTGAGGGCTCACCAAGGAGTAGGGCCCAGAGAGGGAAAACTCTCTGCTGGAGATTGGGAGGCAGCCATTTTCATTCTCATCTTCTAAAGCTGCCTGGAAAACCTTCAGGGAACAAAAGCTATATAGAGTAAGCCAGAGGAGATGATTTAGCCTGGCCGCTGGTACAATTCTGCCTGGGGCAAATACACTTGAGAATCAAAGCAACAGGCTCCTCCTCCAGAAGATTAGCAAGAATATCCAGCCAAGACCAAGTTTACCAATCAGTGGGAACTGCACAACTCCAGTGCTAGGGGAATACAGCACAGAATTCATGGCTTCCTCCCCATGATTCTTTAGTTTTTCAATTTTAATTAAAAAATTTTTTTCTTTTTTTAAATTGATTTCTTATTTTATCAACTTAAAAAAATCTTTTTTAATTTTAATTTTTATAGTTACATTCTATCCTTTCATTGTATTTAATTTTGTGTGTGTGTGTGTGTGTGTGTATTTTTCTTTACAATTTTGAGATGCAGTTTCTTCTAAAAGACGAAAATACATCGAAAGTCTAGGGTATGACTCTGTCCTGTTCACCTGTCTGATCAAATTCTCTCTATATTTGTTCTTCCTCCTTTTTTTCTTTTTTTGTTTTATTTTATTATTTTTTGGTAATTTTCATGTTACAGTTACATTCTATCCTTTCAAATATTTATGCCCTTAACATGGGAGCAGCCAATTATATAAGCCAATTAATAACAAAATTAAAGAAACACATCAATAATATTATAATAATAGTAAGGGACTTTAACACCTCCCTAACCGCAATGGACAGATATCTAAGCAGAAGATCAACATGGAAATAAGGGCTTTGAATGACACACTGGACTGGATAGGCTTCACAGCTATATTCAGAACATTCCATCCCAGAGCAACAATATACATTTTTCTAGAATGCACAGGGAACATTCCCCAGAATAGATCACATCTTGGATCACAAATCAGGTCTCAATTGATACCAAAAAATTGAGACCATTTCCTGCATATTTTTAGACCACAATGCTTTGAAACTGGATCTCAATCACAAGAGGAAGTTTGGAAAGAACTCAAATACATGGAGGCTAAAGAGTATCCTACTAAAGAATAAATGGGTCAACCAGGAAATTAAAGAAGAATTTAAAAAATTCATGGAAGCAAATGAAAATGAACACACAACTGTTCAAAACCTTTGGGATGCAGCAAAGGCGGTCCTAAGAGGGAAGTGTATAGCAATACAGGAAGAGAAATAATAAAGATTAGAACAGAAATCAGTGAACTAGAACAGTAGACCAGATCAAGGAAACTAGGAGCTTGTTCTTTAAAAGAATTATTAAGATTGGTAAACTCTTGGCCAGTCTTATCCAAAAGAAAAGAAAAAGGACCCAAGTAAATAAAATTATGAATGAAAGAGGAGAGATCATAACCAACACCAAAGAATACAAACAATTGTAAGAACATGTGAGCAAATATATGACAACAAATTAGGCAGTCTAGAAGAAATGGATGCATTCCTAGAGATGTATAAACTACCAAAAGTGAAACAGGAAGAAAGAGAAAACTTGAATGGACCCATAACCAGCAGGGAGATTGAAGCAGTAATAAAAAATTTCCCAACAAACAAGAGCCCAGGGTCAGATGGCTTCCCAGGGGAATTCTTCCAAACATTTAAAGAAGTATTAATACCTGTTCTTCTGAAGCTGTTTCAAAAAAATAGAAATGGAAGGAAAACTTCTGTATGAGGCCAGCATTATCTTGATTCCAAAACCAAAGACCCCACCACAAAGGAGAATTATAGACCAATATCCCTGATGACATGGATGTAAAAATTCTCACCAAAATACTAGCTAATAGGACCTAACAGTACATTAAAAAGGTTATTCACCATGACCAAGTGGGATTTATTCCTGGGCTGCAAGGGTGGTTTAATATTTGCAAATCAATCAATGTCATATACTACATAAATAAAAGAAAGGACAAGAACCATATGATCCTCTCCATAGATGAAGAAAAAGCATAGACAAAGTACAGCATCCTCTCTTGATTAAAACTCTTCACAGTGTAGGGATAGAGGGAATATATGTCAGTGTCATAAAAGCCATATTAGAAGAGCCTGCAGCAAATATCATTCTCAATGGGAAAACCCAAGAGCATTTCCCCTAAGATCAGAAACATGGCAGGGATGTCCATTATCACCTTGCTGTTCAACAGAGCACTAGAAGTCCTAGCCTCAGCAGTCAGATAACAAAAAGAAATTGAAGGCATCCAAATCAACAAAGAAGTCAAACACTCTAACTTTTTGCAGATGATATGATACTTTATGTGGAAAATCCAAAAGACTCTATCCCCAAATTGCTAGAACTCATACAGGAATTCAGCAATGTGTCAGGATAAAAAAATCAATGCACAGAACTCAAGTTGCACTTTTGTACACTAATAATGAGAAGAAAGAGAAATTACGACATCAATCCTTACAATTGCACCCAAAACCATAAGTTACTAGAAATAAACCTAACCAAAGAGGCAAAGAATCTGTACTGGGAAAACTATAGAATGCTCATGAAAAAAACTGAGGAAGACACAAAGAAATGGAAAAAATGTTCTTGCTCATGGATTGGAAGAACAAATATTGTGAAAATGTCTATGCTACCTAGAGCAATCTACACAATCAGTGGAATCCCTATCAAAATACCATCAGCTTCTTATTCTCAGAGTAGGTACAAATGATCCTAAAATTTGTATGGAACCAGAAAAGATCTCAAATAGCCAGAGGAATGTTGAAAAAGAAAACCAAAGTTGGCGGCATCACAATTCTGGACTTCAAGCTCTTTTACAAAGCTGTAATTATCAAGAGAGTATGGTACTGGCACAAAAACAAACACATAGATGAATAGAACAGAATAGAGAACCCAGAAATGGACCCTCAACTCTATGGTCAGCTAACTTAGGCAAAGCTGTAAAGAATATCCAATGGAAAAAAGATAGTCACTTCAACAAATAGTGTAGGGAAAATTGGACAGCCACATGCAGAGCAATGAAACTAGACCATTTCCTTACACCATACACAAAAATAGACTCCAAATGTATGAAATACTTAAGTTCCTGTGCAACAGGAATCCATCTAAATCCTAGAGGAGAGCACAGGCAACAACCTTTGTGACCCTGGCTGCAGCAACTTCTTGCTAGACACGTATCCAAATGCCAGGGAGACAAAAGCAAAAGTGAACTACTGGGACTTCATCAAGATCAAAAGCTTTTGCACAGCAAAGGAAACAGTTGACAAAACCAAAAGACAGCCGACAGAATGGGAGAAGATATTTGCAAATGACGTATCAGATAAAAGGCTAGTATAAAAAATCTATAAAGAGTTTGTTAAACTCAACACCCAAAGAACAAATAATCCAATCAAGAAATGGGCAGGCAACATGAACAGACATTTCTCCAAAGAAGACATCCAAGTGGCCAACCGACACATGAAAAAATGCTCCACATCACTCAGCATGAAGGAAATACAAATCACACACAGTGATATACCACCTCACACCAGTCAAAATGACTAAAATTAAATGTCAGGAAATGACAGATGTTGGCAAGGATGTGGAGAAAGGGGAGCCCTCTTACACTGTTCGTGGGAATGCAAGCTGGTGCAGCCACTCTGGAAAACAGTATGGATGCTCCTCAAAAAATTGAAAATAGAGCTATCTTATGACCTTGTCATTGCACTACTGGATATTTACTGCAAAGATACAAATGTAGTGATCAGAAGGAATATCTGTTTATAGCAACAGTGTCCATAATAGACAAACTATGAAAAGAGCCCAGATGTCCATAGAGTGATGAATGGATAACGAAGATACACACACACACACACACACACACGCACGCACACATACATACATACAATGGAATATCATGCAGCCATCAGAAATTTAAATCTTGCCATTTGCAATGACATGGATGAAACTAGAGGGTATTATGCTAAGTGAAATAAGTCAATCAGAGAAAGAATCATCATATGATTTCACTGATATTTGGAATTTGATAAACAAGACAGAGGATCATAGGGGAGAGGGGAAAAAAAATTATGATGAAACCAGAGAGGAGAGAAACTGTAAAAGACTTAATCATAGGAAATGACCTGAGGGTTCCTGGAGGGGAGAAGGGTGGGGGATGGACATTGGGGAGGGTATGTGTTGTAATGAGCCCTGGTTATTGTATAAGACTGATGAATCAGGGACCTATACTTCTAAAACCAATGATACATTAATATATTATTTGAATGTAAATAAAAAAATAAGGACCTTAGGATCATGACTTCAGCAAAAAGTAGCCACTTAAGCGAATGAGCCACCGAGGTGTCCTGAGCATTGGCTGAATTTGAACCTAGGGAATCACTATTTATTTTTTGCCCTTACTGGAACATACAAAACCCAACCCCATTTTGTGTGAGGCAGTGGTTTCACAAGGGAAGAGAGAAGTAGAAACGTCAGGTGTAGGAAAACAGGAAAATATAATTACTTTAATAGCATTCCTAGTATTGATCTTTGGTAGGTAGTAAACATTGATTAATAGCCCAAAATACAGGAGAAGTTCAGAGATACCTTTGGTTAAATCAAATAGGAGATTTTTCTAGGGTCAGATACGTGGCTTAAAATGAAACCCTTTTGTGTTCAACCTTAATTTAAATAAAACAAATTCATCCAAGAGAGGGCTCCCACAGAAATAATCATGAAGTAAATTTCATAAGGAAAGGTGGTAATCTTGAAGTATCTTTTTTTTTATAGAAGAATTACATTTTATAGCTCAGATCTACCAGGAATTCCAATATTATTGAAGTGTTTCAGTATGATTAAGGGAAGGATTCTTAATGCTGTGACTATTTTTTTTTTTTAAAGATTTTATTTATTTATATGAGGGAGAGAGAGAGAGGGAACCAGGGGGAGGAGCAGAGGGAAAGGGACAAGCAGATTCTGCGCTGAGCTTGTTGCCTGATGCAGGGCTCAATCTCATGACCTGAGCTGAAATTAAGAGAGTCAGACACTTAACCAAGTGAGGCACCCAGGCTGTATTTTTAACTGGGACCTTATTAAATACTTTTTAATTTAAACAGGGAATAACTTGAGATTAAGAGTTTTCTACTTTCCATAAAGATGTAACAAAAGGGTTCATAGAAAATTTTGGACTGATTTTGGGACCCCATAACTGTGTAAAATATGATAGGTACTAACCTTGTACAGTATTCTTTGTAACCTGCAGCATATGGCAAGACATCTGACATAGAGTCCAATAGAATTACATTTTAGATAAGGTAGCCAACTGTATAAACACATTGTTTCTGTAAATTTCACACTGCCTTGTTATTTTGGCACCTGCTGTTCAAGGAAAGAAGAAAGTGAAGGAAATAAAACTCAGCACAAAATAGTGCAGGCACTTGAAGTGGCAACTGCTGGGAGGTACAAAGAGGAGACACAAAATGAAAAGACAAGGTGTGTTTCTCAAAGGTAGGGGAAGAGTTTATTTTCACTAGAATATTGTTCTATTTAATTGAGAAAAAATTGAATAAGGTAAAGTGAAATTTGAAAGGAAAACCAAGAAGGTTTTAATTGATTTTATTTTATTTTTTTTAATAAAAATTTTATTTATTTATTTATTTTACAAAGAGAGAGATCACAAGTAGGCAGAGAGGCAGGCAGAGAAAGGGGGGAAGCAGGCTCCTTGCTGAGCAGAGAGCCTGATGCAGGGCTTGATTCTAGGACCCTGAGATCATATGACCTGAGCCGAAGGCAGAGGCTTTAACCTACTGGGCCATGCAGGCACTCCAATTGATTTTATTTTTAAAAATCTTTATTTTTTTTTAAAAAGATTTTATTTATTTATTTGAGTGAGAGAGGGAACACAAGCAGGGGAAGTGATAGAGGGAGAAGCAGGCTTCATGCTGAGCAGGGAGTCTGATGTGGGGCTTGATCTCGGGACCCTAGGATCATGACCTGAGCTAAAGGCAAGCTAAATTCACATGATTCACATGGTAGAATTCTGTCTAGAACTGTCATTTCTTTTATAAACTAAACACCCATTTCACTTATTTATGTATGTAATTTTTCATTCCTGGAAAGATGAAAGAATAGTATTCACAGAACATAAGAGTGATTTTGGAGAAGTGACATTCTGGAGGTCAGAACTCTTCTTCCAGCAATAAGAGAGTTCTCTAGTGGATGCTGAGTCTCTAGGCTTAACCCCTGGAGGGAGAGGACTCTCACCTGTGGCCACAGTCCTCATAGTAGAGGACAAGAATGCTTCTCAGACTTCACTATCGGATTCCTTATTCACCTTACAGGCAAAAAGGGCCTTGCTAGGATGCTGGAGATTCTTGCAGTATAGACTGGTAGGGAAATTCTTCTAAAAATGTTGAGAGTCCACATTATGACTAGGTATCCAGCATCCACCTGTGGAACTGTATTGGTGCCTGGAGTCTTGCATATTCTGCCCCTGTGTGGCCTGGTCACTAAGAAGAACACAGACTTAGAGTCAGAACATTCTGGGATAGAATTTTGACTCTGTAAAGCAACATTCTTTATAACCACATATAGACACCGAACTCTTTTGATCTCTGCTTATTGTGAGAGGGAAGGACAGATGGCATATAAAATGCTAAGTAATGGCCTTGTCTGCCAAACACAGAAAAGTCAAACAGTAAATTTGCATAAATTTCTTTCCAATTCTTGAAGATATTTCTTCGACTCAGTGCAGAATCTGATAGCAGTATTTTTTTTTTTTTTGTTATCTAATTTGCAAAATTGAAATTAAGAACACTCAAAATCCTCTTGGATCACTGTATGATGAGATGATGAGCAATTTCCTTAAAAGCAAAGAACACTAACAGTCACTATAGAAATAAGTTTTCGGTGTTGATTCCACTGATTTTCATATCCTTTTATCTAAATACTAATTCTGACTTGAATGCTATTTTTAAGATACGTAATGGGCTACAACAATTCACAATACTCGAAGAAAGAGAGGGGTGGTGGGTGGTGCATGAGTAGATCTGCAGTACAGCTGGCGTGAAAGTCAAGGTTCTTTGGAGGAATGGAGCTTAATGATTTCTTTTTCAACTTTATTGAAATACACTTAATATACAAAAAGTTGCATGTATTTAGTGTGTACATTTTGATGGGTTTGTATGTATACTTACAACCTGTGATTACCATCACCTCAAATAAGGTAATAAGCATATCCATCACCTCAAAAGCATTCTTATGTTCCCATGCTTTATTATTATTTGTAGTAAGAACATTTAGCATGAGATCTACCCTATTAACATGACTTTAAGTGCACAGCATTAACCATAGTTAACTATGGACTCTAAAGTTACAGTTATGCAAAGTGAATAAGCTCTGGAGACCTGTACAACATAGAGTTATATAATTTTTTTAAAAGATTTTATTTATATGGGAGAGAAGAAAAGCATGAGTCGGGGAGGGGCAGAGAAAGAGGGAGAAGCAGACTCCCTGCTGAGCAGGGAGACTGATGGAGAGCTTAATCCCAGGATCTTGAGATCATGACCTGAGCCAAAGTCAGAGGCTTAGCCAACTGAACCACTCAGGCACCCCACGTTGTATGATTAAAAAAAAAAGATAGTTATTCACTGTGGTGTGCTTCGATGGGGTCAGTTGATTCAAGTATAATGTTCTAGGAAGGAAAGAACATTTAGAGTTGTGATCTTAAATTTAAAAAAATTGCAGGGCTTCTGGGTGGCTCAGTCAGTTAAGCATCTGCCTTCGGCTCAGGTTATGATCCTGGAGTCCTGGGATCAAGTTCCACATCAGGCTCCTGCTTGGCCGGGAGTTTGCTTCTCCCTTTGCCCTTCATCGTGTTCATGGTCTCTCTCTTTCTTTCTCTCAAAAAAAAAAAAAAAAAATCGGAAACATAGAAGATTGGCAAGAACCTTAGATGAAAACGAAAAACAACCACTACAGCAAAAAAGAAAGTTGAATGGAATATAAAATATAGCAAAAAAGTAATTTATAGTTACTTTTAACTATAGAAACCATTTATAGTTTCACTTACATCATGAATATTTGAAAACTGATATTAATGTTTCTTAATATTTCCATAGTTCTTTTCTGCCAAAGGAATTAAAAAAGGTACTTTTATAGTATCCTTCATTAGTTCAGCTTCATTTATTGAGTACCAACAGTATTGCAGAGAGTATTCAACCTTACAGTGAATAAAGCTAGAGCTTTAAATGTTTAAATAAAACATCTTGGGGGCACCTGGGTGGCTCAGTTGGTTGGGCATCTGCTTTCAGTTCAGGTCATGATCCCTAGGTCCTGGGATCGAGCCCCGTATCAGGCTCCCTGCTCAGCAAGGAGTCTGCTTCTACATTTACCTCAGCTCGTACTTGTGTTCTCTCCCCCGATCTTTCTCTCAAATACATAAATAAAATACTAAAAAAATAAATAAAACATCTTGGTGGGGCAGAGGGAGAGAGTGAAGATGCACACAGTATGCTTCTAGACACTGGGAAGTACTATGATGGCAGGCAGAGAGAGGGCCTAGAGGGTACTAAGGGATACTGGTCTGTTGGAGATATGCTGACCAGGGAAAGCCACCCTGAGGAGGTGACATTAGAGACAGACCTAAATTAAATGAAGGATGAAGGCATATGGAGTCCTGGGAGAAGAACATTCCAGGTACAAAGGATAGAAAAAACAAAGAAATAACATTTTTGCAGATAGGAAGGAGCATGTCACGTACCCAGAACAAGAAGCCCAGGTAGTTCAAAGAATGGATAAGGGGAGAGCAGAAAGGTAGCAAGAGACCTATAGGCCATAGGTTTTGTTCTGAATTTTTGAAGCTGTGATTCTTAATTTTATGTGTGAACTTCGCTAGTCTACAATGCCCTATTGTTTGGCCAAATACCAGTTTAGATGTTGCTATGAAGGTTTTTTTTAAGATAAGATTAACATTTAAATCAGTAGACTTTAGGTAAAGCAGATTACCCTCCGTAATGTAGGCAGGCTTCATCTAATCAGTTGAAGGCCTTAAGAGAAAAAATTGAAGTCTCCTAAAGAAGAAGGAATTCTTTCTCTAGCCCGAAACACAGAAATTTTTCCTGAGCTTTCAGCCTTCAGCTTTCAGTCTACAACATAAACTGTAGCTGGAATTTTTAGGTTGCTGGCCCACTCTTCAGATTTTGGACTTGCTAGTTCCCAAAACTGCATTAGCCAATATCTTTCTTACCTTCTTTTCCCCTGAGATTTTATTTATCTGATAGAGAGAGAAAGAGAGAGAGAGAGAGAGAGGGGAAGGAGAATAAGCAGGCAGGGTGGCAGGCAGAAAGAGGCTTCCAGCTGAGCACAGAGCCCAGCATGGGGCTTGATCCCAGGACTCTGGGATCATGACGTGAGCCAAAGGCAGAGGCTTAACCAACTGAGCCACCCAGGCATCCTGCCAATTTCTTGAAATAAGTAAATCTCTGTCTCTTTTTGTCTCTCTGTGTCTCTCCATCCTATTGGTTCTGTTTCTCTGGAGAACCCTGAGTCAGATAGAAGTCATCAGATTGATTTGAGCAAGGGCATGATATGATCTAATTTGCATTTTAAAACATCCCTCTTGAAAGAGGGAGAATTGACTCTTGGCAGCAAGAAGAAAGTAGAGACTAACTAGAAGCCTGTTCTGTCTTGTAGGTGAGACCTGACAGCGACCTGGAAATGATTGGAGGTTGTGGGATTTGAGAAATGTTTTGCAGGATTTTCAGACAGATCAGATGAAGGGTGTGAGACAGATAAATCAGAGCTTAAGTTTTGGGCCTGAGCAGCTGTGTGAATGCTATGCTATTTATAAAGGCAGTTCTGGAAGCCTGGGTGAAGAGCAGGTGTGCAAAGGTGGAAAAGGCAGGGAGGGAAGATGTATTAAGGATCCAAAGTTTTATTTTAAGCACATTAATTTCATGTTGCCCATTTGCTCTCCAAGTGGAGGTACCGGGAAGATTGTTAGTTGCAGGCCCATGTCTCCGTACAGCGGTAGTTAAGAGCACAGTCTCTGGAGCTGAAACATCTGGTGTTGAATCCCAAATCCACTTTTCATGTGAACCTCACTGTCTTGGTCTTCTTGTCTGGAAAACAGGTTGATAATAAATATGCCTTATTGAAGTGACATGAGCCACTGAATTACTTAACACGTATAAGCTCTTAGAATGTGCCTGGATGATCACAGAAAATGTTATATAATTGTTACCTCTCCCCCCCCCAAATATGTTTATTTTATTTTTTCAGTGTTACAAGATTCATTGTTCATGCACCACACCCAGTGCTCCCTGCAATACGTGCCCTCCTCA
>CM053620.1:8551071-8595957 GCA_028646535.1 Procyon lotor | reverse complement strand
CTTGAAATGGATAAAAGATCTTAATGTGGGGCAGGAGTCTATCAAAACCCTAGAGAAGAACATAGAACCTCTTCGACATCAGCCACAGCAACTTCTTTCATGATATGTCTCCAAAGGCAAAGGAAACAAAAGCGAAAATGAACTTTTGGGACTTGAAGATAAAAATCTTCTGCACAGCAAAGGAAACAGTCAACAAAATAAACAGGCAACCCACAGAATGGGAGACGATATCCACAAATGACGCTACAGACAAAGGTCTGATATCTAAGATCTATAAAGAACTTCTCAAAGTCAACACTCACAAAACCGATAATCACATCAAAAAATGAGCAAAGACATAAACAGAGACTTCTCCAAAGAAGACATACAAATGGCTAACAGACACATGAAAAAATGTTCATCATCTTTAGCCATCAGGGAGATTCAAATCAGGGAATTTTATCTTTCTGGCCCATCAAATAAATTGCTAGATTGAGACAAAGGCCTGGGGACTGCCTGCTTTGTATAGTTTTTGGTTGCCAACTCAGAGGTCAAACTATAAACAGAATTTGGGTGAAGCCCAGTGATTGTCTTTCCTTTGCCCAGACAGTGAGCAGTGGTGGTGGTATTTAGAGTGGTGGCATCAGAAAATTGTGCTTTAATATCACACTTTGTAGCTGATTGCAACATCAGCTGCTCTGATGTAGCCCTACTCCCCCCAAATTACCTCCCTGCCTTTACTGCTTTGTTTTTTCCATTGTGCTTATCACCTTCTCATATACTATATATGACATGCTTATTTATTTGTTTTCTTTAAAGATTTTTTTATTTATTTGACAGAGAGAAACACAGTGAGAGGGAACACAAGCAGAGGGAATGGTAGTGGGAGAAGCAGGCTTCCTGCCGAGCAGGGAGCCCAATGCGGGGCTCGATCCCAGGACCCTGGGATCACAATCTGAGCCGAAGGCAGACGCTTAACTACTGAGCCACCCAGGCGCCCTATTTATTTATTTTCTGTCTCCTCTTGGTGGAGTATAAGCTCTAGGAGGGCAGGGATTTTTGACTTTTGCTTGCTGTTAGTACCTGGAAGAGTGCCTGGAGGAATGAATGATGCTTCCTGGTGCTTACTATTCCCTTTGTTTCTTATTCTATTTTGTCAAGTATTTTTCCCATGAGAAAACCGTATCAAAAAGAAGGCCAGATATTAATGATTCTTTGGGCCTTTCTGACCTGTGCAGAATGTCAGTTTTCATTGAGACAAACCTCCTCCATGAAATGGAATTTCAGAGGTAGCCTCTGATGGCAGTTTCAATTTCGACTTTGGAAATCAATTCCAGAATTGACATAGTCTCCTGAAAGTGATGGTACTTTTTGCTGTTGGTTATCCATTCGGTTTCTCAGCCAGTCTATGTGTGGGCACTATTCCACTCCAATTGTAGATTCTGATCACAGATTTTTACTCAGCAATGCTTGTCGATGAGGGGCATTGAAAGCTATGTGGGTTGGAGGTTGATACATGGCCCAGTCAGTCTATGACTTATGAGACCTATTGCAAGTCCAAGGCACTGTATTGATTCTGCCGAATGGACTGGAAACTGACCTTCATCGCACAGAACCCTCTAACTTGCTCCTTGTTTCTTATTCCCAGTGGAGCACTTGCATCATGCAGCTTTGTTCCACAATCATTACCTTTTATTTCCTTTTACATTCCATCCTGATTTTACCATAAGTATGAAGAGTGGACAAACTGATGTCTTTATTTAGCACAAAAGCAGAGGTCCTGTTTCAATGTCAGCTTTTCAGAGGCAGTTGATTTTATCTTCTCTCACTGAATGGTTATGGTACATAGATAGTATTTTCTTGGATATGCAGGCCTTGTGTCAAAATAAATTAGAGTTAATCCTTATTTTGCTTATGCCAGCACTTATTATCACCCTTATCGTATTGTATTGCAAGGAGTATTTAAAGAATGTTTTTCATTTATCCTGATCAGATTAGTATTAGAACTGTTTTCTTATTTCTCATTGTAGTTATACCAACCAGCACATCACGGCACATGGTTGGAGTTCCACAAATGATGGTTGAAGTGAGTTAATTATTCATTCCTGAGGCTGTATGGGAAGGGACACTGACAGTTTGCTCTCAGGTCTTCCTTTTATCTATAGAATGAATTATAGTCTGAAATAGGATGTTCCTCATCAGCCATTCTCTTTGTTCTTGAAAGTAGGTGTGGACTGGACCTCAAGATACCACCTGGAAAAAATAACTTCTTTAAGGATTAGGTTACAGTCCTTTGTACCTTTGAATTCCAGGCACGTGTTATATCATTAGAGAATGGTCATTCTGTTCTAATGACTAAAATTATAGGGCTTTCTAGCTGGAAAGAAGCTTACCAATCTTCTACTAGAGAATGTTCATTATACAGGTAAGTAGTCAAGATTAGAATTTAGGAACAAACTCCAGGCCACAGGGCCATCAGCTCTCGTGAGAAGGAAATTCATGGCTTCTGAGCTCCACCATGATATTAGAGATTGGTTTGGAGGTAGTTAATAAACTTATCTGAGGCAGAACATTAACATTCTAAGCAAACTTATGTGCTTAAAAAAAATTTTTTTTTTTTAAAAACTTGAGTATAGTTGATACACAATGTTACGTTAGTTTCAGGTGTACCACATAGTGATTCAGCTTCCCTGTTTGTTATACTGTGCTCACCACAAGTGTAGCTACTGCCACCATACAATGCTATTACAGTGTTGACTGTATTCCCTATATGGTGCCTTTTATTCCCATGACTTACTCATTTATAATTGGAAGCCCATTTCTTCCTCTCACCTTCACTGATTTTACCCATCCTCTTGTCCCCTTCCTTCTGGCAAGCATCAGAGTGTTCTCTGTGTTTATGGGTCTGATTCTGCTTTTTTGTTTGTTTATTTCAAACCTGCATTTTTTTTTTTTTTTGCAGAGATGACATGATGTGCCCACTGAAGATGGTCAGGCAGGGAGGGACATTGGTCTATGAGTTTGGTTTCTGCATAACACATGCTCAGTCACTTTTTTGTGGCTGTTGATACTCAGAATTGTCCTGTCATCACCTATGTCTTTCCTGTTGTTGTTCATTTGACCTGAGGGGAAGAAAATTGAATTGAGCAACGGGAGATATGCGGACAGTAAGATAAATCAAATAAACACCGCCACTCCCCAACACACCCTAAGGTGAAAAGGAAAGAAGAATTCAAATAAAGCCTTCTAAGAATAATGATTCATTCATACTAAATGTTATATCCCTTGCCTTGGATCTATGATGTCATCATTATTTATATAACATTCTAGACTGTGCAACTCATACTGTTTGATAGTACATCAAAGGGGAGGGAGTCTCATGGTTATATGTTTGGACTATAATCATTTCAAATGGACTATAGTAATTTATTTATGCACAAATAAATGGGATTTTTATATGGCATATTGAATGGTAAGTGGTGGGGAGAAAAATAAAGTGAAGGAGGAGAGGTAACCTTGATGGATGGCAAACCTTGGACAAGCATAGGAATATCCTATTTTATTTAATTAAATTAAGTTAAATTAAATTAAAATTTTATTTTTTGAAGATTGTATTCATTTGACAGAGAGAGTGCGCACATACAAGCAGGGGGAGTGGCAGGGAGAGGGAGAAGCAGGCTCCCTGCTAATGCAGGGGTCAATTCCAGGACCCTGGGATCATGACCTGAGTGGAAGGCAGATGCTCAACCGACTGAGCCATCCAGGTCCCCCAGGCACATCCTATTTTATTTTATTTTACTTTATTTATAAAGATTTTATTTATTTATTTGACAGAGAGAGACACAGTGAGAAAGGGTACACAAATGGGAGTGGAAAAGGGAGAAGCAGGTCTCCTGCTGAGCAGGGAGCCTGATGTGGGGCTCGATCCCAGGACCTTGGGACCATGACCTGAGCCGAAGGCAGACGCTCTATGACTGAGCCACACAGGCACCCCGAAACATCCTATTTTATTTATTTATTTATTTTTAAAGATTTTATTTACTTGACAGAGAGAGACACAGTGAGAAAGGGTACACAAATAGGGGGAGTGGGAAAGGGAGAAGCAGGCTTCCCGCCAAGCAGGGAGCTTGATGCAGGGCTCAATCCCAGGACCCTGGGATCATGACCGTAGCCAAAGGCAGATGCTTTAACGACTGAGCCACCCAGGCTCCCCCCCCCCCCCAGAATATCCTATTTTAAATACACTTTAAAAACATCCTATTTTATTTTATTTTTTTTAATTTTTATTTATTTATTTTTTAAAACATCCTATTTTAAATAAACTTCCCAGGTTTGCAAGCTATATCTCAAGTAGCGCATATGGAACAGATGTGGTCAAAGCCACTGGCACTAAGAAAATGGGATCACGACCATGAAGATGAGGCATTTGCCTTTTTGATATGCCTTTAGTCTTGTGCAGATTGTTCAAAAGTAAATGAATACATACTAGAACTCATTTTCTTTAACTTTACTGAATTTTAACATTTATTTTTATTTGCATCTAGAAAGAATTCAGACATATGAAAGGATATCTGTTAGCTTTATTTTTCCAGTACAAAAGCCAAATCTTTGTAGATGATTTTGATAGCGATTCAAGTGGTAGATTAGTTAGCAAATTAAATTCATTTACATTTAAAGAAGAATCTTTCCTTTTCCTCTTTTATTTTTTAAAGTTCATCTAGGCATTAGAGTTTTTTTTTTTTTGGTCCTAATTGAAGACTTTTTTTTTTTTTTTTTAAAGATTTTTATGTATTTATTTGACAGAGAGAGAGAGATCACAAGTAGGCAGAGAGGCTGGCAGAGAGACAGCGGGAAGCAGGCTCCCTGCTGGGCAGAGAGCCTGATACAGGGCTGGATCCCAGGACCATGAAATCATGACCTGAGCTGAAGGCAGAGGCTTTAACCCACTGAGCCACCCAGGCGCCCCTGGCATTGAGAACTTAATAGAGATACTCCCATAGGCGTACTTGTTTCATGCAGGTATTGACTATGAATATTAGATATATAGCCTTGGATCCTTTGTGGAGACTCTGCCTCTGGATGGTGGCAAAAGCTGGTCTTATATTAAGTGACACAATTTGGATGTCCACCAAATCTGAGAGGCTGAATCTAGTGCAAGTGAAAATGATAACCCTTATGTATTTTGCCATGACTTTCTCTGCATGATAGGGAGGAGGAGAGGAGAAAGCCTGAAAGTGCTGCAGTAGCAAGTTGACCAGTCTGTGGACCCAAAGACCTTCTTGCAGTGGTGTGGTAGACAAAATAATGGCCTTCTCAAATATGTCCACACTCTATTCTCAGGAATCTGTGAATATGTTACCTTCCATGGTAAAAGGAGTTTTGAAAATGTGATTAAGAGCATGCACCTAGAGATGTGTGGGGACCTTATTGTCCAGGTGGACCCAATGTAATCTGGCTTGGTCATTGAGGGATGCAATGGAAGAAGAAGGAAAGATTCAAAGTGTGAGAGTGCTGCATTTAAAGAGGGAGGAGGGGGCAATGAGCCAAGGAGTGTTGGTGTCCTGCAGAGTTTGGGAATGTCCTTCACCTGCTTCCTAGGAAGGAGACAGAGCTCTCAGTTCTGCAACTTCAGGAACTGAATTCTGCCAATACCCTGTGTGAACAAGGAAAAGAGTCCTCTTCTAGAGCCTCCAGAAAGGGACACAGTTCTTCCAGTATCTTTATTGTAGCCTAATGAGACCCTCACCAGATGTTTGATCTACAAAACCTTAAGCTGTTAATTTTGTGGTGATTGGTTACAGCAGTGATAGGAAACAAATATAAATGTTATGGAATAAATGAAAAAGATTGAGAGAACACCCTCATTTGGGTAGGTCAGTTTCAGCACTTGGAAGGAACTGCTATGTGGAATAAGGGAAAACATTATTGATGACTCAGGCGAACATCCAGGTCTGTTAAAATAATGAATAAAAACCACATGCACACAAGAGATGGACTTGGTTCATGTTACTGTAGGATATAGCTTTTCATTTTCAGACAGGCCTAGGAGATAGGAAACATAGCCTTTTTGTTGAGATACTTATAAAAAATAATTGCAGATTATTTTAGTGAACTATTTCTTGTTTCTGGGTAAATGTCATATGTAAATGTATCCATTGTAGTTGCTCAAACTAACAATAATTTGTCATGGAAAAATGGTGTGCTTAGCAATTAGGTCAAGGTTTTTGTTTTTGTTTTTTGTTTTTTTTGGTCAAGTGCTTTTTCTGCTGTAGTTATTGAATCTTCTACCAAATGAGGGCTCGAGTATCATCTTTTTACCTCGCTTACTCTTAACTCACCATCTCTCCTTTTCCTTGGCCTTCTTCTTGAGGCTCCTGAATATCACCTACTTGTTTATTAGGATCCTGTGTTTGGGGTTCTCCTGAGCATGCAGAACTCTATCCAGGTATATTCAGAACTTGCACAAAGATGTAATGTGGAGGCACAGAGGCATTCTGACAGGCTGTGCCTGGGTCATTACTAGGTTTAATTGTACTGTAATTTCATCTGTTCAAAATATGATTCCTTTTTTGGGAATTCAGACTGCTCTGAGAGATGGGATCTATGCAAGTTATAGAGTCCATGCAAGTTATGCTTACACAGGCAGGCCTAGTGAGGTCCGTCCTCAGTGCATACTGCATTGTTTAATAGGCATAGGCTGTTAGGTTTGTGCTGTGCATTGTGTTGAGTTGTATATAAAAGCTAGACAGATCTTTTCCTCCTTAGGCCCAGGAAGAGCATTTTAGGCCTATTATTTATGGGCTGGATTGTGTCCTCCTCCCCAAATTCATATGTTGAAGCCCTAACCCCCAGTGTGACTAAACTTGGATATAGGGCCTGTAAGAAGGTAAATTAAGGTTAAATGAACTCATAAGAGTGTCCCACCTCACAGCACTAGTGTCCTTATAAGAAGAAGAGACCAGAGAGCTCTCTGTGCATTTGCAGAGGAAAGACCATGTGAGAGCATTGCAAGAAGGAAGTTGTCTGTAAGTCAGGAAGAGAGATCTCACCAGAAACTAAATCTACTGACACCTTGATCATGGACTGCTAGCCTCCAGAATTGTGAGAAGATAAATTTCTGTTGTTTAAGCCACCCAGTCTGTAGTGTTCTGTTGTAGAAGCCCTAGAAGATTACTACAAGACCACTTCTGGGAGTCTGCATTTCATTCTGGAAAGTCTTTGTAGCAAATTAAGCTTGGGACATATAGCATTATCCATTTCACATGTGAAAGCAAGTGTCTCTGGCTCTTGTGTAAATAGTGACATAAAAAGGAGGGTAAGAGTGGAAGTGGAAGGTCAGCCAAGAGGCTGCTATAGTGGTCTATGGGAGAGACAATGACATTTTCACCATTTGATTATGTAAAGCAGAAATGACAACTCTAAATTGGGCAGTCTGTAACGTATTCTAATTGTGTAATTTATAATATATGAAGGTAAGAATATGTATCAACAATAACACAAAGAGTGGGGATTTGGAGCTATTAGACTCATCATAAAATTAATACATTTTATGTAAGATATTACACTATTAACATAAAATTGACAGTGATAATTGTATTACTCGTGATGAAACTTCTAAGATAACATGAAAAAGATGCAGAGATATATAGTTAAAAAGCCAATAAAGGAACTTAAATGAAATACTGAGGATATTTCATTACCTCAAAATGAGACAGAAAAGAAGGGATGGAGAAAGAGAAACAGATGAAACAATGAGAAATCAAATAGCAAAATGATAAACTAAGATCAAGTTATATCTAAAATCATATTTAATTTAAATGGAATGAATATGCCAGTTAAATGATGGAGTTTGTCTGACAGGAGGGGGAAAAAAAAGCAAGATCCAATTAAATCCTATCTACAGAAACATACTTTAATTATGAAAACAGATAAAAAGTGACAGCAAAAGGATGAGGAAAGATATGCCCATGCAAGCAATAAACATGAGAAAGATGCAGTGACTATGTTAATATTAGACAAGATAGACATTGAGACAAGAATTGATAAAGAGGGACATTTTATAATGAAAACAATGCCAACTCATCACTAAGACATAATTATTAATACATATGTGCCTAATAATAGATCTTCCAATTTCATGAAGCAAAAATAGCCAGAATTAAAGAGAAAATAGACAGTTTCACAATCATAGTTGAAGATATTAACATGTCCTCTCAATAAGTAAGATAAATAGACATAAAAATCAATAGAGAATAGAAGATATGAACAGAGCTATTAACCTCCTTGATCTAATTGTTTATGGAACACAACATTCTGTAGCTAGAATACACATCCCTTTCATGTGCCATGAAGCTTTCAAGATGTATGCTGATCCATAAAACAAATCTCAAGAAATTTAAATTGATGCATCTAGTTGGAAGTCTCTATTAAAGCTAAATTTATGCTTACCCTGTGGATCAGCAAACCTATTTATAGATATTACCATTGAGAATCAAATTGATCAAAAGACAAGCACAAGATTGTGCACAGCAACTTTATTCATAATACCTCAGTTTTAGAAAGCAGTTCAATGCCCATCAACAGGAGAATGGAGACATAGTGATATATTCCTTTAAGACACTATAACGCAGGTAGAAAAATAAACATTTGCTACACAGGACAAAATGGATGATCTTGTAGATATAATGAAAAGCTCCAGAATCCAGGTCTAAATCTAGTCATACTGTATGATTCCATTTGTGTAAAGTTCAAGAACAGGCAAAATGAATCAACAGTTATAGAAGGCAGAAGAGTTGAAGTAGCTATTACTTCCTCAGGTAGGAGACATTGTCTGGAAAGGGGCAGAAGGGAGCATTCTACATGCTGACAATTTATGTCTTCTGTTGGTGGAAGAGAAGTCTAAGTCAAGACAACTGACTGGTCTGGTTCAAGATGCTCAGCCTCCACTCAGCAACTTTATAAACAATATGAGTCATAAAGACCTTAGTTTTCCAGTCAATATTCCTAGGGGCTCTAGGTGGTTCCCACAGTAGTACTGGTAGATCATCTCTCTGTGTCCTTCCCCCCCCCTTACTCATGGATGATTTCCAAATATCATGACTTGAACTGTATGTTCTTTTGGATAGAAGCTTGAAAACAGGTGATCTTTGTATTAATTATATAAAGAGATTTTCTTGACCATATTACTGACTGAATCAATCATACAGTGAAAACTTAAAATGGTAGTTGCATTTATTTTTAAAGATTTAAAAAAATTTTAAGTAATCTCTACACTCATTGTAGGGCTTGAACTCAAAACCCTGAGATCAAGAGTCACATGCTCCACCAGCTGAGCCAGCCAGGCACCCATACAATGGGACCTTTTGATTGACCTAAAAATACAAATTGTTCAGAACTCTTTAGGAGCACAAACCTTCCCTGATAACAAACTGATATAGTGACTAATCTTTGAAATGTGGCCTCAATGGGCAGAACTTTTTGGCCAATTGAAGTTATTGTGAACTTGTTAAAAAGAATTAAAAAAAAAAAAAGATTTCCTACTTGTCATACATTTCTTGCCATTAGGTATCTCTTCTTGACTTTCCTCCCTGTTATTCCAGGTATGTCTGGTAGGAGGCATCTCTTTATCAAGCCCGGACAAGCTCGAGGAGCCTTACATAAAACTTCATAGAAATGGATTATATGTTGTGATTTTCCCAAGGTGCCATAGTGTTACCAGTGGGAGAGTGTGCTGTGTGTGAATGGAGGTCATGGTACTGGGATTCCCCATGAAAGATTAATGAGAGGATCTGCACTTGAATAAATAAAGACAGCCAGAAGAAAAGTAGTAAGCACAGAGCAGTTTATTAAGGAAAATGGACTTCTCAAGGTGGGAGAGCAGAGGTGACAACTGCACTGGGGTTAGAGATGTCTTATTTTTATGTTTGCATAGGTTACGAGTCATAGCTAGGGTGGTTCTCTGGCTGAGGTGGTTTCCAGTCTTCTAAGGGACTCCTCCCAGTCTTCTAAGGGACTCCTCCTACCGGCTGTGAAGGAGTGTGTTTGGCTCTACAAGGTTCTTGCGGGCACTATCATGGCCATCTT
This sequence comes from Procyon lotor, assembly GCA_028646535.1. Lineage (NCBI taxonomy): Eukaryota > Metazoa > Chordata > Mammalia > Carnivora > Procyonidae > Procyon > Procyon lotor. The sequence continues at coordinate 8,585,895 of CM053620.1, read as the reverse complement.
CAGTGGGGCAGGAGGGTGGTAGTGGTGATGGGGGTAAGGCGGTCAAAACCGTAATGTAAAGATAATATAGTGAAGCTAGAGGTTTCCCTGGGGCAGAGGTTGAAGAGGAGAGTGCACGTTCTGTTGTAGCTCTTGGTTTGTCAGCCTGGGGGTGTGTGAAGCCTTAAGGCCAGGATATTAAGAGCCACAGAATCAAGATGTTGTGCCCGCAGGCTTGTAATGTGTCACCTATTTATCACCACTTTTACCTCCAGATCCTGTCTTAACTAACTGACCACTCTATCAATAGTAACTTTAGGGACATCAGATAAGTCTCTTACACATGGATGTGTGATAGTATAGCATGTTAGTAAAACAAGTGTTAAAGTCAGACCTGAATCTAAACAGTGGCTTGGTTCTCAGCCACTGTGCAGTGTTAGTTAGGCAAGTTACTAAAACTCTCTGAGCTACAGTTTCCTTATCATTGTAATTAATGTAATTAATAATCATTGCCTTGTAGGGTTACTGTGAGGTTAAACATCTAGAATGGTGTCAGGCATATTGTAAGGGCTCAGTAAATGATGATTTTATTATTGTATGATGTTGATAATGCTGCTGCTGGTGATGCCATTAAACTTAGTGGAATTCTGACCTCCTCCTTCCATAAATATAGGCAAAAACATCAGCACACAGTTATGCACAATGCACAATTAAATGAGTTCTTTTGCTCCTTACTTTCTGGATAATGGGGCTTATAAATTCTTCATAAAGCACTTTGGATTCTGGAACTAAAGCTCTAAAGAAGTCTAATGACTAAATAAAATTTAAATGCCATTAGTACTTCACATAATTATCACAAAGTGCCAGAGGGATATTTGGAAAATAAATAAATTGAGTTGGCTATTTTGTTCTCTTTAAGATTTCTACCAAGATGTTAATAGACAGAAAAACATTAAAGATATTGTATGAAATTTATTTTTGTTTTAATTTTTTAAAGATTTTATTTATTTATTTGACAGAGAGATCACAAGTAGGCAGAGGCAAGCAGAGAGAGAGGGGGAAGCAGGCTCCTGCTGAGCAGAGAGTCCTGATGCAAGGCTCAATCCCAGGACCCTGAGATCATGACCTGAGCCAAAGGCAGAGGCTTTAACCCACTGAGCCACCCAGGCTCCTCTTTTAATTTTTTAAATTCTACATTGCTTAGCTGGTTGTGTATAGAATGTGACTATAATCAAATTTCAGAGTAGTTTATTAGCTTTTAGAATCAGAGTTAGCTTTGTGAATTACCTAATTACACTCAGCCTTGGTGCTGTTGACATTCTGCCCAATCACTGTAGAACAATGCATGTGTGTGGCATGTGTACACTATAGTTTAATCTGACAGAATCATTCTTTCTTAATGTCTGGGGAATTTAGGAACCATTGTAAAAATCATTGGCATGGAAAGTCAAAGTGTTTTTCTCTTCTTAAATAACAATATTGCACTTATACAACATATATGGACAAGGGACTGGGAAGAGAGTACAGGGCAGTACTGTTAAAAAATAAAATGATTAATATATATTTGTTACAAATTTTCTCTTATTATTATCAGTGAAAAAGAAGATTGAATGACCTGCTTAGGTCTGTTTGAACGAAGCAGGAATTTGATTCAAGTGAAACAAGGGCTATATTTTATTTTTATTATTTAATTTGTTATTTTATTATTTAATTTAAGAAACTGCTTTAAGCATTTTACATATATTATCTGATTTGATCTTTTAGTGCCCCTGTGAGGAGGTGCTAGTGGAAAATACTGTATTTTTTCAACAACAAATACTTACTACTTACTAGATATCCGTCATGCAGAACATTGGGAATTCAGCAATGGTTAAAATATGTTTTCTGCTTTCTGAACTTTCACTAAGGGTAGGAATCACCAATATATAAATGGAAAATATATAGTTTATAATAAGTAGGTATAGTAAGAATAAACAAAGAAGTGTCAATATTGATTTTTTTGAAGATTTTTTTTAAAGATTTCATTTATTTGACAGAGAGATCACAAGTAGGCAGAGAGGCAGGCAGAGAGAGAGGGGAAGCAGGCTCCCTGCTGAGCAGAGAGCCCGATGCAGGACTTGATCCCAGGACCCTGAGATCATGGACCTGAGCTGAAGGCAGAGGCTTTAACCCACTGAGCCACCCAGGCGCCCCTAGATTTTTTTATTTTTAGTTTTTTGAGAGAGAGCGAGCACGTGCATGCAACAACAGGGGTTGGAGGGAGAGGGAGAGGGAGAAGATTTCCCATCAAGCAGGGAGCCCAATGTAGGGCTCAATCCCAGCTCCCTGAGATCATGATGTGAGCCAAAGGCAGCTGCTTAACTGACTGAGCCACCCAGATGCCCATATCAGAATTGATTTCTAAGCGTACTTGATTTGTACGTGGGCATTCTTAAAACAGTCACTGTATCACTTTGGAATTGGAAGATTCCCCAAGATTCAGATTGTAGGGCAGGGATGACTCAGACCTCATTTACTATCAAAGATTTAGTGAATATGTATTCTACACATCTGTGCAAGGCATCGTGCTATGGCATATGGAGTGCACAGCCATGCCCAAGGAGAGGGACCTGAAAGATGGCCTGGATGCACAGACCTGGCTCCCTTTTCCACCCATCCAAGTATCACAGATGGGCCCTGGAGGGTGTGTTTCTGGTGGTGATATTTCCTGAGATGTCTCTGAAAGAGGGCAGGTGCAAGGGACTTAATTATCTGGAGTGTGGCACAAGCCTCTCCTTTGCCAGTAGTTGGGGGCAGATCTCAGCAAAGAGCTGCCAGTGTCTGCTCCTGCTGGCCCTCTGGTCTTTGGATGGGCTTTCTCATTGTTTTAAATCTGCCCAGAGCTAGAGAGCAACTGGCCAGAGGGGTTGAATTACAGCATGTCTCCTTGTCTGGAGGAGGCCATATGTCCTACCAGCTCCAGGGAGTCTTTCTCTCGGTCATCCCCCACAGGGCAGCAGCATACTGCTCTGACTCTGGCAAGAGCTATTTAGTTGTTCATTGCCCACTGATTTGCCAGTGGCCTGGAGACCCTTGCGGCCTATGTAGACAATGTAGGAATTACAACCATGAGCATGCGGTGGTCACTGTCATTCTTGAAAGACCGTGGATCTCAGTCCTTGGATGCACATTGGAACTTCTGAAAATACCTATGCCTGGGTGCTGTGTAGACTATGAAGTTGAATATCTGGGGCTGTCTGTGGTCCAAGTATCAGTAGATTTTAATATCTTCTCATGTGCTTCTAATGTATAGCCAGGGTTGCAGATGACTAATTCAATATGACTCAGGATGAACACACTCAGTAGTTAAAAAAGAGGGGATTAATTTTGAGGGAAAACCAATGGATAAATAGCATGGAGCATTAGTGCAGAAAAAAAAATGAATCAGCCTTTCAAGTACATGAAATGGAGCAACAACAACAAAATTACTTTCTGAAATTGGATTTCACAATTCAGTAAAATAACTAAAAAAAGCAAATTTCTAGTGAGAACCCAATTATTGTCTCAGAAAACCAAGTGGCATAAGTAGTTTATGAGATGGACAAATATAAAGAAATGGAAATCAGAAGTGAAAGATAACTGATGACTAAGAAGGAAAAAGAATAGAGGACAGGTAATAATGAAAGAAATAACAGAACCTTTTCAGAGGTAGAAGAATGACTGAAAGTCTCCATTGCTCCCCAATAGCATTGAAATTAAAGGCCGCAGCATCAAGTGGGAGCAAAAGAACAACATCTAACTGATTATTTAGTTTAAGGTCAGAACTCTACGGATTACATAAATAGCTAGGAGAACATTCTTCTCTTAGGATAAAGTTTTTTCTTTTTCTCTTCTTTTTTTTTCTTTTTTCTTTCTTAGAATACAAGATGCAATTAGTATGTCACCCATCTATTCTATGTAAGAAATTCAAGTATAATACGAAAGGTCTGAGTCATCTAAAAGGGTGAGGATAATATAAAATGAATATATGATATGGGTGCTTGGCCAAGTGGAGACAGAGTTGGAGTGAAAGCATTCTTATAACTTCATTTGGGCCAGGGAAATACAATGGGCAAATAAACTATCTTGGTTGGTAACATGACTGCTTAATCTAGATTCATCAGTAGTAAAATGTAGGTTTCATTATAACTATTAGGAATGACTATATACATGGGGCATCTAGGTGGCTCAGTCAGCTAAATGTCTGCCTTTAGCTCAGGTTGTGATCCCAGCTTTAGGCTCCTTGCTCAGTGGAGAGTCTGCTTCTCCCTTTACTCCTCCCTCTGCTCGTTCTCTCATGCTCTCTCTCTCTCTCCAATAAATAAATAAAATCTTGAAAAAGAGAATGGATATATAAATAGTAATAATACCGAAGTGTGGTTATCTTCCCAAAGTAACCTGGCATATGGGTGATAGTTGTGGGGAATAATATAAAAAAACAAACATACTTGCCATAAAAAGTAAAAATGAGAACAAATACAACAATGATAAATAGATCAAATGAAATTAAAGTATAAGAATAAAACCACATTATCAGTTATCACATTATATAAAAAATACTGACAATTTCCATTACACAATTCAGAGACTCCATAGGTGATTAAAATGCAAGAATACACAAAGGAGAGATAATAACTATTGGTTAGGAGAGAGTTCTAAGAAATAAGAATGACTTGGAGCAAGTAAAATTATGGTGGTAGGTTTTAATATAACTTGTTAGAAAAATCTTAGCAATCAGTTCAATAAAAAAGCCAGACTACCTTGCATTTTACTTATGTAATTAAAAGCTCAAAGCAATATGTACTAAAGAAATATTCTAGCTTATGTGCAAAGAGCAAATATTATTTTTTCATTCACAGGAATGTACAATTATCAAAAAATGAGTAAGACCAGGGTGCCTGGGTGGCATGTCTGGCTCAGGTCATGATCCCAGGGTCCTGGGATTGAGCCCTACATTGGGCTCCTGCTCAGCAGGAAGCCTGCTTCTCTCTCTCCCACCCCCCCCACCCCCTGTTTGTATTCCCTCTCTTACTTTGTCTTTCTCTGTCAAATAAATAAATAAAATTAAAAAAAAAAAAAAGACCATAACATACTAAAAATTTAGAAATTTTGCAAGTCACATTCCTTATTGCCAATAAAACTAGAAACCAACTGTATAATTACTATAAAATCTTAGAATTTAAAAATACAAACCCTCAATTACAGAAAAAATGTGAAATATCACAAATTATCTAGATAAACAACAAAAGGTTAGCTTGCATTATGGCTTATGCAACATTAGCCATTTATTTGGAGAAAATTATTATTATTATTAAAAGAAAGTCTCATAAAAAATATAAACTATTGAGCTTGAGAAATTAGAAAAAGCATGGTAACAACATACTATAAGAATGAAGCTACTGATAATTAGTGTTATAAAAGATAAAATTAAAGAAATAGAAAAATATACTTTCAAAAAAATAAATATACCTCACAATATGGAACTTTAGAAAAAGCAAATGGAAAATATGAAAAGATAAATACATACAGTAATTAGAAAAGTACAGTTGACAATACCATAGACACTGAAAAAATAAACAATTTATAAGAGAACATTACTTGTATTTTTTCTGAGGATCATACTTTATTGATAACTGGTTTCTTATTTTGATATTCTGGGCATATGTGTTTCAGCACTGTTCAGCAAACCCTCGACCTCCATCTCAGTTGGCACTTCATTTAGGTCTGACAACTTTCTTCATAGTACTAGGGTACTCTCATTGTGTTACACTACTTTTCATCTTTCAAATAGTACTGCTTTTTAGCTATAGAATAGGGTTGTTTATCATCAACTCCTGTAATCAGTTCTAGCTTGTAACTTCAAGGAGGAATTCACCTAGTAGAATCAACTTATTTGTTTATTTGTTTGGTTTCCTGAACCAAGAGACACCCCTGTGACTTCTTTTGCACCAGCTAGACACAGGAAGGGCACTCTCTTCTTTAATGATAACTGTATTCCCAAACTCAGGATTGTGGGGCAGTTCAATATCAAGTTTTCGGACTGTTGCCACCATTGAACTGGTTGAAATGTGTTTTTATTATAATAGAAATAAATTTCATTATGATATTGTATTATCCATGAAAATGCATTGAAGGATGTTCAGGTTAGTCATTGAAACTTTAACAACTGTGTGTAAGTATACTCCTGAGTGTAAAAGTCAGTGTCTCAACATTGAGGCTCTTGGGAAGTGATTGGAAATTAAGATGGTAACTGTTGGTGGGGCATGACTTTAAAACTGACAGAAGTTCTATAGAGTCAAACAAAGAACCTTTGAATTAAACTGAGCAGAGCAACTGCTGATAAAAATGCCCAACATTGGGGTATTATCATTTAAAAAGGGCCCTTTTGGTATATTGGAAAATTTCTCCACACCTTTTATCCAGATTTTTCCATTTGCTACAACTACCTAGGCCTTCAAGGCTGGACCAGGTCCTTTGGCTTAAATAGATATAAAACCTCCTTTCCATTGGCTTGACCACATGTAGCTTTATAGGCACACCCAAAGCAAGCTTTAATAGGTGCTTTGGCTTATGTTGATAAACAAGAGAAAGAAAATATCTGTTAGCTTCAACACTTTTTTTTTTTCCGAGGTTTTTTTTTTTTTTTACATTTGAATTTTTTTTAATAGTTTTTTAAAAAATTTTTATTAATATATAATGTATTATTTGCCCCAGGGTACATGTCTGTGAATCGTCAGGCTTACACATTTCACAGCACTTAACATAGCACATACCCTCCCCAATGTCCACAACCCAGCCACCCTATCCCTACCCCTCTGCTTCAACACTTTTTAATCGAAGTGTGGTTCTTCTACTACTCCCTACAGTTTGACTAACAGATATTATAATATCTTAGTATTATATTAAGATTATAATAAAAAGTTTGTTTAAAAGACTGTTTTAACTCATTGCTTCTGCTACTCAAGGTAGATCCCACATTTTCTTTAAAACAGAGAAATAAGGTCATGAATTTTAATACTTCTGTAAGACATATGTCCACTGGATCTTATTTTGTGTTTCTTGTTTTTCTCTTCCTCCAAAGCATCAAATTAAAATAGCTGAAATAAAATGAGTGATAGGGTGTACGATTTTAGTTCATTTGTTGTTGTAGTTTTCTAAGTTAAATTATGTTTGAATTTTGTTATTATTTGTGTATTATCACATGCTTACAGAGAGGCAAGTTTTTTTTTTCTGTTGAAATTCTTGAATTTGTAACTTAAACCTTGAATTATGGCAGATAAAATTATCTGAATTGCTATAATGCACTTATCACAAAGCTCCATTTCCCTATGCAGCAGGATGGAGAGGATACAAAATGATATTTATTATTTAAGAGATGATGTATCAAGCCAGAAAAGCATATAAACCAATACATTTATTTTCAGGTGTTTAAATGAAAAATAAATACTAAGCTGAAATGTTTGATGGTCTAAGAAGCAATTTATAATGAGTATATGATAATATCGTAGACTTTACTCCTACTTTACACCACTAAAGTCTGCATAGCTTGATCTTAAATTCTGTGGAAAGGTTTGTAACTCTTTAAGCTGTCCTTGTCTCATCTTGATCCTTCCCTAGGAAAGGGAATTAGGTTGTTTAGTATCTTTATAAAATTGTCATACATTTCTGTATTTTTCCTTCAAAGCAACAGCAGTGATAGTTTATAGAATGCTTTCATGTACACATAATCCTGAGGATTATTGTTCTGTTTTAATGACTTGATGAGAACATGCATCTATACAGTAATAGAGCTGGAAACCCTGAAGAACTGCTTTGGGATTTAACATGCAAAGCATGTATAATTTCATATTTTCATGGATAAAATAGATAAGCTGCCACAGAGTGATTATGCACATATGGGAATGTTTGGTATTTCTATCAGGCCTCTGTAGCTTCAATTCCTTTCATACCTGGCTCTAACATGTCCTTCAGTTCAAATTCAGTTCTTAGAAATACTGTTCACTTTTTTGATCCTGTTGTCCTTTCATCATGTTTGCCTGGCAAAATCCCAACCACGCTTCAATCTAATCGTCCATCTTATTTAAAACTACGCCCAAGTTGTCCAACACTGCTGGCCACAGATGTTAATATCTACCAATTCATAATCTCTATTCTTTCTAAAGGCGAAGAACTGTGTCATAGAAATATCATGGCTGCCATTTCTCTATTACCTCACTGTTTATATGTCCCTTCATAACTTATTGTTTCTCAGCATCTGCTATTAGCATGACATGAACATAGGAATATGTTTTATTTTAAACTTATGATATATCTTTGACTTAATCCTGGAGCTAATAATTTGAAAAAGTACATGTTTTCCAAAAGAAGTACAAGATATAAATAAAACATAACATTATGTAAAGCTTCTATCACCAAATAATATAGAACACCAGTCAACTTATCTCTAAATTGACAAATGGAATAGTTCCACAGACTGTGTCCCTGAACATTATTGCTTAGGGAAATACTCTAAAGTGCCAGATGTTTCATTACTTGGGTATATTTTTATAAAATGGAAATTCATTGATTGCCATCAGATGGAAATTAGAAAGAAAATCAAGTATTTAAAATCATCTCACCAATTTATTTTACCTGATATTTTTAAGCATAAACATATATATATACACACACACACTCTCTCATCCATTTAAATATAGATGATATGTATATATGTATGATTTTGCTAAACTCATGCAATGAATTTTACTAAAATTATTACAATATTTTTATAGACATGGTTTCAGTTTTTATGGAAATACCGTAAGTGTACATGCTAAATGTTGCACATGCTAGTGTATTTATAAAGAAATGAAGATAATATAATATTCATCTAAATTTCTTTTAAAAATAGTGTAAATGTCTTTATCTCAACTCTGAGGTATCAAAGGTCAGGTGATGACTTTTGTGTAGATTTAAAGCATCACTGATAATTACCTTTACCATTGCTTTTTTTTTTTTTTTTATGTGGATTTGAGTTATAGTTACTGTCCTTTCATTTCAGTTTGAAGAACTCCTCTAATATTTCTTACAGGACAAATGTGTTAGCAATGAACTCAGTTTTGTTTATCAGGGAATATCTTTTATTTTACAACATTGCTTAGCTTTTGCTGCTTATTGGTGCATAGCCTCCAGGGTAACCAGAAGTGGATACTTAGGATATTCTCAGATCTTCCTAAGCATGTGCACAGCCCTGGATGTGCACATAGCCCTATGTATGTGCCTTCTGGATTGCTAGGAATACATTACAGTTTTTTCAACCCCCCCTAGGGACATCTCATTCCTCAGTTTTTCCTTTTAAACTTAATGATTAGTCTATTGTTTGTCTGAACTGTTATCTACTACCTCAGGCATTCATGATATTAAGCAATTGCCTTTTATTGTTTATGGCAAATCTCTTGAGTCTATTTGCACTGAGTGAACTTTGAGTCAGTGCTTAGACTGATAGTCTGTGTCCCTCAGCTGCTCCCCCCACCCCCGTCCCAATTCATATGTTGAAATCTTATCCCCAATGTGATGCTATTGGGGGGTGGAGCCTTTGTGAGGTGATTAGACCATGAGGTGGGAGCCCTCCCGAGTAGGATTAGTGCCCTTATAAAAGAGACCCCAGACAGCTCCTTCACTCCGTTTGTTGTGTGAAGACATAGTTAGAAGACTGCCATCTGTTAATCAGCAGTCAGGCGCTTAGCATTCACTGAATCTATGGGTGCCTTGATTTTGGACTTCTCATCTTCCAGAGCTCTTTGAAATAACTGTCTGTTGTTTAAGCCATTCAGTCTATGGCATTTTTTACAAGAGCCTGAATATGGGCTAAGACAGTCAGTTAAAATAAAGAACAACTTTCCAAGTGGATTCTTTTAGGGAGCTACCAAACTGGTTAAATAATGAAAATTCTCCTTTCGCTTAGCATAATACCTTCTAGTTCCATGCACGTCGTTGCAAATGGCAAGATTTCGTTTCTCTTGATGGCTATATAGTATTCCATTGTATAAAGTCATGGGGGGTGGGGGAGGGAAATGAAACAAGGTGGGATCAAGAGGGAGACAAACCATAAGAGACTCCTAAACTTACGGAACAAACTGAAGGTGGTTGCGGGGTGGCGGCGTAGAGATAAGGTGGCTGGGTTGTGGACTTTGGGGAGGGTATGAGCTATGGTAAGTGCTGTGAAATGTGTAAGCCTGATGATTCACAGACATGTAGCTTGGGGCAAACAATACATTAAAAGTTAATAAAAAATAAAAATTATTTAAAAAAAAAAAAAGAAAATTCTCTTGAATTCTCTTGAATAGGCCTTTGAAAGGGCTCCAGTTATGTTCTTCTTCCTCTAATGGCTGCCAACCTGTTGATTTTCATGTAATTGTGAAGCTGTTGTTTTCAAGGCTGTCACTGAGCTGGCATGGGGTGAATGGAAATAGGGCATGTTAAAAATGCCACAAAACTCTGTTCTTCCTGAGATATAGCAATTTCTTTTTTAATTAAACACTGTCCAGATTGCTGCAAACCATCAGTTAATTCCAGAGTTCTGAAATGTTGATTCTGACCATTAAACACACACACACACACACACACACACACGCACACACGCACACACGCACACACGCACATACACAGTTTTCTTGTGTCTTTTATGGAAGGTTTTGGAGGTTTTTACTTTGTTTTACTTTTTATTAATATCACCTATTCAGTTCCTTTTTGAATCTTATTTTGGTCAGAGTGAAATAGGTATATTAATATTATCAAAAATGTACTACTTACAGGTGGGTAAAAGGGGTTGTGCCCATCTTACATTACTTAGTACGTACATGGTCCACACAACTTCTGTATTATGTACAACTTCTGTACTATTACCATATTAATGGTGGCTATTGGCATTAAAACCTAGCAGCAAACAAATAATAATAAAAGATAATGGCCACCGAAAACAGGTGAAAGGTTAAAATCAAGTATGGCTAGTCTGTGACTTTTTCAAATGGGATTACATGGTTGGTGCTATAATGAATAAATCATCCATGTCAACATTTGGCATCCCTGAGTGGGAATCCCTCATCTGCAGATGCTTCATTTGCCTGATTCTGGTTTTCCTCATCTGTAGTGATACCAAAGACCTCACAGATTATTCCGAGTATTAGCTACAGCATAAATCTGTATGTGTCACATCACAGGGATTCAATCCAAAGCAACTATCATCAATAGAAAGGTACTAATCAGTAATAACTTGTAATTTTGTCATTTATATGCTATGTCTCACAGGGCATATTAAGTATATTTTCCCAAACTGAGTTAAAAAACTCAGAGAGTTTTGTCCTTCAAAATGTGTGTAAGGTTATGTGAATTACTGGGAGTTCATGTTGGGTGCCAGTAATGGAATGGAAAACAACTATTGCATGTATGTGCCATTGAATGTAAACATGTGAGTGTAGGGTAGATAGGGAGGGTAGGTGTTACTTGTTTGTGGTATTGTGAATGAGTCCATGCATCCCAGAATACAGGAGATGGATAGTGTGGCCTGGGGCTTTAAATTGGTTAAGCCAAGCCATAAAGAAAAAAAAAGCAGATATAGGATAGGTGAATTGAGGACAAGGAAGAGAGACAGAGAAGGCTAAGAGTAGCAAGCTGTTCATATGTAGGAGAACACAGAGAAGAGTGGATAGACTAAAGAAATAAATAGAAATCAGTGAGTCATTAAGAAAACAAGAAGCAAAGTAGGGAGACATCAAGATTCTTGGTGGAAAGGAGAAAGTAGAATCATTGTATCTCTGGCTTCAGTGTTGAAGGTACTCTTATTTCTCCTCCCAATTTAAATTGAACTTTTCCTCTCCCTTTAGAAATGGTAGAGTAACCATAACAAAATGATTGTAAACATATGGTGTGTGTTAATGTGATCATTCGCCTCCTCATTATGGATTTAGTATGACCATTAACATCTAACTGCCTAATTTCCCAATAACCATTGAAAAATTAGAGCTGCATCATTGCCACCTACTACTCACCATAGTAATTTTGTCATTTCTAAAAGCATTTAATCTTTGTAAAATTGTGCACATCATTTGCCTTTGGTATTTTTTTTACCTTTGGTATGTATTGACATTATTTATTTGTGAATTATGTGTCCATATAAAATAAAAATTACACAGTAACATCCGCATTAACAATCTTTTATATAAAGTAAATGACAGTTATATTTACCAATTTTTAGCTTTTTTTTCTTTATAAAATAAATGTTTACTTGCTCTTTGTATGTCTAGGTTCATATCAAAGCTTTAAAAAATTATTATCTACATAAATATGGTATCTTTCCATGCTTTGTTTAAATTGCTTCCATAAATCTCCAAGAACAAATGCTTATTGTGTGCACAGGTGTAATTTGTCATTCAATGGGAAAGATTCCTATGAAGCTGAAGACTTGTGTGTGCTTCTGGCTATACAAGCAAATGTGATCTTTGGTGATTTTCACATTAGAAGTGTGCACGTGTTCACGCTCGCATGCTTATACACAAGATCATCTATTTGTTCTCTCTCTCTCTCTCACACACACACACACACACACACTGATAAGTTCATAAACACACACACCCATGCTCGACTGCCAAGAACCACATACAGTATTCTTACACGCTCATATGTGCATATATAGGTATAGATATTTAAAATGCATTGTGAAAACTTTGTTTGATTTGGAACATGGAAAATTCTTCTTTTAACAATGTATTATTTTCACTAATACTGAGGGGTAACCCTTTGAGATTTAGCTGCCTTTCATCTTAGATATGAATAAACAGAACTATTTATGCATTTGGTTTCAAAATATGCTAAATGTTTCTATCAGATACCAACCCTTAATTTTCTCTTTAGGTGTTTGATTAGTCTTAAAAGCATTTGGGGCATAAATGCACATAAAGAGTTATAATTTTAATAATTCTCTTAAAGACCTGGTCATTTATAGATTTCCAAATAAGAGAGTTAATAGTCATCAATTAAATAAATCTCCAATTTGGATTATAGCTAACTACACAGTGATGCTACCTAATCCCTTTCTTTCCACTGGTTCTTCTTGAGTAGTAGGTTTTTGTTTCATGAACTTTCACCCCACGTCCAGTCTGGACAAGTATACTGCGTGTTCCAATCACAGCCATCCCAGGACTACTGACCACAGCTGTATGGGTTATCGGTTGGACAACTATGTGCTGGCTGTGCCCGTGTAACCTTGTATAATACCTCCATCTTCACTGTGAGTAAACCAGTCCACAAATATGTAGAAATAACATTAGCTCTTTGTTAAGAAGGAAGGGTTTAAACCAGAAACTGTATCAGCAAACTGTAATGAGCAGTGCTGCAGTGTTTCTCCATGCTTTGCACCCAGGCCGCTGAAACTGTGGTTGAAGGAAAGATACATGAAACATGTTTTCTTCATAAAAACGACCTGTTCTGCAGATTTGTCATTTAGGAATTTCAGAACTTGAACTTGAAGGAACGCTCAATTGAATTCATCCATCTGCCTCTTCCTGAATATCCCTTTAGAGATGAGAAAATGGAAGTCCAAAGAAGGAAAACAGCTTGCCTAAGATCACAAAAATAATTTGTGTTGAGGCCAAGACTATAATGAAATATCTTCCAGATCCTAGTCCGGAGTGTCTTCCTTCACCCCTTCAGGATATCTGATCACCCATTACTTGGGTGATTCACCTGCTGTTGCTTCTTTCCCACTAAGTCATGAGTGCCTGACTCATGCACATTCTATAGAATCTGTAGTTTTCTTTCCTCCAAACTCTGATCCTATATGTAGTAGCTTGTGCCTGCCTATGAGTTTTCAATAGCCAGGTCTGAAGCAATATGTACCAGATTTCTGTTATTTTTTAACTACTAGTGATTCACTGCTGTGGAAATAGCCTTTGAAATTGTGTCCAGACGTTCTTCTGCTATCCTATTTTACTTGTTTTTTGAAAGATTTTATTTATCTGACACAGAGAGAGAGTGCAAGAGTGGGGGAAGTGGCAGGCCAAGGGAAAGGGAGCAGCAGGCTCCCTGCTGAGCAGACAGCACAATGCAGGGCTTGATCCCAGGACCCTGGGATCTTGACCTGAGCCCAAGGCTGACGGTTAACCAACTGAGCCACCCAGGCGCCCCATCTGTTATCCTATTTTAAATCATGAAAAGTAAACATGATGGAAGGGGCTTTTCCGGTTTCAAAGTATGTAAATGATAATATTGACCCTAAATAAATGTGAGCTAAGAACCTGGTTCATATTGTATATTTAATTCACTCCAGACTTTTTAGAAGGGATTATATGTTCAGTATTTTTATAATTGGTATGAGCTTCATGAGTAGCTGTATCGGATTATGCTGCTTTGAGACTTTAAGGCAAAAGGATTATTTGAGCAGGTGATAACATCCACAGTAAGGATGTTGTCAAACTGTCAGCTGACCAGAGTTCAACCGATTTAGTGGTAGAGCAGTGAAGTAGCCTTGATTAGATCTGTTGTTCTGCTTGCAGACTCTTTGTGTTTATGGGTACAGATATCTTCTGGTTTGGAGGCTTTTTAACAAGATCTGTATAATGTGAAGTAGAAAAATTCATACTCATTATTCAGAGAAGGACTTTTGGTTTTAATCCGGTTGTACAGGGGGCTGTTCTATACCTGTTTTATTTTTTGTTCTGGCTTTGCCTGGTAGGTTATAGGACGTGGGAGGTAGGTAGAAAAATTCCTGAGATCAAACACAATTTCTAGAGAAATTTCTAGAGAGCTGCTGGGAATTTACTGAATTTGCTGTGAATTTACTGTTAATCCTTAGTCATAATCTCTTCAGTTGACCATACAGCACCATTCTCCCGGCTGGAAAGGCCCAATGTCATTTCAGAGGGATTAAAACACTGGTGATGAAAAAACTTCCAGTAATGTTCTCATTTTACGACTGTTTCCTTGGATGATTTCCTCAAGATGAAGAAGCAATAATAATGTGTGGGCATTTAATATTAACTATTTAGAGACTTTAATAATTTGAGATTAATATTTATAAAACTTTTATAGATAACAGTAACATTTAACGAAACTATCTCATTACATTAGTATTATTAGATTGACTGATATAATAGTAAAAAATAAATTATGCATTTTTCTCATTGATCCTTGACAAGTTTTTGTATGGAAACATGACTGATGGGATGGATATTTGTAGATTTTGGAATTGTTCCAATATGAGATTTAATAGAGGCTTTGGGACTTATTAGTAGTGAGAGCTTCAGAAAATTAATTGTACTCTGAAGCTCTTCCTTACCTAGTAAATGACAATGGTAATTTCTGTCTTGCCTGATTTTTTGAAGTATTAATAATACATTGTATAAGTGCCTAGCATAATGGTTTGAGTGTAGTGATGATAATGGTGAATAAATATAGTAACAATAAGGTAATCACTATAAGAAATAGTCTAAATACAATAAGAAACAGCTAATATTGACCTTTAAAAAATTATTCTATTTCCAAAATATCCAAGTATTTTATTTACCATCTCTTAGTAAAAACCAAGGTATTTAAGTAAGAGTTGCTTTATATTCTAGGAATTAAGATGAGGCAAGAGATGAAATTCAATTCAAACAAAAGGCCTAATGAGTGTTTCTTGAAACCTTTGTAAAAATTGCACAGTTAATAAGGTGGCTTAATTTCATTGCTAGAGGCGCTGATGCATATTTCATTCATTTTAAGTGTTTCCTTTTTCAGAGCCAGAATGAAAATATAATAATTGCATAGTCCGTGATTAGCCAGCTGCTTAGCAATTCTCTGTCCTATGCAGTATTTTCTGCTGCATCTCTTTGCCAGCAACAGATAGCAAGTAGACAATATTAGTTGAGCATAGACAATATATTTTTGTTTTGACATAATTGCTGCCCCTTTAATGGAATATTAGGGCTACTGGCAGTGTTTCACTACCTGTGTATTTATAAAAACTGAAGATGACAAAAAGTCACATCCACAATACACAGAGTTAGCTCTTTTCATGAAGATGCAGCCGGTTTCACCAAATTGATTTTGTAACTCTCTCTCTCTTGCTTTAAGCCTGAAGCCTTTGTTTAGGGAGGATCAGTGGATGCTTATCAGAAATCTCTGCCTCTGTGTCAAGTTCCTTACCTGCACAGTGAGTGACTGTAAATAGAGCATCAGTCATAGGGCTTCACATCCACCTTCTCCCACCCCATCCCCAGTAGAGCAACAGCAACTATCAGGCGGAGGAATATTCTAGGAGATTGGGTCTGCATTTAACAGTATAGTCCAGAGCTGGCAGTCATCATGACCAGTGAAGAGTATCTTAGGCATCCAGGGAGCCTGATCACTCTTTCTCATGACTGTCTCTCTAGATAATTGCCCTGGATGTCATGCGTGTCACTGAGAGAAGGCCAAACGTTTTTTTTTTTTTTTAAGATTTTATTTATTTATTGGAGAGAGAGAGACGGAGATAGTGAGAGAAGGCAGGAGCAAGGAGGAGAGGGAGAAGCAGGCTCCTCACTGAGCAGAGAGCACAACGCAGGGCTTGATCCCAGGACTCTGGGATCATGACCTGAGCAGAAGGCAGTTGTTGAATCAACTGAGCCACCTAGGTGCCCAAGAAGGCCAAACTTTTTTAAAACTAGGTGACTGGGGAAGAAGGATTGTATTAATTTGGTTTCCTACTTTGTCATTCTTGGCAGGTTAGTCTTTCTTGATTATTAAGAGATTAGCTAAACTACTCCATGATATTGATGCCTCAGCATCCATTTTGTGTGGCCAGATGGCTTGCAGTAGCCTTGAACTACCCAGTGCCTGCCCCCAGCACATGCCCTAGATAACAGCCTGTAGAGTCACAAATAAATGTAAATTCCTGATATGACTCCCCAGCACCCTTCTCCCACACCTCCCAGGGCCTTCTTCTTGTGAACCCCTAAGTAAGACTCCTGAAAAGCTTACCAAAACCCTGCTCTTTTTCATTTCAATTGACCAATCTGGTCTAAGCCCAGGAACCCCAAACACTCCATTTGTGGACCCTAATGAAGGCTTGTGCCTTCGGTCCTACAGTGCTCTGTGCCTGCATCCTATGTTGACCTCTCCTTGCGACCTCTGGAGGCATGCTGTGTACTTTCTCTAGGACCTGTGAGTCATAAACTTCTCTATTTCAATTCCTTGGTGGTCTTTTATTAAGCCATGCAGTTTACCATCTGATATTCCAGGGTTCTCCTTAACAAATGTTTATAGACACAACACTGTTGAACCCTAAAGGTCTGCTACAGTTCTCCAAGTGACCCCTAGCTAGGACTCAGTGTAGTGAGAGCCTAGCCAAAGAGGTGTTTAAGATTTCCTTTCCAGTACCAGGACACCACATAGCTCACACTGATTGCCAAGTAGCAATGCTCAGGGCTATATCATCTGGCAGCAGCTTCTAATGTTTTTTTCAAGTCGTCCTACTACCCTTTACTTCCATTGTTCTCTTTCTTATGAGCTAGTATAAATGTAGGTGTGCGTACCACCTACCCCCAGCAACCTCCTCTCCTCTCTTCCCTCTCAGCCCCAAAGCATTGTCTGCAGAATTTTCCTCCTGGGGTTTTTCTGCCTTCTGAGCCTTGAGCTCTGTCTTCAGTCCAACGGTTGATGGTGTTTGCATTTCCCAGGACCTCTCCATACTGATTCACCCTCTGGTTAGGAGCAGATTTGCTTCTGATGCCTGCAACACCTTTGTTCCAGACTCCTAAATTGTGCTGTAGCTATTAAATAGGTAAGCTTTCATCTGGCTCACTCTGATCAAACCATCTTCAGTCTTTGTTTGTGGACTAGATTTGGATTGTTGCAAACCTTCGATTTGGGGGGAACTTCTCTGGGGGTATTTTTCTTTCTCCTATTCATAAGGTGGAGCTATATCCTACACAGAGGTGGCTTCTAAAATTTTCTCGTAAGGTGAAACTGGAACATAGTAAAACATTCCCCTTGAAAGTTCCCACAAAATCACTCATGATGTACAATATATCGACAGGAGTAACCTCAGTAACCAACAAAGTCAGACAGCTTTTTCTGCAACATCAGGTCAATCATCGTTTCTTCAGTTGAGTGTCAGGTGACATTTTGGCTTGTGTTTTGGCATCATGCTATGTGAAAAATATGTATATTTAACCCTGGAATCATGTTTAGTGAGCTGAGATGTTCACAACATTGGAGGCAGATGTGTTGACTGAAGAAACAGCAGACTCTAGCTGGGGTCACACTCACACTGCGGCATATGCTCACTGAGAGGAACGGAGTGGATTGCCAACACTTGCTCTAAGCAGCTCACTTGAATCTGCATAAGTTAGATGTACAAATGACAACATCCTTTTCTTTTGCACAGCTCAAACCTTACCCTTAGCATTTCCCATGGCTCTCCATGGCATTTGGAGCCAACGGTATAATAATGACCACTACTATTGAGTACTGACTAAGTGTGCAAAGTGTAATGAGATATCTTACATTGTGATCCCATTGGACTGCACAACAGCTTTATGAGTTCTGCACTTTTATCCCATTTTCCATGGGACTTTTCCATATATATTATATATATGGATTTTTAGAGAATGCTTTAGAACAAAATATTAAGTAAGCAACATCACTTGTTTCTACCCGTCTGTATGTATGTGTTTGTCCATGTTTTTCTTACATGCCAACTGACTTACAGAATGTAAGGTTTTAAAGAGATGAAAGTCGAGAAGGTAATAGAAATGGTTTTTAATATATTGAAATGGTTTTTATTATATTTACAGTGAAATGACTAAAGATTGGAGAGTTAACACATTTTTCCAAGTCATTTAGATGGTTCAACTTAGTATTTTGAGCCACATTGCTTCTTACTCTTTCTAAGAAAAATATTCTTTGTTTCTGACTTGTTTCTATCATCTGTTTTCTAGTTTTCCAGCTTTCTCAGGAGCTGGGACTTGGTAATATTGCAAACCACAAGGATTGTTATATTACATGTTTTCTTCACGTAGCTTCTTGATTTCTAAGCTGCATTTTTAAAACTAGATAGTCTGTACTTGTAGTCTTGGGACCTTCTTATAGAGAATATCTTGAAAATTTACTCATTTTCTGGTAAAATCCAATTTTTCTGTGCATAAAGGGTTTATTGTTCTGTTGGGATTATTGTCAGTCACTCTAGATACATTTTAGGGTATAAATATTTAGGTCTCACTAGAGACCTTACGCTGTCTGGATGGGTGGAGTAATATTATGTTACCTACTTCTCAGAGGATTAATAGGGACTGTATCTCATTTCCATTTACTCTGATATATCACTTATTCTGCTTTTTAACTTTACAAAACTCTGCACAATTCTGTTTTAAAATTTCCTGTCTTTAATGTTATATGGCTGTTGTCTTTGTTCATTAATAATAATTTTTAAGATTTAGGGCATGTATTTTTAATTACTCCAGTGTTAACTGCTATAATGTCAAAATATGATCATACAGACCTATGTGCCTATAACTCTGTATCTTATTTATTGACATTTGTAACTTGACGTGAAAAGAAGTTGTGTGGCAGAAATTGCATGACGGCCTCCAGCTTACCAGTTTTGCGGGTAGATACGCTACTCTCAGCAAGCTGAGATTGAATGCCAACTCTCCACTGCAGTAATCTGTACCAACAAAATTCATTTTCGTAATGGCCTCTTAAAACATACTTTTCACATTTTCCTGAATGTTTTAATTACTATTAGACTCAGGATCAATAATAAAGGGACAGACAACATGCTCAAGAAAGTCTCAACCAGAGTCAGAAAACATCCTGATTTTGAAGAACAGTGTTGCTATTAAATCTTGAATGGAAGCTTTTCACTATCTTGTCAATTATGCACTTATGCTGATGACCTTTCTGGGAATATAGTGATTAAATATAGAATGTATTTATCTCTATAGCATAGATAGTCCATGTGTGCATGCACGTGCACATATGTGCACTTGTGTGAGATCCTGTATTTTAATTTAAGAACATAAATATGCAAAGAAAAAGTGAGTAATAACTTTTGGATATTTTCTCCTGATGTTTAATTCCTTGTCATGCGGCTGCTCATTATGAGGACTGGTTCTTTACGTCAGGCTGTGGTGGAAAGCTGACACTTTGTATCAGAGGATACTTGCACATTTTCTTCATTTTTTCCTGATTCTACTGCTTTGCTTAGATTTTTTCCTTCAGCAGCATGATGGCTTGCCCCTCTGAACCTGGCATCTGCTCTGTGAAAGACATGATGCTCTTTTTTGTGGACAGAAGTTCAGCTTTCAAGGAACTCATAAGAGAGGTTAAAAAAATGCAGAACTATCAATAATGGTAAGTAAAATGTAATAAGTGCAACAATACGCAGGAAGCCTGAAGAACTCTCCATGGGGTGTTTATGAGTAAAGATTGGGTAAGATTTCACCCAAAGAAATGCATAGTAGATATGTGAAGAGTGGGGAACACTAACTGGTGGAGACAGAAATGCCCGATGACTATGTAAGAGTTCAATTTGAATAATGTCAAGAGAATGTGAAGAGTAGATATGGGACAGTAGAGCAGAAAAATAAGGCAGGTCTACATTGTTTTCCTAGAGCAAGCCTTTCTCAACTGAGGTTCCACAAGAGAATAAAGCCTTACATAAAATAAATTGAGCAATTATTTTCTCAACTCTCTGAAAATTACTACATAGGTACCACCAATCTAGATGCATAGGAGAGAAGTTAATTTATTATATATATTGGGGGTGTGGGGAGTTTGGGTTTAATTCTCTCTGGGAACCTCAGCTGAGAAAGGCTAGTCTAGATTCTAGATATTGAGGAGCCATGGAAAACATGTGATTTGAACTGTGACGTGATAGAGATATGTTTCGGGAAAATTTAACTGACAGCAGAGTTCAGGACGATTTGAGGAATGTGAAACTAAAGATTACTGGAGATTTGTAACATGAAAAATTATGAAGGAAATGAAAATGGTAATAAAAAGAAGGTGACGGAAACACAAAATTTATTAATTCATTTGTTGCAAATATACACTAGGTACCTATTGGAAATCAGGTATTGTGGCTACTGTGATGGGCAAAAAATAGACATGGCCATTACTGCCATGTTGGTGAGTCAGACATTGAGTAAATAAGCCCAAATCCATTAAGTTCTTAACAGAGATAAGTGCAATGAAGGAAAGTGTCTCAGTGCATATAACAGCGGCCTAAAGTCTGGTTTATATATTTGGAGGAACAGATATGGCTGTGACAGAATGAGGCTTTTTTTTGCAAAAAAAATTTTTTTGTTTTAGCATTAGTGAGAGACTAGTGGATATTCTAAATCAAAACTCAAATTATGATAGCAATCCCCTATCTCCTCTTCCTGATCACAGGATCTTTATTTTAGTGATGGTAGGGTTGTATGAGATTCACTATAAATTATAACCTTGAGACCAATGATCATTAAAAGCCACTGCTTTGTTCTTCCATTCTGATCCTTAATAAAGAATACTTTGGCAAAAAGTGTAATGATTCTTGCATAAGGTTATAAGCACAAATACAGATGGGATTTTCTCTCCTTGTAGGTTATACCTGCATAATTGCTGCATTTTATCTACTGTATGTTCTATTGTTGAAAAACAAGCTCTACTGAGGTATATTTGAGTGAGTTAGAAAACTGTTGGAACTCAAATAAAAAACGAACAGAAGCTGAAATGAAGAAACATAATTTTTAAAAAATTTAAATGGTTATCATCAATCTGCTATTGGAGATATTGTCAGGAGTGTTACTTGTTCTCCAATACCTTTAGGTCGTATATGAACATTTCCCGTAAAATTTAGACCAAGGTAAAAGTCTCAGTAAGGAGTTTTTTGGTTTCTCAGTTTTGAAATCGAGACTTATTTTGACTTCAGAGAAGTTGAGCAATTTTGATGGTAAAACATAATTAGTAGACTTGCTTCCTTGAATTAGAAGTCCTAATTTTTTTCTAGTTTACTGATTATACTGTATCCATGCATTTAGTTTGCTACTTCACATAGAGAACTTCTTTGTATTTAATTAATTAATTAATTAACTAACTAATTACCTTACTTATGAGAAGGAGAGAGGAAGAAGAGAGGAGAGGAATAGAGAATCTAAGCAGACCCAGCATGGAGCCTGATGTGGGGCTTGACCTCAGATCATGACCTGAGCCAACATTAGAAGTCAGATGCTTAACAGGCTGAGCCACCTAGGTGTCCCCACGTAGAAAACTTCTAAGTTAACAAGTCATTATGATTAATCTGATTTCCCATTTCTTAGCATCTAGTTACTCGAGCCTCATGATACTCTGTTCTGACACTGTGTGAGTTAAGTAAAGATGATGGCCTTGACTTGTCTTTACCCAGAGAACAAGCTTTATGATAATGAAACTCATTATGAAGAACAGTGAGCATTCCATTCTCATTCTTGCTATTTGTATTTTCTATTAAAGCACAAGTGTCTTCTGGGAAGAATCAACAAAGCAGACTTGGAATTTTTGAAAATGTGAAAGACATGCTAAAAAAATGTGTAGATAAATTTATTTCTTGAGATGGGAAATAAACCATAATTTTAGCTTTTATGGTTGTGTTATGAAATGAATGTCCATAAATGTCTAGAGTAACACAGAGGAATTGGGACAAACAAATGGCTGAGCTACTTTTAGGAAATCCCATTGAAAGTGATAAAAGTGCTGAAGAAAGTGTAAACAAAAGTCTATAAAAGATTAAGTTTCAAATGGGACTATGGGATTTAATGAGATCCAAACACATGAAAACTGTTATCCAATATATGGTAACTAGTAGCCAACTATATTTAATTGTTCTTCACATTTTCTCGGAGACTATAATCTTTTGATTTAGGAACATTGTCTTATACCAGTCTTGCCTTTATGTTATACCTTCTGCCTCGGCTGCCTCCCTGACTAGATGCTGGCAGAGAGTAAGACATAGAATCAGAATCTTAGGAAGAGAAAGACGGTAGGGGTTACATCACCTGGTTCTGTATCTTCTGTTAAAGAAAACCCTTGAGTTCTAGAATCACTCATTACATTCTTAGGTGAATCCAAGTTTTCTTTTTATTGAGTTAAGAGTCAGATTGGTAACTGTCAGCAAGATTCCTAATTCTACCCTCCACAGCCATCATAGGACATGTCTAATCTTTCTTCTGCCCAACATTTCTTTAAATACTTAGTAAAAATACCATAAAACTGAAGTAAAATATAATCAGTTTTTACCTAGATGAGATGACATTATTAGATATCACCCCATACCTGTATAGTCACTACCCTAATAATAATAATACGAGTAACTACCATGTATTGAGTCAGTGAACAACCACAAAATCCTGGACTAGGGATTTTACTTAGATTTTTTCCAAATGCATACATGTAACCAACAGTGTGAAGCATTTTTGCAACCAATAAGGCAATTACTGTTATTCTCTAAGTTTGGCAGTTGACAGAGGTGCTGTCACTTAGTTTAGGGGCCCAGCCTGACCCAGATTCAGGTCTGACCATAAATCCTGGTTCCTTCACTATTCTACACTCCTTTATATAAATTGCAAGCACATGCCTTATTATTAACTGTATTATTCTGGGTAAATTACATTATTTAAATTCTATGTCATTTTAAAACAGTTGATCTTTAGGTAGTGGAAATAACCAATATGATCCTCCCTGGGATAGTGTAATTTGGGGGAAATTTTTAAGTCAAGATCAAGAGGCAGATCACTATAAGAGGCATTTCGGGTAAGTCTCATCAACAGGAGACAGAGTGGGAAGTTGCCTTGTCAGTGCTCAAGAAAGGATACATCAAGGCATCTTCATACTTCCCAAATCTTTAGTTGAGTCCAAGGAACATTTAATTATGTTTTTTGTGAGTGTTTATTTCTTTGGTTAAGGACTATAAATTAATGAACTAATGATAGAGATTTAGCCAATAATTTATGTATAATATGCATGGTATATATATATACAATAGATTTGTGTGATATGGTAATATATATGACTTATACAAGATATATTTTTGTTTAGATTTATATATGTAATACCTTTTTTTACCACAAAAAAGCACAAATTTATAGTTATAAATAGAAATGTTTAGAGAAAAAAGTAGAAATGTTTAAAAATAAATTTAATCTCACCTTTACAGTATTCCCTTACTGCCCCCAGCTTTTTAATAATTTGGAGAATATGCATGTATTCTTCTCTTTGTGCTCACATATATTCTTTTCTTTTTCTATCTTTCATTCCTTTCTTTTTCTTTTTTTTAGACTTTTAAAAAAGATTTTATTTATTTATTCATGAGAGACAGATAGAGGCAGAGAATTGACTTCCAAAGTGTATGACAACTTGTTTAAATAATAGGTGCCTTTTTAAATTTATAGAGATTGTTTGATTATTTTGCAAAAAAATTTCAGTTCATACTTGCAAAACAATGGCGGACATGCCTTTTCTCCTCAAATTGGCAGGATACTATAAAGTTTTTAAACTTTGGCTAATCTGATGAGTGAAAAAGTGTATCATTCATGATGCATAATTTGGATGTCTAGTGATGCTGAAAATCTTTTTGTGTTTAATGACCATACATGTCTTTTGTGGCTTGTCTGCTAATATCCTTTGCTAAATTTCCTCTTGCTTTTTTTAGTTTACTCTTATTAATTAGAAGAACTTTGTATGTATTAAAAATACTATCTTTTTGGGGTGCCTGGATGGCTCAGTCAGTTAAGCATCTGGCTAGATTTCGGCTCAGGTAATGATCTCAGGGTTGTGGGATCAAGGCCCTTGTGGGGCACCCAGCTCAGCAGGGAGTCTGCTTGAGATTCTTTCTCTCCATCTCTCTCTGCTCCTCCTCCTCTCTAAAATAAATAAATAAAATCTTTAAAAAAATATTATCTTTTTGTTGGTCATATTCATTCTAAATACTTTCCCTAGTCTATTGATTATCTTTTACGTTTGTTGTAGAAGTTTTGGCAAATGATTATTTTTATGTCATAAAATTATTTTATTTTATGTCATATTATTTTATGTCATAAAATAAGGTTAGCTTAAGAAGATCCCCTCAGTATGTATGATGGTTAATTTTATGTGTCAACTTGACAAGGCTAAAGGATGTCCAGACACTGGTACAATATTATTTCTGCATGTGTCTTTGAGGGTGTCTCCAGAAGACATTAGCATTTGAACTGGTAGGAGGAGTAAAGAAGATTGCAGGTGGCCATCATCCAATCTGTTGAGGGCCTGAGTAGAAGAAAAAGGCAGAGGAAGGGCAACTGCTTTCTGTACTTGAACTGAGACATCCATCTTCTCTTGCCCTTGGACTCTCTTGGGCATTCAGACTCAGACTGGGACTTACACCATCAGTCTTATTCTTTGGCCTTTGGACTCAGACTGAATTATACCACCAACTTTCCTGGTTTTTCAGCTTGCAGATGGCAGACTGTGGGACTTCTTGGCCTCCATAACTGCCTGAACAGATTTCTATAATAAATCTCTTATATATATATAACTGTATATCTTACGGGTTCTATTTTTCTGGAGAATGCTGACTAATATGGCCTGTTATAAAATTTTTCTCCAGAACAACGGTCATACTTTTTACTGTGAAATTTATTTTTATACTTTGAGATCAGGACTAAGTTTCTTTAATATAATTAGCAAAAAAAGGTTAGCTTTATATGACAAATTGAAATTCTTTCCATATTTTCCTATGACCTAGAAAGAAATGGTAAAATATTTAAGATTTGGTAGAATCAGCTATAAAACCATCTGGAGAGAGGTCATATAAAAGGTAGATGTTTAATTAATGGTCCATTCTGTGATTGTGTGTCTGTCAAGATTATTTATCTCTTGGATAACATTTCATACTTTTCTTCAAGATTTCATTTGGTGTCTCACAGTTGCTCTTATATCTTAAATTCCTTCTGATACTTGTTTTCCATAAACCTAACTTTCTGTATCTTCAGTTCTCTCTTTTTAAAGTCATATGACAAAAGATTATCTGCGCATTCCTAAACCTAATCATGGTTGTATATCCCTTTATTTGTATACCTTGACATGTCACATTCTCTTCTACTGTGGCAAATTACCAGGTGATGGAAGGCCTGGCAGTTCTCTTGTGGCTCTGAGTAAATGAAGTTGTAGACTCTAACTATTCTTTTATGGTTTGGGAAGGATCCCCCTCTGCCTTCTTTTTCTAAGGGGCTGGCTACCTATGTCCCAGATGAAAGCCCTGTCCCTGACCGCTGCTTCCACCAGAGCTCACAAAAGTTTACACAGTTGAGTAGCTGTTCAAGTGATTACAAGAAGTAAATGGACATATGCTGCCTATCATCCAGAGATCCTGTCACTTGAGACCACTCATGAACATTTCCCCTCAGACTGAAGAGAAAAAAACCTTGTCTTTCACTTCAGATCCCTTGGAGAAGGAAGCCATGCCTTCATTTCCTTCCTTAGAAATCCCAGCAGGACTTGTGTCCTTGGACCCTCGTGATCCACCAACAACATGCTTCTCTGGGTTTATAAAACCTTCTCTAGAGAGGATATTGACAATGAAGGTGGAGTAGTGATACGTGACCAGCATGCCTTGTCCCAGAATCCTGGTGAAATGACTTTAGTGTTTAGACATATCTTTGTAAGATAAAGAAGTCTTTGATGGTGGTCTTTTTTTTTTTTTTTTTTTTAAATTTATCTCCCTTTAACACACTTTGGAATTAAATGCAACCAGATTTTAAGTGTTTGCCTCTTAGAAGCATGGTATAATAAGAACTGAAAAAAAGCAGATATTATTCTGCAAGGAATTTTAGAATTTCAAGGCTGAGCCACTTGAATTTGTTTCTTAATAAGCTAAATCATGTTTAGCTTGCCTGCTACATGTCTAATCATAATCATATGAGTATTTTTCTGCTCTTCTCCATGCGGATTGCCCCATATGTAACATCTTTCCATCTGAGGCTCCCCATGTGTTCTATCACCCTCTTGCAGAAATGCCTCTCAACTTTTCCTAAGCGTTGCTGGTATGGTCTCGGCTGTCATTTCCTCAGCACCATCTGTAGACTGATATTTTGTGGAAATTTGTATGGATTCCAAGAATTGAGCTCAACAGGCCAGCATATTTAGTTTTTAAGAGAAAAGAAAGTAATCGATCAATTCCTATTCTAGTCCACTCTCTTTACTCCCCCACTTCTCCCCATTCTACCCTCACATGAAGATATTTTTACAGCTTCAAAATGGAATCTGATTTCCAGGCTGCACAATTAAATTTCAGTCAAAAATTCCACTTACCGGAATGCTCACAATACTAATAGTGTTGTTAGAAATAAGACACTTGATTAAAAGGCGGCACACTTGTCTATATCTTTAATGTGCATTCCTAATGAGTCCTAGCAGGAGGCTGATTCACATGAAAATGCACAATTAGCTCATCCAAGTTTAATATACCATTATCTGCACCCAGGCCCTCTCTTCATTACCATTTGAATGCACTGTTTTCTTTGGAGTTTTGTGCAGGAAACAAATCCTTGTATATGGCACACAGCTCTAGACTCTGATTTGTCTGCATTTGCCCTTTAGACAAAAGGCCAAAACAACGTGCTCTGTGGTGCATTAATTTTCAATCTCTGGCTATTTTTGAAATTGTAATGCAGCACATTTCCTTTTCCAAGGGACTTTAGGCAGTATACAATATAGAGGTGGATGTAGCCAAGGGATTTGTTTGTTATTCTGAGTAGTGGCATGCCATCTTTCCCACATGGACTCCAGATAAAAGGGATTACTTTAAAGAGTTGTTGAAATCCAATGAAATAAAATATTACTTGAAATCTGATTTCATTATATTGAGTCTACATGACTATCCAGACTTTGAAGTCTGAGACAACCAGTTGCCTGAAATAAAAACTGAGAAAACAAAAGTTTTATTTAATCCCTATCAAGATTATCATTTGGCCTTTCATTAATTTTTGGTGTTTCTGGCATGCTATACTCCCACAGTTGTATAAGCTTCCTGGTATTCAGAATTCTATTTAATCTGGAGAAGATGAAATCAATAACATTAAAAATACTGTGAACGTTTTAAATAATTCCCTCCCTCTTTTTTCCTCATTTTCAAGCATAATGTAAACTTAGCCTTTCAAAGAGACTTAAATAATTGTAAAAAGAAAAAATGTCTTTCTTATGACATAGCTGATAGTTTCTACTCTTGAATAATGAATCACATAGGGCAATTTACTAAGGATGAAGTCATTTTAGAAAATACAAATGGTTATTATTTCACAGATTTACACAGTGAAACAAAAAGGCAAGGCATACTTGAGGTGCACAGATAGGCAAAACGATCATTTGCTCATAAGGTAATGTTAAGAATAAATTACTAGGGTTAAGGAGAACCAGGGTCATTGGAGGGCACATAGCATATTAGAAAGTAGATGATATTAGAGGTCATTTCAACCTATAGGATTTGTTTATAGTCTTTACAGTGTATTACTTTTGTTTGCCAAAATTTATTCTTAATTTCTCATAGTCTCAGAATTCTTTCCTATTCTTAGTAACATCTGTAAAAAATGGCATAATAGGGATGCCTGGGTGGCTCAGTCGTTAAGTGTCTGCCTTCAGCTCAGGTCATGATCCCGGGGTCCTGGGATCGAGCCCCGCACTGGGCTCCCTGCTCGGCAAGAAGCCTGCTTCTCCTGCTACCATTCCCTCTGCTTGTGTTCCCTCTCTCGCTGTGTTTCTCTCTGTCAAATAAATAAAAATCTTAAAAAAAAAAAGGCATAATAACATCCTTTGTATATCACTGTTGTCAGGGTTAGAGATAAAATTACATAGAATTGGGACACCTGGGTGTCTCAGTTGGTTGAGTGTCTGCCTTCAGCTCAATTGTGATCCCTGGGTCTTGGGATCGACTCCCGTATTGGGCTCCTTGCTCGGCGGAGAGCCTGCTTCTCCCTCTGCCTGCTGTTTCTCCTGCTTGTGCATGCTCTCTCTCTCCTGTCAAATAAATAAAATCTTTAAAAAAAATTACATAGAATCTAGTTATAAATTCATAAAGTTTATAGGATATAAAACCAATAAAAAACTATTTCTGTACACTAGCAATGAATAATTTGAACTGGAAGTTAAGAAAAATTCTCATCTCCAATAGTATCAAAAGGTAAATACTCAGGAATAAATTTTAAAAACGAAGTACAAGAAGTCTTGTACACTAAAAACTACAAAACATTGGTGAAAGAAATTGAGGTCCTAAATAAATAGAAAGATATTCCATGTTCATGGCTCAGAGATTTAATATTATTAATATGATAATGCTATCCAAATTGATCTATAGATTCAACACAGCACCTTTCAGAATCCTAGCTGTGTTTTTTTGTAGAAACTGACAAGCAGATCCTATAATTCACATGGAAATAGAAGGGACCCTGATAGCCTAAACAGTCTTAAAAAAAAAAAAGACCAAATTTAGTGGACTTATGTTTCCTGATTTACAACAAAATCATGATAATTGATGTCGTGGTACTGGCATAAAGACAGACATTTAAAACAATGGAACAGAATCAAGAATGAAGAAAGATATCTATACATCTAGTGGAAGACAGATAGTTGCCATAGTGAGCACTTAAGCAAGTAGTAAAAAAGTATCTTGGGGGAAGATGGTGGAGAGAAGATCCTAAGCTTACCTCGTCCCATGGACACAACTAGACAACACTCATGTCAGTGTAAATACCCAGAAAATGACCTAAAGACTGGCAGAACAAATCCACAACTAAAGGTAGAAAAGAGGTAGAAAACAGACCCTCAGGCCATCTTAAGAGGGAGAGACCCCCAGACACAGAGAAGGGGGAGAAGCAGACTGTCACTCTGGAGAGCCTAACATTTGGCTTTGAAAGCAAGAGGGGCTGAATTTCATCAGTTATTACAGTCTGTGGGACTTAAAACCTGGACTTTTAAAAATCCATGAGCTCAGTTCTGGGAGAGCTGGGAGGGTGATAGGAAGCTGAGTCTCTACCCTTAAAGAGCCAGCAGACAAATAGCCCATGGAGATACAGCATAGAAATAGCAGCTTGGCAAATGCCTGGGGTGTATGGGAGGGAAAGTTATTTGCTCATCTCAGAGTGTCTTCTGGAGGTGAGGGTTTGCAGGGAGATTCCCCTAGGAACAAAGGAGCCAGCAGGCACCATCTCCCTCCCCTGCTCACCAGCAGAAACACTTGACCATGTGTGGAAACCAGCACAGTGCAAACATTCACTACCTAACTTCCTTACACCAAGCCCTGCCCCCTACACTTTGGCAGATCAACCCTTTCTAGACATACTTGCCTCAATCTCGGCACTTTGGGTCCCCTCCCTCACTGGTGCAAACCTTGCCAACATTGCATCTCCTGATCTGCCAGTTTTGTGGGGCTTCAGTTCTGGGGGCAAAGGCAGTGGCATCAGGGCTCTGGAGAAATCCAGCACACACCTTGTCAAATTGCATGCCCTGCCCATGCATGCTTTGTGCTTCTGCTCAGGTTGGCTTGGTCCTAGAAGCAAGGGCAGGTTTCATTTCACAAGTACACCAGTGAGCACATTGTTTAATTTGTGCACCTCGCTCTGGCCAGGGACCAAACAGCACCCACAACAGGCAAAGAGAACCACTGTAGACTTCTAGGCTGAAGGAAAAAGCAGCCAGGACAAAACAACAGGGAACACGCAACACACATAGGAGACACCCTTGAAGCACTGGGTTCTGATGAGCAGGGGACACTGCACTGCAGGTCACTACAGGACCTCTTCTTCACGAGGCCATTATTTTCAAGAGCAGGAAACATAGCTGACTTTTCTAACACAAAGAAACAGACAGAGAGAGTTAGACAAAATGAGGAGACAGGGGCATATGTCCCAAATGAAAGAATGAGACAAAACCACAGCAAGAGACCTAAGTGAAATGGATATAAGTAATATACCTGGTAGAGAACTTAAAGTAATAATCATAGAGATACTCACTAGACTTGAGAGAAGAGTGGAGAACATTAGTGAAACCTAAAAGAGATAAAAAGAAACTGATCAGAGATGAAGAACACAATAAATGAAATAAAAAATACACTAGATGGAATAAATAACAGATTAGATGAAGCAGAGGAATAAATTAGTGACCTGGAGGACAGAGTAATTAATTAATAGAAATTAATCAAGCTGAGCATGTGAGAGTGAAAAAAAATGCAAAATGAGAATAGACTTAGGGAATTCAGCAACTCCATAATAACATTCAGCAAGCACAATAACATTCACATTATAGGGATCCCAGAAGAAGAGAGGGAAAGGGGAAAGAAAATGTATTTGAAGAAATAATAGCTGAAAACTTCCCTAATCTGGGGAGGGAAACAGATATCCAGATCCAGGAGGTACAGAGATCACCTAACAAAATCAACTTGGGGGGGTCCACACCAACACACATAGTAATCAAATTGTCAAAAAGTAGTGATAAAGATAGAATTTTAAAACCAGCAAGAGAAAAGAAGACAGTTGCTTCAAGGGGAAGCTCCTTAAGGCTATTGGCAAATTTTTTAGCAGAAACTTTGTAGGCCAGAGAGGAGTGGCATGATATATATTCAGAGTGCTGAAGGGAAAAAAAAATCTGCAGCCAAGAACACTCTATTCAGCAAAGCTGTTATTCAAAATAGGAGAGATGAAGAGTT
Organism: Procyon lotor; assembly: GCA_028646535.1. Classification (NCBI taxonomy): domain Eukaryota; kingdom Metazoa; phylum Chordata; class Mammalia; order Carnivora; family Procyonidae; genus Procyon; species Procyon lotor. The sequence goes on along the minus strand of CM053620.1, from coordinate 8,554,217 downwards.
TCCTAGATAAACAGAAGCTAAAGCAGTCCATGACACTAAACCAGCTCTACAAGAAATGTTAAAGGGGATTCTTTGAGTGGAAAGGCAAGACCATAAGTGAGAGTAAGAAAAGTAGGAAGCACAAAGGCAGTAAAAATAAACATCTCTGTAAAAGTCAGTCAGGAGAAGCACAAAATAAAAGGATGTAAAGTATGACACCATAAACCTAAAAAAGGTGGGGGGAGAGGAGTAAAGAATGGGTTCACACTTAAGTGACTATCAACTTAATATAGCCTGTTGTATGCCAGAGTGTTATATACAAACCTAATGGTAACCACAAATCAAAACCCAGTAATAGGTATGCAAAAAAAAAAGAGAAAGAAATCCACGTATATCACTAAGGAAAGCCAGAAAACTGAGAGAAGACAGCAAGAGAAGAAAGGATCAGAGAAGACCTATAAAAGCAACCATAAAACAAGTAACAAAATGGCAATAAATACATACCTATCAATAATTACTTTGAATGGAAATGGACTAAATGCTCTAATCAAAAGATATGGGGTGAGAGAATGGATAAAAAAACAAGATCCATCTATATGCTGCCTATGAAAGACTGATTTCAGACTTAAAGACACATGCTGATTGAAAGTGAGGGGATGGAGAAACATTTACCATGCAAATGGATGTCAAAAGAAAGTTGGAGTAGCAAGATTTATATTTGACAAAATAGACTTTATTTTTTAAAATTATTATTATTATTATTATTTTTTTTTTGGAGAGAGAGTAGAAAGTGCGGGGTTGGTGGAGGGGCAGAGGAAGAGAAAGAAAGAGAATCCCAAGCAGGCTCCACAACTAGTGCAGAGCCTGATGTGGGACTCAGTCTCATGACCCTGATATCGTGATCTGAGCCAAAATCAAGAGTTGGATGTTTAACGGACTGAGCCACCTACACGCCCTGACAATATAGACTTTAATACAAAGACTGTAACAAGATTAAAAGAATGATACTATGTAGTAGTAAAGGGGACAACAAGACAACAGTGGCTTTGAATGACATACTGGAATAGATGGACTTAATAGATATATTCAGAACATGCCATCCTAAGACAGCAGGGCATACCTTCTTTTCAAGTGCACATGGAGCATTCTCCAGAATAGATCATATATTAGCCCACAAAAGAAACCTCAACAAATTCAAAAATATCAAAGTCATACCATGCACCTTTTCTGGCCACATGCTATAAAACTAGAATCAATCACAAGAAAAAAATCTGGAAAGAACACAAATTCATAGGGGTTAAATAACATGTCACTGAACAATGAATGGGTCTACCGAATTTGTCAAAGAAGAAATAAAAAATTACATGGAGAAAATGAAAATGAAAATATAGCAGTCCAGAATCTTTGGGGTGCAGCAAAACCTGTTCTAAGAGGGAGATTTATAGGAATACAAGCTTACCTCAAGAAGCAAGAAAAATCTTGCACAGCCTAACCCTATAGCTAGAAAAACATAAAACTAGCAGAAGGAAGGAAATAATAAAGATTAGAACAGAAATAAATGATATAGAAACTAAAAAAAGCAATAGAATAGATCCATGAAACTAGGCGCCGGTTCTTTGAAAAGATCAACAAAATTGAAAACCTTGAGCCAGATTTAGCAGAATAGAGAGAGAATGAACTCAAACAAAATCACACATGAGAGAGGAGAAATAACAACCAACACCACAAACAATTATAAGAGAATATTATAAAAAATTATCTGCCAACAAATTGGACAACCTAGAGGAAATGGATAAATTCCCAGAAACATATAAACTACCAAAACTGAAGCAGGAAGAAAAAGAAAATTTGAATAGACTGATTACCAGCAATCACATTGAATCAGTAATCAAAAAACTCCCAAAAAATAAAAGTCCAAGATCATATGGCTTCACAGGTGAATTGTACCAAACATTTATTTTTATTTTTTTATTATGTTCAATTAACTACCATATAGTATATCATTAATTTTTGAAGTAGTGTTCAGTGACTCATCAGTTGCATATAACACCCAGTGCTCATCTACCAGAAATTTAAAGAAGAGTTAATATCTATTCTTAAACTATTCCCAAAAATAGAAAAGGAAGGAAAACTTTCAAATTTGTTCTATGAAGCCAGTATTACCCTGAAACCAAATAAAGACATCATGAAAAAAGAGAACTACAGGCACAGATGGTGAATTTTGTCAAATGCTTTTTCTGCATCAATTGAGAGGACCATGTGGTTCTTTTCTCTTCTCTTATTGATTTGTTCTATCACATCGATTGATTTGTGAATGTTGAACCACCCTTGCATCCCCGGGATAAATCCCCCCTGGTTATGATGAATAATCTTTTTAACGTGCTGTTGGATCCTATTGGCTAGGATCTTGTTGAGAATCTTGGCATCCATATTCATCAGAGATAGTGGTCTGAAATTCTCCTTTTTGATGGGGTCTTTGCCTGGTTTGGGGATCAGGGTAATGCTGGCTTCATAGAAAGAATCTAGCAGTTTTCCTCCTGTTTCTATTTTTTGAAACAGTTTCAGGAGAATAGGTATTATTTTTTCCTTGAATTTTGGGTAGAATTCCCCAGGGAATCCGTCAGGTCTTGGACTCTTGTTTTTTGGGAGGTTTTTGGTCATTGCTTCAATCTCATTACTAGATATCGGTCTATTCGGGTTTTCAATTTCTTCCTGTTTCAGTCTTGGAAGATTATGGGTTTCCAGGAATGCATCCATTTCTTCTAGGTTGTTTAACATATTGGCATATAGCTGTTGATAATAATTTTTGATGATTGTTTCTATTTCCTTTGGATTAGTCGTGATCTCTCCCCTTTCGTTCATAATTTTGTTAATTAGGGTCCTCTCTCTTTTCTTTTGTATTAGTTTGGCCAGTGGCTTATCAGTCTTATTGATTCTTTCAAAAAACCAACTTCTGGATTCATTGATATGTTCTACTGTTTCTCTAGTTTCTAAGTCACTGATCTCTGCTCTAATCTTGATTATTTCCCTTCTTGTGCGTCAGGTCAAGACGTGCGTGGGGTTGGCTTAATTTGTTGTTGATTTTCCAGTTCTTTGAGGTGTAAAGAGAGCTGGTGTTCGAGATGTTTCAGTTTTTTTGAGTGAGGCTTGGATGGCTATGTATTTCC
>CM053620.1:8530474-8550571 GCA_028646535.1 Procyon lotor | reverse complement strand
CCTTTTGTGATTCTGAGCCACTCCCTGCCTCATCTATGCTGCAGAGTAATATGTACAATTCTTTAGTCCTGATTCTTTGGAAGATCGCTATGAATGGTCATTTGACAACTAGGGCATGAGTTTCCAATAATACTTGGTTGTTTGTTAGGCTGCGCTTAGCTATATAGAGGTCACTGATGAGCCCAACAAGAGTGGTGTCTTTTGAGAAGTGGGGATGCAGGCTTGACTGTCCTGGGTTGGATGTTAGGAATTGGGCAACTTTTAGGGGTAACTCTATTGAGACTTTTTGCTGTAAGGGGAACAAAGAACAAAGAAGTGTGAAACCATATGTGTGTATATAGATATCTCTCTTTGTAATTTTATATTGCTATTTTAATTTAGTTTCATTTATTGTTAGATAATAGAAACTTAAGTGAGCTTGCTTGCTAAAATAATCCAGTTTAAAGAGAAGGAGGGGATAACCGCATGAGTGGAGGGTTTGGATGGGTCCTGGAAGTAGACTTCAAGGTATTAAGTATTCCGTGCGGATATGAGGCACTTACTGCCCTGTGACAGGAAGGAAGAAGGAAATGGATTCAAGGACAGGTAGGTATATAGATTGGTTGTTGGAAAATTGAGTGTATTCATGTATGCTTACTTTCGTTATCTCAATGAAATAGAAGGCAAGAAAAATCACTTGTGAGGAGGATAAGTGAAATGGTTTTAACAGATAAGAGAATGTATGAAGTATTCCTCTAAGGGGTGGGAAAGTAAGCTTATTAGAAAACAGCAGCGTTAGTGAGTAATACTAAGTTCCAATTTGAGACTTAAAGATCATGATTACAAAGGGAAGACATCAGTTGGATTGTTGATTGAGGTGCTCTGTAGGTTGATATTCCACAAATAAGCTGTGGTTATTCCCAACACAGTGAGAAAGTGAAGAGCGCAAAGTCAAAGGCATTTTAAAGGAGTGATTGTGATAATGCACCAAGAAAAGAGGCTGGACAAGAAAGCAGGGTCACTTAAGGTAGAACTAACAGCTGCAGGAATTGCCATTGGGGGAGATGTCAATAGGTTGGAGGTATCAGGTGGTCATGGAATGTGCCAGTGATAGGGGCATACTTGAGCAAGTGAGCTGGTGTGATCAGAAATCTAGTTTTCAGAAGTGTTGTAAAGTCTGGTGAAGACAAGATGCAGGGAGGTAGTGTGTGGGAGGTGGAGGTTCAAGGAAAAGGAGACCAAAGGACAAAAGTGTAAAATGTTAGCCCCACAATGTGAACATTATCAACACTGAGAATACTGGCAAGAAGCTGGGGTAACGAGGAAGACCCTGAGTCAGGCCCTACCTAGATTGTTTAATTAATGAAGAATGCCTAGGAGATTAGCAGGAAGTACAATGAAAGAGGGGGTAGTGAGACTAGAGAGGATGCTGTAACCAGAAGGATGAATCCCAGGGATCAGAAGAAAGGGGTGTTTGGACTGGAAAAAGCCTCGGAAACCAGGAGAACACCTAAAGCTCTCAGACTGAGGTACGCAGAGTGTGAGATAGAAAAACCAGTTTCTGGAAGAGAGTCTTGCAGAGGAGTCCCAATGAGGGCCTGGGTTTCAGTAAGAGGGAAACAGGTAAAGAAAATATTCTCTAAGTGTTTCAGGTGTGAAGGAAGAGTACTGATCACAGAGAAGTTGGAGAGCAGTGCACGAGTGGAAAGTTTTATAGGAAAAGGTCAGTTGGGAATTAGATTAGGGAGAGGACAGTGTGTTATATTCTCTCCTAACAATGCTCTTCTTGTCTACCGAGTTGTAGACAAGGTACCAGGCCCCTTTAATAAGGTGCATGATAAGCAAAGGACTGTGCTATTTTTAGGCTGGACTCTGGCTCCTTTATAGAAGTTGGGTGGTAAAACAAACATCCTTGAACTACTTCAAATATGAATTCAGAACAATTACCATCCCACACGGAGATCAACATCTCTAAACCACCGGGATTAAGGGATTCTGAATACTTACCACGCAAAACTATCCTCTACCTTGACCATTGCCTCAACTTCCTAATTGGAAATGGATTCAGCTGTGAAATACTTGTCTTCAACTGTGGGGCGGATGACATCACAAGAATTCATTGAGTCACTTGTAACATAAATATTTGCAGAAATAATAAGGGGAGAGTAACTAAAGATGGTTTAGACCACTGTGCTACCATAAAAATGCATTATTTTTAGCGGTTAGATCAACATTAATGTCAGAATCAACACTTTATTTTCTTATGGTGGAGCAAATAAATGGAATTTTTTTTTAATGAACAAAGTAATCAGGGCTCAGTTTTGAGATTTTAAAATTAAAGACAGTTGTTTTTCAGCATTTTTTGGTCAATAGCTATAGTTACATATCCTGTTTTGTGCTATGTACCTTATCAATGAGATAGTGATAGTAAATTAAAGCTAAAACTAAATGTATGTATTATATAATTTTCACCTTTTCCCCATAGCTTTCTAAAGTAATCTAGGGGAGGAAATTAGTACTGATACTATGTCAAGCAAGGAAATGATCAGATTTGTATGTGAAGTAGGGAGAAGCATTTGAAGGAGATGACATCTTCATATTACTTTAAACTTATTTACTCCATTAGAAAAGGTCACTTTTCCCAATAGATTTAAGAAATAAAGATCACATTTGCTTAGGATTAGTGGACAGGCATTTTGTAAAGGTGCAAAAGATTCCCAGTCTGTTTTCATTATTCTGTGGTGGTGGGGACTTGGAGTTAATGTTACTGCAAATGTGGAGAGAAAGAGGTTTATTGTTGCCTAAAGCTTTGGAAATAAATTTAGAGCAGTCTCAAAGGAAGACCCTTCCGTGAATGACCTGCTCTCTTTTGTACTTGTCTGTTACTATTTCAAGATGCTGTTTTGTTATTGCTGAGAGCCAGTCCAAATCTGATCAACAGAGATTTCTCCAGAGAATGCGGGTGTGTGTGCTTTTTATCTTTGGATCTGTTCAATTTATCTTTAAACTGTCTCTGAGTAATTAGTTTGATTTGATGTTTTAACAGAAATTAACCCTCAAAACTATTAATAGAGTAAAAAACTGATAACAATTTATCAGCTCTTAATTTTCTCAATTTTAAAGATTACAAAATGATAAATTTTACTTATTTATAGAATTGTTATCTGTATGTAGAATACATATAGGAATGCGGATATAAACAAGAAGATTTAAAAAACCCCAGTAACAGGGGCGCCTAGGTGGCTCAGTGGGTTAAAGCCTTTGCCTTCAGCTCAGGTCATGATCTCAGGGTCCTGGACTCGAGCCCTGGCATCAGGCTCTCTGCTCAGCAGGAAGCCTGCTTCCCCCCACCCCCTGCCCGCCTCTCTGCCTGCTTGCGATCTCTTACTATGTCAAATAAATAAATAAAATCTTAAAAAAGAAACAGTAACAATAATGCTCAAGTATTAGCATGATTTTATATGTCTTGAAAAATGTAATCATATGGTTTATGAACTTTAAAAAGGATTTTTCTTTGTGCATATTCTTTCCATATCAACAATTACCCAAGCTATACCTTGGATGTATATCCGATAAGAGGTAGAGATATTAATTTATGAATTACTAAAATGAAGCTAATTTTTAAAATTGAAGTATAGCTGACACATAGTGTTGCCTTAGTTCTAGGCATACGGCATAGTGATTCAACCACTCTATACGTTATGCTGTGTTCACCACAAATGTAGCTGCCATCTGTCACCATACAATGCTATTACAGTGCTGTTGACTATATGCCCTGTGCTGTATCTTTCATCCTGGTGACTTATTCATTCCGAAACTAGAAGCCTGTATTTCCCACTCCTGTTACCCATGTCGCCCATTCCCCTACTCCCCTCCCCTGTGCCAACCATCAGTTTGTTCTCTGTATTTATGGGTCTCTTTCTGCTTTTTTTGTTTGTACATTTATTTTGTTTTTTAGATTCTACATATATGTGAAATCAAATAATTTGTCTTTCTCTGACTTATTTCACTTAGCATAATATCTTGTGCGTCCATCCATGTTGTTACAGATGGCAAGATCTCATTTTTTTTAAAGGTTTATTTATTTGAGAGAGAGAGAGAGAGAGAGAGATTTTTTTTTTTTTTGAAATTAGTGTTAATTTTAATTCTTTTTAAAAACAGCACAGAGAGAGAGAGAGATTAAGTGAGTGCAGTGGGGAGGGACAGAAGGAGAGGGAGGCAGAGAATCTCCACCGGACCCCTCACCGAGCAACCCCTCACCCAGCTCAGGGCTTGATCCTAGGACTCTGAGATCATGACTTGAGCTGATACCAAGAGTCAGATGCTTAACTGAATGAACCGCTCAGGCGCCCCACATTTTTTTTTTTTTTATGGCTGACATATTCCACTGTGTGTGTGTGTGTGTGTGTGTGTGTGTGTACACACTAAATTTTCTTTAACCATTCATTTATCAATGGACACTTGGGTTGATGAAGCTGATGTTTTTTATAATAATAGAATTTTCATGTCATATAAAACAATATTCCTTCTTGTTGTTCTTTAAAATAATTGATTGTTTAGATAAGAGTTGATGGTATTAGGAGTAAAGAAGTCAGTAGTTTACCAAAGAAGAATCATCCCCATCCCTGCAAACCTGAGATTTGCCAAACTCATCCCTGGGAGGTTGACTAGTCTTTAAAGATGGAAACCACCTTATTCTGTGTTTTTCCAATGCTTTGGAGTTCTAGTGGGTACATGACTTTGCAAAATCACTCTGGTGAACTCAGAGCAGAGAAAAATGACTAGATTTTCCTCATAACTTATTAGCCTCAACAACATTAAAACAGTTTGTTTACAACTTGGATTAGGTATTATTTAAAGAAATTTCCCACAGAAAAATAGTTTCAAAACTATTGACTTAATACAACATTCAGTTTATTTACCCTGGAACTAGGGTACATGGAGGTTTTATGTTTGATTGTCCATAGCTTCCCAGTTACAAGCCAGTGTATGTGGCAGAATCAGGTATTTATTTGTGTACATTATCCACCTTCATCTCTCTCTCTCTCTCTTTTTTTTAAAGACTCCACATTTATCTACCTGAGAGAGAGAATGAGAGAGCACAAGAAGGGGGAAGGTCAGAGGGAGAAGCAGACTCCCCACTGAGCAGGGAGTCAGATGCGAGTCCTGGGACTCCAGGATCATGAGACCCGAGGAGAAGGCAGTCGTTCAACCAAGTAAGCCACCCAGGGACCCTCACCTCTTTCTCTTCTTATCCCTATTTCTTTCTTCCTTTCCATGTACCCTCTCTTTGTCCCTCCCTTCCTTGACTTCATTTGCCAAATATTGGATTCTGTTTGATAAGCACATTGCTTGCCCTAGAGGGCACTGAGATATAGTTTAAAAAGACACATGATAAGTAAGTAAATCACAAAACAGTATGGCGAATGCTACAACAAAAGTACTAACGAGATAAACGTGCAGTTGACTGGATTACTGTAAGACAAGCAGTCAAGGTAGAATAGTTAGCATTTGAATTCTGCAATCAGATTTACTTTCAAGTCTTTTCTCAACCACTGATTAGCTGTGTGACCTTTTGATAACTTTCTTTTTTTTTTTTTTTTTTAAAGATTTTTTTTTTTATTTATTTGACAGAGAGAAACACAGCGAGAGAGGGAACACAAGCAGAGGGAATGGTAGCGGGAGAAGCAGGCTCCCTGCCGCGCAGAGAGCCCGATGCGGGGCTCGATCCCAGGACCCTGGGATCTGACCTGGGCCGAAGGCAGACGCTTAACGACTGAGCCACCCAGGCGCCCCGATAACTTTCTTAATATGGATTGCTTTATAATTCTTAGAGAAGGGAGATGCAATCAGACAAGCATTAGCCCTTCTTCCTACTTATAAATCCTTGGGAATGTCTATCTACCTAAAGGAAAAAACCATTTTCCTACACTCACAGCACTCTGACACTGCATGTGTAAGTTTTCCTCCCCCAAACCAACCAATTCTTCAACTCTGTGGACACTAATTGTTTGTCTTGCAATTCAGTTATGACACTGATTAGCTGCAGACCCCGCTAACTAGCTGCAGACCCCCCAAGTTAAGGGCTCAGTCCTACAAGAAGGCCATGACTTCAGATGCCGGTCACAAGGTTTAGGTTGTTGCCTGTACTTCTGATCAACCATTTATAAATTGGGAGTTCTACAGTCCCCTCCTTATGTATCATAATTTGCTGTAACGACTTCCAGAACTCAGGGAAGCACTATGTTTATTGTTTTATTACAAAGGATATGAAAAAAGACACAGATGAACAGTAAGATAAAGAGGTACATAGGACAAGGTCTGGGAGGATCCCAAGCACAGGGACTTCTGTCCTCTTGATGTTGGGGTGTACCAGCATCCCAGCATGTGAATGTATTCCACAATCTAGAAGCTCTTAGTTTAGGTACTTTCATGGAGGCTTCATCACATAGTCATGATTGATTTATTAACTTAATCTCCAGTTCTTCTTTCCTCCTTGGAGGATGAGGGATGGGGCTGAAAGTTTCAAGCTTCTAATCATGATAGGTCTTTCTAGAAACCACTCACCATCCAGGAGCCCACCAAGAGTTGCCTCATTTGAAATATAATCCTATCATCCAAGAAATTCTGAAGGATTTAGGAGCTCTTTGTCTGGAACTGGGGACAGAGACCAAATAGACATTTCTTACTATGTCACAGTCCATACCATGGCCTGGTCTCAGGCCATGGACCCCTTAGAGCTACGTCATCATATTTTTCAGAGCATTTATATTTGATGTAGAACAGATATACTAATGGTAGCAACATGAATATGCCTAATATTTGGAGAAGCCACTGTGAGATAAGAGATGAATTGAAAGAGACAACTAATTTGCCTTACAAAACTATTACATACATTTTCATATTCTTATACAATTTCATTATTCTCCTCTGCCCCAACCTACCGCTCTTTGTATCTCGTGATAAGCTAATGCAGAACTGTTTAGCACAGAAATCAGCTGATGGTTAGCTAGATTCAGTTCTTCCCCAGGCCAGTAAGTTTCCAAGGGTATTACATCCTGAGGAGGCTTTAACTCATTCTCTCAATATTCTTAATTGTCAGTATTGGTATTATCATAAGACCTATTTACATGAGGTAGTTGAATCTTACCAACTCTAATATTTTAACACATCACAGTGTGATCATAGCATAATTCAGTTTCATTGCAGTACAAATCAGGAAGAATTGCAGAGCTATTTGCTTTACCTTTCCAACAAAATCTGCCTTTGCCCATATATAAGATCTTATTAAGGACAAACATCATTACAGTTGGCTATCACTCATTTATGTCTGGGTTCTACGTTAATTAGATAAAAACCCAATCATTCTGTCCCATCTCAGGCTTATATGAAGACTGATTTCCATTGTGTGTAGTTACGTAGCAGGACCCACCTCTGTCTTATGGGGAGGCCGTGAGCAGTACTTAAAATAGTTTCTATCCCTACTAGCTGTATCACAGGATGTTTTTTATTTCAACTTATTCTGGGGGCAAGAGCATAGTACATTAATGTAAATGACAAGTGCTACCAGAGAACTTCCATACATTTGGAGGGCCATAAGATTGCATTTGAGAAATTTCATCTCTAGATATCATCATCTGAAGGCTTAGTGTGATATTTTACTTACACGATCAATTTCATCATTATCAGTAGAATTCAGGGTTAGGCTATCTCTTTGTAGTCATCTCATTTTTCCAGTAATTGTGAAATGTCTTGTATATTTTCTTTGCCATCGTGGGCAGGAAAAAAATCTGAATTCTCAACTTTGTTCAATGAAAAGTAAAAATAGGCTATAGAGATTGTTTTTCTTCTCTTTTAAAAATCATTTTCAAAAGATGATATAGTACTTTGGATTATAGAATAAGAAAAATTGAAGAATGATGATTTATTTCACTATTGCATTATCCTTTTAGGTGAGTTTAGTATTTCCCATTTTTATATTTTAGTCTCTTTTTTAGCATGCATGGGAATTATTGATGAATAGTGATAAAATAAATTTTAAGTTTGTGAAATAGCAAAATGTTTCAAGAGACAGGAAACATAAGATCATTAAGTTCCTGTCATATACCTTAGATTTATAAAAGGGTTCGGTGGATTCATATGATAATTCATATAGAACAAGTCTTATTCTATTAAAAATATTAAACTTCTTTGTTTTATTTTTTGAAGATCTCAGAGACTAAAATAATGAAATATTAACCTTTACAAATGGAACTATTCAAAGAAGATGCTCAAAAATTGAAAATTAGATACAGTGGACTCTGATTGTATATCGATCTGCTCATTTTTTTTTTTTTTTTAAAGATTTTATTTATTTGACAGAGAGGAGAGAGATCACAGGTAGACAGAGAGGCAGGCAGAGAGAGGGGGGAAGCAGACTCCCCGCCAAGCAGAGAGCCCAATGCGGGGCTTGATCCCAGGATCCTGAGATCATGACCTGAGCCAAAGGCAGAGGCTTTAACCCACTGAGCCTCCCAGGTGCCCCCGATCTGCCCATTCTTATGAAGCTTTCTACCACCCACAAATAAAATGAAATGATCTTTTTCAGGTTATTAGTAACTTAAGTCTTGACCACATGTATAGTCAATTTTACCTTTTCCTTGTAATCAATTTATTCAAGCTTCTATATAGCTGACTTCATCTTCCTTCTTGAAATCCTATTTTTTTAATTGTTTTTTTGTTTTTTTAAGTTTTTATTTTTATGTTTTTTAATTTTTATTAACATATAATGTATTATTTGCCCCAGGGTACATGTCTGTGAATCGTTAGGCTTACCCATTGAAATCCTATTTTAAATGACTGCTGTAACATCAGCCTTCAGCAGTGTTCCTTTTTAATCTCTTACTCCTAGTCATCCAGTCTGAACACTGGAGAACCTGTGGTTTCTATCCTCAGTGTTTCTCTCTATCTACTTTCTTTTTTTAGATGATTTCATCCAGTCTCATCTGTAGGTTAGTGAGTCTTCATTTAGATATACCATATTTTGTCAACAATACAGTATAAAGATCATTCACCACAATCGGGGATTTATTCCAGGATAGTTTAGTAACTACAAATTGATCAGTGATAAAAACTCTCAACAAAGTGGATTTAGAGGGAACACACTGAATATAGTAAAAGCTACTTATTAATAAACCCACAGCTAACATCATACGTAACAGTGCAAAGTTCACAAGGATGTCCTCTTTTGCCACTTTGTTCAACACAGTACTGGATGTCCTAGCCTCAGCAGTCAGACAAGAAAAAGAAATAAAAGGCATAGAGATGCCATATTTCATATGGCTCACACTGAACTATTGCACACTCCTTTTCCAAATTAGCATCCTCAATCTCCATGTCTTTCTTATATCAGCAAATAGCAGCACCATTTACCTCTTGCATGCTACAAATACTTATGAACCATCCTTGATTATTTAAGAGTAAACTTACACATCTCAATCTTCAAAATATATTTAAGATATGATGACCTTTTACCATCTTCTGTATAATAACTCTAGTCTAAGCCACCATTGTCAGTCACCTGGACCACTGCACCCAATTTCTAAATACCCTGCAATCTCGATGTACTGCAATTTAGTCTAATCAGCAACCAGAGAGAGTTTTAGGAAGACATTGTTACATTGCATTACTTTCCTGCTTAAAACCACAAACAACTTAAGGACTTCCCATTGCAAAGGAATAAAGTCAAACTTTAGATAATCTAATGCCTATCTACAACTCTTCTCTTCACTTCTCCCATTGTTCTGTTCTTCAGGCACACTGGCTTGCTTTCTGTTCCTCACTTAGGAGAAATTTTTTTCAGGAGAAATTTTTAATTGTCTTTCTTCCATATTGAAGGAATATTACCATAAGAAGCCATCTTTATTTGGATTCTCCCATTTTACCAGAACAGTGAGAGCTCCCTCTTGTAGGACTATAGTTAAAACATCCTTAAAGCTGATGAATCTATTACATGATTCCTCCTCCTTTGGGAGAAAAAAGAATTTAGGAGGAGTGTGGCCAGTATGTGGCCAGAACACTAATTATCTGTGTTGTAAATTAGAAGATATATCATGGTACATACAAAGAAAGTCAGAACTCGTTAGAAGGCACATATCATTCATTGTTGGTTATGAGAGCCAGGTGCCTACTTCTTTAAAAAAATCTTACCAGAAGGGAAGAATAAAGCTTATTATATATACATCAGTGTTAAAATTTTTTTTTCACCATGACATATAGAAAGACATGTATTTGATCTTATAGCCCAATCATACATACATACATACATACATATATATTCTGTATTGTTAGTCTGTAACTTTCCATGTCAAAGACTAAAGGGTTAAATCTGGAATATGAAGGTTAAGAACAATAACACTAATGCTAATAATGATAGTAAGAGTAATAGCTAGTATTTATGGAGTGCTCTGTACCCTCAACATCCATTGTGGAATTATCTCTTGTGAGGTTGAGTTACTATTGAACAGTGGAATATAACTTTTGTGGGATTAGTTGTTCTACTCACATACTGGATTGTCTTGCATTTAATAATTTTTTCTATAAATGATGCTTGAAGTAATCTCATGGGAAAAAGCTGAAAGACTGACTGAAATACTTGAACAGTGAAGCTTATCCTAGGTGAAATAAGGAACCAATTTTAATGGCTCCTTTGTGACTGGTTATCTTTTCTGTCTCACACAGGGTTTGGAGATTTTTTTTTGTTTTGTTTTTATTATGGTCTAGGAGAATGGACTGGTTTTCAATAATTGCTATACCTGTCCTTCACATTTAAATGTTTTTTTCTCCACTCTCTTTTTTAAGGTCACAATGTTTCCTGTAAAGTTTATCTTTCGAGAGTACTGAAGGAGAGCAAACTTATGTAGGGAGAGAGTTTTATTTTCTTGCAGAGTAGAATGAGAGTTCCTTGTATGAGAATGTGTTCTTGTGTTCAAAGTGGTTTCAGCAAGGGTCCCTGGAAGCAGAGGCTAAGATCTACCATACCCAGGTTTCCCAGGTGGAGGCGTGACATTTTGCATGAATGATGATAAAGAAATATGGTTTTTGGTGAGGAAGACTTAGAGGGAGACAGGTGGGGCTGAGGAAACAGAACTCAGATGGGGAAAAAGGAGACAAGAGACTTGTGGATGCTTGGTCAAGAAGGGGATTTGGAGAATTAACTAGGGGGATTTTGAGTTATTTTTAGTTAAAATTCTCATTCATCTCCGTCTAGATATATAATAATTTTCACATTGCCCAGTAGTGTTTTTGTGTGAGTTTGTTCTTTCAGGGAAGCTGTAAGTAGAAGAGGACATAACCATCACCTGGTGTCCAGGAACAGTGCTAGTACAGTTGACCCTAAACAACGTGGTTTGAATTGTGCAGGCTCATGGAAATGTGGATTTTTCTGGATAAAGTCCAGTACTATTAAGTGTATTTTTTCTCCCTTTTGATTTTCTTTCTTTCTTTTTTCTTTAAGATTTTATTTATTTATTTGAGAGAGAGGCAGAGGGACAGAGAGAGCCTCAGTGGGGGGTAGGGTGGGGTAGTGGGTCAGGGCAGAGGGAGAGGCAGAGGGACAAGCAGACGTCCTGCTGAGTGGGAAGCCTGAACTTGACTTAGGACTTGATCCCAGGACCCAGAGATCGTGACTTGAGCTGAAATCAGATGCTTAACTGACTGAGCCACCTAGGCACCCCATGATTTTCTTAATAACATCTTTTTCTCTAACTTACTTTATTGTAAGAATATAGTATCTAATACATATAACAAATAAAATGTGTTAATTGACAGTTTATGTTGTCAGTAAGGCTTCTCATCAACCATAGGCTCTAAAGTTAAGTTTTTGTGGAGTCAGAAGTTATACACAGACTTATGACTGCATGTTGGGAGCCATATTGTTCAAGTGTCAGCAGTGATCTGGACTCACACAGAAAATACAAAATTACCTCAACTTGGCCTATGTCACAACTTTAAAGTCTCAGTTCTGCCTTTAGCAAATCATGTTACCATAGGCCAAATATCTAAACTTCAGTTTCTCAATGTGTAATGATTTGAATGGAGGGAGTAATACTAATATAGTTTTTCAGATATTAAGTTTAAAAATATGTTAAATACTAGGTACCTAGGAGATACTTAATAAAGGTATGTTTCTTTCCCACTTGTCCATCATTCTGCAGACACTTACTGGGCTCTGTAAGGTAAAGCATTTGTTAACTCTCCACCAAAAAGTCCTGTCAGACTCTCAGGGCTCAGCTTTAGTGTAAATAATAGATTTACTTCACTCTTACTGACTTGAAAGGACCAACTGGTACCAGAGTGTATATTTGTTGCTGTGTATATGACTATGTCTCCATTTTCTAATGGTACCCAGACTTTTTCTCTCGGTGTCTACACTGGACCCTTGTTTATCTCTTTCTTCAGGAGCTGATCTCATCTTCTCTTCTATTCCTTAGGCATAGAGCTTGATAAAGGAACAAAAGCATAGCCCAAAGAAATCAAATCATAATGAATCTCATGACTTTTTTTTTTTTTTTGAAAAAAACTATTTTTGTTTCTGTTTTTTAAAAGATTTTATTTATTTATTTGAGAGAGAGAGTGAGAGAGCACAAGCAGGGGGAGAGAGAAGCAGACTCCCCACTGTGCAGGGAGCTTAATGAGGGGCTCCATCCCAGGACCCTGGGATCATGACCTGAGCTGAAAGTAGAGGCTTAACCCACTGAGCCACCCAGGCGCCCCTGTAAATTAGTATTAATACCCATAGAGCAATAAGATACTTAACTTCCTTCTGAGTAGGGAGCCCGATGCGGGACTCCATTCCAGGACCCTGGGATCATGACCCAAGCCAAAGGCAGACACATAACTGATTAAGCCACCCAGGCACCCCCTGGAAGGTTTTTATAACAGTATTTTTATCATTTTGAATTTATAAGAAATATCCTCATGTAGTGGCCTCTTTAAAAAGAAGATTCTCATTACTGCTTCATTTTTAAAATAATGTTTAATATAGACATCTTTCCATTTCTTGGCCCTGCTACAATGCATCATAACATTTTTCAAACGGTAGGAAGCAGAGAATAAAGTTTTTCTTGGGGTGTTTTCTTGGACTTTATGAAAGATCAGAAAAGAATGCACCTATAGGTAATTTAGGGGCAAAATTGTGAAGCTAATGACCACCCTGTTTCTGTGTGTGTGTAGTTCTTATCGATTTGTACTAGAAATGAAAATCATGGTTCTTGAAGAAAAGAATATAACCATTATGCACTTAGCTGTATTCCTATATTGCATTTTTTGTGTTGTATGAAGTCATGTAAACATTGCTGTGATTTTAAAAAATTGCCATAGAACATAAAAACATGCCAATTAATGTGAAGATATGCCATTTTGCCTGAATGGAAGATTCAGAATTTTAAAAATAAATTACGTCTCTGTAAGTTAATGTGTAATTTCAGTGTGGTCCCAAAGAAACATCTAGTAGATTTTTTTTTAAAGATTTTATTTATTTATTTGACAGAGAGAGAGATCACAAGTAGGCAGAGAGGCAGGCAGAGGGAGAGGAGGAAGCAGGCTCCCCGCTGAGCAGAGAGCCCAATGCGGGGCTCGATCCCAGGACCCTGAGATCATGACCTGAGCCGAAGGCAGAGGCTTAAACCACTGAGCCACCCAGGTGCCCCTGTCTAGTAGATTTTAAAATAGAATTTGACAGGCTGTGTTTTTCACGAGCAGAGCCACTGGTAAATTTGTTTCTTTTAAGATATACAGTCCAACAGAAATAGAAAAAGCAGTCCAATAGAGTTAAATATCAGTGACAATAAGGAAGAAATATCTTTTGTTATGTTGTATTAACAGATAAAAGAATAATATCTAGAATTCCTAAAGGAAACATTTCAGATATTTAAGAATATCAATAACCCAATAAAAATGGACAGAAGATAGGAAAAGGCAATTCACAGGAGTTGAAACACCGAAGTTAAGTAAACATACATAGATTTCAGTAATCTATATTTTATCATAAAATTAATTGAAAGAATTTAACCACTAAGTGGACAAATTTCCTACCAAATAGACAAAAAATGACAATTAAAAATACTGCTAATATTACATATGGTTAAAGGTGTGTATCAAATGTTTTGAGCCCTAGTGGGGTTATTTATTGGTATAGACTCTATAGGGAGAAATTTGGTATCATTTATTAAGTTTTAAATGTGCATGCTTTATGGCATTGCCATTCTTCTTTATGATATTAAGTTAAATTAATTTAGCAATAGGGCATGAGAGCAGTAGGGCATGAGAAAGTACCTGAAGTACAACTATATTATGACTAGGATGAGTCACAAAACATGACATTCTGTCACAGACTGATTTGCACGATATGTTATGATGTGAACAAAGCAAGATAAAAATACATAAAATATTCTATTAAAATACAAAAATAAGTTCTATATAAGTTATGAATCTGGTGTGTGGATTCATAAATGCTACAGAGTGTTTTGTAGGACACATTATAGGAATAACAATAGTAATGTAGGCAGAGGAGATGGAAATTAATTCGATTTACTTATCTTAATTTAAATATTGTTATAGAAATTTATTAAGATATTAGCTGTTATAATTAAGCATTTATTATTTTTTTGTTGAGGTATAATGGACATGTTATATCAGTTTCAGGTGTACAGTATAATGATTTGATATTTGTATATATTGTGAAATGATCACTAAGCATTTATTTTAATGGAATTCTACTAAACTGTCTAGTTCAGAATCAGAAAGATATAGCCTTGAATAGGGCTTATAAGCTAGAGTATATCTTTTTAGGTAAATGTAAAAACATTCTTTTGCTTCAATGAAGCAGTTTGCCAAAGTAGAATGCCATTTAAAGCTTAAAAGACTGAACTGAAGATTTCTAAAGATAAAAATTCTAATTACAGACCTGACATACCTTGGGATAATTCTTGGCTCTTTATTAAATCAATAAGGAAATACCCTTCCTTTGTGCTGCTATTATATTAAGGATCAATTTTCACAACGACCTCCTTCACACCCTTACCTAGTCCCTATGGTAAGGATCATGATCCAGTATTTGGCATTACACAAACCTGCTGTTATGGAACAGACTCTAGGAAAGAACCCCATGTGTGGAATGAAGTGTATATGTAAATAAGTCTGTCATGTGCTCAAGACGTGGTTGTTTCCCTTCACAAACTTTAGATTTTATTGCTGCTGAAAGAAGGAAGAGGAGGAGGAGGGAAGAGAAGCGGAGAGAGAAGGAGAGTTTGTATTTTATTTTGTGTCAGAGAACACTGTGTGGCCATTAGTTCTTTTTTTCTTTTTAAAGATTTATTTATTATAGCACATGTGTCTGGGGAGTGGCAGAGTGGGAGAATTGGCAAGCAGACTCCTGCTCAGTATGGGCTCTCAAGCAGGACTCAGTCCCACCACCCATGAGATCATGACCTGAGCCAAAACCAAGAGTTGGACCCTTAACCTGTTGATGCAGCTGGGCTCCCCTGGCCATTCATTCTTATGGGTGAGGACAAATAGGTATTAGAACATACAGTTTTACAAATGATCCTATGAGTTTATGTACTGAGGAAAAGAATAAGACATCTTTAAGAGTTTACCTAGTAAACTCATTCATTCTTTAGATATATTTTGGTTGCCTACACATACTGTCCTAGGTGGTATTGGAGTAATTGGGGACACATAAACAGAGTTCATGTCCTTGTACAAGTTAATTTTTATGTCATAGGCAGATAGAAAAGCAAGTATAAAATAAAATAATTATGAGATTTAAAAACTATGAATAAATTAAGGGCTTGGATAGAGAATTACGATAGATAAAAGTGCCAAGCCCAGTGAAGAGTGGGGAGGGGGTGCACTCCAGGCACAGGGAAAATGCCCTGAGATGGATAAAGAGCTTGATATCTGCAAGCAACTTAAGAGTAGTATGGTAAGAATACTGTGAGCTGAGTGGGGTGGAAGGGAGTGCGTTCCAATGTGAACCCACATAATACAGAAAACATAAACCATGATAGAAAGATGAATTTTGTTCCAAGTGCAGTAGGAACCATTGAAGAATTTGCAATAGCAATCGAGTTTGGATTCTAAGAACATCACATTCCCTGATTATCGATACTGAAAATATTTTCAAAAAAGAAAACTATCTTAATTATACATATTTTCCAAGAAATGTCTATTATTCTACATGCTGCAGTGTGGTGAGCACATTTTTTCCTAACTCACACTGTTGTAATTTACATATACAACTAACATTCTTTTTTTTTTAATTTTAAAACATTCTTTTTTTTTTTAAATTTTATTTATTTGACAGAGAGAGAGCACAAGTAGGCAGAGAGGCAGGCAGAGAGAGAGGGAGAAGCAGGCTCCCTGCTGGGCAAGGATCCCGATGTGGGACTCAATCCCCAGACCCCTGGATCATGACCCGAGCCAAAGGCAGCGACCCGTCTAACCAAGCCACCCAGGTGTCCGAACATTCTTTTTTCTAATGTTTATTTTTTTTTATTATGTTCATTTAGCCAACTTATAGTACATCATTAGTTTTTGATGTACTGTTCATTAATTCATTAGTTGTGTGTAATACCCACTGCTCATTCCCACACGTGCCCTCCTTAATACCCATCACCTGGTTACCCCATCCTCCCACCCCCCTCCCTTCTGTAACCCTCAGTTTGGTTCCCAGTGTCCAGAGTCCCTCATGGTTTGTCTCCCTCTCTGATTTCTTCCCATTCAGTTTTCCCTCCTTTCCCCTGTGGTCCTCTGCACCATACTTTATGATCCACATATGAGTGAAACCGTATGATAATTGTCTTTTTCTGCTTGACTTTACTTAGCATAATCCCCTCCAGATGCATCCGTGTCAATGCAAATGGTGGGCATTCATCCTTTCTGATGGCTGTGTAATATTCCATTGTATATATGAACCACATCTTCTTCATCCATTCCTCTGTTCAAGGGCATTTGGTTCCTTCCACAGTTTGGCTATTGTGGACATTGCTGCTATGAACATTTGGGTGTGTGTGCCTCCTCTTTTCACTACATCTGTATCTTTTGGGTAAATACCTCATAGTGCAATTGCTGGGTCATAGGGTAGCTCTATTTTTAACGTCTTGAGGAACCTCCATACTGTTTTCCAGAGTGACTGCACCAGCTTGCATTCACACCAACAGTGTAAGAGAGTTCTCCTTTCTCTGTATCCTGACCAATACTTGTTTCCTCTCTGGTTAATTTTTGCCATTCTAACTGGTGTAAGGTAGTATCTCATTGTGGTTTGATTTCTATTTCCCTGATGGCTAGTGATCAGACACATTTTTTCATGTGTCTATTAGCCATTTGTAGGTCTTCTTTGGAGAAGTGTCTGTTCATGTCTTCTGCCGACTTATTGACTGGATTATTTGTTTTTGGGTGTTGAGTTTGAGAATTTCTTTTTTTTTTTTTAAGATTTTATTTATTTATTTGACAGAGGGAGAGAGAGAGAGAGAGAGAGAGCATGAGTAGGTAGGGAGGCAGGCAGAGAGAGAGAGAGGGGAAGCAGGCTCCCTGTTGACCAGAAAGCCTGATGCGGAGCTCGATCCCAGGACCCTGAGATTATGACCTGAGCTGAAGGTAGAGGCTTTAAACCACTGAGCCACCCAGGAGCCCCAAGTTTGAGAAGTTCTTTATAGATCTTGGATACCAGCCCTTTATCTGTAGTGTCATTTGCAAATATTTTCTCCCATTCTGTGCATTGCCTCTTAGTTTTGTTGACTGTTTCCTTCATTGTGCAAAAGCTTTTTATCTTGACGAAGTCCCAAAAGTTCAGTTTTGCTTTTGTTTCCCTTGCCTTTAGAGACATGTCTTGAAAGAGGTTGCTGTAGCCAATGTCGAACAAGTTACTGCCTGTGTTCTCCTTTAGGATTCTGATGGATTCCTGTCTCACGTTGAGGTCTTTCATCCATTTTGAGTTTATCTTTATGTATATAAGGGAGTGGTCCAGTTTCATTCTTCTCCATGTGGCTGTCCAGTTTTCCCAACACCATTTATTGAAGAGACTTTTTTCCATTGGATATTCTTTAACTGATTTGTTGATTATAGAATTGAGGGTCTATTTCTGGTGTCTCTATTCTGTTCCATTGATCTATGTGTCTGTTTTTGTGCCAATACCATGCTGTCTGATGATCACAGCTTTGTAATATAGCTTGAAGTCAGGCATTGTGATGCCCTCAGCTTTGGTTTTGTTTTTCAACAATTCCCTGGTGATTCAGGGTCTTTTCTGCTTCCAAACAACTTTTAGGATTTTTTGTCCCAGTTCTGTGAAAAATGTCGATGATATTTTGATAGGGATTACACTGAAAGTATAGATTGCTCTGGGCAGCATAGACATTTTCACAATGTTTATTCCGATCTATGAACATGGAATGTTTTTTCATCTCTTTGTGTCTTCCTCAATTTCTTTCATAAATATTCTGTAGTTTCTAGACTATTAATCTTTTACCTCTTTGGTTAGGTTTATCCCTAGGTATCTTAGGGTTTTTGGTGCTGTTGTAAATTGAGTAGATTCCCTAATCTCTCTTTCTTCAGTCACTTTGTTAGTGTAAAGAAATGCAGCTGATTTCTGTGCATTGATTTTGTATCCTGCCACGTTGCTGAATTGGTATATGAGTTCTTGTGATTTGGGAGTGGAGTCTTTTGGGTTTTAGACATAAAGTATCATGTCATTTGTAAAGAGAGAGAGTTTGACTTCTTATTGGCCAATTTAAATACTTTTTATTTCTTTTTGTTGTCTGGTTGCTGAGGCTAGGACTTGTAGTACTATGTTGAACAAAAGTGGTGAAAGTGGGCATCCCTATTGTGTTTCAGACCTTTTTTTTTTTTTTTTTAAAGATTTAATTCATTTATTTGAGAGAGAGTGTGAGTGAGAGGGCAGCAGAAGGGGAAGGAGAAGCAAACTCCCCAATGAGCAGGGTGCCCGATATGGGGCTTGATCCAGGACCCTGAGATCATGACCCAAGCCAAAGACAGTTGTTTAACCAACTGAGCCACCCAGGCTCCCCGTTTTGTTCCTGACCTTAAGGGAAAAGCTCTCAGTTTTTTCCCATTGAGAATGATATTAACTGTAGGCTTTTCATAGATAGCTTATTTGATATTGAGATATATTCCCTTTATCCCTGTATTTTTAAGAGTTTTTTTTTTTTTAAGATTTTATTTATTTATTTGACAGAGAGAGATCGCAAATAGTCAGAGAGGCAGGCAGAGGGAGAGGGGAAAGCAGGCTCCCCGCTGAGCAGAGAGCCCAATGTGGGGTTGAATCTGGGGTCCCTGAGGTCATGACCTGAGCCAAAGGCAGAGGCTCAACCCACTGAGCCACCCAGGTGCCCCATATTTTGAAGAGTTTTAATCAAGAAAAGATGTTGTATTTTGTCAAATGTTTATTTTGCATCAGTTGAGAGGATAATCTTGTTCTTATGTCTTTTGTTAATGTGATCTGTCACATTGATTGATTTGTGAATGTTGAACCACCCTTGCATCCTAGGAATAAACCCCATCTGGTCGTAGTGAGTAATTCTTTAAATGTATTATTGGATCCTGTTGGCTAGGATCTTGGTAAGTATTTTGACATCCATGTGCATCAGGGATATTGGTTTGTAATTCTCCTTTTTGATGGGGTCTTTGTCTGGTTTTAGGATCAGGGTAATGCTGGCCTCATAGAATGAGTTTGGAAGTTTTCCTTCCAATTCTATTTTTTGGAATATCTTCAGTAGAATAGGTATGATGTCTTCTTTAAATGTTTGGTAGAATTCCCCTGGGAAACCATCTAGCTCTGGACTCTTGTTTTTTGGGAGGTTTTTGATTAACTATTCAATTTCCTTGCTGGTTATTGGTCTGTTCAGATTGTCTATTTCTTCCTGTTTCAGTCTTAGTAGTTTATAAGTATCCAGGAATGTATCCATTTCTCCCAGATTGCTTAGTTTGTTGGCATTTAGCTACTGGTAGTAAATTCTAATAATTGTCTCTATTTCCTTGGTTTTGGTCATGATTTCTCCTCTTTCATTTACGATTTTATTAATTTGGGTCCTTTCTCTTTTCTTTTGGATAAGTCTGGCCAGA
>CM053620.1:8517496-8530374 GCA_028646535.1 Procyon lotor | reverse complement strand
AGCTTTCTTTTGAGGTCTGTTGGCATGCTAAATAGTTCTCCATTTCCTCACTTTCAATTTGGAGGTGTCTTTAGGTTCAAAATGCGTCTCTTGTAGACAGCATTTGGATGGGCTCTACTTTTTTGTCTAATCTGAAGCCCTGTGTCTCTTGATTGGAGCATTCAGCCCATTCATGTTGAGAATAACACCATTTAGTCCTTTTCAGGGTATTCATGCAGAGGGTGATCTCCCTACCAGCTGGGTTTGCGATTTATGGTGACTGGAACTGAAAGTCCCCTCAGGGCTCGCTGACCATAATCAGTCTCCCTGCTTCACTGCTTGCATGCTCTATCTGTTTGGGCTCTCCTGTTTTTTTCTGAGTCTCCTGGAATCCTGAGACCATAATGATCCACCTAGAATTCTGCCCTATTTGATCCCTGTACCCTTTTCAAAAGGGGGTGCCTCTTAGTAGAGCAGATTTCCAAGGGTCCCAATTTACTTGCTCCAGTGTTATATCACTTTCCAGCCGCCGGCTTATGGAGGCTCCTGTACCCCCTTTGCTTATCTTTGAATATGTCCCTCTAAGATTGAAGGTTCTGCACCACCTGCGAAAAGTAGTCATTTTTCTGCTTATGGAGATCCAGATAAATCTTCTTACATCTCAAGTTGAATTTGTGTGTGTTCAGAATGGTTTGATTGATATCCAGCTAAATTTGAGGGACCAGATGAAATGAGGTCCCCTATTCTACTGCCATCTTACCACCCCTACAACTAACATTCTTAGAAACATCTTTTTTTAACTTAAATTTTAATTAACTTTTTCTTTATTGTGAGTAAAAACACTTAACATGAGATCTACCCTCTTAACACATTTTTAGGTATGTAATACAGTCTTGTTAGCTATAGATACAGTGTTGTACAACAGATCTCTAGAACTTATTAATCTTGCATAATTGGAAAATAATACCCATTGAATAACAACTCCCTATTTCCCATTCCCCCTAGTATCTGGCAAGTATGGTTCTATTCTGTACTTTTATGAGTTTGATTATTTAAAATACTTCATATAAGTGGAACCCATGCAGTACTTGTCCTTCTCTGACTGGCTTATTTCACTTATCATAATGTCTTCCAGGCTCATCCATATTGATGTATATAGCAGGACTTCTTTCTTTTTAAGGCTGAATAGTATACTATTGTATGTATTTACCACATTTTCTTTATCTATTCAATATAAATATCCACTAATGGATATTTATTATCCATTATCTGGATAATGGATAATCCAATAAAACAGTGTGATCATCTTGGGGCGCCTGGGTGGCTCAGTCGTTAAGCATCTGCCTTTGGCTCGGGTCATGATCCCAGGGTCCTGGGATGGAGACCCACATCGGGCTCCCTGCTTGGCAGGAAGCCTGCTTCTCCCGCTACCATTCCCTCTGCTTGTGTTCCCTCTCTTGCTGTGTTTCTCCCTGTCAAATAAATAAAAATCTTAAAACAAACAAACAAACAAAAAACAGTGTCACCATCTTAAATCCTGACCAAAAATCAGGTCACAACTGATACCAATCCACAACTGATACCAATTAATGGATATTAATGGATATCCAGTTCTTGTCTGTTGTAAATAATGCTCCCATGGGTATAGGAGTGAAGCTATTTCTTCAAGATCCTGATTTCAGGTCTTTCAGAAGATTGCCTGATTGGTAGTTCTATTTTTTATTTTTTGAGGACCCTTTGTACTGCTTTCCATAGGGCTGCACAATTTTATATTCCTACCAACAGTGTGCAAGTGTTCCAATTTCTCCACATCCTTGCCAAAAATTACTATTTTGATAATAGCCATCCTAGCAGGTGGTGAGATGATATTGTGGTTTTTATTTGCTTTTCTTTGATGATTAATGAGTTAAGCATCTTTTCATATTCTTGTTGGTCATTTGTATGTATTCTTTGGAGAAATGTCTATTCAAGTCCTTTACCCATTTTTAAAATTTGGCTTTTCCCCCGTTTTTGCTATCTTATTGTAGGACTTCCTTATATATTTTGGAAATTAACCCGTTATCAGATACAGTGTTTGCAAATATGTTTTCCCATTCTGTCAGTTGCCATTTCACTCTATTGATTGTTTCCTTTGTTGTACAGAAGCTTTTTAGTTTGATATAGCCCCCCCTTTTTTTAACTTTTTTTAAAAAATATTTATTTATTTGGTAGAGAGAGATCACAAGTAGGCAGAGAGGCAGGCAGAGAGGGGGGAAGCAGGCTCACTGCCGAGCAGAGAGCCTGATGTGGGTCTCCATCCCAGGACCCTGAAATCATGACCTGAGCTGAAGGCAGAGGCTTTAACCCACTGAGCCACCCAGGCGCCCCAGCCCCACTTTTTTATTTTGGTTTTGGAATGATAGTTATATATGTGAATAAAGACTGTGTTATTTCAGTGAAAAAACATGTTCATCACACTGTAGTGTGTAGAATAAATTATATATAATATATATATAAATGATTCTAAGAGTATTAGTTATATATATGAATAATGACAGTGTTTGTTCAGTGAGAAAATGTGTTCACCACACTGTGATGCATGAAATACACTATATAAAGACACATGTATAAAAGATGTTTCTAAGAATGTAGTTGTGTATGTGAATTAAGATAGTGTTTAAAAAACCCTCAAAAACCAAAAAAGCAAAAAATACTTTTTTTTTAAAAAGGTAAGTATATAGGGAACTGAGAAGTTTTGTCTGTTTGGGTTTTCGATTGGTCAGTGCAAGAGAGTAATTATTAAGTAAAACAGAAGTATGTAAAACATATTTTATTAATTTTATGCATTTTGGGTCAGCTAAACCCTTAGGGCAGAGATAAGATCTTACAATAATATTTTTGTCTGTATCTGACTGTTGAAATTAAATTTTGTTCAGTCTGGAACGTGTCCCTAACTAGGTCATCAAATGACACATGAAATTTCCCCTCAGTATTAATTTTCACAGTGATGATTTCAATATTCAATAAATCCATAAGAAGGCAAAACATTCCATTACAAAAACAATTCTTTTCTCAATTGATAGATAAACAGTTTAGCATGAGATAGTTTGATAGTTTTTGCTTTAAACTATTTGGTCTCCCAAGGTAGTGGTATTTTTTAGAGCCAGCCCTTGCACCATGTCATTGTAATGACACCGTAAAACAGTTCTTTTTATACTTTCCAATAAAACAGTGTGACATCTTAAATCTGAGTTGCTTTAGTTTTTAAAAGGTGAAGAATGCATGATTCCCTTCCATCTGCCTCCTTCCAACAAGGCAATCATCAGGTACAAAGAAAGAAGCTCAGGGGAAACACACTGTCACTCTATGAATACATTCAAGGTAACCATATAGATGGAGGGGGACTTATTCAGTCTGAGAAGATAAGACAAGGTGACAATAACCTAGAATTATTCAAAGATAGATTTTAGATTTTTCAGTAGGTAAAGCTAACACAATGGAAGATGCTTCTACACAGATGCACACTATACAGGGTCAGGGGTGGTTTCAGAATCATCACAGAACAGATGAGTTTGAAATTAGCCATTGCAACCATAGTGAGACTCTTTGTATTGAAAGTTGGGGCCAGGTCCTGTGACATGGATCAATCTGGGTGGGTAAGAGGAAGGGGGAGGACTGGAGAGAGAAATATCCAAGGGGATGTTTTCTGGAAGTTGTCTATGTTCAACTAGAGCCAGTCTCTAAAATAAGTGTTACCCATTTCTCTTTAAAACTTCAATTTTGATAACAAATGTTTTCCCCTCTTTCCTAAAAAGAAAGTATAACCAGATAGACACAAAACAACTCATACTCAAAGAGAATCTGTGTGTAAGATTGCTTTCACATGTTCTGATAATAATTTTGGAGGGGACGGGATGGGGGCTTGGGTGAGCCTGGTGGTGGGTATTGAGGAGGGCATGTATTGCATGGAGCACTGGGTGTGGTACATGAACTTGAATCTTGTGACACAGAAAAAGTAAAATACAAGTATTTGGGAAAAAATAATTCTTTTAATTAACATTGTATTGTGCGGTGTCAACTCTGTTTTTGCTCTGAGTCAAAATAACAAACATCTAACGCCTCAGAAGGATCTAAGTTAATGGAAGCATTTGAATGTATTAGTTTGTCAGAGAAAATCTGTTGTTTCGAATATTGTTTTATCTTCCTGAAGATCAGACATGGGTTTTGGGTAGATGGTGATGCTAAAGTTTGTAAGGGCTGTCTTAGTCTATTCAAGCTGCTGTAACAAAATACCCCAGTCTGGGTGGCTTAGAACTAACAGAAAATTGTTTCTCCTAGTTTTGGAGTCTGGAAGTTTGAGATCAGAGTGCTGGCATGGCTGGGTGGGAGCTGTCTTCTGAATGGCAGACTTATAGTATCCTAACATGGCAAAAAGGGCTAGGGAGCTTTGTGGGGTTTCTTTTATAAGGGCACTAATTCCATTCATAAAAGGGCTCTGCACTCATGACCTAAGCATCTCCTAGTAGCCCTACCTCCTAATACTATCACACTGGGAGTTAGGATTTCAAAATACGCATTTTGTAGAGGGACATAAACATTCAGACCATAGGAGTAGCTGTGTCCTGCTGCCATAGCCAACTTTTCTCTTGTGACTTGCTCACATCCATAATGAGAAGCAGACTATTGATCTTTGCAGATAATCCACTGGCAGATGTCTTCTTCTCTGAATTCATATTTGAGCTGAAATTCTCAGGATTATCTGCTTGAAGGACATTTTGCAAATATTGATTTAAAATCTTGATTTCCCTCTTTCTTCAGAGTCCTCTATGCCTCTGTAAAACCTGCTCTCTCTCTCTTTAACATGCACTTGTGTAGTGTAAACTGAAGACAGATGTCCTAAATACATACTAATGGGGAATACTTTGGCTTCTCAAATTCCTGAAATACAAAGCTGATGAAAACATGAGGATAAACCCTGTCTCCCTGGGTGTCCTCTTTGAAGTTCCTAATCACTGGGGTAAGGAGCATTTCTCTCTCAGTGGAAATCTTGACACATAGATAGTTGTTTAATAATTATTTTATTACTATTTAGATTTAAAAATTTATTTGTGTCACACAATAAAACTGGAAAATTTTATGCTATTCTAGAAAAGAAAAAGCTCCCTT
Organism: Procyon lotor; assembly: GCA_028646535.1. Lineage (NCBI taxonomy): Eukaryota > Metazoa > Chordata > Mammalia > Carnivora > Procyonidae > Procyon > Procyon lotor. The sequence goes on along the minus strand of CM053620.1, from coordinate 8,525,250 downwards.
AAAACGGTGTGGATGTTCCTTAAAAAGTTAAAAGTAGAACTACTCTCACTCAGCAATTGCACAACGAGGTATTTACCCAAAGATACAAAAAACAAACAAACAAAAACTAATTTGAAGGAATACATGCTCCCAAAGTTTATTGATTAGCATTACTGACAATATCCAAATGTTCATTGGCTAATGGATGGATAAAGAAGATGTGGTATATACATACAGTGGAATATTACTCAGCCATTAAAAGAAGGAAATCTTGCCATTTGCAACAATGTGGATGGAGCTAGAGAATATTATGCTAAGTGAAACAAGTCAGTCAGAGAAAGACAAATACCATATGATTTCACTCATATGTGGAACTTAAATAAAACATATATTGGAAAAAAGAGAGAGGCAAGCCAAGAAACAAACTCTTAACTAAAGAGAACAAACTGAGGGTTACCAGAGGGCTGGTGGGTAGGAGATGGGTGAAACAAGTGATGGGGATTAAGGAGCACTCTTGTTGTGATGAGCACTGGATGATGTATGGAAGCATTGGATCACAAAATTCTATACTTGGAACTAATATTACACTGTATTTTAACTAGAATTTATTTTTCATTTTTTAATTTTTTAAAAAAGATTTTATTTATTTGGCAGAGAGAGAGAGAGAGATCACAAGTAGACAGAGGCAGGGAGAGAGAGAGGGGGAAGCAGCCTCCCTGCTGAGCAGAGAGCCCAGTGCAGGGCTCGATCCCATGACCCTAAAATCATGATTTGAGCCGAAGGCATAGGCTTTAACCCACTGAGCCACCCAGGAGCACCTAACTAACTAGAATTTAAATAAAAACTTACTAATAAAAAAAGAAAAAAAATTTTCTTAAATAGGGGGACCAAAGTGAAAATGGAGAACATAAAATAGGTCAATGCATGGGAAATACGGTTTTTGGGTTCTTTATCTAATCCTAGTGTAGTAGGCAAAAAGAGTTCTAAGTTTTATTTCCAAAGGACAAAAACAAATGAAATCCTAGAAGAAAAATATGAAGGCAGCTAACTAGCCTGTTGATCATTAAACAAGTATCATATAACCCCTTTTCCATTTATCTCTTTCTGTCTTTTGTCACCACCAGTTCTCTTAGCACACAAACTGCTCCCTGGGGAGAGGCATGTGGGATGGAGACATAAGATAACTTTAACTTAATGGGACCCCAGTGGCCTTTAAAATCATTGGCTTTTGCTTAGGACCAGGGATGTGTATCCTGTGATGCTCAGAAAGACAGCGAAGAACCAGTATATTTTCACTCCAGAATGAACTCCACAACATTCCATGGAGCCTCTTGGGTTTAATTTCTCTCCCAAATAGGTCTGTTGTGGGGTGAAAGGAAGTGAGCACCAGGCTTTCCTGGTTTAGGAAGAAAATCTTAGGGTCTGGTTGCTCTGTGGGCAAGTTTTCAAACAAGTCCCTAATTTCTGGAGGAGCCCATGCTGGACAAATCGGGAGCTTCCCTCTCTACAACCTGTTAGGGGTCTGCAAAGTCACTCTTTCTCTTCCTGATGCTCTGCAGGCACTTCCGTATTCCCGTTCTGCTTGGTCACTATTCCTCCTTGCCCTTTGATGAAAAAAAATTCATTAATTTCTTAAAGCACTTCCTTTTGTTTTTCTGACTCTGTCTTATACTGATTCTATTCGTCTCATGTGCTTGCTCTTTCTCCCTGCCTTTCTCGCTTTCTTCTCTGTGTTTCTGTTTCTGTCTCTCTTTTAAGCAGAAGCCCAATTAGTCTTTTGGGAAGCCTGATTAATGAATGAAAAGAAGAGAGTAAGAATTGTGTTTTGAGGAGATGGAATGTTAAGGTAATTCTGTGAGTTTGAAAGGAGTGTATTTTTTAGAGAGGGAAGATATATATAGAAATATTTGGACTAATGATCATGAATCCACCAGAGGGATAGCTTCATGGGAGCTAAAGGCATATTCTTTTACTCTGAATGTATTCTTTTTACTCTTGTGCCTTCAGATCTTTGCTGTTGTTTTTTAAATGTGTGCATTTCTTTTCCTCCAAAAGTCAGATCTCTTTAAAGCAGTTATTTTGAAACATGCACTGTCTTTCTCTATGGTTCCAAGTTTAATGACATGCATTTTTTGAGACAGCCACTAGAGTCAAGGTGCAGAAGTTCCAGAGTTGTTTCCTGTTTCCCCCAAGATATTAACTAGTCCATCCAGTGGGAGCAAACTTGGGCCTTATGAGCACCGTGCTTCATCAAGCTGCAAAAAATGGCCACATTTTTTAAGAGTGTAGCTAGACTATTAAGAAGAATACTTCAGTCAAATTTTATGAAGCTTTAAATAAATGGATTTTATGGTTATTCTTGAAAAACTTACTCTTTTTGAGTTAACTTGCAACTAAAAGTGATGCTTTCTGTCTTTTGTCACCCCCAGTTCTCTTAGCACACAAACTACTCCCTAGGGAGAGGCATCTGGGATGGAGACATAAAATAACTTTAACTTAATGGGACCCCAATGGCCTTTAAAAGTTAATGCTGCTAAAGCAATTAATGAAGCTTCTAAAGTAAGGGAAGTAAGCCTAAGTATAATTTATGCATTGGGATGATCTGGCTCATTATTGGCATTATTTAACATTCCCCAGGCACTCAAGTAGATCATGGCTACATATCCAGAAATAGGACAAGACAATATTTTTGACTTCTATAGATAGGAAAATACTCTTCAAATTAGAAGAATGAAAAAGATCTTAAAATGGAACATAACAAGTTGGGAGAAGGAGAGTTCTTCCTTACAAGAATTCAGCAGGGATGCCTGGGTGGCTCAGTTGGTTAAAGTGCCTGCCTTTGGCTCAGGTCATGATCCCAGGGTCCTGGGATTGAGTCCTTAGTCGGGCTCCCTGCTCAGCGGGAAGCCTGCTTCTCCCTCTGCCTGCCACTCTCCCTGCTTGTGCTGTCTCTCTCTCTCTCCCTGACAAGTAAATAAGTAAAATCTTACCAAAAAAAAAAAAAAAAAAGAATTTAGCAAATGAATACATAGATGAAAGAATGATAGAATTTTAAAATCACATTTTGCAACTCTAGGTGAAATAATGGGTCTAGGCAACAAGCGCAATGAATCCTTAAATCATTAGGGACAAACTTGATTGGGAATTTCAGAATGAGGACAGACTAACATCGTTTGAATCCACTGAGAAATCTTTTTTTTTTTTTTTAAAGATTTTGTTTATTTATTTGACAGAGAGATAGAGAACATAAGTAGGCAGAGCAGCAGGCAGAGGGAGAGGGAGTAGCAGACTCTGCACAGAGCAGGGAACCCAATGTGGGGCTCGATCCCAAGACCCTGGGATCATGACCTGAGCTGAAGGCAGAAGCTTACCCGACTGAGCCATCCAGGCGCCCTCCACTGAGAAATCTTAACATCATTAAATAGGGACAACCAAATATCATGGGGGTCTTAGTGATACAAAATAATAGGAAGCACAAAGCACCTTATATGAAGTATGTTGTCAAGAAACTTGAGTCTGACTACCTCAAGTTCTCCAAGATGAACGTGTCAGTTTATAGGAAATGCAATAGACAGAGGAGAATTAATATATACACCATGAGGAAGTAATCAGTTAAATGCAGAATGTGGAACATATGATAATACCTATCAGTGCAATAAATAAATAAAGCTTAAAAGATATAACAATGCAGTATGTGGACATTGAGAGTTTTGATTCAAATCAAGTAAATAAAAATTTTTCATGATATTAAGAAATTACTGGGAAATTATTTTTTATTTTTAATTTCTTTTAAAAAAGATTTTCATTTATTTGACAGAGAGAGTGAGAGAGGGAACACAAGCAGGGGGGTTGGACAGGGAGAAGTAGGCTTCCCGCTGAGCAAGGAGCCTTATGCGGGGCTCCATGACAGGACCCTGGAATCATGACCTGAGCAGACCCTTAATTGACTGAGCCACTCAGGCGCCCCAGAAATTATTGACTATTAAAGTATGGTGATTATTTAAAACAATCTTAGAGAGGGATACTGAGTATTTATAGTTGAAATAGTGTGGTGTGGTATTTGCTTTAAAATATTCTGGCTAGGGGCACCTGGGTGGCTCAGTGGGTTAAAGCCTCTGCTTTTGGCTTAGGTCATGATGTCAGGGTCTTGGGATCGAGCCCCACATCAGGCTCTCTGCTCAGCAGGGAGCCTGCTTCCCCCTCTCTCTCTGCCTGCCTCTTGGCCTACTTGTGATCTCTCTCTCTGTCAAATAAATAAATAAAATCTTAAAAAAATATTCTGGCTAATCATGAGAAAAAGTATTTGACACATAGTATATATTCAATAAAATGAATTGAAAAATACTCTGGCTAAAATATGTGGGTCAATAGATGAAGTTGGCTACATGCTAATATTTATTACAGCTAGGTGATTAGAGTCTTCTTTGTACTTCTGGTTAGCTTTGAAAATTTACATAGTTAAAATGGGAGCAGGTGCACCCTAACACAGACACAAAGATGGTATGTAAAAGAGTTGTGTTTTCTGTGACCAAGAACTTGAAGACAGGGTGACATTATCAGATTAAGTCTGGATATTATGTTTGGAGCTGATATAAAATTTTTATTTTTATGTATTTATTTATTTACTTTTTTTTTTTTTAAGATTTTATTTATTTATTTGACAGAGAGAGAGATGGTAAGAGAGGGAACCCAAGCAGGGGGAGTGGGAGAGGGAGAGGGAGGCTTCCTGCCAAGCAGGGAGCCCAACGTGGGGCTTGATCCCAGGACCCTGTGATCATGACCTGAGCTGAAGGCAGACACTTAATTGACTGAGCCACCTAGGCACCCCTGTAAAATATTTAGACATTGCTCAGATACAATCACAAAAAAGGGAGTGTTTCAATTTGTGTTAAATTCCTAATTTTGTAAGTTGATTTCAAACATTTCTTGTGAATTTTACTTGTGTATAAGATGTGCATAATATAATTTCTAAAACATACAAATGATAGTTGCTCTATTACTTTAACCAAACTAAGAATTTTCTTGATTCTGATTGTTTTAATATTGTCAAAATCCCAAATTTTTAAAAACTTTTTTAGCAATTTTGAGGGGAAAATATCTGCCCTTCTTTTGCAAGTGGTACTTTTCAACTTCTTTATGTAAATAACTTAAATAATTATAATACTTGATATTCCTATCTTGGAAATATTTTCTCCATTCTCACTCAAATGTTGTAGATACACACAACTTTGTGCTTTAGTGTATTTCAGGCAAACCATGCAAAGTGCATTTTAAACAGTTTTATCGTATGTAATTATCTGGTCAAGGACCTGTAAAAATGCCAGTGTGAAATTGGGGAAACTGAAGTAATAGTATTTAAGGATCTACATCATTTTAAAGGTCCTGAAAAGCAGGATAACTTGAATTTAAATAAGGTAGTCACAAGTGTGTGCGTGTGTAGAGGGTCTACCCCATAATACAAATGTTCATCCATATATATCCTCCCCATAGATTCTCCCCAGAGCTATCTAATTTACATGGTGCCCTGTGATTGCCCCACTTTTGATGAGTCCTTTTGAGTTTTCCACCTTTTCAAACCCATAAAACATAAACCATGTGTGAGTGAAACAGCTACATCTGCCATACTAAGATCCCATCTACAAAATAGTGATGTTTCATGCTGATATCTCATCTTTATACATACATACATACATATTTAATTTTACTTTTATTTTGGGAAGAACACTTAACATGAGATCTACCACTTACCAAATTTTTTAGTGTGCAATATCATTGACTCTAGGTGCAATATTGCACAGCAGATCTGTCGAACTTATTTAATGTTTCCTGGTCAGTACTGTTATAATTATGTCCCCCTAGTGATCTGGGAGCAGTGTTGGTAATTGTCCTAGCCCATTCCTGTTGCTGTCATGTGCACTTTTGGTACTGCACATGTCCTGTCAGGTGCCTCTCTTAGGGACACTCCTCTCTTTCTGTTCTGCTGCACTGAATGCCAGCCTGTCTCAAGGTGCTGTGCCTTATGTCCCACTTGATGTTCTTCCCAACTTACTGTTGCTCTTAAGGTTTTTGTTTACATCCATTCCCTGTTGTAAGTTAGACACACTAAACATCAGAAAAAAAGGGAGAAGACAAGTATTTGTGTCTCGTGGATACCCTTGGTTTCTCTGGGTGTTTTCGACTGCAGTGTTTTCCTACTTTAATGAGACTCAGTGTTCATGAGAATAGGGAGCAGCATAAAATGCAATGATGCGAAAATTTGAAAGGCCAAACACCATAGTAAAATTTGCCTTGGGGGACTCTCCAGAACTTTTTTTTTTTTAAAGATTTTATTTATTTGACAGAGAGAAACACAGCGAGAGAGGGAACACAAGCAGAGGGAATGGTAGTGGGAGAAGCAGGCTTCCTGCCGAGCAGGGACCCCGATGCGGGGCTCGATCCCAGCACCCTGGGACCATGACCCGAGCCGAGGGCAGCCGCCCAACGACTGAGCCACCCAGGCACCCCTCTCCAGAACTTTGAAGGAGAATTGTGGAGCACTGTTGTATTTCAACACTGCGGGTCCCTTGCACAGGTGTGAGAGACACAGGGAGGGTTTCCTGATACTGGATCCATACCAACAGTCTTTTTTGGAAAATAGCCAATTGTTGATTAGCTTTTCAGGTGAAAGAAATCTCATTCACGTTAAACTAATTCCGCGTTCCAGAGTACAAAAAAAATCACTCAGATACTGGAGATTAGATAATTCCCAGGTGGGTCTATTCATTTGTTGAAAATGGTGGCTCTTTCAAAGTTTGGTCTTGGAACCGGCAACATCAGCATCACCTGGAAATTTGTTAGAAATGCAAATTATCAAGTCCCATTCCAGACCTACTGATTGAAAAAGTTCTGGGTGGGGCCCAGAAATCTGTTTTCACAAGCCTTCTGGGTGAATGCACAAATTTAAGAACGACTGGTTTCGTGCATATTTTTCAAAAGACAGATTTTGAAATTTTTAACCCTATTTTTTCTTTCTTGATACTCTAAAATCCATTGAAATAATCCTTTAAGTCATAGCAATAGACCTTTTTTTCCTCCTGAGAGTGTTAACAAAAGCAATCAGGTTCATACTAGTTTGATAATTCAGCAGCATATTGATAAATCAGCGATAATCATGTTTATTTATTATTATAACTGTCACATTGTATTGTTTTACTGACATTCAGCACTATAAATGGCCTGATGCATAGCTTTCACACCTGCATATTTCTAAGGAAAAAAGGAAAGGTATGTATGCCTGTAGCTCCTTTAGGTTCCATGGGTTAATAATGAAGCAGTAATTAGTCAGGAATGGAATGTGCAGCTCAATTCAGTTTTAGATACCGGGCTTGAACAGCAGAATTTTCCCCTAGGATATGAGACAGTACATGTAACATTCCTTGCCTTCCAAGCATACCAAAGGAGCTTAATGTTAGCTTTTATTATCCTGGTGCTCTTAAATACTATTCCAGAGAGAGCTGCTGCATGCTTCCCTGTATATGTCATCGTGAAGCTTGACCAACTGACAAAAACAAAAAAATAAATAAAGCAAAGCTGTATTCAACAGCCCAATTTCTCATATGGCCATATGTACCTATGAAGTTCTAAAGAGAATATTAAAAATTAGTATATTAAAAATAAATTTACTATGACTAGGTTTAGTAAAACCATCCTTATGATCTTTCTATCCTTAGGAGACATCTTTTTATTATGAAGTGGTATTTCTTGCCTAGAAGTCTGATATTAATATAGTTATATCA
>CM053620.1:8457519-8516996 GCA_028646535.1 Procyon lotor | reverse complement strand
TTGTTCCAGAGCACCATGGATGGGAGAGGGGTGGAAGCCCCCAGACCTACCCATGCCACACACAGCCCATGAAGAGATACAGCACATCCACAACAGTCTCTGACCTGCTCAGGAACTTTACATACTTAATACATATTTCCTCATACCCATGCTGTCTTTTCATTCTGCGGTCTCTCCGCGAGACAGACCCAGTAGCTCATGCTGGGTCACCATGGAGTCAGGACCATTTCTTTTACAGTCAGCTACAGTCAGCTCCCCGTGTTTTTGTCTCAGCTCTTCTCTTGAAATGTATAGATTGGGCTCCTGTATTTTCATAGACAAGAAGATTTGTGAATTGAAAGTGAGGGCTGTGAATAAATAATTGATATAATTGTTTGCTCTGGGAGGATCAACATATTATGACAGGGAAAGTCCCTCTCCATTCCCATCTCTTGACCAGATTCCAAATCCAGAAATCAGAGATTGAAATGAAAATGAGATCAGTGGTTTTTTTTTTTTTTTGCCTGTTCTACTTCTTGCTGGCCAACAGAGATTGAGACAATCTCTGGAGGGGTGTGGGATCATTATAGAGAAGATGCTGTGCCTTGCTGTGAGTTGGGGGTGTGGGGTGGGGTTCCCCTCACCACAAGAAGCAAATGTAGCACTAAGTGGGGTGTCGTGGCTGAGAAGGCTTAAGAGAGCCATCACATTTTCTGGGGGCTTAGTGTCATCTGAGATAGTAAATGTCTCGTTCGGTAGAGGATGCAGAGTAGCCTCCCGTTTCCCCTAGCAACTAAGTAGGGAGAGAGCTATCCTTCCCTGTTGGCAACAATTCATATTCAGCTAGGGAAAGTGTTGTAGAAACAGGTGTCTTTCCATCTCACCTTCTTCTTGACTTTCCTCTCCTCTCTTCAGTTCTACTCTTTGTGAAAATAGAAAAAAAGAAGCAGAAAATTCAGTTTTTACTGTGAAATGTGGTTGCCAGTTGTACCTGATCTTCCTTCTAGATGCTTCTCTTTGACAGTTCTGAAAAACCTACCACCCTTTCTGTGAGGAACAGCTGCCCCCCTGAGGTCTAATGTCCACCCTGACTATGTACTAGAAACATCTAAGCAGCTTTGAAGAATAAACAATGATGTGATGCGTAGCCCCTGGCCAGATATCCTGACTTCAGTTGGTCTTGAGTGGGGGTCAGTATACTAATATATTTTAAGGTTTCCCAAGTCACTCTTACCCATAGATAGCACTGGGAGCAGGGCTTGAAGCTCTGGACTGGTGGGATGGCAGATGTTTAGGAAAGAGGAGTTGTAGTGGAGAGAAGAGGGGAATAAGACAGAAAATGGCATTTCCAGAATTCCATTCAGAGTGGAACAAAAAGTGACGTAATAGGAAAGGTAATGCCAGGCCTGTACCTCAGAACGTAGCACATTCACCGATTGTATGATTTCTGTGGTCTAGAGACATACCCTTGTGGATGTCCTGGGTTTGAGTAGTCCCCATTACCTATGTCTTTTCTCTCAGGTTTCCTTTCTCTCTTGTGAATGATGGTGATTCTCATCATCTCTTCACACCACTTGGCACTAGCCTGCTTGGTTCCCGCTCATTTCCATATTGACATCCCCAACTGGCAAGGGCATTCCAGGTTCTTACAACTTGATCACATAGCAGAATGCATTCTGGCCTGGCGGCGACTCTACATGCAAATCTGCATTCCTCCCAATGTTGATCTTATTCAGTGAACAGAACACCTTTCTATTTAATCCTAGTGTCTACTCTCTTTAGAGGGACCTGATGGCCAGAGCTTCTAAAGTTATATACAAATTAAGAGGTTTTCTGATTGTTATTGAATTTCCCATTTTAATCATTTGGGGATTTTAGATAAACTTTACTCTCCCTCAGCTTTTAGGATTAACAACTGATAGAAAGGCAGTTTTGATCTACAAATAGTTTTCTGTATCTTTTAGTAATTTCCATGTAATATTATATGACAAAGGGAAATAGAGATTGTAGAATTAGGTTGCTAATCAAGTAACCTTAAAATAGATTATCTTGGATTACAATCACAAGATAATCCCTTTTAAAATGGAAAAGGGAACTTGAAGAGAGAATCAAAGAGATGGGGAACTCAGCCCGGTGTTGCTGGCTTTGAAGACAGAGGAAGGAGTCCACCAGCCTTGGAATGCAGGCCTCTTTCAGAAGCCGAAAAAGTTGAAGAGATGGATTCTCCACTAGATCCTTCAGAAAGGAATGCAGCCTTGTGGACACCCCAATGTGGTTCTTTTTAAACTTAAAATCTCCAGAACCATAAGATAATAAACTTATTGTTTTCAGCCACTAATTTTGTGGTAATTGGTTATAGCAGCAATGGGAAATGAATATATTCTTGAAAAGGATGAAGACATTATGAATTATAAAAATGAACATGTAAAGACTTAAAGATCCTTATCATGGAATTGACTATACTAAATATCAATTTTTTAACAGAATATCTTGTACAAATTTTAAATGATTTGGTGAAATGGAAACATTCTTGAGAAAGAGGCTTAACAGAAGAAGTAAATAATTTCACCTCCTTTCAGGCCTTTTCTTTGATACTTAATTGCTTAATGGAAAATTAGTTCATAATCAATATTTTTAGAAGTAAATTTATGTAAGGGATTTGAAATGGAGCCATTTCTATTTTTCTGATCATAATGGACTCAAATCCATTTTACTTCACAAAGGCAAGAGTGCCTCTTTACCCCTCACCATATTTCTTTTTAAACGTTTATTAATCTGAGTAAAACATGGCTAAGTAAGCATGAAGTCAGTTGAGCAAGTTGGTGCAGCCATTTTGGAAAACAGTGTGGAAATTCCTTAAGAAATTAAAAATAGGGCTACCCTATGACCCTGCATTTGCACTACTAGGTATTTACCCAAAAGATACAAATGTAGTGCAAAGAAGGGCCACATGTATATGCTTTTAATTCATTTTCATGGGGGTCTGTATTTTGTGGAAACGGTTTTTGTATTTCCCCAAAGGAAAAACATTTTAAAAAGAAAAAAGAAAAGAAAATAACTAGAACGTTTTCCCCATCAACTAATGTAATAGTAACAAATGAAACAACAAGAGGATGAAACTGACAGTTTAAACAATGCTGAAATGCCGCCCCGGGGTCAGATGCTAGCAGCCTGGTTATCTTCTACAATGTTTTCGTGTAACTGTCCAACCATATTTGGCAAAGTGGAAGTTTCGTGGTTGCTGAAATTGTTTGCAAGACTCTAAGAAAAATTCTTTAAAACATATTTGGGATCATAAAGACTTTGGATGAAAGGAAACTGTGTAGTAGATGCTTTCTCTGTGAGATGTATTAGAGTCACTCCTGCAGCCCAGCCTAAATCGCACTATCTTGCTTTGGAAGTACTCAGAGAGAAAAGGTTTCATTTTTGTCAAGAGCTGTTGGACACCCGGAAACTTCACCTTCAATAAGATTATTTCTGAGCACGAGAACAATTGAAGCATTGTTTCTTCAGAATTGATGCAATACACTTCAGAAGCCCTCCTTGTAGAATACGCTTTCATTTATGTCCCATCAACACTCATCAGAGCTTTTGTGTCCACCTCTCTTTTGTCTCCAAATGATGAGTGGAGATGGCACTACATAGACTATTCAAAAAGTTGTTCTGAACTGTCATTGTTTTGGACGTTCTTCTTTTTTTTTCTTTTAAAAAATTATTTCTTTATCTTATTATGATAAAACACACATAAGAGATCTACTCTCTGAACAAATTTTTGAATGTCCAGTCTCAGCATTGTTACCATGAGCACAGTGCTGAACAGCCAAATTCTAGAATATTTACATCTTGCACAACCAAAACTTTATGCACAGTGAACAGTAATTCCCTATTCTCTGACTTCCAGCTGCTGGCAGCCACCACTCTCTGCTTTCATGAGTCTGACCACTTTAGATACTTTACCTAAGGGGAATCATAGCATATTTGTCTTTCTGTGACTGGCTTATGTCACTTAGCACCATGACTACTTAGAGAACTTGGTCTTGGAAGGAGATAGCACCAGTTCAGTTAGCACCTGACCCTCTCTACAGGTGGTAGTGGTGGTGAGGGGTTTCTGATTGATGGATTTTTTTTAAGATTAGTTATTTATTAGAGAGAGAGAGAGAGAGAATGTGTGTGCGTGTGCATATAAACGGGGGAGGGGCCGAGGGAGAGGGACAAGCAGACTTCCTGCTATGAGCGCTGAGCTTAATGTGGAATGCCATCCCAAGACCCTGGAATCATGACCTGAGCCAAAGGCAGATGCTTAACTGACTGAGCCACCCAGGTGCTCCTGATCGATGGGATTCATGATTGAGACCACAAAACCCCCCTGAGTTAAAACATAGCATTAGAAGATTATAAGGAAGTTTTTTTTCTCCTAAAGACTGTGGAAGAAAGATGTAGGGGAAACTTGTTAGGTCAGACACCTAAAGGTTTTTTTGTTTTGTTTTTTACATTTCATTCCATTGTATGTTTGCTCTATTCAGTGGTATCAATGATTTTATGTTGGGGCATTTTCTTCGATGAACTTTAAAACCTATTTGTCTACATTAAATGTTAAGAGAAAGGACTGTTTCCCAGAATAAAAATATTTCTTAAGAACAGGATAGGTTTTATCACCAACATGGCAATAAATATAGTGGGGTTTAGGATTATATATGAGAAATTATAAAAGGAAAGCAAACTATCCATTGACAAATGAATAAACATATCATGGAATATTATTCAGCTTTTAAAAAGAAGGAAATACTGAAATATGTGATAATATGGATAAACTTAGCAGGGGACCATGCATTGCATAAAATAAACCAGTCGTAAACAGACACATGGCATGATTCCACTTATATGCGATAGCTAAAATAGTCAAACACAGGAGCAGAGAATGGAACGGAGGTTGCCAGGAGCTGGGGGAGGGGGAGTTATTCAAGGAGCATAAAGTTTGTTGTATAAGATGAGCATGTTCCAGGCAAATGCTGAGCAACGTAGTGCCTATAATTAACAATACATATTGTGTACTTCAATATATTTAAGATAGTAAATGTCATGTTAAGTTTTCTTGCCACAAAAACAAAACAAACAAAAAAACCCTGGTAAGAACAGGAGGAAAATTTTGGAGGGAGTGGATATGTTTAGTACCTTGGTTGTGGTGATGGTAGCACAGGTGTATGCATACATCCAAACTCATCCAAATGTATACGTTAAATAGGTGCAATTTTAAAAGTAAGTTATACATCAATAAAATTTAAAAACTAGGGGTGCCTGGGTGGCTCAGTTAAAGCATCTGCCTTTGGCTCAGGTCATGATCCCAGGGTCCTGGGTTCGCTCTGCATTGGGCTCCCTGCTAAGCGGGGAGCCTGCTTCTCCCTCTGCCTCTGCCTGCTGCTCCCCCCTATTTGTGCTCTTTCCCTGTCAAATAAATAAATAAAATCTTAAAAAAATTTTAACTAAAATTAAATTAGTCAACTTTTTCTTTGTGGAGACTTGCCTATCTTTCTGCTTTCTTCCTTGGTATCCTTACTACCTTCAGATACATCCTCCAGAGCTATGTTGATTTGCAAAAGTGTTTTGCTGTAAAGCAGGGATTACATGTGCCTCTTTGCTTCTGTCTGTCTCTCTCTTCTGGAGGATGCAATCCCTAACTGGAATGTTCATATGAAATGTTCCACTGAAGTTTTCTGCTTTGCTGTTTCTGTTTTCTGTAGTTATCAACAGGAAATTTCAACAATCTCATCCTTAGAAAAGTAATTTCTATTTTATTTTTCAGAATCGTAACGGGGAATTTAAAAGAGTTGAAGAAACATCTATTTTCTAGATATTTCATTATAACGTATTTCAGTAGTGAAAAGCTAGAAAGAATATAAGTGTTTGTTAATAGATAATGCCATGATGATATAGGTTATATTTTCATAATACTATATTTTAAAGGGAAAGAACAGATTATATTAGTTCAGACACGTAAAGTGTATGTGTGTGCTTTTGAAAGTACAGGTATTTTGAAAAAAATGGAAGGATATGTTAGCAGTGGTTATCTATGGATGGTGTGATTGTGCATTTTATGTGTAGTTTTTACTTTCATTTATATACTTATAAATTTATATATTCATATACTTGTCTCTGATTTATTATTTATTCTTTTATTATTTTGAAAAATAATAAATGTATTTCATTACTTACAGTTATAACTTATTTCCATTGGGGAAAAAATCAGGGACAGTTCACAAATTTAGCAATTACCTTGTATAGCATTTTGCTTTCCTTTCATAGTTTCTCATGTATAGTCTTCTACCCCATTATATTTATTGCCATGTTCTTGATAAAACTTATCCTATATGGGGGTACCTGAGTGGATCAATGGGTTGAAGCCTCTGCCTTCAGCTCAGGTCATGATCTCAGGGTCCTGGGATCGAGCCCCACATCGGGCTCTTTGCTTGGCAGGGAGCCTGCTTCCCCCTCTCTCTGCCTGTCTCTCCGCCTCTTGTGATCTCCCTCTCTCTGTCAAATAAAATAAATCTTTAAGAAAAAAAAAACTTATCCTGTCTGTTTTCAAAGAAATATTTTTATTCTGGGAAACATTCCTTTCTCTGAACATTTAATGTAGACAAATAGGTTTTAAAATTTTCTACTGACTTACTGTGATGTTTGCCTTATTTCTTTTTTAAAGATTTTATTTATTTATTTGAGAGAGAGAGAGAGAGCGAGAGAGAGCGAGCTCACCAGTGGGGTGAGGATCAGAGGGAGAAGCTGACTCCCTGATGACCAGAGATCCTGATGTGGGACTCGATCTCCATACTCTGGGAACATGACCCGAGCCGAAGGCAGATGCTTAACAACTGAGCCTTCCAGGTGCCCATGATGATCGCCTTATTAAAACCAGAATCAATATGGGATGGCACTTCCTAGCCCTACTTCGAGTGGCAGCTATGAGAATTGTTTTCCAAGTTTGTGGGCCTGAAATGGGTGCCTTGTCAGTGACATTAAATACCTTGCCAGCAGTAGGCATACATATTATGGTCATGGTTCCTAAATGAAGTATTACAAGAAACCAAACAGCTTTAGATTTTATTATTTATTTATTTATTTATTTGAGGGAGACCATGAGGGAGCACAGTGGGGAGGAGCAGAGACAGGGAGAGAGAACCTCACGCAAACTCCCTGCTGAGCACAGAGCCCAACTTGGGTCTCCATCCCAGGACCTGAGATTAGGACCTGAGCTGAAATCAAGAGCAATCAACTGACTGAGCCTCCCAGACACCCCTAAAAAACTTTATTTCTACTTCTGCGGACCATGGGGTGATTGTTTTGAAAATTGAAAGTCCCAGAAAATCTCTTACACTTTAGGATATAACATATTGGCATAGAAATGATGTTATCCATTAAATGAAGATTTTTGTGCCTTAATGGGATCTTGAAAATAATCCAGGAAGATGAGTCTATTTAACAAGCATGAGAAATCAGTGGCAGAGATGTAATGTACCCAGGGTCTTGTGGCAGTTATTGGCATTAAACAAATGAGTACTGAAATAGCTACTATGTGCCGGGCACTAGGCTAAATATTAGGGATTTTTATTGTTTCTGTTTCATTTTAAATTTCTTCATAGTTTCTTCTTAGTTTTGACCTTAGGAAGTTTTTATTCTGCTATAAATGATCTTTTTATTCTCTGAAAACCTGTTATTGAATGTTAAGCATGCACTAGTTATTGACATTTTGTTTATTTTATTTATTCTTCATTATATACTGTTGTCTAGTAGTTATGAAGTGTCTCTCATTTGAACATATAACATTTAATTTTCAATTAAATAAAAATTAAAAATTAAAAGAAAACATTTTCACTGAAGCAAACAAACACAATGGAAAAATATAAAGAATTCTTACCCGTGCACATATAGAGGCACACACCTGCACGTGCACACACAAGTGCAAATATTTGCTCACTTCCAAGGGTAACCTCTACCACTGTTAACCTTGGTGCACACTCTTCCTGATATTTTTTCTGTGCATTTAAACTTGCACGCAGATAAATAATGATATAGTTATTTTGCATAACTGTTTTAAAATATTCATATTTTACCACACAATTTGCTTTCCTAAAGTTAAATTTCTTGTAGACTTTTCTATGTCAGGCACTTGAGCCTCTTTTTCTTAATGACTGTGTAGTATTTCACAGGACTGTTCATAGAATGATAATGATAATGTTCACTGTGTTGAGAATATCTACTATGAACCTCCTCACACAGTTTTATACAGTATATGAATTTTTGTATAAGTAAATAGGAATGGAATCACAAGGTCAAATAGGCTAAATTTTCAGTACTGGTTTTTATGTTGCTACTAAATTGCCCGTAGGGTGGCCCTGCAGATTATGTCTTCTTATTCCTTCATCCACACTACATATTACCAACTTGACTGAACTACAGCTTGCATAAGAAGATTATAGGCTCAAATACCCTCATGTAATTTAGTTGTACTGGTTGGAATGTTTGCGTGGAAAGACTGGAGTTAGTTCTTGCTATAAAATGGAACCACAATTGCAAAAATTCAGTTATAAGAAATACTGTAATACCATTAAAATGTTTAACGTGTGGCATATCTGTAAATTTTGTTTAAGATTTACTTAGAGAGAGCGCCCAGAGGGAGAGCGAGAATCCTGAGGCGGACTCCGCACTGAGTGGCAGAGACCGATAGCAGAACTTGATCTTGAGATCATGGCCTGAGCTGAAATCAAGAGTCAGCTGCTTAACCAACTGAGCCACCCAGGCGCCCCTGTAGAATAGTTTTTAAGAGAGAGAGGGGATGGTAGCAGTGGACTAGAAAAGCATTGCCAGAAAAATAGAGTAGCTTTATTTTTATTCTAAACTAAATCTTTTGAATGCCTAAGTATTAAAAGAAGGAATCAGAGAGACAGCCTGTACATTAGAATATAGTTTTAGCTGAACTTATTCTTATAAAACTGCTAGTAATTCATCCATTAGATGAACATTGTTGGGTATTTTAGTAGTCAGTAGAGAAGTTTATTTTTCTCAAGTAATATTTTGTAGATGCTTTTTTTTAAAGCATCTACACATGTTTTTTTTTTTTTTTGCATCTACACATGATTAGCAACACTTTCTTTAGTGTCAGTTTTGAGCTCAAATAAAAATGAAGTATTTTTTTTCTTCTTAATGTACATAGACCCCCCCCCCCCCCCGCGTATTCCAAATTTCTAACTACATGCATCAGGTTCAGAAGCTTTATGGGTAAGAACTGAATTTTTATTTTTCTTTCCTCACATTGTCCTCACAGTTCCCACTGAGTGAAAGTTCACATGCAGATGTACCAAAATCATCCTACAAATCTGTCATTTCACCCGTATTGTTTTCATAAATTTGCTACCTCCCTCGGTGCAAACATATGATTTTCTTCTTCAGTTCACCTGAAAATTGCTTCTTCAAGCCTTTATTTGAAACAGTTTGGATTTGGGTGTTGTCAGCAGTCCAGGGATGTATTTGAATACAGCCACACTCCCCAGATCTAGGGCAATGTCATCAATCACATGTGTGTCAGGGATTCGTTTTGTAGCCTCACAAATCTTTGGCTCCAGAATGAGCTAAGTCCCTCACTTATGAACAGGGTCCACTGTTGCACTTGATGGACTCTTTCTATCAATTTCTAGATGACTGGACCATGGTTTTTTTCCCAGATGAAGTTTGTACATGTGAATGTGTTCATTGAATATAAAGCTTTTATTTCAAAAAGTTTTAAATATTCCAGCAGAAAAGAATTTTATCTAAGAGAGCCACTTTTATAGGCACCTAAAGTTCAAGTATAGGTAACTTACCAAAGAAAGAATTTATATTCCTTCCTAAATTAGGCGTTTGAAAACACTAAAGGAAAGTTCCAAATATGGACTGTAATTCTAGATTGAATAGATTTGGCCTAAGCAGAGAATATGAAGGGAAAACACATTATCTAATATAATCACTTTTTAAGTTAGGAAGGGAATCATAATCCACATTGAAAAAATTAGAAACTATAGAAAAGGAAAAAATTCCATTAAAATCAGCCAAGAACATCCTTATATGTTTTGTTTCTTTCCGGTGTCATTTTATCTGTATATTTGTGTATTTAAAATGCCATTTGCATAATATGTCATAATATTAATAATTAATATTTGTTGAGCACTCAGATAATGTGTGCATTTTCATTATTTTCCTATTCTAGTTCTAGTGAAAAATCTGTTATGTTTGTATTATCACTTTCATTTTATAGATACAAAGACTGAAGCTTGGAGTAGCAAACTTTCTGGGATACGAGTTTAGTTAAGTTTGGCTCTTTGCCTGTGCACAACCATGTGGCATTGTCTTCACTTTGCAGTTAACATAATCACATTACATTCATTGTCCATGGTGCTGGGTAGTCTGTATAATGATAATTCCTAATGATGATACCATGTCCATTAAGTGGAGGTGCCATAAAAATTGAATTATTTAGAGTTGAAAATTGTAGTTACATTTAAAAAATTCAGCAGGGTAAGGTAAAATTCTACATTGGTTCAATATCTGTGCAATAGTCTTTTCCATATTTTCATTATTTTCTTGGGATATAGGTCCATGATTAAACTTTATGCCAAAAACAGAAAGTTTGACATTTTCATGACTATTGATTGTGTAATTATCAAATTATTTTCCAAAAGGCTATATTGATCTCAAAATTTACCAGTAACTCCCTGCATCTTTACCAACATCAATATAATAATTTTAGCTTTTCTGAAATATTTGAAATAGAAATTTATTGAAATAATACCAATATTGTAATGATGATTAAAATAATGAGATAAAGCTCCTAATCTACCTTTCCTAAAGTCCACTTCCTTTGGTATTGAATGTTACAGCTTCTTGTACTTACTTCTGAGATATTTTCTATGGTACAAATTTGTATGTATGTATATTTATCTCTATCTACCTGAAATAGTGTAGCATGCATTATTCTCATCTAATCTAATTAGTTACCTAAAAAGTGATGTCACGCTACCTGGAAGGTAATATATTAGATATTCTCAGAGAGAATCTGTTTCCTTGCTTTTGCCACTCTCTGTGTTGGTACATGCTTTTGGTTGTGTGCTTGCTTGCCTGTTGTGAGAGGCAAGGGGGGGGTCTCTGTGTTCCTGGCCCAGCTGTGGTTTGATGCAGGTGCCGAGTCTCTGGTGCTCATGGGTGGGTTCTCTGCCGCTGCTCTTTGTATTCAGAAACATCCAATGGACTGAGTCCTGGAGGGTTTCCTGCCCCTTCCCTGAGGGAACGGGGCATTTTCCCTTTTCCCTTTCTCCACCCTCCCAGCCACGGTAGATCTTTTACTCAGTCCTCTCAGGCATAGGGTTTGCTGCCTTTTTTCTGGTGGCTTACACCTTGCATTACTTTGTGGAGAAGGCACCACAAAGGTACTTAGTGTTTTTCTCCAGGGGCTGTCGCTCCCTGGGTCCTGGCCTGCAACCCCACGGGAGGCTTTCTCCAGTCTTCCCCAGGCCCCCACTCTTTGTTCCGTAGATTTCTTATGCCCATGGTGAGTCCTGTGTACCTTGTGAGTCCATGGAGAAGAATCTCTAGTGGGTGCAGAAGGCTCGGTGTCTGCAACGCTTAGGGTTTCTGTTCTCTTACACTAGCTCACGTGGGGCCTTGCACAGCTCACTAAAAATGTAGCTGAGTGCCTCTTTTCAGATCTTATCAAATTCCTCTTAGGAAATCTTGTATGAAGATCTCATCTTCCTGCTGCTGCAGCTATTACAACGGTGCTCAGGCCCTGTCTTTCCTTTGATATCAGAGTAGTTGGTTGTTCTATTACCTCAGCTTTTGATGTGTCCAAGAACCATTATAATTTTGTACATTATCCTCCTTTTTCTTGTCATTAGGGTGGGAATGACGCTCTTATGAGCTTTGTACATCTTAGGCAGAAACTGGAAGTCTGCCTACATTTATGAAAAGCATTTTGTGAGTCACAGGATTCTTTGTTGGTAGGTTTTTGTTGTTTGTTTTGTTGTGTGTCAGCACTTTAAAGATGTTCCGGATTTTCTTTGCCCTCAGTTCCTGATGAGAAGTCAGTGGTAATCAAATTGGTGTTTCCGGGATGTGAAATACCTTTTTTTTTTTTTTTTTTGCTTGTTTGTTTTTTTCCTGACTGCTTTCAGTTGTTTTCTCTATGATTTTTGTGTTTTGAGTGTTTTCCTATGATGTTTTGGGAACTGTGCTCTTCCCTTCTTCTAGCTGTATTCTTCCTCTTCTCCTGAATCTTTTTAAAATTGATTAAGTAACTTCTTCAGAATTGATCTATGTTTTACGTCTAAGATAGTCAGATTGTTAGGACTGTCACAACCATATCAAGAAGGGGATTGCACCCGTGTGGTGCAACACAATAACTCTTGTAACACTGAAAAAAATAAATAAATAAAATTAATAAAAACATAATAAAAAAAAGAAATGTAAGTCATTACATCAGATTAATTCTGATTAATTTATTTCTTAATAAAATATTCATTAAATAAAACAAAAAGGAAGGGGATTGCAAACAATTTGCTTTTACTTCAGTCTTCATTCTGTGATCAAGGTTGCCCAAATACGTGGCAAATCTGTTATTATATAACCTTACTTTTCTCCTTAGCCTGGCTATCCTCTGTGCAGATTTTAGTCTATCAGGTCCCGCAAAACTTGTCTGAGCTGGTGTTGAGCTGGTGGCCACAGCTATACCGAGGGACTTGGTAAATTTTGGTGACTCTAGCAGTCTGCAGATATGACCCCAGTATTGGTTAATTTTAGAAGCTCCTCAGGTGATCCTAAAACCTGATCCATTTAAAAAACCACTTAAACAAGTTTTTATTCTACAGTTTTCATGATAAATTAGTTTTAAAGGTTGTAGAGGATTTAGAATTGTGGAAGAGTGGAAAAAGTTATTCTTGACAGTGGGAGCAACACAATCAAAGACACAGGCAAGTGAGCTGAATGTAATTACCGCTGGTGTTGGCGGCTTGGAGCATGCTAGTTGGAGATTAGTTTGGGGCCAGATTTTGGATGGCCTTGGAAGTCAAGCTAAGGATACTGGGGTTCATTTTCTAGATAATAGGAACTCAATTAAGGTTTTTGAAATGAAGAATAACATTATTAGTGCTGCCCACACACACAAAAAAGACTAATCTACTAGCTTGAATAGCCCTGACTGACATCAAGAGACTAGAAGTGAAAAGACTATTTGCAGTATTCTAGGAGAGAGTAATTGTGGGCTTGAAGGAGAGGTTGGCCACTGGAATGTAAAGGTTGTGATAGATGTGAAAGCTAATAAGGCAAAAAGGATCAATAGAAAAGAGGGCAGTGTCAAGGGTAGCACTGAGGTTTTAAATGTAAATGGTTAGGAGACCAGGCTGTTAGTTTATAGCAACTAGGAACAGAGAAGCATAAGTAGCTGTGGGGAAAAGATAAAACATTTAATTGGGGTTAAAATTATCTGAGGGATTGGTGGTATTTCCAGTTGGTGATACTGCAAACTGGTACAAGTTCGTTAATGCAAATACACAGTTCGTCAGGTGTGCAGACTTTCTGTTTGTAATAGTAAAATTCTATAATTGAGATCTTGCTCATTTAATCCAGAATACCGTGTGGATATACTGAATTAATACTCCAATTTATTCATTTTACATTTAATACGTGATATTTCATTTCATAGTAAGAATTTGATGTTTTAAAGGGTTTTCAAAACTTAATTTAAATCATTTAAAGAATGAGTCAAGAAATTAGATTTACTTACCTAGTACGAAGTCTTAGGCTAATTATCCCGTTTTCTTTTATGATTAATTTTGACATTATGTTTTGCTTTTGTATCGTAATTTCCATTATTTTTAATCTGTATTTGAAAGTAATTTTTGTCAGATTATAATGTACATAAAGAAGAGTGTACAGATATTAAAAATGGACTTTAAGGAATTTTCACAAATGTCTTTCTCTGATCCCTTCATTTTATCACCCACTTTCTGCAAAGAAGCCACTTCTTTCACTATAGATTAGTTTGTCTTAATGGAATCATACAGTATGTAGTATTTTGTGTCTGGTTTTTTTCACTAGGAGTTATGTGTGTGCTGTTGTTCCATTCTGTTGCTTTAGAAACATAGTAGTTATTTATCTTTATGAGTTCCACTAATATTTATGACATTTGCATTGTTTCTGGTTTGCAGGTACTCACATAATGTTATTACAATGTAGTTAAGCAAAACGTTCAGTCACTGTATGTATGCATTTTTATTGGGTTTGCATTTAGATTTGTGATTGTAGGTGGGGGGCTGGGTGTGGTAGGGTACAGACATGTCCATTTTCAGTAGAGAGTACGAAACAGTTTTCCAAAGTGGAAATGATGAAGGTTTCAGGCTCTCCTCATCCTTGCAGTCCTGGATATTTTCAGACTTCTACATTGCAGTCATATTGATATATATGCAAATGTAGATCATTGTGGAGTTAGTTTACATGTTTTTGGTGATTAAGGAGGCTGAACACTTTTTCATGTTTATTGATCATGAGTTACCCCCTTTTGAGATGAAGTTGCAAAAGACAATCGGCCATTTACTGTTGGTTGGTTGTCTTTTACATCTTGATTAGCATAGATTCTTCATATATTCTGAATATGGGCTTCCTGTTTATTAAATACATTGTGAATATATTATCCTACTCTGTGGCATATATCTTTACTCTCTTAGTAGTCTCTTTTGATGAGGATCCCTTTTTATTTTAACATTATTTATCAATATTTTTGCTTATAATTACTCCGTAAGAAATCTTGCCTATTTCTCCTATGTTATGTTCCAGAAGTTTTTTTTTTAATTATTTTTTATTTTTTTAAAAGATTTTATTTATTTATTTGACAGAGAGATCACAAGTAGGCAGAGAGGCAGGCATCGAGAGAGGGAGAAGCAGGCTCCCCGCTGAGCAGAGAGCCCGATGCGGGGCTCAATCCCAGGACCCTGGGATCATGACCTGAGCTGAAGGCAGAGGCTTTAACCCACTGAGCCACCCACGTGCCCCTGGAAGTTTTTTTTTTTTATTTTTTTATTATTATATACCTTTTACATTTGCAGTCCCTTTACTCTTCTATTCTCCACTTTTATTTTTATAATGTGAGGTAGATTGTCCAGTTTAACTGTTGTCCACATACCTTGACCAAGGGCATATCCTTATGTAATGACCAGACTCATTTTATCAAGTTTATTCTGTTCCAACTGTTCTGCAGGGATACATTTGTCACTCATTAAGTCTCTGTTTAAATATAATCTGAGGGGCACCTGGGTGGCTCAGCTGCTTAAACATCTACTTTCTGCTCAGATCATGATCCCAGGGTCCTGGGATGGAGCCCACTCCCAGGGACCCACTTGATGAATTTGTGCTTCTGTTTCTCAAAGAGAACTGTTTCCAACGGGGTACACAGTAAGAGTTCCACAAAAGCTAAAATCACAGCTACTCTCTAGTCATGCTGAACTCTCACACAGAAATGTGGAAGGTGATTGAGAAGTTATTACACTGTTAGTGGAAAAGAGAATATTACTATTCTGTGCATAAAGAGTTGTTGCAACATAATGAAGGTGGGGAAGTTGTATTTTTAAATCTAGTAATTTACCAGAAAGGGGTAATAGCAGAAAGCATGACCTAACAAGAGGGTGGTAACTGGGGGCTCAGAACCCTCAAGGATAAAAGACCTGGTTTATCCCAGATACCCCCACTGGCCAATTATGAAGGGAATCTTGATTGAATGGTAGAAGAGGTAGTGAATATTTGTTCCAACTTTTCGATGAACTACAATGAGGCATGTCCATTGTTCCAGTAAAATTCCTGTGCATGTTAATTAAAAAAAATTGACCCTGAAAAAGAGGTAACCCCTTAACTGGGGGGTGTGAATTGTTTTGAGTATTACAAAGGTCATACTATAGCAGATACTGTCAGTACCTCCTCAAAAACTCCAAAGCTTACTATCTATATCTGTGTCCTCGAGGTAATTGATGGCTGCCAATATCTGTATCTTCTGCTATACTCATGGAAGGCTAGAAAGTGCTTTGGAATGATTTAACACCCTCAGAAATATCCCTCAGTTATTGCCTGATAAGAAAAGTCATTCAAATACCACCCCCTCCCCATAGGACATAACTGAAGTATGTGCTTTACATTTCCCAGAGTTACTCCAGTCCTCTGTGTCCTGCTCATTCCGGTGCTTCTCATTGGTTGTTTTTCTTCCTTACGTCAATTCCCTCTTCCCTCTTGATGTTTCTTGCATCTCCCAAATGAACTGCTTGCCCTAAAATCTTTTTCTCAAGGCCTGCTTCCGAAAAAACCCAAACAGATTTGTGGCCATCAATTTTTGCTAGGTTTTTCTGCCTTTGGCCACTGTTTGGGAATTAGAAAATGCCTTATGGGTAAAAAAAGTACTCCTAAATATCAACCTCAATTCTTTGCTCTTTTCTCCCCGGGTTCTTGACCCTTCAAGTCCTTACTGATTTGATAGCTCTCTGATGCCTTCAAACAGACTTTAAAAAATGTATCTAGCTATTACAGTTGTTCTCAGTGGGAGAGTTGGTTCAGTGTAACTGGTAGCAGAAATCAATTTCTTTCATAAATCCATGTGTGAATTAAAGAAACTTTAATGAGAACTAAAAGCAGTTACTGCCTTCTTCCATGACATTTTGAAAACTCGAGGAACATTTTAAAAATGTACCATCCAATTTTGTTAAAGTGAAAAATAACCAAGCCAAGTTCAAGGCATTCTTATATTACAACTCCTTGAATATCCTTTGATTCTTTGTTTTCTGCTAATCTCTACATCTTTGGGGTAGTTTCTTTGCCCTTATTTTATGAGAAAGAATTAGACTTTCAGATTTGCTATTGTTTTCAGGACATGTTCAGGGAGTAATTAACTGGCTTTCGAGGATCATCCACTCATTCCTTTAGGAGTAAAGGAATGAGTATAAAACATTCATTTTTCTCTTCATTTTTTATCCAGTAAATGTATTCAAGAGGGGCACAGTGTACTATTTTGAATGGAAACAGAGGTGACGGGAATGAAAAAGTGCTTGTTTGAAGAGTTTACCATTAAGACTCATTCTGTGGATTAATAGAGAGATCACTAGTCTCTAGGGTTAGCAAGTCAACAATTTCATAAAAATTAAATTTACATGAAGATGTGGGGAAAATGAATAACATTTCAATCTTTGTTGGTAGTAGGTCAAAAAGCCACATCCCTACTGAATTTGGAAATTTGCTTTACATTGACTTTTACTATGACCTATTTTCCAGTTTTCAGTTTATTGAGTAGCTGAAGGCTTTTTCCTGAACCAGTTGTTTTTTCTTTTGTAGTTTTTAGTTCAGTATATTCCGGAAGCTGTACCTATAAACTGAGTTGTAAATATCATGTGCTGTGTCACTTGTCATTTAGTGAATGCCATGAAGTTTGAGTATTTCTTGGAGGGTGACAAATCTTGCCATATATCTGTCTCTGTATTGAATTGGACACAGTATCAGTATCACCCGTTTGCTAATGTAAAGAGTGTCTCTTAACAATCTCTCACGTGCTGGAGAAAAGTAAGAGAAGGGGGCAACTGATGTATTTATTATAAGAATTAGTCACAATCTGAATATTTATCCCATAATATAAAAAAAGAAAGAAAAAACATACCCAAATGTTACATCCTGCTGATTAAATGTAGAAGTTTTCTCTATTCCGTCCGAGAAAGAATATAGTTGCTGATATAGTATTAGTTCCCTTCCTATGAGACGCCACTGTAACGCAAGGTGTATGAAAGGAGTACACCTCTGAGGTAAAGATTCAAAGAGGATATAAAAGTAATATTCAATGTGTAAAAGCAGAGAAAAGGAAGCTAGCCTGTTGCCTTAAATTCTATGTTCCCCTTTCTTACTTTTTTGTAAACATCATACCTAATCCTGGCATTTGCACTCCTGGACCAAACTTTACAATTCCTTGAAAAAAGAACCTATATAGCAATTTAGATTATAATTCTCATTCACCAGTGCATCGTGTGTGTTTATTTGGCACACACAGCTTGGAGCAGTTTAAACTCTGAGGCAAAGACCAAATCAGAGGTTTTGAGACATGGCAATGCTATCGTCTGCATTTTTTCTTGGTGGTTCTAATGGTGGTGGGTGGCCCTCCAAGTGCAACTAGCAGAGTATTCAAGGAAATCCTGGCATGGACAGGATGGATTTTAAAAATTTCCTGTTACAGGAAACATAAAAGTTGGATTCTTTTCATTTATATAGTCTGTGTATTCACCAGATGTTCTCAATAAATATCTAAAAATTTAGTATATTTGTTATCATTTATTCATTCATCCAAAATATTAGAAAACTTACGTGCTTAGAATATTGCTAAGTAGTTGATTTAAAAAGATTTAAAATGAATGATTTGCTTTCAAAGAACTGGATAAACATTGATAATTTCAACTTCTACATCACACACATACTTCATTAATGTTTGTCTTTCCAAAAATAGGTTTCAGATTTAGTGCTACATTTTTGTGATATGCTGTATGTTTATGACTATTTTTATGAAGACCATGTTGCACAATTTATTTATTTGTGAGAGAGTGAGCATGAGTTGGGGAGGAAGGGAGAGGGAGAGAGAGAGAAAATCTTAAGTGGGCTTCACACGGAGCCCATTGTGGGGCTGAGTCTCATGACCCTGAGACAATGACCTGAGCTGAAATCAATAGTTGGGTGCTTAACTGACTGAGCCACCCAGGTGCCCCTATATGATTTATTTAGAACAACATTCAATATTTATTTCAAGGGCATATGGGAAAAAAAAATTTAACACGTACTATCCTAAGATCAAGATGAATTTTTGTTATGTTTATACAATGTGGACCTTGAAGCAAGAGTCATTATAGCATATGCTACTCTTATCTCAAATAGTTTTTTTCTCCCCTAATAGTCATCAAATGCTTAAAATGTATTCAGAACACATTATGGCTTATAAATTCCATAATTCCTTCAGATGTTGCTGTTAATGTTCCAGTTTTACAAATGAGGAAACTGATCCTGTGAGCATCTCAAATCACTAGCATGTATGAGAATCATGCAACCTCTGAATCTTGAATCCTCTTTTTTTTTTTTTTTTTTAAGATTTTATTTATTTGATAGAGAGAAACACAGCGAGAGAGGGAACACAAGCAGAGGGAATGGTAGCGGGAGAAACAGGCCTCCTGCAGAGCAGAGAGCCCAATGCGGGGCTCGATCCCAGGACCCTGGGATCTGACCTGGACCGAAGGCAGATGCTTAAGGACTGAGCCACCCAGGCGCCCCTCCTCTTGTTTTTTTAATGATCAAAAGTATTTGAATTTTTGTAACAAGTATTTCTTTTTGTAACAAAAAGAAAAAAGTATTTCTCTTTTTTAAGTTTTTATTTCAATTCCAGTTAGTTAACATACAATGTAATATTAGTTTCAGGTATACAATACAGTGATTCCACACTTCCATACATCACCTGGTGCTCACCATGACAAGTGCATCCCTCAATATCCATCACCTCTTTCACCCATCCCCCAACCCGTCTCCCCTTTGGTAACCATCAGTTTGTTCCCTGTAGTTAAAAGTCTGTTTCTTGGTTGGCCCTCCCTGCCCTTCTGGGTTTTCCCCCCATCTGCTTATTTGTTTTGTTACTTAAATTTCACACTTGACTGAGATCATATGGTATTTGTCTTTCTCTGACAAATCTTTCTATTTCACTTAGCATTTTACTTTTTAGCTCTATCCATGTCACTGCAAATGGCAAGATTTCATTCTTTTCTATGGCTAATATTCCATAGTATGTACATCCCACATCTTCTTTTCCATTCCTCAGTTGATGGACACTTGGGCTATTTCTGTAATTTGGCTATTGTAGATAATGCTGCTGTAGACAATGGGGTGTATGTAAAATTTTAAATTGGTATTTTTGTATTCTTTGGATAAATACCTAGTAGTGCAATTCCTGGATTATAGGGTAGTTCTGTTTTTAATTTTTTTAGGAAAATGTGAAAGTTTTACTTCATCCTTACCGATTTGGATGCCTTTTATTTTTTTGTTATCTGATTGCTATGGCTAGGACTTCTAGTACTATGTTGAATAAAAGTGGTAAGAGTGGACATTCTTGTCATGTTCCTTATTGTAGAGGAAGAGTTCTTAGTTTTCCTCATTTAGGATGATATTAGCTGTGGTTTTGTTATATATGGCCTTTATTATGATTAAGTATATTCCCTCTAAACCTACTTTGTTGAGGTTTTTATTATGAATGAATGTTGTACTTTGTCAAATGCTTTTTTCTGCTTCTATTGAAATGATCACATTTCACATCTTTTCCTTTCTTTTATTAATGTAATGTGTCATGTTGATTGATTTGCAAATATCGTTCCAATTTTAGTATATGTGCTGCTGAAGCGAGCACTGATTTGCAAATATCGAACCACCTTTGTAACCCAGGAATAAATCCCACTTGATTGTGGTGAATGATCTTTTTAATGTGTTGTTGGATTCAGTTGCTAATATTTTGTTTTACACGTATGTTCCTTGGAGATACTGGCCTATAGTTCTCTTTTTTTGTGATGTCTTTATCTAGTTTTGGTATCAGGGCAATGGTGACGTCATAAGATGAACTTGGAAGTTTTCCTTCCTTTTCTATTTTTTTGGAATAGTTTGGGAATAGTTATTAACTCTTCTTTAGATATTTGGTAGAATTTTCCTGTAGAAGAAAATGTGTAGAAAGAAATTTCTTGTGTAGAATGTGTAGAAGAAATTTCCTGTAAAACCATGTGGTCCTGGACTTTTGTTTTTGGGAGTGTTTTGATTACTAATTCAATTTCTTTTTTGGTTACTAGTCTTTTCAAATTTTGTATTTCTTCCTTTTTCTGTTTTCAGACTTTATGTTTCTGGAATTATCTGTTTCTTCTAGGTTGTCCAAGTTGTTGGCATCTAGTTTTTATAATATTCCCTTATAATTCTTTGTATTTCTGTGGTGTTGGTTGTTATTTCCCTTCTCTCATTTGTGATCTTATTTATTTGGGTCTTTTCTCTCTTCTTTTTGATAAGTCAATTTTATTAATTTTTTCTGATCTGTTCTATTATTTTTTTTAGTTTCCATATCATTTATTTCTTCTCTAACCTTTCTTATTTCCTTCCTTCTGCTGACTTCAGGGTTTGTTTGTTCTTTTTTCTAGATCCTTTAGGTGTGATTTAGGGTGTTTATTTGAGCTTTCTCTTGCTTCTTGAAGTAGGCCTATGTTAAAATTGCTTTAGCTGCATCCAAATGTTTTGGACCATTGTGTTTTCATGTATTTTCATGTATTCTTAAATTTCTTCTTTTATTTTCTGATGACCCACTTATTGTTTAGTAGCATGTTATTTAACCTCCATGTATTTGTAGTCTTTTCAGATTTTTTCTGGTGTTAGACTTCTAGTTTCATAGCATTATGGTCAGAAAAGGTGTATGGCATGACATCAGTGTTCTTGAATTTGTTGAGGCCTATTTTGTGGCCTAACGTGTGATCTCTTCTGGAGAATACTCCATATACACTTGAAAAGAATATGTATTCTGCTGTTTTAGGATGGAATATTCTGTAAATATCTGTTAAGTATGTTTGGTCCAGTATGTCATTCATAGTCGTTGTTTCCTTGTTGATTTTCTGTTTAAATGGTGTTCCTTGATGTAAGAGAGGTGTTGAAGTCCCTTACTATTATTGTATTATTATTGATTTATTCCTGTATGCTTTTTCGTAATTGTTTTATGTATTTATGTGCTCGTGTGTTGGGTACATAAATATTTACACATGTTGTATCTTCCTGTTGAATTGTCCACTTTATTATTAATAGTGTTCTTTGTCTCTTTTTCCAGTCTTTGTTTTAAAGTTTATTTTGACCAGTGGAGTATTAGTACTCTGGCTTTCTTTTGACATCCGTTTGCATGATTAGTGTTTCTCTCTTCTTTCATTTTCAATCTGCAGGTGTCTTTAGGTCTGAAATGAGTCTCTTGTAGGCAGCATATACAAAGGTCTTTTATTTTTTTAATCCATTCTCATATCTTGTGTCTTTTGATTGGATCATTTTGTCAATTTACCTTCACAGTAATTATTAATAGATATGTATTTATTGCCATTTTGTTGTTTCTGGAGATTTTCTCCGATCCTTTCTTGTCTTTCCTTCATGTTTTGCTGATTTTCTTTAGTGGTATATGTGAATTCCTTTCTCTTTATTCTTTGCATGTTTATTAGTGGTTTTTGATATATGATATTTAAGTTTGAAACCATCCTTTTCTTCTCTCCTCCCCTCATTTTAGGTATATATGATTGTATTTTATATCCTTTTTTGTGAGTTCTTTGATTTTTTTTTACAGAATAATTCATTTTTACTGCTTTTGTGTTTCTTACCTTTATACTGTCACTTATCATCTTCCTTTCAGAGAGTCCTGTGAAATATCTTGCAGGGTTGGTTTAGTGGTCACAGATTCCTTTAGTTTTGGTTTGTCTGGGATACTCTATTATCTCACCTTCTTCTGAATGATAGCCTCGCTGGATAGAGTATCCTTGACTGCCTTTTAATCCCATTCAGCATTTTTGAGTATATCATGCCATTGCCTTCTGGCTTACAAAATTTCCATTGTAAAATCAGCTGATAGTCTTATGGTTTCCCTTTGTAGGTTAATGACTTCTTTTGTCTTGTTTCTTTTTAGGGTTTTTCTTTATCACTATATTTTGCATGGTTAATTACGGCATGTCTTAGTGTAGGCCTGGTTTTGTTGATTTTGATGGGAGTTCTCTGTGCCTCTCACATCTGGATGTCTGTTTCCTTACACAGATTAGGGAAGTTTTCAGCTATTATTTCTTCAAGTAAATTTTCTGCCCCTTTTCTTTCTCTTCTCCTATAATATGAATGTTATATTTGATAGAGTCATTAAATTCCCCAAGTCTATTCTCATTTTGCATAATTCTTCTTTCTCTCTTTTGTTCAGCTTTATTGCTTTCCACTATTTTGTCTTTTAGATCATTAATTCATTACTTTGCTTCTTCCATCCTCATGTTCACTGCATTAGGAATGTTTCTTTTCTTTTTTTTTTTTTAAAGATTTTATTTATTTGACAGAGAGAAACACAGCGAGAGAGGGAACACAAGCAGAGGAAATGGTAGTGGGAGAAGCAGGCTTTCCGCCGAGCAAGAAGCCCGATGCGGGGCTCGATCCCAGGACTCTGGGATCATGACCTGAGCCGAAGGTAGATGCTCAACGACTGAGCCACCCAGGTGCCCCACATTAGGAATGTTTCTAATCTTGATTATTGTACTTTTCATCTCTGATTGATTCTTTTTTAAGTTCTGTGCTAAGGTTCTCACTTATGTCTTCCATTCTTTTCTCAAGTCCAGTGAGTATCCTTTTGATGATTTCTTTGAATTCTCCATCAGACATGTTACTGATACCTGTTTTACATAGATCTTTGGCTGTGGCCTTATCATGTTCTTTTATTTGGGATAAATTCCTCTGTCTTCTCATTTTGTCTAAGTCTCTGCCTGCATCTCTGTGTTAGAAAAGCCAATTAGGTGTCCTGCTCCTGAAAGTAATGGCCTTATGAAGAAGAGGTCATATAGTGCCCAGAGCCTGGTACTTCAGGGGGTATCTCCAGTGTGTGCTATTGTGTTTTGTCTGCTCTGTCTTTCAGGCCAGTCATCTTCAGAGGCTCTCCTTGCCTGCTGTGGTCAGTGTTTGGTCCTTGGCCTGAAAGTGGTGACTTTTAACTAGGTGCGTGCTGGTCTGCTTGTGAAATGAAACCTGTTACCACCGTTCTGAGAACTGAGGCCCTGCAAAACTCTGGTCCAGAGGCATGATATGGGCAGGGCTTTGTGCTGGCCTTCTGGGGAAAGGTCCTGCCTTGCATGACTGAGAAAGGCAATTCATCAGAGTGCAGGAGGGTAGGGCTTAGTGTAAGCAAGTTAGGCAGCCAGCATTGGTGCTGAGATGCTTCCCACTGTGGCTCTGTGTTTATGCTGAGGGGTAGCAGAGGGAAATGGCACAGGCTAGTTCCTTTGTTGCTAGAGAAGTGTCTTGGTGAACACTGCCTCTCGGGACATGCTCTTAGAAGAGCAAAGAACCTCCTCACTGTGTGCCCTAGGTGCTCTTCAGATCAGTGTTTCCATGCTGTATGCTCCTGGGTTGTTTGCCTGCCTTCTTTCCGGGAGCAGCACAGTGCCCTCTGAATTCTATCCCAGCCAAGCCCACTGACCTTTAAAATTCCAAGTTTTAAGCCCTAATGGTTTTAAGAAGTCACAAAATTCAGCCCCTTTCCTTTTCTAAGCCAGTGGCTGTGGGGAAACTTTCTCTTTGTGTATTCCTCTGTGTGCTCCTGTCTCTTGCCCTTCTCTATGACTATGGCTCCCTCCCCTCTGCAGTAGTCATGATCTGTTTCTGCCCTAAACCATGTCTCTGCACTTCCTATCTTATTCATAACGTGGCCTCTTCTTTTCCTTTAGTTGTGGAGTTTGTTCTTTCCATCTTCAGTCAGTTCTGAGGTGTTTAGGATGATTTGATAGTTATCTAGTTGTATTTGTGGGATGAGGCAATCCTAGGGTCCTCCGACTCCATCACTGTCTTCTGGTGTTAAGGATTATTTTCAATTTGCGTATTATAGGTTTATGATGAGTTATGGTCAAGAAACATACCATTGTTGGCCTCACAGGCCCATCAAAATGCATACTTGTTTTTGGAGTGGGAGGTCATTCCATACATTGATATGAACCCCAGATTTGGTTCCTACCTGATTTTTATACGTCCAAATAAAAGTGAAATAAAGAATTGAGAAGTTTAGGAGAAGTGAATAAGTACTTTAGGGCATTTAAGGTATCAGAGAAGTCAGTTAACAGTCTGAACTTAGCTACCAATTTTTCCTGAGTGCCATCTGTAGAATTTGGGGATTTTTCCGAGTTTTCCCAATTGGTCCAAAGCAATGCAGAGAAGGAGAAAGTGACACATGGGCAAAAGAAAGGGAAGGAGTAAAGTGGCACGACAGACAGAGTGATATTGGAGAGGAAGATAAACAAAAAGATGCATATGGAGATGAGCTGCCCTGAAACACCAGAGTGCTTGCTGGATCTCTGGCAGGCACCTGTTCTGTCAATTATTCCCTCCTGCTCTGGTGAGGAGGGATAGAATTCATCACTAGCTTCTTTTCTTCTTCTTCTGCACTTCTCTCTAGGGTTGGGAAAGGTGAGCAATTTGTTGCAAATGCATGATGGATTTCATTAAGTATTCACAACTGCTGTTAAAATCACTGGAGATCTGCAAAATAGAAACCCAACATGCCCAGAACTGGTTTGACACATGGAGCAAAGATGTGAAATTTGCCAGAAATTAAAAGCTATGCTGGTAAATTCAGGTCCTTTATGATTCACTTTTTTTTTCCTGAGCAGAACATGATTTTATTGAAATAATGACAGTTGCATGTTTTATTAATGTACTTTTTAGACAGGCTTTATCACATGATCTCATCATAAAATCCTGGAAGGTAATGGATTTATCATTCAATGAGTTAATGCAGTAGAGAGTGCTTTGTAGCCTGGAAAGTGCTAAATAAATACTTGTTATTGAAGATATAATCCACATGGCATTTTTTCTTATAGATTTTTTTTTTATTTTAGAACAATTTTAGATTTATAGAAAAGTTACAAAATAGTACAAAGAGTTTCTACATATCTCACACCTAGCTTCCCCTATTATTAATATTTTAAAGTTATATGGCACAATTATTGTAATAAATGAATCAATATAATACATTATTTAAAGTCTATATTTTATTCACATTTCCTTAATTTCTACCCAAGGTCCTTTTTCTGTTCTATGGTATCATCCATCATATCACTTTACATTTAATCCTTAGGATCCTCCTGGCAGTGGCAGTTGCTCAGACTTCCCTTGCTTGTGATGACCTTGACAGTTTTGAGGAGTATTAGTCAGGTGTTTTATACAATATCCCTCATTGGAGATTGGTCTGGTCTTTTTCATAATATTAGAGTGGGGTTATGAGTTTTTGAGAGCATGATCACAGAAGTAAAGTGAAGTTTCATCACAGCATATCAAGAATACATACTATCAATGTAACTTACCACTCTTAACACTTACCTTGATCATCTGGCTGAAGCTGTGTTTGTCAGTTTCTCTACTGCAAAGTTACTCTTTTCCTTTTTTTTTTTTTTTTAATACAGAACTCTTTGGAAGAAAGTCAGTATGTGCAGCCCACAATCAAGGAGTAGGGAGTTATGCTTTACCTCCTTTAGGGTGGAGTATCTACATAAATTATTTGAAATTCTTCCGCTTAGGAGATTTGTCTTTCTCTCCCGTTTGTTTATTTATTCAATCATATGTTTATATCTGTATGGAATTGTAAATATTTTTTTACTTTGCGTTATAGTCCAAATTATTCCAGCTTTGGCCACTGGGGGCCATTTACGTTGGCTCTTAAGTCCATTGATATACCCCCATCATTGTGAGTGGGTGTTTTTGTTTTATTGTTTTGTTTGGTATTTCCTTACCTTCTGGCCAGGACCCTGAGATCATGACCTGAGCTGAAGGCAGAGGCTTTAACCCACTGAGCCACCCAGGTGCCCCTACTTAATTGTTTTATTATAGATTTCCACATTTATTATTAATACACTTCTTGTGTCCAAGAAGCAAACATCAAGATAGAATTAGACATTCACAGATTTGTTAGGAGATACCTGGCTAGGAAAAAGGAAAGAACAGAAGCAGGTAGGGAAAGATTTTACACTATAAGGTGTCATACTTGTGAAATGAGAAAGAGAAGGAAGGAAGGAAAGAAAGGAGGAAGGAAGGGAGGGAGGAAGATAGAAAGCTAAGAGAGAAAAATGTACTAGGAGGGCCTCACACTGTGGTGCAGTTCTGAGAATGTCTTTATCAAGACACTGAGGAGTCCTAGAGTAATTATTTCCCATTCAAGGATATCCGTGTAGGAAAGATGGCTAGCTCCCATATCCCCACTGTGTCTTATCATTGACTAGGAGCAATTCAGAGGTAGTGTGGCCTTGTTATAAACACTGCAGCAGATCTCAGGGTTCAGCAGTTGGAGACTGCCATCAAAGAACGCAATTCATTACAGGATTTCCAAGTCACACACTTCCATGGCCATTATAATTCTCTATTACTTTATTGATCTTTATTACTTTATCGATCTGTTTTGAGCTAGATTGTGTCCTCCCAAAATTCCAGTGTTGATTTGAGATCCTAACCCTCAGTAACTCTAAAGAAGTAATTAAGGTAAAATGAGGTCATAAGAAATGGGCCCAATTCCGGGGCACCTGGGTGGCTCAGTGGGTTAAAGCCTCTGCCTTCAGCTCAGGTCATGATCTCAGGGTCCTGGGATCGAGCCCCACATCGGGCTCTCTGCTCAGCTGGGAGTTTGCTTCCCCCTTTCTCTTTGCCTGCCTTTCTGCCTACTTGTGATCTCTCTCTATGTCAAATAAATAAATAAAATCATAAAAAAAAATTAAAAAAAGAATGGGCCCAATTCCAGTATGACTCATGGCCTTATAAGAAGAGGAAATTAGGTTATAGACACCCGTAGAGGGAAGACCACTTGAAGACACAGTGGGAAGATGGCCATCAAGTTGGCCAAACAGAAAAGCCTCAGAAGAAACCAACTCTGCCAACATCTTGTACTTAGATATAGCTTCAGAATTGTGAGAAAATTTTTGTTGTTTCAGCCATCCAGTCTGAGATACTTTGCTATGTCAGCTTTAGCAAACTAATACAAGATCCTAACATTGAAAAGTCTTTAATTAAAGAAAATCCATCTCACACATATTTAAGTATTTACAGGGAAAATGCACTGATGTCTGGAAGTCATTCTGACACACTCCAGCCAAAAACCAAACCAAAACAAAAGGAGTGTAGATGATAAAGAATGTCAAACGGATTACTGTGGAAATTGTTTGGAGTTGATGATAATTCATTATCTATTTTGTCTATTTTAGTATATGATTGAAAAATTGACCTAAGAAATAGTTTCAAAATGTAAGTAACTCATTATTGTTAATTATTGATGGGTCTACTGGGCACAGCATGCCAGGATTTGTATGGATTTCAAAATGTTAAATTTAAAAAACCACAACAGTAATGGCTACCCACTCATAGTCAGGAGTTCTACAATATATGTTATGTAAGCTTTTCTAATGATTATAAAATAGGCCAATAAATAACTATTATTGGCATTAATTTACATACTATAAATAGTTTAGTTTGGACTTGAGTAATAGCCTACTTGTTTCAAAAGCCAGTGTTATTTCTACTATACCTTTCTATCACTGTCTTGCATAATGATAACTGCTTTTACGGGTTATGTGTCAAGTATTTTTTACACCAGGAAGGAGTGTCAAATTTGAAAAAAAATAATTTTTATGCCTCTTTTGATATAGTCATATGGTTGTTCTGTTTTTTTTTTTCTGTTACTGTGATAAAATTGATTTTTATTAACTTTATTTGGGTATAAGTGACATCAAATTAACTGCACTTATTTAAAATTCATATTTTTTTACATTTCAATGTATGTATGCACCTGTGAAACAATCACCATAATCAAGTTGATTACTATTTCTACCAGCCCCTAAAAGTTTCTTCATGCTCTTTTATCCCTTACTCCTGCTCCCTTCAAAACCTTACAACCAGTGATCTATTTCATGTCGCAGTAAGCTTATATTTTTTAGAGCACTGGTCAGCCAGCAGTGACCTATGGATCCAAATCTGATCCAACCACCTGTTTCTATAAACAACATTTTATTGGAATGCAGACACATTCGTTTACCTATTGTGTTTTGGAGAACAGTAGCCAAAGCTCTTGCAGTTTGTAAGTCTACCCTGGTTTTATATTTTCTGCTGGGTCCCCTTGTAGTTTCTCTGGGAAGACCTAAGTCCTCATGATCCAGAGAGCGGTATTGGGATAACTAGGATCCCCTCTAGTACATCCTCAGTGTCTTTGCAGTTTTGCACACGCGTGGCCATCATGTTTGCTTGAAATATGTGGGAGTGTATCAGGGGCCACCAATGTGTCATTCCACGAGCCCTGTTAAGTTCTGGCCAACCAGGCAGGCTGCTGCTTGTCTTAACCAGAACTGCAGCCTCATGCTAACTATATTTTAAGTAGCCCTGTTGTTTGCCACCAGGACTGCTGCTGTGTGGACAGTGGCCAGGACTTGGGGAATTTTCTAGTCTCTGATCCAAATTAAGTCAGCGCCCTCTCACAGAGAAGCTGCTCCTTCCTGCTTTGCCAGGCTGGTGAGGTAGGTGTGAGGCAGATGAAATCAGCCCCAGATGAAAGCTCCATCAAGTTCCAGTGTTCTTATCTCAGGTTTGGTAGTTGTTCTTGAATCAATTTTTCTCCACTTATTTATATGCCTCTGCTTGATCTCTAGACTATGAAATGGTTGTTTTGGTCATTTTTATCTAGTTGTAGTGTTGCTTTCTGCAGAGCGGTTTTGCTGGCCTCTTACATTCCACAGTCCAGACGCCCTGCCTCCTTGAGGCTCTCTCGAAAGAGGTGTTCTCATTGGCGCTGTCACTCCCTCCTTCTCCTCACTAATTCCCACCTTCTAAGAGCTGTCAGCTGTAACTAATTTTTCTATGGCACACATAAAAAACATACATACTATTAGGTGACCTTCATGAGACCTTCTTTACTATGCTTATAGATTATTTTATTCATTTAACAGATACTTTCTTTATATTTATCCTTTGCCTGTCAAGGTGTGAAGGGCTCTAAGTTAGGAGAGGTGCTGCAAATTCATTGGCCTTTGCTCTCTTGAAATTCCCATTTGTGTTTATAGACATGAAGTACATATATAATGAGTAGATAAAATTGTATGTATGTGAACATTATTAGTACTTTTAAGCAATTCAAATGTATGCTCCCTTTTTATATCCCACCAGTTGAAGGCTTTTATTACCTTAATTTCAAACTAGATATCCAAATTATTGGCCTGGGAGAAAAGAACTCAAACATAATTTTAACATTTCTCTTCAGACTGGCTGATATTTCCATTTCTTACACTGTCTGCATGTTTCATGAACAGAGAGATGGATTGACACAAATACCAGGTTCTGGTTTTCTCTTACCTACTGATGGAGGTTAGGGAACCTCAACATGATCAAAGAGGTTTTCTTACTACAAGTGTATTAGGGCCCCTGATACTGGAGCCTGTTTAAAAGTTAGAGTCTAGGATCCTTACTTTTCACACTGAGGTTTTGTCACACTAAACCAGGAGATTTACATGTTACATGGTTATGGCAGCATATGAGAGCCACAGTGTTTTACACATCCCCAGGTTTGTTTAAGATTTTATTTATTGGAGAAAGAGACAGAAATAGTGACAGAGAGCATAAGTGAGGAGGAGAGGGAGAAGCAGGCTCCCCACTGAGCAGGGAGTCTGACATGGGGCTTGATCCAGGACCCTGGGATCATGACCTGAGCTCAAGGCAGATGTGAACTGACCGAGCCACCCAGGCGCCCCCTGACCTTAGTTTCTAAGAAACATTTTTAAAAGACAAGAAGAAAAATCAGTTTACTTTCAGATATGAAAAACAAATATCTAAGCAAGTATGCAGATTGTGAGTTACTGTTTAGAGCTGGACATTAACAGAAGCAGATGTGGACAATGGCATGTGCTAGAGGAACATCCCGGAACTTTGTGTTGTGTCCCTCATAGCCAGAGGAGAGGAGGTACTGAACTCTTCCAAACACAGAGATCTCCTTATACATTTGACTTCTGAAGGACAGTGGTAATTTTGACAATATATCCCACTTCATGGTAGGTATCACAATTTTTAGATATTTATGAAGAAATAGAAGCAGGTGAACTCATTTCTCCTAGAATATAGATAGATACATATTCTTCAAAGATGAATAGACACTGTATTAATACCCCATTCGGCAGAGAACTGAAGTAAAACAAGTATTTATCTTCCATGAAAATGATGAAACCTGATACATGAAGTATAAAAACAATCTTCAGAAAAATAATATAACAAGACAGTTATTAAAAGATAAAAGTGTGCTATTTACATCTGCATTTCCCACCATTTTCACCTTCTTGTTTGTGTCACATACTGTTAGCGGTGCTTTTTTCCCCATCTTATTAAAAAGTGAATGAAGTAGACACCTCACTCTAGAATTATTAACACATATAGATATGCATGTCCTTATATGCTCATGCGTAAATATGCTCTGTGAATTAAATAAGTAAATTATATTCAGACAAATAAGATATGAAAAGAAATATTTCAGAGCATTTTACTGTGTCACCAACAGCCAGAGAACTATTGTGTTTTGCAATTAAAGAATTATTATTAGGTTTTAAAAGCCACAACAGAATTACCAAATAAATCTAAATTAACAGTAATTCTGTATTGTCATGAAATAAACAGTAAATATTTCAAAATCCCTAAATGGATCATTTTCCCCCCTTTTAAATAGACTTCATTTCTTAGAGTAGTTTTAGGTTCACAGAAAAGTTGAGCAGGAAGCATAAAATATTTGCATTTACCCATGTTCTCACACATGCACAGCCTCCCTTACTATCAACATCCTGAACCAGAGTGGTACGTTTCTAATAGATGATGAACCTCTATTGACACATCACTACCCAAATACCATAGTTTACATGAGGGGTCACTCTTGGTCTTGTACATTCTCTGGGTTTTGACAAATGTATAATGACACATATCTGTTACTCTAATATCATACAGACTAGTTCCTTTTCCTCAAAAAGTCCCTGTGCTCCCACCTATTTATCCCTCTGTCTCTGCTAACCTCTGATAACCACTGATTTTTTGTTTTTTTACTCTCTCCATAAGTTTGTCTTTTCTCAAATGTCATGATTGGCTTTAACAGTTTGTAATATGCTTTTAAGGTTTCTCCATATCTTTTCATGGCTTGGTAGAGCATTTCTTTTTAGTACCATATAATATCCCATTGTTTGGATGTAACAGTTTATTTATGCTTTCAGCTCCTGAAAGACTTCTTTATTGCTTCCAGGTTTTGGCAATTGTAAACAAAGCAGCTGTAAATCCATATGCAGGGTATAAGTTTTGTGTGGACATGTTTTTAGTTGATTCTGGTAAATACCACAGGGTATGATTGTTGGATTGTATGGTAAGATTATGTTTAGTTTTGTAAGAAACTGACTGAATGTCTTCCAGAGTGTCTTTACCATTTTGTATTCCCAGCAGAATGAATGGGAGTTCCTGTAGCTCCACGTCCTCACTAGCATGCGGTGTTAAGTTCTGGATTTTGGCTGCTCTAATAGGTCTGTAATGGTATCTGACTGTAGTTTATATTTGCAATTCCCTGATGGCCTATGATGTTGAACATTTTTTATAGGCTTGTGTCTTGTCTGTATGTCTTCTTGGTGAGGTATCTGTTAAGTTTTCTGCCCATATTTGAACTGAGTTGTTCACTTTTTAGTGTTGTGTTTTAAGAGTTCCATGTATATTTTGAGTAGCAGTCCTTCCTTACATGTTTTCTGCAAATATTTTCTCTCAGTCTATAGCTTGTCTTTTTATTCTCTTGATATTTTTGATTTCAGTTATCAATTATTTCTTTCATGGATCATGCCTTGGTATTGTATTTAAAAGTAATCTTTATACCCTAAGTCCTGTAGATTTTCTTTATGTGATCTTCTAGGAGTTTTATAGTTTTCCATTTTACAATTATGTTTGATTCATTTTGAGTTCATTTTTGTGAAGGATATAAGGTCTAATATCAAGATTTTAAGGGTTTTTTTTGGTTATTGTTCTTATTATTTTCTATGTGGATATTCAGTCATTTCAGAACTGTTTGTTGAAAAAGTTATCTTTTTTCCATTGCACTGCCTTGCTCCTCCATTAAAGATCATTTCACTTTATTTACGTGTGTCTATTTCTGGGCTCTCCATTTTGTTCCACTGATCTCTTTGTTTCCTCTTTCACCAATACCACACTACCTTGATTTCTATAGCTTAATAGTAAGTCTGGAAGTCAGATAATGTTAGTTCTCTTTCTCTCTCTCTCTCTCTTTTAAAAATTATTAGAGAGAGAGAGAGAATAGAAGTGGAGGAGAGGCAAAGGGAGAGAGAGAAGCAGACTCTCAACTGAGCAGGGAGCTCAGTGCAGGATCAATACATGGTCCCTGGACCCCAGGATCATGACCTGAGCCAACGGCCAGGGCTTAACTGACTAAGCCACCCAGGCACTCCTCTGCTCTCTCTTTAAATATTGTGTTGGCTATTCAGAGTCTTTTGCCTTTCTATGTAAACTTGAGGATCAGTTTGACAGTATCCACAGAATAGTTTGTTGAGATTTTGATTGCATCAGTTGTATCCTTTATCCTTTTTTTTTTTTTTAAACTCTGTATCAAGATCCAAATAAGGGTCAAATACTGAAAGATGCTTAAATTTTTTTTTAAAAGATTTTATTTATTTATTTGAGAGAGAGCTAGAGAAAGAGAGAGAGAACGAGCAGAGGAGGTGGAGCAGAAGGAGAGAGAGAAACAGACTCCCTGGTGATCAGGGAGCCCTGACATGGGGCTTGATTCTAGGACGCCGGGATTATGACCTGAGCCGAAGGCAGAAATTTAACCAAATGAGCCATCCAGGTGCCCCTGTTTAAATATCTTAAAGTATCTTTTACTCTACCAATTCTGTTTCCCATGTTTCTTTCCATGCAACTTATTAATAGAAGCAACATGTTAATTATTCTGTAGTTTTCCACAGCTCTGATTTGAATAGTGCATCTTTCTGGTAATATTTAGCATGTTCCCCTGTTGCATGTGTTTTTTGTAAAATGGAAGTTAGATCTACAGGTGTGGTCAAATTCAAGCTAGAATTTTGGGTAAAATTGCTTCATGGATGGCCTTCTGGGCTTCCATTAAAAGGTATCCAATCTCATTTCCTCTCTCTCTGGTGTTAGCAGCCATTTGCAAAACAGTGATATTCTCATTCTATTCCCTTTTCAAATATAGTTGGAATACTTTTTAAAAAAGAAATTTACCTTTGTCAGCTATTTGGTTAATAGAGTTAAAGAGTTGGTTCCTTCCTTAGCCTTCTTCAAAGTTTATTGATAATTCATTACTAGTTATGAAAGTCTTTAACTTTATTAAAGGATATTATAAATAACTTATGACAATAAATTTTAGAATTCAAGTGATAAGCATTTTAGAAAATTTCCTGGAAAAATACAGTGTATGGAAACCAGAAAAAAGAGGAAATTAATGGTTATTAATGGCTAAAGTAATTAAAACCTGGGGTGCTTGGGGGGCTCAGTTGGTTAAGTGTCCTGTTCTTAATTTGGCTCAGGTTATGATCTTACAGTCGTGAGAGTCCCTGTCAGGCTCCCTACTGAGTGTGGAGCCTGCTTAAGATTCTCTTCCTCTCCCTCTGCCCCTGCCCCGCTCCCACTCACGCGCTCTCTCTCACTCTCTCTCTAAAAAAAAGACACTAAAATCCTACAAAAAATCTTTGATGAAAATTCTTTAGTCCTACTTAGTTTCACCAGTGAGTTTGTAAAGAACATTCAAAAAAGAAATACTGCAGTTTCTCTGCCAATTATTTCGTTACAGAGAAAAGGAGGAGATGTTTCTCAAATTATTTTATGGTTGTAGTACATCCTTGATACCAAAACTTGACAGGAATAGTGTAAGAAAGGAAAAATATAGACAAATATATTACATGAAGGTGAACCCAAAATTCTAAATAAATTATTTGTATATCAAATTCAGTGATTATAAATAGCACAGTACATCATGAACAGGTGAGGTTTATTCCAGGAATGGAAAGTTGATTTGATATTCTCATATCCATAAGTACAGTCCAAACATTAACAGAA
Organism: Procyon lotor; assembly: GCA_028646535.1. Classification (NCBI taxonomy): domain Eukaryota; kingdom Metazoa; phylum Chordata; class Mammalia; order Carnivora; family Procyonidae; genus Procyon; species Procyon lotor. Next base: position 8,482,097 of record CM053620.1, on the reverse strand, counting down.
TAAGTAATTAGTGTCAGATTCCTACCTAAATAAGATACATAACAGTCACTTGATAATTCCATACTCGTTGTGTTTAGAACATTTAACATACTATCAATGGAAGGGAACTTCCTTAATATGGTAACATCTATAATGATGTAGCGACATCACTCTTAGAAGAGAATAAAACAGGAGTTCTGCTATCATCACTTTAATCAGCAGAGTAGTAGAGAGCTCCTACCAGTTCAGTAATGCAGATACTGAAGTAAACACAATAAGGAAAAGAAAACCAGTCATTAATCATTGTAAACACGAATATGTATATATGTATTATTTCAAAAATCCAAGCACAGAATAATTAGAATACACTGATATCTGACTATATATAAAATTAATATTAAATTATATTTGATACTTTATTAGTCTGTAGAGAAAGTGAAAAAACACTTTTTCTAAGGTCTGTCTTTACATTTATTTAATACAGTAGAAAATATATGGGTTTTTATTTTAATAAACTCAAAACCAGGCAGTAGTAAGTACTCGCTGTATATCAAATGATTTTATCATATTTTATTTACCAGACACAGGAACAAAATTCTTTCTAAGGATTACAATTAAATTTTATGTATACCAGAAATGACCTGCCATAAGCAGAGCTAGAAATGATGAGAATTAGTGCAACATGGTACGTGGATAAAAGAACAAATAACATTTTGCCTATCTTCAAGAATGTTTCTTGCTTCTGAAATTAAACCCAGCAGGTAGGAAGATTGTAAACAGACTTCAAATTGTTGAACATCTGCTCACCCTAGCACAATCTACAGCAAGGAACACATAACATTTTACAATGGTGAAATTCATACAATCTAGTTAGAATCATTACACTATTAAGATTTTTTTGGGAAACATGTCTCAGACCAAAATATTTTCATGTTCAAGTTGTGAAGTAGTATTAAACTGCCCCAAACAGCTCTTCCTTTTTGTTAAAAATAGTTGAATATCTTTTGCTAATTTAGGTGTATATCATTTCCTAAAATTTCTCAAAATGAAGTAGAAAATTGGTAAACCCTAAGGTCAATTATATTTAAATAAGATGAAAATTTAGATTTTAGCTTTAAGATGGGGCCACTTCATTTTCTTCTTTTATATCCATGTGGCACTATGACACTTTCTGGTTTGCTGCAGATAAGAGAGGGCTCAATTCATTTTGGGGTAACAAAAATGCCCAAGAATTTATTTTATTTATTAATATAATAGTAGAAAATGAGATGGTACTTCTAGTCCTGATGTTATAATTCAGGGCCATTGAAGAATCTGGACGATCCTTTGTAGAAAGACTTCACGCATTCCGATTTGACGAGGTCCCAGTATATCCTTCTGGGAGGTACAGACCACTTGGCTTTGAGACCTTAGAGCACGTTGCATGAGCACCTGCCCCGGAAGGCTCAAGAGTTTTGTATTTCAAAGCTGATTTCACTGCCTCAGCTCATCTTCTGTGCAGAAAGTCCTCACTTACCCTTCAGCTCTCCAGTTGGTCATCTTCCTCATCACAGACAAAACACGCTGCACACTGTATGACAGTCTCAAAAAGGCGAAAGTATAGTGATGAATGGATTCCTGGTTTTCAGGGCTTAAGGGAAAAGAGGAAGGTGTGATTACATAGGGTTAGCTCAGGGAGTTTTTCTAGGGTGATAGAGTTGTTCTGTATCCAGATTGTGAGGGTAGTTACATGAATCTAGAGAGTGTTAAAATTCATAATGTGTATACCTAAAAAAGTCAATTTTACTGTCTGGCAATTTAAAAAATAAAATAAATCATCCTAAAAGAAAATTGGAAGTGTCGTTATTTGTAGGGAGGTTCTGTTGTTGACCCCGGATCCACACCCACACAATCTAGTTAAGTAAAAAGTTTTCCAAGCACAGGCTCCCAAGCTACTCAGTGTCTTAAACAGGATTATTTAAAAGCATGCTAAGGCAATTATCTCCTGTTGATGCCTAAGGAGAAGAAAAAAGTTGCTTTTTAAAAAGCTTTTAAACATTTAAAGCAATAAACAGCCTTTGAAAAAGCTATTTTCTTTTGTTAAAAACACCACTCCCCCCACTACCACAAATGGTGCTTTTGTTGGTGCCTATATGAGATTTCAAGGGAAAGCAATACTTTCAAAATTCTTTGCTTTAATGTAAAATTGATTTGAGATTGCCCTTTGCCCTTTCCTTTGTCTAATTGTCCTAACGTGAAGATCACGTATCTGTATCTTTATTCAACAAGTATTAGAACAAAGAGAAAACCTGTTCTTGATTGCACAGCAATGTAGAAAAAGAAATATGAGATTTGTGTGAATATTTTTTTGTTGCATATCTCCTTTATGTTTTTATTACTTCAATTTTTTCCCCAAGAGTTGAGAGTTATCAGATAATAGAAATGTAGAGATATGCTGAAGCAGAACAGTGATTTTATAATTTGTCCAAGAGAAACAAAAACCATAAGCTTTTCAAATTTTAAGGTTTATGTGTCTGAATAATTTCTTTTTAAAAGGATAATTTACGGGGCACCTGGGTGGCTCAGTGGGTTAAAGCCTCTGCCTTCAGCTCGGGTCGTGATCTCAGGGTCGTGGGATCGAGCCCCACATCGGGCTCTCTGCTCAGCAGGCGGCCTGCTTCCCCCCTCTCTCTGCCTGCCTCTCTGTCTACTTGTGATCTCTGTCTCTCTGTCAAAAAAAAAAAAAAATTTAAAAGGATAATTTACGTAAGAATTTGACAAACCTGCATGCATGGCTATGAAACTTGAAGGAAATCCACAAGCTAAATATCATGGAACTTGTCCAAGGATTTTAGCAGTGTTCTTTTGTATGTGAACTTTCCTTTCTATGCAAAGGACAGTAATCAACTTTCTTATTCAGAAAAATAGCTAAATTGTAAAGGAGTCTTTCTGTGTTTTTATGTAAATTTACCTAAGTAAAATGAATACGCTCGTTTCCTTTGGCTAAAATCACTGATTTCATATCTAGAAACATAGGTGCTTTTTCATGGGTTTGCTGTGGACTTGTTCATTCAGGATGACTTACTTTAGAAGAGGGGACCCAGCTGCAGTGGAATGTATGTGCAGGACCAGACATGGACCAAGCCCCTCTTGGTTTGCGTTGTTCATGTTAAGATGCTAGAATTACTACCGAATTACTCAATGTTTTTCCTTATGCTAAGTTTTGTTATTCTAGGAGGATGAGGATTGAAAATTGAATGCAACGAAACTTAGTTATAAATCCAAACGAAAGTATCATCAGTCTGTGATTCCTTTTCTGAATTTCTTTGTTTGTTAAAATATATCTGCTGGCATATTACATCACCTGCCTCAGAAGATTGCTTTCATAGTTTTGCATTTATTTAAAGTTGTACTTAGGTCCCTACCTCTTCCAGACATAGTACTAAATGTTTTACAGAAAGAAAAATTTAATGACATAGTGTTCAAAGAAAACACACTTGTGTGTATATGTTACTCTGTGATGATTTGTGACACAAACGCATTCTTGACATCCATGAAACAAGAGACCTGTTGGATAAAGTAAAAACAAAAAGGATTTGAAAAATAAGTGAAGTCTTCCTCAGAACTGATGGTGAGAAATCAGAGTTGATTAGTAAAGAAAATTGGTAAAATATGTTGTTACATTCAGAAAAGGGAACACAGAGTTATAAAACTGTGTAAATCGGCATGTAAACGGACTTGTTCATCAAATACCTGACTTTTCTTGCAAGCAATGTGATTTTGCCTGCATTAATTCATGCATTTGAGGCATTACTTTCTGTAAAATTAGATAGTAATAATTTTCTCTTAAATTTGCTGTGGGGTGAAACATTTTAAAGAAGTCTAGCGTAGTTCCAGGCACGTAACAAGCACACACAACTTCTCCCTGTCTTTTACTATTTAAAACCACATTTCTCAAACTTTTAAAACTCTTAGGACCTTTTATTTTCTGGTGAACTCTCACCTGGAACCCAACATACAACAGATGGAATCAGAGCTCTTTGGGCTGAGGAGGAATTGAAGTCAAGGAGTTGGAGTCTTGGAGTCTTCTTCTGTCTGCTTTTCTCCCTCCCCACCCCACTTCCGCCTTCTCTCCAGCTTTCAGACCTTCCTCCCCCACTGTCTACACCAAGATTGCTCTGGGAGCTCTACCTCAAGACTGTAGGACTCCACCCAAGAAACACAATTTGAAAACTCCCAACACCAGAGTTTAGAAAGTCACAGTGTCTTTTGTACAATAACATTTACCACAAACCTTTTGGACACAGTCATGTTGGTTAAAGAGGAAAATCATAAAAATAATCACTCACGTGAACCTAATGCTTTGTGTTCACTAAAAACTACATGCTTGTATGTTATTTGTTTTTAGGTCTTTTCATATAGAATCAGTTCTTTTTTTTTTTTAAAGAGCAGTGTTCAATTAATTGTAGTTCTTTGGAAAAACATGCTTGTGATTCTATTATCTGTGATATCTAGTTTGACTTTTTTTTAAGCGCACAGTTTAGTAGTGTTAAGTATATTCACATTGTTTTGAAGTAGATCTCCAGAATTTTTCATCTTCCAAATCTGAAACTCTGTTCCTATTAAACAACTGCCCTCTGTCCCCTGATGGCTTTTTTTTTTTTTTTTTTTTAGTAAAGTAAGGCATGGAAGAGACTCATGTAACCATCCAAGAGCAAAATCTTTCAATTCGTGCTCCTAAACTTGTCTTGGACTGCCATTCACATCTAATTCAAAAGCATTTTTACAGTGTTTTCCTTTATTGTGTCTTTCCTAAACATTCAAATTATTTTTCTTGGAGCAAACAGGTAGTATGTCTTCCTTATATTTCATTGATTTTTTTTATAATTATATTATAATTTAATTAAATTTCAGAGATATATCAAGCACAATTAGCTTAAGAAATAGGAAACATCCCCACACACTTTTAGTAAGCATATATCTGATTGTAGAAGCAACGTCAGGCATCCTACCAAACAGTCCTCAAGCCATGTGCTGTAGCATGTTATGAACATTGGCCAATATGATTAAAAAATAATGGAATTTATTGATTAATACAGTGTTTATCAAAGGTAGATTATGGGGATGCCTGGGTGGCTCAGTGGGTTAAAGCCTCTGCTTTCGGCTCAGGTCATGATCTCAGGGTCCTGGGATCGAGCCCCGCATCGGGCTCTCTGCTCAGTGGGGAGCCTGCTTCTCTCTCTGCCTACTTGTGATCTCTCTCTGTCAAATAAATAAAGAAAATCTTTAAAAAAAATGTAGATTATGGACAATGAGAAAGTGCTTTGCTATCCGTCTATTTATGTGTCTATAAAATGTATAGGAATATCTATATCCATAGACATTTGAAAATACAAATTTGGGGGGCACCTGGATGGCTCATTTGGTTAAAGCCTCTGCCTTCGGCTCAGGTCATGATCTCAGGGTCCTGGGATCGAGCCCCATGTCGGGCTCTCTGCTCGGCAGGGAGCCTGCTTCCTCCTCTCTCTCTGACTGCCTCTCTGCCTACTTGTGATCTCCCTCTCTCTGTGAAATAAATAAATAAAATCTTTAAAAAAAATACAAAGTTGGTAGCTATGAAAGTAATCATTGCTGTTGATTACACACTTTGAAAATGATTGTATGTAGTTAGCAATATTATTAGATCAAATACTTTAAATTTAATACTTTTCTATTATGCTGAAGATATCAACTAGAAAAAGCAAGTAAATCCATAAACAGTGTGTAACTCTAAGCAATGTAACATGCTCTTCTTAAGTCATAAGAAATATGTTTGTTTTTTTTCTTAAATGTAGAACAAATTGTCTTTACTCTCAGCTAAAGTATGGGGAAGATGAGTATGTTGAAATCTGAAATGGACACCTCCTTCAAATGAAAAGGAGGTGAAGGAGGCAAATATTTTTCAAGTTAGGAGAGAGAATCTAACCAAGGATTACAAATTTAGGGGATGTGTAGAATTTTAGATAGAAATTTGCTGGGTTGCTATAGCCTGAAGACCAAATTGGCAGTTATGAAATGTTTAGAGCTCTGCAATCGTGGTTAAGTTGATGTAGAATTTATCAGTGAACTGCTGATAAGGTAGGGCAGCCTGTCTCTTCCCCCTTGGAATGCTAATGAAAAATTCTTGTCTCATTATTTCATGCCTGTGTTCTCCACTCACACTGGTTTGTAATTAGGTATAACTCAGTTGAAAATCTTCATCACCCGCTGTTTCGATGGGCTGGGAACTGATCCAAATCTTTGCCTTAGTGCCATTTTCTTGTTTCTTTTGCTTTCTGGCCTCTCCTTTTAATCCTTAGAATGCTGTCTATCATATTCTGTCAAACTCCGTCTTTCAAATATGGAAGTCTGGGATAGACACTACAAATTTGGGCTTGTTTTCTTTCTATTAATTTTTAAATATATCTGTTTTTATTTTTTAATGCTGACAGCAATTCTGTGATGAGCTCAATGGCTTTAACTCAAATTCTGTAAAAAAGCAGCTCTCTCATACTACTTGGTTCCAGGTCCCGCCCCCCCTCCCCCCCCCCGAAATCCTGTTTGTTTTTTGAAGACCTCAATTGCATGTTCTCTTGTATATTTGAGAAAATTGAGAATGCCATACATGGATTCGCGCAACAAAGTTATAGCACAGAAACAATGTCTATGAATTTTTGGAAGGAAGCAAGCAATCACTTACCAATTACTCTGCTGTCCTTAAACATGTATTTGGTGTATCAGCTGAAAGGGAGACTGTATAATACACGGTTTAGCATCTCATCAGTTGAGGCGAGAATATGTTTTGTAAGCCTGCCTACCAAAACAGGATCTTCTTTCTGGGATTCTGGTTCAATAAACTACTAAACAAGTGCAATTCATACTCTTACAACTCTTCCAGGCTTGTTCCTCAGACAGGCATATTGTACTCCTAACAGGTAGTTTCTGGTTTCTACATCAGTCATTTACTTTTAGCTAATGAGTCTATAATTTGTCAGGGCCATGAAGAATGTTTGTCTTCTCTCCTCCATGTGGCACCAGTCGGGATGGCTCAAGTGGGAGCAGATTCTACTTAGGATGGCTCACTCATGTGGCTGCAAGTTGGCATCTTTGTTCCCTTTCATCTGGGCCTCCCCACATAAGTCTTTCCAAAGGCTGCCCCAGCTTCCTTACAGCATCATGTCTGGTGTCCAAGAGTGAATGTCCAGAGACACAGAAGTGGAACTTAGCATTTTCCGAAGATGTGCCAGAAACTGGCACAGCACCTTTCCCACCTTATTCTTGTCATAAAACACAAAGCCCAGATGCAAGGGGAAGAAGGCACATAGAACTCAACTCTTTTTTATTTTTTTTTAAAGATTTTATTTATTTTTGACACACAGAGAAAGTGAGAGAGATCACAAGTAGGCAGAGAGGCAGGCAGAGGTGGGGGGAAGCAGGCTCCCTGCTGAGCAGAGAGCCCGATGTGGGGCTCGATCCCAGGACCCTGACACCATGACCTGAGCCGAAAGCAGAGGCTTTAACCCACTGAGCCACCCAGGCGCCCAGAACTCAACTCTTAATAAGAGAGTCATTGAAGGAATTTGAGGTCACGTTTTAAAACTATCATGTAATTTATTAAAAAATATTTTTGAATTTAAATTATGACTCCTTAATCTTTAGGTTAAACAGGAATTTCTTAATAATAAGGAAATTTTCTAGTTGTATTTTTGTTATAGAATTCAAGCCTAATTATATCGTGATATTATTTACTTCATGTCATCAATTGTCAAAATGTTTAGGATTTGTTTTGTATTTCAGAATATGATTACTTTTTAATGGTTCTTTTGAGAAATGGGGATAATTTAGATATATTCCAAAGTTTATATTGTATCAAATATACTTATAAGAGTTAGGTCAGCTGTTTTTTTGTTATTTTTGCTTAAATATTTTATATCATTGCTGATTTTTCTGCTTTGTCAATCAGATACTAGGATCAATGAAAATGTCACATATTAATGATGGATTTTCTGGTTTTTTTTGGCTTTATCAGGTGTTTGGCAATTTGTATTTTACTTCATATATTATTTACATATAAATTTAGAAATATCACATCTTTTCATGAAGTAAAATATTTACCAACATGAAGTGTTCCTCTTTACCTTCAGTTATGCAAAATTTTTTCCAGCTTTTTTTTTTTTAAGATTTTATTTATTTGACAGAGAGAAACACAGCGAGAGAGGGAACACAAGCAGAGGGGATGGTAGCAGGAGAAGTAGGCTTCCTGCCGAGCAAGGAGCCCGATGCAGGGCTCGATCCTAGGACTCTGGGATCATGACCTGGGCCGAAGGCAGACACTCAACGACTGAGCCACCCAGGCGCCCCTCCAGCTTTCTTTTAGTGTATTTATGACATAAACTTTATCTCTTTACCTAAAGTGTCCTTTTCTTTAGGGTGTGTCTCTTCTAAACAGCATATAGTTGAAATTTGTTATCTCCTGCAGTTTGATAATCTGTATGCATAATGTATTGCTACCATTTGGATTTTTGAATTTAAGTTACTATTTTTTTCTCCTACCTGTTCTTTATTTTTCTCTCCATAATGCCATAAGTTAAAATGCATATTTTCTTAGGCCTTTTCTCCTCTAATAATTTCCTCTCCTCTAGTAATTTCCCTAGAGATGCATAGATTCATGCCACAAGCATAGCAAATGTATCAAAGTTAACACATATTAAAAATTTCCTTACTTCCCAGAGAAAACAATATTCTTAGGATACATTACTTGATCTGTTATTGTTCTCAGGCTTTGTAATCCTCTATCTTATATATTTTAAATGTCACAGTGCCTTATGATTATTGTTTTATACAGTCATCATTCATTTAGATTCACCTAGTATTTTGCATTGTCACTCAGAATAGAATACTTTTTGGCATGTACTTATTTTTTAATATCATTTTGGAGATTTCATTCCATGTCTCCTTGTTTCCATAACTTCTGTTGAAAAGTCTGTTGCCAGACTTATTCTTGGTTCTTTGAATTTGCAGCTTGTTCTTCCGTCTGGCTACTTCAAATTTTTTTTCCTTTTCAGTTGGTTTTCAAAGTTTATTTGGTTTTCAAAAACTTCAAGAAGTTTTAAAAAATACGACCTGCCTATATTAATTAATTAATTAATTAATTAATTTCCCCCTTCAGCTTCTTGGATATTGTTATTTGCCAGTTTTGGAAAGTTCTCAGCTACTTTGTTTTCTAACCGTTTCTACTGATTCTCACCTTCAGGTCTTCAATAACACGGAAGCTATTTTCATGGTAAAAGTAACTTACCCCTACTTTTTTCTCTTTTTCCTCTCTGTTATTTAGCTAGGCCATTTTGTTCTGTCCTGTATTATAGGTAACTGAATTTTTCTTTAGCTATGTATAACCTGCTGTTGAACACATTCATAGTTTTCAGTTTTTCTAATCGATAATTTCTCATTTAAAATTCTGTTTGTATCTTTTTATAGTTTACTTTTTTATGCAAAAGTTCTTGATCTGACTTATATTTCCTTAAACCCATTATGCAGAGTTATTTCGAAATTCATGATAATTCTATTACCTGAATCCTATTTGAGTTTACTTGTATTTTCTACTGTTTTCTTGATTTTGTCATTTAGTAGCATCTACTAGTAGTGACCTTTTAAAAAAACTCAGTGCTATGTAGTGTGAATAAGAAATTGTCAAAATAATTTGCACCCTAGAAGGATGTACTCTTTTTCCAGAGAGGTTATAAATTTGCTTTGGATAGAAGTTAGGGTCATTAGCAATCACTGGTCTTGAGAAGGCTGATGTGTCTCCAGTTGATACTTTTCTTTTTTTTTTTTTTTTTTTTTTCTTTTTTCCAGTTGATACTTTTCTTATGGTGTGGTCCTTTAGTTTTCCAAATCACAGCCTTTATGATTTACCAAGGCTCTCTCTATTTGAAGATTCCTTAATTCTATTTTTGTAGTCCTAATCTTGGAAATCTGTCAAAAGCCTTGAATTTCAGTTCTAACACACTTCAAAAATGAACATTAATATCTTTTGTAAATATAGATTTTAAATCTGGGTTTATCTCACTGAGTATTTTTTTTAAGATTATTTATTTATTTATTTATTTAAAGATTATTTGTAATAAATAATCTCTCCTCTCAGAGAGGAGAGAGATCACAAGTAGGCAGAGATGCAGGAAGAGAGAGAGGGGAAAGCAGGCTCCCTGCTGAGGAGAGAGCCCAATGCAGGGCTCCATCCCAGGACCCACTGAGCCACCAGGTGCCTCCTCACTGAGTTTCTTATGCTGGACTTTAAGCTTCTAATTTTTTTATTGCCTCATTGATTCTTTGATGCTTTCACACATAAATTTGTAATTTTAGTTTTTCAAGTTGATCCCAGTTAGAAGGTTGTTCCTAGGGGGGTAAGGGTGGCCATTACCAAAACCAGAGTTCTTAATTTTTCTTTATATATGGCAGAAATTTTACAAAATTATTTTAAACAAATATATAAGCATGTAATTTTGTTTTTAAGTTCATTTAGTTAAAGTTGTGAGATATAGGTGTTCTGTGACCATTCAAAGTTTTCCTCAACCCATCTACCTGTCACTGTTATTCACAATTCTGACTTATGTGCATTTAACTTTATGACTGTACTTAAAATTGATTGAATATTTAAAAATTACTGAAACTTGGAGCTAAAAGAATCTTTGAACATCAGTAAGTGTCTCCACTTCGATAGGTGTGGTAACTGCAATTCAAAGCAGTGGGAACCACAGGAGCAATAGTTATGCTGTGCGCATGCCGGGGATTATACCTGCCTAATTCTACATAGTGAACGTATAGGTCAAGGACCATACTTACACGGTATACTGATATTATATAGCAGGAGTGTACGTCTCAAGGACACTTTAGTTCTGAGGTCAATAGGACCATATGAGGATTATCACCAGTGTCTGACAAATGTTCCCAGTGTATTCTTGCATGATTTATCTGCACACAAATGGTGGATTCCTGCTATGCAGAAGGAAATTTTCCCCCTTGTTAAAACAAAACCTGTTGAGTTAACCATAGCATGTAATTGGAGGACTAACATGAGAAATGATGTCAAAGTAATTTTAGTATTTGCCTGTGACAAGAACCAGATCAAATAGGGGGATGAGAAGATATTACTCAGTAGTCTAATCTTTTATATTTAGTATGTTAACCACATCTAATTCAGATCAACATAAAGAACTTTAAAATTGCTAAAAAATCATGTCACTTCAGTCATAGAAGATAAAGATAAGTGCTATTTTTATTACGGATAATAGGACATTTAGGTACCATATGAAGAGAAAGGGTTTTTGAAACGCAGTCCTAATTCTAGAATCTAGATATTTTATTGTCATCTTCCAATGTTATAGGAGCCTACTATATTCTCCTCTTTCCTACATAGTACTATTATACCTGCTGGATTTCTGCTGTATCTTATATCAGGTTTTTCAGTTATTGGTGTAAATGTATATTGCTAAAAATGCTTTTACCATATTTATTTAATAATTACCTTCTTTTGGGATAAGAAATAAAATTTTCCTTATCTTTAACCAAACTAATTTACATTTTCATTGTACTCTGAGTGAGATACAATAATTCCAATTCAGGGGCACCTGGGTGGTTCAGTCTGGTTAAGTGTCTGACTTTTGATTTTGGCTCAGATCATGGTCTCAGGGTTGTGGGATGAGCCCTGCATCGGGCTCTGCACTCAGCATGGAATGTGCTTGTCCCTCTCTTTCTGCTTTTTCCCCTGATTGTATTCTCTCTCTCACTCAAATAAGTAAATAAATAAAATCTTAAAAAATTATTAAAAAATGATTCTAATTCAATGTAATATTTTAGTATCAGGTATTGTACATGATTTTTTGTTTATTGTATCTTGGTTATTAAACTTGAGTTGATTTAAAGGAAAATATTAAAATGACAAAACTGAGGAGCACGTGCCCTATAAGAATTTCTGCTTTTAAAGAACAGGTTTTCAGATAAACATAGGCAGTTGGCTTCTAAGCACTAAACTAATTTCATTACCCTTTTAATTGACAAAAAGTGATACTGGTTTCTGAAAACAGGAGAAACGTATCTTATGTAAGGTGATTTCGATATTATGTCTAGCTTTTTTCTCTATTACTAATATGTGTTGCCTGCAATTCACAAGCCATTATATAATGCCATATAAATTTAATATGCCCTGAAGGAAATATGCTCTAGGGACACATTAAGGAGGCTAAATATGATTTTAAAAGCTATAAACTATGCTTCCCAATCTAGTGTTATTCAATCAGACCTAATTTATATATTTAGCATAAGCTGAAAATAGAATAATCAGAGTTTGCCTGGTTAATGTCTAAGGCAAAGAGGAACTTTTAGCAAATTCTCTGATGTATGTCTAATTGATACTTCTACTGATAAAAATCTGACAATGTTTGTTAGTATCCCTCAGGAAAAAGAAATCCTTCTGATAGCTGTAAGTGCACTTGCAAAAATAATGTTATATTTTGGATCAGTGACTTTATCTCAACCAGCTTCTTTCATTGGTATGGTTTCTAAGCATAGGCTTCTGTCTGTATTAACAGTAAAAATTTCACTGTGAGTGTGATTCAATATCTCATTGTTTTCTTATCTCTGTTAGCCAGGAACCAATCTTTAAGCATATGTACCATACCCTTAAGTATGCCATTAGTACTGTGACCAATAAGTGCAGTACACATTGACGTACCCTAGCTGTGTTGTAAACTGGGACAGGCAACTGAAACACAAAATGCTTCAGTGGAAGGAAAGCATGTTAGAGGACTCTAAGGCCAAAAATACATCTCATGGACCTTGGTATATTTGAGGAAATGATACAATATAGTCTTAGCTGTCAAGACAGAAATGTCCACATTTATAAGTGAATCTACTGTACTGGATTATAATCTAGTACTGTACTAGTTGTAGTCTACCATACAACTACAGTCTACTATAGTATACTGTACAGTATGATTTACCTACTACTTGTGTGATTTTTAAACAACATTGTTGATGTATAATTTACATACTATAAATTTTACCCATTTTGAGTGTAGTTGTTTTTTTTAAGAGACATTAACTTTTTTTTTTTTTTAAAGATTTTATTTATTTATTAGAGAGAGAGAGAAAGAATGAGAGAGAACATGAGAGGGGAGAAGGTCAGAGTGAGAAGCAGACTCCCAGTGGAGCTGCGAGCCCAATGCGGGACTCGATCCGAGGACTCCAGGATCATGACCTGAGCTGAAGGCAGTCGCTTAACCAACAGAGCCACCCAGGTGCCCTGAGTGTAAAGTAGTTTTAAATAAATTTACAGTTTTGCACATAGCAGCACAACCCCATATTTCCATCCCCCTAAAAAATTCCTTTTGTCCAATCTCACTTCCTACTCACAGCGAACAAGAATTGGCTGTCTCTATAGAATTTCCTTTTCTAGATATTTTCTATAAATGGAAGCTTCCTATAAATGGAAACATATAATGTGTGGTCTTTCGTATGTGGCTTTTTTCACTTAGCATTATGTTTTTGAGGTACGTCTGTATCTTGCATGGAACAGTAGTTCATTTATTTTTATTAGGAATATTACACTGTGTGGATGTACTACATTTTATTTTTCCATTTATCAGTAGATGGACATTTTGATTGTTTTCACTTTTTAATTGGTATTAATAATGCTATTGGAAACATTAGTTTGCAATTCTTTGCGTGGACCTACGTTTTCAGTTATCTTGAGTAGTGATCTAAAAGTAGAATTGAGGGCACCACAGTGGCTCAGTCATTGGGTGTCTGCCTTTGGCTCGGGTCATGATCCCAGGGTTCTGAGATTGAGCCCCACTTCGGGCTCCCTGCTCAGCAGGAAGCCTACTTCTCCCTCTCCCTTTCCCCCTACTTGTGTCCCTTTCTCGCTGTCTCTGTCAAATAAATAAATAAAAAATCTTAAAAAAAAAAGTAGAATTGATGGGTTATATGGAAGATTCATATATAAAATTTTAAGAAATAAGCAAACAGTTTTCCAAAGTGGCAACACTATTTTAATTCTCATTAGAAATATTTGAGTATTCCATTTTCCCCACATTCTTCCTAAAACTTGTTATTACTTGATTTTAAAAAAGTTTTTTTACTTTAACCATTCTAGTAGGTGTGAGGTATTACATGTGGCATTTACCTTTCCCTGATTAATGATGCCGATTATCTTCTATGTGCTTGTTAATCATTCATTTATATTTTTTTGGTAAAAGTCATTTCTACGCTTTTGTCCATTTTATTTTTATTTTTTAAAGATTTATTTGAGAGAGAGAGTGTGTGTGTGTACGTGATTGGGACAAGGACGTAAGGGCATAAAGAGAGAATCTTCAGGCAGACTCCCCACTGAGCACAGAGTCCATCCCGGGATTGATCTCATGGTGCATGATATCTTGACCTGATCCAAAACCGTGTGTTGGTCCCTCCACGAACTGAACTGCCTAGGTGCCCCTTTCCATTTTAAATTAAGTTTTCTTATTTTTTAGTTTTAAGAATTCCTTATAGTTTTTATCCGCATGTTTCATGAGATACTTGATTTGCAAATAATTTCTACCAGTCTGATGCTTGTTTTGAAGTTTTACTAATGGTATCTTTTAAAACACAAATGTTTTTAAATTTGATAAGGTTTGACTTATCCATTTTTTTTTCCATTTTTTCCATGTTCAAAGCCGCCAACGGAGACTCTCTCTCTCTCTTATTTATTTATTTATTTATTTATTTATTTATTATTAACATATAATGTGTTATTTGTTTCAGGGAACAGATCTGTGATTCATCAGTCTTACACAACACACAGCACTCACCGCAACACATAGCCACCCCAGTGTCTGTCACCCAGCCACCCCATCATCCCACCTCCCTCCCCTCCAGCAACCCTCAGTTTGTTTCCTAAGATTAAGAGTCTCTTATGGTTTGTTTCCCTTTCTGGTTTCATCATTTAATTTTTTCCTCTCTTCCCCTATAGGGGGCTCTCTCAATTTAAATCTTCCCCATGTTTTGAATCTCTTTCTCCAGGAAGAACCTCCTTTATTTTTAGGAATCATTCGATTATGTCAGACCCAGGGAGAATCATAATCCTTTTTAAAAGTCAGCAGTGTGGGGCACCTGGATGGCTCAGTCGTTAAGCATCTGCCTTCGGCTCAGGTCATGATCCCGGGGTCCTGGGATAGAGCCCCGCATCGGGCAACCTGCTTGGCAGGAAGCCTGCTCCTCCCGCTGGCATTCCCTCTGCTTGTGTTCCCTCTCTCGCTGTGTTTCTCTCTGTCAAATAAATAAAATCTTTAAAAAAAAATAAATAAAAGTCAGCTGTGTTGTATAAGACAACCTAATCATATTCCGTCATTTTCTTCAGTACCTTCCACACTTAGCAGAAGAGGGCTATAGAAGGTGTGGATTATGGGGAGTAAAATAGAATTACTCGAGATACTAGAATTCTACCTGATTCTGCTATTGATGTGTCTATTAAGGCATAATATATTGAGGGAAAAACTTGTACTAATTACAGTTTCATTCTCCACTTCCAGGGAGCTTTTAAAAAGTGAAGTCATGAGTAACAAAAACAGCACCATTTACTTTACAACTTCAATTTGTATATTAAAAAATTTTCAAACTATGATTTTGTATTAACATTTTTTTAAGTGTAAAAAACTTCAAGTGTATATTTTAATGTGTGGTGATTTAAACTAATATAGGTACAATTATTATCTAATAGGCAATATTAAGTTTCAAATTTTATGATTGGATAAAGATATTTTTATTTATAGTACTTACTGTCTTATTTTCCATTATATCACTTATAAAGACAAACAGAATGTGGTGTCAGATAGGAATATTTTCATGATAAATAAGAATCAGTGCCTTTGGAGTTAATGTGCAGTTTGGACTGGTCCTTTTCAAATTCAAGTGCATGATAATTTACATTGATTGCATTTTCATGAAGATACCTGTGCTTAAAACGATGGCCTCACAGGAGCTATAAAATGCTGTACTTGAATAGCTTTGAAAATAAAAATACAATTATTTGAAAACTGATATGTTGAGGGGCTTAGAATATATTTGGTTTTAAAGGCCTTAACCTACTCTAATTCTTCATTAAGGAAAATCAATCACAGGATGAGAACATGAATTAGATATCCCTAAATGTCATAACATTTATATATTGGATTTTATTTTTACTTCATTAAGAAACCAAATAGGACTGTAATTAAAGAAAACGATAGCATATGGTAGAGAGACTGTTCATGGTTTTCCCAACTTTAAACACCGTTAGAAATTCTACACTGTGAAGGACAAACCAAGTGAACTATATGCATAATTGATTAGAAACTTATCCACTTTTAAATCACAGGGAAATCTACTTTGATTTAATTTGAAATCTGTTACACAACTGTTTGAAATTGAATGCCCTAAAATTTCCCATGAAATCTGAAAGGGGTTGAGAATGAACAAGATGGCAAGGGCTTGAAAACTTCTTTCACAGTATTATTTACTTTTATAGAGTTATTTAGATATATCTTGAAATTATGTTTTTATAACTTCTATAATAACCAGTTAACATCACCCTTCAAAGCCTTGGTTCACTGAAAGTTATTTGAATACCTAATGTGTGCTAGGTATCAAGAAACATTCTGAGCAAACTGAAACAAAAGATTTGATTCATGCCCTCACTGAGTGGGTTAGAAAACAAGACAAGTAGAGTAGTATTTATAGTACATTGTGATAAATGCTATCTGCTGTGAGAAGAGTGACGAGGGACACATCAACACATAATCTTAAAAGTCACTCTGATCACCCACAAATTATTAGGATTTAATTTTATTTTTCCCTCTTCCATCCCAGTTTTCTGGCTTACTTATATAACCACAGTTTTCCTAGTGTGTAGTTGTGTATTTTAGAAGTATGCACAAAAACATCTGCCCCTGAAGTCCATAATAATTTTTATTTGGATCAGTATTCTGTGGCCATGAAACAGTGGAAAATTTCGACATCCTTGAATTTCAGCATTTCCTGTTCCCACTCAGGATTGAACCAGTATGAGTGCATAGCAACTTTTATGTTTGGTGTGCGATAACTTGAAGTGTGTGTGTGGTTTGTTGTGATGGTAAGTGTGGGATGATGTGTGATATAGTGTGGTGTGTGGTTGGTGTAATGTGGTCTTTTGGGGATGGTAGATGTGGATGTGGGGTGTGTAGTGGAATGTAGTTTAGTGTGTGTCGTGCTCTGCGGTGTGTTAGAATGGTGGGTGATGTATGTGTGTGCGCGGCGCACGTGCGCAATGCACGCCGTGGGATCTGGTGTTTAGGGTGGCGTGTATACAGTAGGGTTGTAGGTGTGTTATGTAGATGACAGGTGTATTGGTGATGTGGGTCTGGGAGTGTGGGGTTTGGTGTAATATGATGCTATACTTTATGGTCCATTTTGAAGTTTCTTGTTCCCGAAGTCCTACAAATACTGAAGGAAATATGTTCCCACAAATTAACAAGGAATCCAGATTACACTCATTTAGTATGTACTATTTGAACTCGCTAAGTTTCAGTATGTGTTTCCTGGCCTTAATGCATCAGTATACACATAGGGAAGGCCTGTTGGACATAAGGGGGGCTGAAGGTTCCTGAGAATGAATATGACAGAGTAAGCACCCTCCAGGAGCTTGAGTCTAGGAAGAGTATAAATATGCTACCAATGTGTAACTTTTATGCTCTTGACAGCAAGCATGAGGTTTCCGTTAAGGGAGGGAAATATTTTAAGGGAAATATCCTGATAGATGCCTTGAGCTAGGGGGTAAAATCTCCAGGGTATGAGTGTACTCAGTCACCATCAAAAGCTACTCAGTAGGAGAAAATGATAAGAGTCTTTGATTCTCACATCTTTTTCTTTCTGAATGGAAATGGGGGAAAATATAAATGAGAGAAGGGCCAGAGAAAAGGGACAAGTGAGATTATGCTGTTTGGGGGCTGGTTGGGGAGTGGGTGAGATGAAGGGAAGCTAGCATAGCTTTTCAGAGGTTCTTCTTGTTTAAAATCAAATCATGTACATTCCTGTCATGTGAACACACCCTTCATTTACATCTTAAAAAAATTGACTTTTCCGTTGAAACTCTGGAGTTTAGTAACCTCAGAATGATATGTGAAGAGGGAGCCCCAGAGGATGGTGTGAAAGGAAGTAGGATCAGAAAAGCTCAGGCAGAGAGGACCCAGGGCTGAAATGCTTAATGTCCATGCATCTTGGAGAAGATTCTCTACTACTCCAAGAAACTGTTTCAGGGACATGCACTAATCTCTTCAGGGACGGGGGAGACCCAGCTGAACTCTGATTTATACTTATGACTCATTTTTCACATTATAAGGAGATAAACAAAATGAAGTCAGAGAGTGTAGTTTCTCATTACATCCATGATGTATGAGTAAGGGGCACCATAATGGTGCTGTCATTGGCAAGAACTGGGTGCCTTATTGACGTGGAGGAAAAATAAAATTGAGAGAAGCTTGTATGAATGTATTGCATAGTAAGACAGGGTAAATACGGGACAAGAGAGAGTTAAAGCTCATCTTCTTTTCTTTCACAAGAATTCATTGCTCCAGCAGAACTCTTCTGCTCACCTCTGCACGGATATGTCTCCCCTTCTCCAATCAGCTCTCTGTCCTCTTGCTATATCTTTCCTGTTCTTTCTTCATAGCTCCTACTTTTCACCATCTCCTCTGTCCCTCAAATTCCATCGTACAGATTGTCAAAAGTTGGTGCAAAGAAGCCTCACAGATTTTAGAGTTAAAGAAAAACACAAAACACTCACTTTGATGGACAGACTCTAGAGCATTCCCATGATTCCTGTCCCACCTCAATTTTATAACCTTAAGTGTAGGTGGGACCTGTGACTTGGTCCTGGACAACAGAATATGAAGGAAGTGAAGGATTATTGCAGATGTAATTAAGGTGTCAGATCAGTTGATTTGGAATTAATCAGAAGTGAAATATGCCTGGTGGGCTTGGCTTAATCAGATGAGGGCCTTTATAGCAGAGACAGAGCTCTCTCTGAGATGAGAAACTCTCTCTCTCCATCACTGTTTTGAAGAAGTAAAGCTACCACATTGTAAGAGGGCCTCTGGAGAAGCCCATGGAACAAGGGACCATGGGTGGCCTTTAGAAGCTGGGAATGACTTTTGGTTGACAGAAAGAAAACAAAAACCTCAGTCTCACAGCTGTAAGGAGATGAATTATGTCAACATCCTGAAAGTGTTTGGAAGCAGATCGTTCTTCATTCAAGTCTCTGATAAGACCACAGCCCTGAGGACACCTGGATTTTAGGCTGGTATGATCCTGAAGCAGAGAACCCAAGTAAGTTGTGATATGGTTTCTGATGTATGGAAACCATGAGATAATAAATGAGTGTAGTTTTAAACTGTCAAGTTTGTGGTAGTTTGTTACATGGCACAGAAAGCTAATACAGTCACCAATTTTAACTAGACTGAATTATGATCCAAAAGATCTCAGTGGTCTGAAAGCACTAAATGTTGGTCAAAATGTAATAACCTAGGTGGCTTACACAGCATAAATTTAGTTTCTCACAGTTCTGGACCCTAAAAAGTCCAACATCAAGGTTCTTGGTCTTCAGTGAGGACTGTCTTCTTGGTTTGCAGATGGCTGCCTTCTGATTATGTTCCCATGTACATACATAGAGAGATTAAGTTTTCTGGTGTCTCTTCTTGTAAGAACAATAATCCTATTGAATCAGGGCCCCATAATTCTTTACTCTAAATGCTGCCATGCCATCAGATAGGGCCTCAATAGATGAATTTTGTGGGGGAGACATACATGGAGTCCCTAATAGTACTTTTCCTCATAGGATTTCATGTAATCAGTAAGTGTTATATAATACATAAATCTATAGGACATAAAAAAGCTCTTACAAAATAAGCAAAATGATGACTGGAACAATAGAAAATTTGGCAGACAAATCCCTAATATTATCTGAAAAGATCATTTGATGTCCTAATAATAAATGTAGATGAAAATTATGACAATGATTTTACCTATCAGATTTGCAAAGATTAAAATGTTCTCAATTCTTAGTGATGACAAAACTGGGGAAAAATAATCTCCTCCATGTTGCTGATTTGACAATTTCTCAAAATTTAAAATGCACGCACAATGTAAGCATATAGAAAGATGTCGATTATAACATTGTTAGTGGTAGCAATGTATTGGACTCATCTAAATGTTCAATTAAGAGGACAGTAGTTAAATAAATTACTATGGATATCACTCTAGCGATTTGAAAAACAGCAGACCTATTTGTATTGATTTTAAAATAAGGCCACTACATAGCATTAAGCAACAAGAAAGTTGGTTGCAAATTATTTCTTGTAGTGTATGACTATGATACATTTATTTATTTAATCTATTTCGCCCATCCCCCACCCACCTCCCTTTGGCAACCACCAAAGTTGGTTTGTGTCTGTACTTAAGTTTGTTTTTTGTCTCTTTTTTCTTTGTTCATTTGTTTTGTTTTTTAAGTTTCACATATGAGTTCAAATCATATGGTATCTGTCTTTGACTTACTTCACTTAGCATTATACCATCCAGGTCTACCCATTTGCTGCAAATGGTAAGATCTCATTTTTTTTTTTATGGCCTTTTTGGTATTACCCAATATTAATTTGAAAAGATATATGCACTTCTGTTTATTTTATTTATATATTTATTTATCTATTTATCTATTTATTTTAAAGATTTTTATTTATTTGATAGAGGAAAAGAGATCACAAGTAGGCAGAGAGGTAGGCAGAGAGAGAGGGGGAAGCAGGCTCCCCGCTGTGCAGAGAGCTGGATGCGGGGCTTGATCCCAGGACCCTGAGATCATGACCTGAGCTGAAGGCAGAGGCTTTAACCCACTGAGCCACTCAGGCGCCCTGTGTACTTCTGTTTATTGCAGCATTATTTACAATAGCCAAGATATGGAAGCAGCTCAAGTGGATAAAGATGGGGGATATATAAAAAATGGAATATTACTGTGGTATCTTTTTTTACAAAGTACTTAGCATTGTGTATACATATCACTGAAAACAGTAATGGTATCTGGACACTGAGATTTTTGAATGATGTTGATTTTTATTTTTTGAAATTTTTTGCGCTGTTTGATTTTTTTATTAATAAAAGCTTTTCAACCATGAGTGTTTTAAAAAGTGGACTGAATCATGTTTCATAGGAACTGTAATATAATTAAAAATAAAATATTTTTTTATATACAACTCTAAATTTTGTTTTGTTTTTAACCAAGTAAAAGGAAATTCATTACCCTTATAACTGTGCTAAAGCTCGCCAGTATAACTGTACTAGATGATTCAGCTTTCCTATTATTCACTTAGATGCAATACTTTTTCATTTTTAACAGTATCTGTGCAGTTTGTGATTCATTCCAATTGGTTTGGTGAGTTATGTTCCATTGCTGTACCTCCTTACAGAAGAGGAATACAAACTTTGAGAGTGGTTGCTTTGCTGAAATTAAACAAATCAGTCATTTTTTTCCAAGTGCCCCCCCCAAGTTAGAATATTATTTTGGTAATTTTGTACTCAATTCTGTTACAGAGCTGTGATTCTCTCATTTGTACAGAAGTTCTGTTTGTTCGATTATATAGATAAGATTATATAGATAGCCTCCCCTCTCTCCTCTTATCTCTTTTTCTTTTATCAGTGCATTTCTCCACTACTTCATTAAGAAACAAATTATACAACAATTATATTTAATGAACATGTTCAAATCACAATGTGTGCAGCCACTGTGAATTTCAGATCCTATCAATCTTTTCTTTTTCTTTCCTTTTTCTGTAAGGTCTGTCTCCTTTTATAGAATATAATCATGACCTAATGTTCATCACTACAAAATAATATGTTTATCTGGCTCAAAAGGGAAATCCTAAAAAGACCTATCTTAAAAATCCTAACAATGTTACTGGTCCTAAGTAAACATGATAAAGTAAACATGATAAATAAGACTCTTAAAATGATTAGGCAAATATGATAGGACAGCACCCTTTAAATGGCCGAGTTGGGGAAAATAGCTCATTCCAGCAATTATAAACACAAACTTCCATGCTAAGTATGACACAGACTCTTCTCTGAGTCACGTACTGTGTCCTGTCTTCTTCCTTTTTGAATATGAAATGTTCTCAGTTCTGTCTGGTTCTGATCTCTGCCTAGGTTCTGCAATGGACTGGGTACAGATGACCTGCACTTTCAATTTGAGACACACGAGCTTTGTGCAGCTATTCTATTCATTGTGTCTCAATGAATAGAAATAGATAGGATATTTGAAGCAGTTGCCCAGATGACTAAGGCACCAACACATTTTTCCTTTAAAAATATCAACACACTGATGCCTGTATTGACTGAATTGGTCTTTTTCTTTGCTGCTTGAGAAAACAACTTATGTAGGATATAGTTAAGGAAACAAAGAAGATAGTTGAAAGTGGAATTTAATCTTATGATTATAATCAAAATTTATTTTCTCTGATCTCTTTCACAGTAATTATATTTTCAAGTGGCTAAATATTTGAGGCCCCTTGAAAATGAGCCCCAATAGAATTTTCAGTAAGTTACCAATACTCTTAGTAATGAGCCTCAATAAGGAGGAAGGTTGTGCATCTCTCATCTTTTTTGGTTAGCTCTTGAATGTAATCCACATCACTACATATCTTTATAAAATAATCTGAGACACAAGTCCATTTATGAAAATTGTTGAGACAAATGGGATTACTGTGCCTAAGTTTCCATAATGGATTAAAACAAATAAAACATTGCATTTTTTTCAGCAATAAAACTAAACTTTGAAAATTACTCTTCTTTTGCTAATGGCACCTATGGTGACATAACAGTACATGTTGAAATTTGCTGTGTAGGTGAGTAGAAATTGATGCTGCCCTTAATTTGAATCCATCATTCTACACCAGTGATATTTTATTATTATTTCTGCTCTGAGAGCACTAAGATTTATCAAACTCTCTGAGAGAAGGGATATGTGACCTTGCTCATTGTAGCTGTCTTTGAGACTCCATAAACAAAATGACATGATGTGTGCAGTAAACCCCACCAGAAAAATATCAATGTGTAAAGTTGATTAATTAACAAAATACATAGGATATACATTAATAAGATTATGGTGGGCAATTTTAAGGTCTAAAAAAGTCTATTTTGTGTTTACCAAATTTAGTCTCATTAATGGTGAGTTTTAGGACAATATCATCAGGATCCTTAAATTCAGTATTTGTTCATGCATCCATTTTTTATTAATTCAGATATTTTACTAAATATTTAGTATATGTCAGACATTCTGCTCAGCTCAGTAGACAGAGATAAATAGGAGGCCACAACTGTCCTCAGGGGCTCACAGCCCTGGGGGAAATCAATTTGGAATCTGAAGGCTTTAATGAAGTCTGACAGGTACAACTGTGGAAATGCATAATGGGGTATTAGTGTAGCATTGGGAAGATGCATGAACCAACCAGGGGCAGGTCTGGGAAATTTCCCAGAATAAGCCACAGATGCTGTGAGACTTGAAGGCCCAGCAAGAGCATCAGCTGAGAGTTAGGGAGACTTCTTAGACAAGGAGGCCATAGGGGGAAAAATAGCCTGGGGCTAGGATGAACAGAAAGGGAACCAGGTAGGCAATCAGATCTCTTCTATGGAGATGAGAGATAGGAAAGAAGATGGGGGTGTCTTGAGTGTTGTCCTTGTTTTCCTGTTTGTTTAGTATAGAAATATACTCTGTCCTAATAGAATTTTTAATCTTGAGAATTCCCCTTGGCTAAGAAAAAATAGTGTTTTTTAAAGCCAAGAATAATTTATATATAATGTAGTTATTTTATCTTTAAGTATTAACAAAATATATTGGAATGAAATTTTGTGTCCACACATTTTTTTTTAATTTTAAATTTTGAGTATAGTATAGTAACAATTTTACATTATTTCAGGTAAATAACATAGTGTGATTCCCTATATGTTATGCTGTGTCCACTACAAGTGTAGCTACCATCTGTCAGCACCCATCATTATTACAATACCATTGATTATATTCCCTGTGTTGTACCTTTTATTCTCGTGACTTACTCATTCTCTAACTGGAAGCCTGTATCTCCCTCTTCCCTTCACTCATTTTGCCCATCCCCTTATTCTCTTGCCCCTGGCAACCATCAGTTTATTCTCTCTGCTTATAGGTCTGACTCTGCTAGAAAAAGCAGTATTTTTGACACCAGTATTTATTTCCTTTTGAAAACATAGCTTTTTTTTCTGGAGGGTATTCAGCTTGGTTAAAATCAGTTGTCCAAACTTCAGATTCTTGATCGGTGCTGGTCCATTGCACTTCCTCTGGGTTACTTGATACCAGGGCAGGACTAACAAGTAGCTTCAACAAGTGACTTACAAGGAAGGATAAAGAATTCTCTCTCTGTGTGAAGGCAAGAACAGCAATGAGGCAGAGGAGGGTTGGGAAGAAGAGATGGAGGATGCCCACGTGAGGAGCAGTGATCTATAATGTTTTCCTGCTGAGAAGGCAGATAGAAAAAGGAGTGAGA
>CM053620.1:8440389-8457419 GCA_028646535.1 Procyon lotor | reverse complement strand
GTTTGTTGCTCATAGTCCACAGTCTCTCATGGTTCATCTCCCCCTCTGGTTTCCCCCCATTCACCCCTCCCTTCCTTCTCATAATGCCCTCCATGTTTTTCTTTACGCTCAGCACGTAAGTGAGACCATAAGGTAATTGGTTCCTGAGACAGCTTTTGAGGGAGGGTGTGGGTGCATATATTGTTGACCCTTGAGCAAGACAGGTTTGAACTGCATGGGCCCACTAACATGTTGCTTTTTTTCTGATAAAGTACCATCCTGTAAATTTATTTCCCCTTCCTGATGATTTTCATAATAACATTTTCTTCCCTGTAGCTTACTTTAAGAATACAGTATAGAGCTGCCTGGGTGGCAAAGTTGGGTGAGTGCCTGGCTCTTGGTTTCAGCTCAGGTCATGATCTGGTAGGTTGTGGGATGGAGCCCTGCCTGGGGCTCCACTTTCAGTGGGGAGTCTGCTTGAGGATTCTCCCTCTGCCCCCTCCTTGCTCATGCACACACTCTCTCTTTCTCTCAAATGAATGAATAAATCTTTGAAAAAAGAGAATAAAGTATATAATACATACAACATACAAAATATGTGTCAGTTGACTATTTATATTATCAGTAAGGCTTCCAGTCAACAGTAGGCTATTAATGGCTAAATTTTGGAGGGTCAGAAGTTATATGTAGGGGCACTTTGGTGGCTCAGGTGGTTAAGCGTCTGCCTTTCACTCAGTCATGATCTCCAGGTCCCAGGATCCATCTCTGCATCGGCTCCTTGCTCAGAGGGGAGCTGCTTCTCCCTCCCCCTCTGCCTCTCCCCCTGCTTGTACTCTCTCTGTCTCTCAAAAAAAACCTTTAAAAAAAAGTTATATGTAGATTTTCAACTGCATGGGTGTTGGTGCCCCTAGCCCTCATGTTGTTCAAGGTCAACTGTATTTTTTTTTCATATGGTAGCATATATGATCCCATTTTAGTTTAAGGAACTCTTTTTGGGTTTCATTTTGTTCTATTTAGAATCAGAGATGAATTCAATTCTAAAATATTGTTATTACTTTGTGCCTGTGTAACATATTCATTGTTCTTCAGATATTTAAAGTCCTTCACGTACCTTTGGTAGAATTGTTCAGTGTTTTAAAGATGAACTATTTCATGTCAGCTGAGTACTCAGGGAGGCCTTTTCCTAGAGAAGCAAAGCATCTCTTTCTCAGGGAGCTCACAGCTTAAGTTAAAAATAAACCTCAGGAAAATGTTCATAGGAAGACGTTTATAAAAGAATTCTGAAAATGTTCTACTAAAGATATAGTTAGGTAAGAACATGTCAAACTCTCTGATATTCATTGTAAATATGCTTTTTTCTCTTCTCCTATATGAAGGATGAGAAGTGGTTGGAATGGAAATAAAACATCTTACTCTGGTTCACTTTTTCTTTTACTATATTAACTTTAATTCCCAGTTTTTTCTGATGAAATCATGATTTTTTTATTAACTTTCCAATACCAAAATCACTTTGTAAATAGGATCTGAACATCTGTGTCACAGAGGAACCCACGAGAAAAATAAAATGATTGTATCTTCTTATTCTCGATGGCCTTGAAGATCCCACTGATTTAATAACCCCCAGAATACATTTAAGATTATTGCATATGAAGCCAAATAATTGTCTGCCAATTATTACATTAAAAAGGAAACTTGTATTAACTTTGAAATAAAGTAATTTCTTTCTTTGAACAAGTAGAATTAAGTTGGAGGTGATTTGGGTGTTTTTGAAGAGGCCTTAATCACACTGTCTATTTAAGCTGTTTATCCAAATCTTTTCATGAGAATGCCTAAGGGATGTCCCCCCCCCCCCGCCCCCATTACAACACAATTGGGAAAATATTAGATCTTAATAGCAAGCCATACTGGTACATTTTCTACTAGGATCTTTTTTTAATCTGAAATTTAATTTAAGGATTTAATCTAATTTTCTCTTGAATTGCTCATTTCTTTTCACAGTGCTGAAGTATGGGTTCTCATTTAAGGAAACCTCCCAATTATTCAGTACTGTGTGAATACACCAACATTCAAATAAAAATTAAAAAAGAGTTTCAGGTATCTGACAATTGCTCTTATCATTTCACTTTTATCGAAGATAAAATTTAAGGCTGAAATATAGAAGAAAACATATCCCACTTGCAAAGCTACTTAGAACAGATAATAAGAAAAGATAATAATAATCCCTGGGATTTAGCGATCACATACCATCTGCTAGGCATTGCTCAGATGATTTGCATTCATTATGTTCCTTATTTCTCCCAGGAACCGTATAGGATAGATACTACTGTTATCACCCAAGGCACAGAGAGGCTAAGTAACTTAAATAAAGTTGCACAGCTGCTGAGAATGGAGTCCAGAATCTATATTTAAGTAGTCTGACTTCAGAGCTATAGCTGATTCTCAAATCATACCCTTTGAAGAGCATATTTCTTTGATCAAAAATTGTTAGTAACAAGAACTAGTCTTTAAATGTAGTATTAAATTTTGGAAACCAACAAAAATGGAGAAATAGCTGATTGCCTACTAGCTGTAATAGTCTATATAAGTCTATCTCCAAAATTCAGTAGATTCGGTTCATAGTGTAAACTTTAAAATATTTTTTCTTGTATTTTCTTGAATATCATAAGATTCTTTCTGTATCCGAGTTCAAATCATCAATAAAAATGCTAAACAGGACAGCCCTGGCCAGAGTCCCCTGTCGTAAAATGTAAAGGTCGCTCATGGTGGAAATCAATCCAGCAGCTTGGGCAAATGACAGATAAATTAAAATGCAAAGTCACTGAAGAGTACTGAGTCCACATTTCACCATTTTGTCAGTTCAAATGGAAAGTTTTATCAAATATTGTGGTGAAATTAAAATAGTCACATGTTTTAGGAGTGAACTTTTAAAAGGGCCAAGGCAACATTTCTGCCAGGCTATTATAATTGCGGACATTCCATGTACCCACGAGAGGATGTTTATAAGTGTACAAGAATGGATGTGCCATAGAAGCAAGGTTTTTTGAAGGTTATTTTTTTCCTTTGAGAGTGAGTGGAGGGATGACCCCAGTCATGACTTTCTGCTGTACACTAAGATCCTGAAAGAAATGGTCTGTTCTCCTTATGCAGAAAGGCTGTTGGTTAGGGACAAAGTACAGACCAGTAGGCTTTCAAGAAGTATTCTCTTCCATCGGGCTACTAACAGAAAAAAAAAGATGAATTCTGTGATGGAGAAACCTCAGCAAAGATAAGCAGTTGCATATGCAGTAAATAGGTTATGTGCAGTAGGTTTCTGGACCTGAGCAAAGAAGCAAGAGAAACAAAGTCCACAGTGGAGGATGCAGAAGATGTAGGAAAGGGGAGGTGCAGAAAAGAATTCAAATAAATGAAAGGCGTAACACCGGAACACATGCTCGTGTAAATGGCACATGGAGTGAGCCAAGATGTCCGCAACATGAAGAATGCTGACCCAGCCAGACTGGGGAAAGGATTCTTCCAGCTCCTAATCGAAATTCCCGTCAGCATCATATGGCTATACATTGTGCTTTTCACCTAATTACTCAGTGCCATTTGTTTAGAAGTTTACCTAGAAGGTCACCAAGTAATTCTTTAAAAAAAAAAAAAAAAATCCTTGCTTAGTGTTTTGATTAAATTATTTGGTGGAGGAAAATTCCTCTGTGGTAGGAAGCTCTAAGTGCAGTGTGTTCCTTGTCCTCAAACTGATGTCAAACCCCAAATGATGTCAACTGAATCTGTCTGGTCTTATATTTATGGTGGAATGAAATAACCACAGAGCGTAACATCTGGCTCATAAAAGGAATCGTTAGTGAGGTATATTAGATTGTTTAAATTTAAATTAGAAAATTTTCTCATTCACTATTTTTCCTATTCTTTAATCATCCTGGTTGTCTCAAGTTAAAAACACCAGTAGTACAAGATTTTACATACGCATGTGCATACATTCTAATTAATTTTAGATTTTGAAGTTAAATATAATTCAAAAGACAAGATTGAAAATATTTTACTGATGTGAAATGTCACACATTATGAAAAAAATCTTAACTGTCATTTAAAATATTAATCTTCAAATGGCATACTCTATATTTCTTTTCACTATCAGCATAAAGCTCTCTTAATGTCCAGTAGGTGGGTGACTAGGGGGAGCATGTTGCTTAAAAATTTCGTTCATTACTTCAGAAGTAAGCATTTGAATTTGAGTTGTCCATTTGGAGATGTTTTAATGAATACAAATATCAAAACAGGTTGAAGTCTGATAAATCTCAGAATCTGTCTTGATAATAATAATTACCATGTATTATCTACCAATTTTTCTTTAAGAACAGTAATAATGGAATTTAGAAGCTCTCTACTGGTACATTTTAGTAGCTAAACCTCTGAATTTTAACAGGGACAATCTGCATTTCCTGTACTGACCACAAAATGATTTGCATTTTGCCACACAACTGTCTCCAGAGTTGGTCTGACTTGACAGTTTGAATCTTGCAGATCAGGTGAGTTAGACCAGTGAAACACTGTGAACAAATCATGAGCAGAAGAGCTATGTTGGGCTTTATCTTTGGGAATTTTAGGTTCAAGGCCCTCTTGAAATTTATGTTTTAAATTCCTAGATATATAACAATATGTAAGACAGAGAAAGAAAATTGCCATTTTATATCTCCCTTCCACAACTTTTGTATATTTTGTGTCTAAAATTAACTGTTGGATCACATAATGGATTGGTTTTACTCATTTATTAATATACTGCCTCCGTACTTTAACCTGGTCTTCATGGCATACAGTGCTAACCAGAGTGTGGTTCTTTCATCACACCTTTAGAGGAAGTGCTGTTTCTATAGCAGATGCTTTTATGGAATTTAGGTTCGTTCTACGAAGCCCCATAGAAAGATGTCCTGTGGAAGAGATTTGGGTCTCAACCAAAAGGCTGTTAGATTATACAGCTCTGCAGGGACTCAGCTACACTGTTGAAATTGTGTGGCATGGAGGAACTCCTAAATGGAGAAATAGGACCAAAGTGGTATGAACTAAAATCAGTAAAATCAATCAGGAAATCACAAAGCATATACTCTGGGCTATGAAGCAGAACATTTTCCCTCTGTGGTAGAGAAATTGTCAGTAAATGGCCTTGATTAAGAATAGAGGGGACATGAGCCAGCACTTCACACATATGTTGTCAAAGTATGGCCCAGGAATTCCTTCTCAGTATTCAGCCATTTTACACTATATCCTGGAGATAACATGCTGAAGAGAAAAAAGGGAAATTCACATTTATGGAACACTTACGAAGAGTAAGTTTTGTGCAAGACAGTGTATAGGATCTTCACGGCCACTTTCCCGAATTACAATTATTCACATTTACAGTTGAAGTCAGTGAGGCTCCAAGACAGAATGGTGACGCCTGAGTCAGAGGCAGACTCCACAGAGCCAGGGCTCTTTAATTTATGATCCTGTGCTCATCCCAAAACACCATATAATTTGTGAATTTAATTGTGTTAGGATAGAAGATGTTCTTTTATTTAACAAGTAATTCCTGGTGAGTCTCCAATGTTCTGGACTTTTTCTCCTTTCTCAGCTCCTCCTCCCGATATATCTCTTATATACTGGTGTTCCTTGTGATTCTGTCCTAGACCCTCATCCCCTTTCATGGGTGTGCTTACACTAGTTCTCTGCCTAACCCCCTGTGCTGGTTTCACTGATATCCACTGTTCCTCAGTGAAATATGTTCATTGTTTCTCACAGGATGTCGAACCATTATGCCTGGTGGACTGCATTTTCTATTTTTCCTCCTTCTGGTAGAATTGTATGCTTATCTTGGTCAGTGGGTTTGTTCCCAAACCTGTTCAGACATGTTACTGTTTTCTGTATTTTAGTTATAGATTGTGTCAATTGAAAATAGATTGAAACAAAAAATAGTTGTTTCTATGAAAATCACGTTGGATCCATTGGAAAGATTTGTTATAGGAAGTCATGAAATTTTTTTTCCTGTTGACTTAAAGGCAGGGAAGAGTAAGAAAGAACAATAAAAATCTAGAATTCTGTACTTGGTATTTTTCATGAATGTTTTGATGTTCTCATTCTACTTTAAAACTTGAAACCAGAAACAATTAGATAATGCATTGTGAGTAAAGTTTTGCTTGAAGGGGAATGGAAAACAAAAAATAGTAAACCTATTATAAAGAATCAGAAAATCTTTTGTGTTTTTTAAGTTAAAGTAAAATGTTTAAAGTATATTACTATTTTATGCTTTTACCTTTAGCTAACTTTTTCAATTAAACAGGGAATTTGAGGAAAATTAAAGGGGTGAGCAGGGTTTAGGGGAATCAGCAAAGAATAATTTAGTGCTGCAGATCTAGCAACAGTGGGGGACCCTCTATCTCCCCTATACTTGAGAAGACCTGGGGACAGTAGCTTGGCCTTTGTTGGAGGGGCAATTAAAGATGATCCTGCAGGAAGGAAGCCCCAGAAAAAGCCACCAACCTCCTGTTCTTCTGCCTCTGATATCCAGCAGGTGCCCACTACTGGAGAGATTAATTAAAGATATGTAGCATAATTCATCATTTTTGCCTTTTATACCTGCTTTTGATTTTTGAATGGGTGGAAAATTTGTGCACTCAACAGTGAATTCACAAATCTGATTATGTAATGTAACATCTTGAGAAAATACCAATTACAACATATTCCCACCTGTAAAACAAAAATGCTAGCAATGCCACTGCTGTTCATATAAGGTAGCAGAGGGAAGCGGAGGTGTATTGACAACAATGACAAGAAACATTACTGGAACAGTCTCCACTTATGGAGTTGATCACAAACTCAAAGTCAATAATTAGAACATTGTTCTTCTGTCATTTCTGTGTTTCACTTACTATCCATTATGACTTTGAATTAATGGCATTCTTTTTCTGGAGGGGTGAGTTGAACCTTCATTTCTGAAAAAAACCTTGAATATTTAGTGTTCCTGCTCATGACTTGCCTTAATTTTTCATTGACCAGGACTTTTGGACAATGGTGCACTAAGAGGCATCTTTTTGGATCCCCTAGATTTTACATAAAATTTTATTTGTACAAACCTCTCCCCCCCAGCACCATTGTGTAACAGCAACTCATTTCCCCCTCAGGAATAAGATCAGCTTCTGGGCCCCCTTCTCACCCTGTTTATATAGCACATGAGGGCCTCAAAATGACCAGAGACTTGCCTCATTGTTCAACTCTTTAGTACCTAACTGTATTTTTTGGTGGAAACATTGCTTCCTTGGACACTTCAGATTCCTTCAGTGACAATGTTACCAGACAAATAAATGAAAAAAAATTATGAAGTGGTAACAGTGATGAGGGCACTCTTATCTCCACCTCTTGATTTTTGGACCCATAGATTCCTGCTTAATACATTGACTACTGGCTTAAGGGATAGCCATATTTTGTTGTACTTCCCTTGACCCTGCAAAATAGTGTCTCTCAACTGGCTTCAGAGACTGGAGTGTATGATAAATCCAGTGATTTATATGAGCGTGAGCCTAATGTTGAGCTTCGTTTGCTATCAAAGATGTTCCTTTGGTCTGAGGCAATGTTGTATGGAATTAAATGGTAATGTATTCGTCATGTTAGGGATGATAGGAGATGGATACTACTCTTCAGTACTTAAAATTATATCCTGAGTTGGGCTTGGTATTCAGTCATGTCCAACCCAAGACCATAGGAGATGAGGTGTTCTTTCAAGGCTACTATCAAGAGTTTCTGATTTTCTACTTGTTTGTAAATTGGACAGTCTTGGTTTTCATTTTCTCTTTTTCTCCAGGAACATCTTCTACAGCTCTCAGAAGCATCCAGCTGACTCTGTTTTCATTAGTGTTACCAATTCTACCGTAGTAGCCAAGGATTATGGCCACGTGACCTCTTACATCCTGTCTTCCACTTGCATCTCATGCCATGTCATTGCCAGGGAACATCTGAATAATTATGATGCCACCTCATGCTGTGGCTTAACATTATACCACTTTCCCACAGCAAAGTGGCTTTCTGTGTATCCCTCAAAAATATGAGCAACCCATTCTCAGAGTCCTATTTGAAAGTTTTTTTCTGGGACATTTTTGGTACCAGTTACTATATCTGCCACAAGGATCAGAGGACTACAACAGGGTGATTGAAGAGAATTTGGTAAGGGACTATCTATAGAAGTGTGTACAGGATTTAATGGCACCCAGAAAGGACAGCATATGCTATAAGGACAAGAGGCAGTAGGAAGATTTTACTCTTTCTAGCATCTCCAGCCTTTAATCTTCTGAAGGAAAGAGTGGGGAGCAGGTTCCAACAAAGGGTAGCTGTTGCAAAAGAGCTCCTTCCTTCTTAGCTTCCAACTTTCCATGTGACAGAGGTTTGTCTTTATTAATTGGAAGGGAAGTGGGAAGACGATCCTTCTCCTTTTGCCTTTACCCATAGAAATAAACTGGTGTGTGTGTGTGTGTGTGTGTGTGTGTGTGTGTGTGTATTCATATGTTTACTAACACTTGCAGTGTTTCTTAACTCTTTGTAACAATACAAATAAAACTAACATGTATTTTTCAAGATACACTGAGATGGGAGAAAAGGCTAAAATTAACGAAGCTTTCATTTATATGTAGAAAGAATATGGGTTGATTATTGATATGTGCTAAGACTTATGTGAGAAAGTATTTCATAGAATACCTGGAATACTGGGGCACCAGGGTGGCTCAATTGGTTAAATGTCTGATTCTTGGTTTTGGATCAGATAATGACTTGGGGTCCTGGGATCAAGCCCAGTGTCGGGCTTCTCACTCACAGAGTCTGCTTGAGGATTTTCTTCCTTTTCCTTGCCCCTACCCAGTGCTCTTTCTCTCTCTCAAGTAAGTAAGTAAATAAATAAATCTTTAAAAAAACAAGAAAAACTGGAATTCTCTGAAGAATGTTATGATTTTCTCATGGACAATTATAAAAATTAATAATTCCTCCTATATTTATATACAAAGACCTGTGTTTGGATTGTGTTCTACATGTACACATAGAAAATCTACTCTACATGCGTTTCATAGTTTATAATTGCTTAACCAGAATATTTCTAAGTAGAATAGCATGAATCATTTACTATCAGTAATAACTTGTATTTTTTTATCGATGAGAATCACTCCTGTAAAGCTCTTGGCCAGAAATACACACACACACACACACACACACACACACACACAAGCTTTTTAACTGTATAGATTATTCAAGTTTCTTGAAAATTTAAATTGTGAATTTGCTAATGAAATACAGTCTTTGCAAAAAGAGTATTGTCTACAATTTGACAAAATTTGTCTACAAAACAGTCATTGTCTACAATTTGACCAAATGAGGCCGTTTCAGAGCTGTGAGATTAATCAGTTCCTTGAAAAATCATTGCTAAATCTGATGTATAGAATTACATTTTTAATTTTACGGAATTTAATTTCTTGGTTTAATTACTGTGCATTGCTCAGGTTGTAAAAGCAACCTGATGAGTTATTTTTATTTATAGTGCTCCTATTCAAGGTGTTCATAATTATATTTCAGTGTGATGGCAATATGCAATCATCTATTTCAGTGCCTTTACATTTTTGAAATTAAGCTTTTGCTAAAGGTTAAAGAACTGTTTTTAAAGATAAAATATTGTTTGCTAAAATGATAAATAAGGAAATTTGCACATAGGTGCATTACAAAATCATCACACATGGGTGAGGTTAAAATTTTTATTTGACAATGTCATCCAGTTTCAGAATCATTAAATATTTATCGAGTATCTTCTGTACCTTGCATTTTCACATGACATCTTCATTTAGTGCTCAGAAATGTATAAATTTGTATTTTTAATAATCCAAAGGAAAGTCTACTCTTATTTAGGAGGTGACTTATGAATACTGTAACCATCAAACTACATAAAGATACATTTCAGGTTCTTTAACTGGGTTAGAAGACCTTTCATGGCCTTCCCATCCTGCCCCACACACCGATCTCTTCCCTGGGCACATCCCCTGTGACAGCTATCCTGACTTTCAGCATGGAGGACCAGCACGGGCTGGGCAAACTGTCAGAGCTTGTGAAGAAGCTATGTCCTTATGTAATAGGGTCTTGGTGTGGCCACTGGGCTCTTCAGAAGGAAAGACCTTAGCATTTCACTCTTTAAAGTGCATATGACACATCACTTCAGAGTTGATGCATCAAATGGTTTTCATGTTGAAAGAACTCCCAACAGAGCACTAGCAATCTGCCCAGCCAGTTCATAGCACAGCAGCTCAAGGATTGCTGAAGATACTCTGCTCGGTTAACACAGTTGAACTTTCTGCCTGGAAGTTTATTCCAGTCAGTGCTCAGAAGGCATGTTTTTTACACTAATGAAATTAAGAATGGTAAGGAGCCCTCAGGTCAAAAGTGATGCATGCAATAATGGAAATGTAGCAATGAGAGATATATACGGGAAAGAAGTAATTGTCGATTTGGCGACTATAATTTCCCACTTGGTTTAAGTGAGATTTTCCTCATTCCCTCCAGTGCCCTGAGGTGGTCACCATGAGCTGGTCTGTGCTGTCTGGCCACACACAGTTCTCTGCATTCTTAAGCATCCTTTCCCTTCTTGCCCTCCTCCCACTCCTCATGCCATATGCTTTCAATCCATCTTTCAATCCAGTTGCTTTTTGTCAATATTATCAGAGTGACAAGTCATATCCTGTAGCTTGTCAAATTTATTTACTTACAGCAGATTTTTGCAAGGTCTCTGAAGTCTGGGGGTGAAGGAGAAGACTGCTAATGACTTGTCAGAAGGATGGATAATCAAATTAAGTCGAGTTTTATAAGACTTAATGGAGGACTCCCATCAGGTGATGCTGAGCACGGCATGGCTTTCCAGCAGAGGTGGTGGGCAGTGAGCACATTGTGAGACTTGTCTACCTGTGAGGAACTCAGGCGGAGAGCCCCACCTAACATTCTCATTTCCTTATGAAAACCAACTGTTGATGCTTTGAAGAACAGAATACCAATTAGAACATTTGGGGCATGAATGTAATTTAGTGGGTGAAGAAACAAAGCTATCATCATCAATTCTGTTGCTTACAGAAAATTAGCAGGTGGCCCAGAGAATGAAAGCTGACGAACATTGTGCATTCATGAACCCAGTTCTCCAAGGTGCAACAAGAAAACATGTTCATCTCCGAAAGCAGGCATAGTGTTTAGACATTTTAGCATTTATTTTTAAAATTGTGGAAATAACTCTGGCTTTAATATGAATCAGAGCTAAAGCTGGGTAATCATTTCCTTCCCTGATTCGGGTTGCTGCGAATTCTCAATTCAAAACTGTATTACATTGAATAGAAACGTAGAAATCAAACCAAACAATTGTTCGCATACATTTTCTGACAGATATAAAGCCACCTTATACTTTACTTTTATGGGTTTACAGGTGATTTGATCACCTCAGCCAATTTGCATAAATGCCATACGAAGGTGGGATTTCTATTGCTAAATTGGACAAAGTTCATTTCTGAGTTGGCATGAAGTGTTCTGCAAATTGTTCAGTTCTGTTACTCTACACCCCAGGATTCTCAACACAGGATCTTTATTGGATTTGCTTTCTCTGAGTGGGAAACGATTGATGGCACTGGATGAAGGATTCAGTGTAAAGATCAGCATCAGTGAGCAGAAACAGGTTTCACGGTGACTTGCGTTATCAGAGCCAAAAATGATAAATATATGATAATTAAAATTGTGTGATGCTGACACCAATAGGTCAGTGAAACAACTTACATAGTCCTTGAGGAGACTTTGATGTGATGCATACAATAAAATGAAAAGGAAGAGATTATTAAAAAAATCACTGGGATAATTAGCTCTATAAACAAGCATGCACATGCACACACATCTTAGAATTTTTATCTAACCTCAAAAATTATTCTGAGTTCTAAGATCTATACTTACATTTATAATTAAATTGCTAGTATCACAAAAATATATTAGGCTAATAAATAGATAGGGAAATTTTTTCTTTTTTTTTTTTTTTTAAAGATTTTATTTATTTATTTGACAGAGAGATCACAGGTAGGCAGAGAGGCAGGCAGAGAGAGAGAGGGGGAAGCAGGCTCCCTGCTGAGCAGAGAGCCTGATGTGGGGCTTGATCCCAGGACCCTGAGATCATGACCTGAGCCGAAGGCAGAGGCTTTAAACCACTGAGCCACCCAAGCCCCCCCCGCCTTTTAAAGATTTTATTTAGAAAGTTTTTCTAATTAAAAAAAATCTTTGGAAGAAATAATATAACAAGCCCTAGTGTACTTAGCCCCCACAAAATGTATCTTATATACATCAGAGGCACTGTGAAAAATTAAAAATTCAGTGACAAACTAAGAAAAAACATTTACAACTATTATGACAGAATGGTAGATAATGGAGAGGGATTTTAAAATATGTCATACAAATCGTGAGATAAAAGAGTAAAAACAAATTAAAAATAGGAAAATGGCATGGGTGGAGGGAAAATGAGTTGCTGATAATTACTAAACTTTGGAAAAGGAAGTTAACCAGTAATAAAAAAAGAATATATGAGTTAAATACCAGGTTACAATGAACACTCAAAATCTTTCTGAAGATGGAGTGAATCATGAGGCAAAGAAGGGAGAAGCATACATAATTGCCCTGGCTCCATCCTTGCCAACACACTTGCTCTGAGTGTGCTCTTCAGTCGATGGCCACGGCACCTGCCAACTCTCACTGCTTAGTGATTTCTTCCATTTCAGACAGGCTCTTGGCCTTTTGCCCTGATAGAAGTGGCATAACTTTATGTGGCTAGCCTCAGAATATTGTGCTCTGTTGGTTGTCTGTAACATTTCCCCACATCTTTGTAAAGAGTGCTTCAATTACCCTACCAAGTCTGGTATCAGTTTTCTGTTAGGATATATCAGGATAAATATTCCAATTTGAGTTTCTTCCAGGCTCTATGCACTTAACTATGAAATTTTAAATGGATGTTAATTTAAACATTAAATGAACAAAGATTTATTTTCCATTGCATCAATTTCTTTTTAATACAAACAGTAGAAAAGGAGCTTTTACTCTCCATTGTTTAAAGTTTGTATTAATTTATGATTATTAAAATTTCAATCTAATAACATTGTTAATTGGAAAAATATTTTTTCTTTAGAGTAAATTTAAATGAAGCAAAACTCTTTTTTTAAAAAAAAAAAAAAGAGGGAGAGAGGCAGGCCAGGTGGAGGGACAGAAGGAGCAGAGGAGAGAGATGATCTTAAGCAGGCTCCACACCCAGCATGGAGCCTGACACAGGGTTCGATCTCATAACTCTGAGATCATGACTTGAACCATAAGCCAAAATCAAGAGTCAGGAACTTAACCAACTGAGCCATCCAGGTGCCACAAAACTAAGCATTATTAATATGTATTTGGGAAATAAACTTCTTTATATAAAATTGTTAATTTGTTTTCAGTAACACCCCCAAAGCAAAGATAAACATCCATTAAGTAACTAGACAATGAAACATTGATAGAGAAGAGCACCATTAAATTAGGAATTAAATTTTTTTTTTTTATTTGACAGAGAGAGAGAGAGATCACAAGTAGGCAGAGAGAGAGGGGGAAGCAGGCCCCCTGCCGAGCAGAGAGTCTGATGTGGGGCTCGATCCCAGAACCCTGAGATCATGACCTGAGCTGAAGGCAGAGGCCCTAACCCATTGAGCCACCCAGGAGCCCCTAAACTAGGAATTTTATAAAAATGCTTCAGTACAGCAAAAATGGGCAAGAAAAATATGAAGTCAACATATATCGAGAAATGTGAAAAAAATAGAAATAAACTGTATAATAACAATTAACGATGGAATTAAATATACTCATAAGAACATGTAACAATATGAAAAAACACTTGATTCAGTGGTCAGAAGGTAAGAATAGAAATGAACAACAATAAACAAAACCCAGGAAGAAAAAGTTTATGGAGCAAAGGAAAGAGATGGAAGAAAAAGACAGAATGATATCAGAAACAGATAATAAATTACAAAATGTCCAAATGTGAAGAACAGACTGAAGTTAGACTTCAGTATTGAAGTATTGTAGAAAGGCAGCAATCAAAAGAATAAAAATAAAAATTTAAAAAAGTTATGTAGTGGAAATGGAAGATAGGAAGAGAAGGACTAACATTCATATTATTTTAGTTCCTGAAAAATAAAACAAAATGATGCAACAGAAATAATATTTAAAACTCCAAGTTTTCAGTTTTATTCACACACTCACATACACACTAATGTTTTATATGTGTGTATATACACATTATGTAACTGCATGTATATATATATATATATACACACACATATACATACATGTGCATGTACACACATATCTTCTACAGTCGTTCCGTTATTTAATGAGAGACAGTAGTGATATTTTCACTAAGAATAGGGCAAGTATACCCATAGTCTCTGCTACTAATCAGCAGCACTTTAAGGTAACTATTAATCAATATTTGATCAAGAGAAATGACAGAGGTATAAGAATAGGTGAAATAAGGAAGGAGTAAAATTTTTCTTTTTTTCCAGCTGACATGAATGTATATCTGGAAAACTAAGGAATCTATAGAATCAATGATGAAACTAAAAAAAAAAATTCAGTAAGCTCTCAGGATATATAATTCACATGTAAAATAGTAGAAGCAGTTTGAGTACCAGTTGAGGAAAGGCTTAAAAGATTTCTGAAGGACACAAAAGTAGACTTGCACAAGTGAGAAGATATCTATCCCCTGTTCTTAGAGGGGGTAACTCAATGTTATAACAATGTTAGTACTGTCCATCCAACTTATTCTCTAAATTTTAACTGAGTACCCGCCAAAAAGAAAAATTACATTTCTATTCATTTTTCACAGAGCCAGACTAATGGGCACTAAACTTTGTATAGAAATAAGAAACTGTAAGAATAGCAGTGAAAATAATGAAATGCTTTGAGGGGAACACACCCTACCAGGTGTGACTATATATTCTCTGACTCCAATAGTTTGGTACCGGTGTGTGGGTAGACAAATAGAATTGTGCAATAGAACAGAAAGTCAAGAGATAGACCCAAATACATATGGAAATTTAGTATGTGATAAAGGCAGCAGATGAACTTTATAATAAGCACTGCTTTAAACTGATGACACATTTACAGAAAGATAAAATTAATTCCATAATAGAATAGAATGCATTATTCCCCCAAAATGTGAATTAAAAGAGCATAAGGAATAATTTATAATGTTACATAAAACATAATTTAGGAAAAAATGTCAGCAGAGACAATGATATTGCTTATTGATAAATGTTGGAGGTCAAGAAGTAAACACTGGTCTGTAACATTATAGACACTATAATATGTTCACACAAATGCATTCCTAAATTCAAGCATGTCTAAATGAGAGAGAAGAAAGGATGCACCCTTAATGTAGAATGCTATAAAATGTAGAACGATTGGTGGTATTAAAAAATCAACAGGTTCAACCATCATAATTATAATTTATTCAGACAATAAGTAATGATGAATTGAGGCTGAAAACTATTGGGTCAAATTTATTTATTTATTTATCTCTCTCTTTTTTTTTTTTTTAAGATTTTATTTATTTGACAGAGAGAAACATAGAGAGGGAACACAAGCAGAGGGAATGGTAGTGGGAGAAGCAGGCTTCCTGCCGAGCAGGGAGCCCGATGTGGGGCTTGATCCCAGGACTCTGGGATCATGACCAGAGCCGAAGGCAGACGCTTAACGACTGAGCCACCCAGGCACCCCATTGGGTGAAATTTAGATGGGAAACCAGGTATTTACATGGGTTCAAATATCTCCACAAAAAGTGCTTATTAAATTACAACAGTTAGATGTCATTCTAATCAAGTGGTCAGAGTTAACATCACCGTTGTAGAGGAAAACCATCATTTGATTCATGATATGTTGCCCTTAGTGAGACATCATCTCCTCTCTGGTGCTTCTGCTACAACCTTAATCTAACCATAAGAAAACCTCAAATAAACCCAAATTGGGGAACATATCATACAAAATAACTGGCCTAAATTCCCCCCAAAATGACAGTGTCTTGAAAAGCAAAAAAAAAGGTTTAGGAATGTTTAGGATTACAGGTGACTAAAGAATTACAACAAATACAAGTAATAAATGTGTGATCCTGAACTGTATTTTAAGGTAGAGAGAAATTATCTAAAGAGCAGTTATTATCGACTATATTCTCTATATTCTCATCCTCGTGACTGACTTATTTTATACCTGAAAGTCTACGTCTTAATCAGTCTCAACTGTTTTGCCCATCCCCCTTCCCCTCCCCTCTGTCAGCCACCGATTTGTTCTTGTATTTATGAGTCTGTTTTATTTTCTTTCCTTGCTTATTTGTTTTGTTTTTTAGATTCCATATATCAGTGAAATTAAATGATACTTGTCTTTCTTTGTCTGACTTATTTCTTTAGCATAATACCTTTTAGGTCCATCCGTGTTGTAGCAGATGGCAAGATCTCTTTCTTTTTTATGGCTGAGTAATAGTCCATTATATATATATATATCACATTTTCTTTATTAATTCATCTACTGATTGAACACTTAGGTTTCTTCCGGATCTTGGCTATTGTAAATAATGCTGCATTAAACACAGGGGTACTTATTATCTTTTCAAATTAGTGTTTTCATTGTCTTTGGATAAATATCCAGAAGTGGAATTATTGAAGCATATGGCATTTCTATTTTTAATTTTTTGAGGCACTCCCGTATTGTTTTCCATAGTGGCTGCACCAGTTCGCATTCCCACCAAGAGTGTGTGAATGTTCCCTTCTTTCCACATCCTTGCCAACACTGTTACTTACTGTCTTTGTGATACTAGTCATTCTGATAGATATCAGGCAACATCTCATTATGGTTTTTCTTTGCATTTCCCTGATGGTTAGTGATGTTGAACATTTTTTCATGCGTCTCTTGGCCATCTGTATGTCTTCTTTGGAAAAATGTATATTCAGGTCCTTTGTCCACTTTTT
>CM053620.1:8409045-8439889 GCA_028646535.1 Procyon lotor | reverse complement strand
TGTCCACTTTTTAATTAGGTTATTTGCAATTTTTTTTTTTTTTGGTGTTAGGTTCTTTATATATTTTGGATATTAACCCCTTATCAGATATATCATTTGTAAATACCTTCTCCCATTCAGTAGATTGCTGAAATAGGCAAATTTTTTATGCATCCCCATAATAGGACATATTTGCGTATTTCTTTATAAATCAAATAACCATATTAGGTAATAATTACTGTATCTATTATATTAAGAGTCAATAAAGCTGATTAATTTTTCTAAGGTATTGGAATTTACCAAGATCCCTATGGCATATTGCCAAAGATAACCTTCAAAACAATAAATGAGATATCAAAGATATTTCCACAAATTGATATTTTCAGTCACTCTTCCAGCTGTCAGTATTATCCACAATTATTAAAATATTTTTATATTAGGAACTATGTCAATTAATATATTAAATATTAAAGCTATCTTTCAGATTAAACAAAGTGAGTTTCTTTTTTTTTTTTTTTAAAGATTTTATTTATTTATTCGACAGGGAGACCCCAAGTAGGCAGAGAGGTAGGCAGAGAGAGAAAGGGAAGCAGGCTCCCTGCCAAGGAGAGAGCCCGATGTGGGGCTCGATCCCAGGATCCTGAGATCATAACCTGAGCCAAAGGCAGAGGCTTTAACCCACTGAGCCACCCAGGCACCCCAACAAAGTAAGTTTCTGAATCTGTAACTATGATAATTAACAGACCTTTCCACCTAAATTTATTAAAGTAAAATATATAAACTCTTTACCAACAGAATGGAAATTAAGCAAAAATATCAAAAAGTCTGAAGAAGTACTTTTCAAAGATTAGTTAATATTAAACAAAACTTTAATCAAATGGGATATGAATTTA
The DNA here is from genome assembly GCA_028646535.1 of Procyon lotor. Classification (NCBI taxonomy): domain Eukaryota; kingdom Metazoa; phylum Chordata; class Mammalia; order Carnivora; family Procyonidae; genus Procyon; species Procyon lotor. The sequence continues at coordinate 8,439,017 of CM053620.1, read as the reverse complement.
CACAACCTGTGTTTCAGTAGGAATTAATATGGATATATCATTCTTTATAAGATTATGTTAAATAATCGTTTTATCCTCTGAGAATATTCTACCTATTGCTTCAACTCTTAAATGTTCATTTGTAACTCTAAAGTCAGACATTTGCCTGTGGTGAGAAACGCAGTCTGCTAATTACTACTATTAATTTGGGTGGTGACTTTGCCTTTGTATATATGAAGTATTAGCAGGTGTGATAAACAGTGCATTTTGAATCTAAAAAACTCAACAAATAATAAGTACTTTTTACATTTTTATTTAAATATGCCTATATATTAAAATGTGTAAATTTTTAAGCCAGTAACATTTTCAGTGTCTTGCCTTTTTTTTTTCTTAAATTTTATTTATTTATTTGACAGAGACGTGTCACAAGTAGGCAGAGAGGCAGGCAGAGAGAGGTGGGGAAGCAGGCTCCCTGCTGAGCAGAGAGCCCGATGTGGGGCTCCATCCCAGGACCCTGAGATCATGACCTGAGCCGTAGACAGAGGATTTAACCCACCGAGCCACCCCGGTGCCCCGTGTCTAGTCTTCTTATGTAGCTATTTATAAATATCCATTCTTTCTCCCATGGGAAAATGTGGTAACTTCTTTCAAAATATTTTCAAAGGTTTAGAAATGGACATATTTAATGTCCTTTTAAAAGCGCAGTTATATGATAGAGACCATATCTCTCCGAGAGGCCATATCTCAGGCCATAAGCTATGATGGAGGGAGATGGGGGGGATGGGCTAGATCGGTGATGGACATTGAGGAGGGCACTTATTGTGATGAGCACTGGGTGATGTATGCAAGTGATGAATCACTAAATCTTACTCCTGAAACCAATATTACACTATATGTTAACTAACAAGAATTTAAATTAAAAAAAAATAACCTAAAACAACAAAAGATCCTTCACTCACCAAATAGACCCTTTAATTGCTTCAGAAAAATAAAAATTCATTTATTATTTCAAGTTTAAAATTAAGAATCAACTGATTCTTAACTGAGGAAAATCAGCCTCTACTAAAAAGAAATTAGTTTTTAGGGAAACCTTGGCAGGCATACTCTAAGATGGCTCCCCATAATCCCTTCTTCCTGGTGTTCATGTCTTTGTGTGATCCCCTCCCTTGAATGTGAATAGACCTGTGACTTGCTTCTAAGCACAGATTATGACAAGAGTGATGGATATAATGGCATGCTCCTCCTGTGATTATACTGTAAGAGTCCATCTTGCTTTACACTTGCTCTGGAGACTCCTTGCTGGCCAATGAATGTAAGGCACCAAACTGATGAAGTCCACAAGACAAGAAACTGTGGGCAACCTCTACGAACTGTGGATGGCATCTAGGAATTGTAGGCAGCTCCTAGAAGATGAGGGAGCCTCCAGCTGACAGTAAATAAGTCTGTGTCTTCATTTGTACAGGCATAAGGGAATTAATTCTGCCTATAATTTGAGTAAGAATGGAAGTAAATATTTCCCTGTTATGGCTTCCAGATGGGAAAGGCAGCCTGGGTATACCTTGATTTGAGCCTTGTGGAATTCTAAGTGGCAGATTACCCAACTAAGCTGACCCACAGAAACTGGGGTAATGAGAGTGTGTGTGTGTGTGTGTGTGTGTGTAAGTGTAACTGCTAATTTGTAGTAGTTTGTTTCCTAGCAATAGACAACTAACATGGATAACTTCTTTTCATTTTCTATAATGTTCCCCAAAGAGTTTTTGAATTAGGGAATGTCAGTATGGCTAAAAAGAAAATAAAGCAGATTTTATTCCTAAACCATGAATCTAAAAACTTACCAGAATTTTAAAATATTAAGTACAAATAGAAAGGTTTTTTGTTAATTATATTTCTGCTAAAATATTAGGCAAAACAAACTAAAGAGAGCCCACTCTCAGATAATTCTGAAGAAGTTAAGTTCTTTATTAGAATTTTGGGATAATTGTTAAATAAATTTTCAAATGATTGATAGAATATTAGACAATTTCTGATAAGGCTTTATGAAAGAACTTGAATAAAGCTTAGTGTCTTTGAGCTGTAGTTAGAGGGATTGGTAATTGTTCAAAAATATGATTTTGTGTCAGCAAGAAATGCATTTATAGCTCACCATTTCCCACTAAAATAATGAGAAAACTCATCTGGAGTATGACCTTAATTTTTAAAATATTTTTTCAGCCTGATTCTATACAAAATGTTATAGTTTAATTCAACTATTTTTGAAAAACTAGGAAGGGAAAGAGAAGTTAAAATTTATAGAAGACTTAACCTGATACATTGGTAATGATGCCTCTGTATAAATAATCTCAAGTTCTACTTTGGGAAATAGGAATTTTAACTGGGCCTATTTATGAGATAATAGGCTCATCTGAAACAATAACTGTTCTTAAATATTCTATCTTACCATCCGCATAAGAGAGCAACTATTCTAAAAGGTTCAAGTTCTTTGGAAACTAGTAACTTAGAAAATAATGTCTACCAGTATCATAAATGTTCAAATGACTTGAAATGTGAATTGCATATTCACTCATTCATCAGTTTATTTGCTAAAACACCCCAGCCACACACACAGTTCCAGTGTATTCATCAGTCTGATGCACAACATTTAGATATTGTATTATACTTCCTTATTCAATACTTAGATTAGGCCACGAAAGCACCCATTTTAGTATTTTATTTTTTAATTTAACTTAATTTATTTATTTTAAAGATTTTATTTATTTGACAGAGAGAAACACAGCGAGAGAGGGAACACAAGCAGGGGGAATGGTAGCGGGAGAAGCAGGCTTCCTGCCGAGCAGGGAGCCCGATGTGGGGCTCAATCCCAGGACCCTGGGATCATGACCTGAGCCAAAGGCAGACGCTTTCACGACTGAGCCACCCAGGCACCCCCCATTTTAGTATTTTAAAGCATCCCCTATCTAGACCAATGGAAACCTGGCTTGCAGATGTACTGTGTTCACACTAACCCAGCTGTATTAAGTCCCACTTACTTTTCCCATTTTTCCCATTGGATTCTTGCCATTTTCTTTCATTCTTCTTTTCGTCTCCCCCCACCCCCATCTGCTCTACAATTTTGGTTATTTTCAAATTTCTGAAAGTATTCTATTTTGATTTTTTAAAATGAAATATCATTATACTTTCAAATGAATGATATAATTAACTAAAAAAACACAAAGAAATAGTGTATAGAAGGGAAATCCATCCAGGCTACGGTTGATTCTATGAAACCATGCATTCAGTAGCCATTTAGGTCAGATCAACAGGCAATTTTTATGGCTCAGCATTTCTTGCTGTATTTTCCCCAGGCACTCTTCTTGTGTACAGAGCCCTTGAATGTTGTCCATTCAATTTACATTCCAAGGTAAATTGTGAATTTGTCAAACAGAAAACAAATGCACTGTACTCCTTGTGACCAGCAGGTGGGCTGAGCTTGTTGCTTAACAGACACTGAGGTTGTGCTGCTCAGCTCAGCAGGAGGGCAAAGGATGAAGGCGGCCACCAACCTCCCAGTGTCATGTTTTAGTTTTACAAAATCTTCATTTTTTTCAGCTTTGAGAAAGTCAAATGTAGCACTTAACCCCATTTCTAGACATTAAGTGCCCAAGTGTGCATGTATATGCCCCCTTCCTGCTGGCTCAGGCAAGGAACAACCATTTATAAATGTTGATTGCCTCTTTATGTAGGCAGAGTACAGCACAACATCAGTGACACTTGCACTAAATTTGCACTCTGGTTCCTGCTGCTGGGAAGTTCATCCTTTCATTTCAGAAAATGCAAATTTTCTTTTGTACTTATCTTGCCAAAGTGAGTAAAGGATGAGTAACCAATGACAGTCATCATCATCATGATTATCATCTCCCTGTACATTTCCATTCTTGTATCCTGAATGATATTAAAGATGTACTTTGCCATAAGAATGGGTTTTCCATTTTCACTGCTCTGTGAACCAGACAAGGCTCCCCAGTCAGAACCAGGATGGTGGGGATCACATTCTTCAGAGAAAAAGATGTGCACCCTTTATTTCAGGAAACCATTCCTGGGGTAAAGCTGGTTCTGAGGCCACAGAAATCCTTATATTCGATCTATTTAGTTAGCACAGTAACACTGAGGCCACCCTGAATGAGGAGTCACCGATGTCATAGAAGTCAGCCTTAGGTACAAACAAATGTCAAAACTTTTTCATTTAGAAAAGTTTTTCCGAATCAATGACTCTGTTTTCTTCTCACATCATGTGCTAAATATACACATTTATTAGTAATTTTGCTTCATAAAGCTTTTCTAAAAACATATTCATTGCCAAAGGGAAAGCATTTTGACATCAGAAACACTTTGAGAAACATGTTCCTCCTTCTGCCCTATTTTGTAAAGACTTTCCCCCCTTTGTGTTTTCCATTAATATTCTATATTATGGTATACAAACATTAGTGTGAATCAGAATTTCTAAGTTAACATACATTTTAAAACCATTAGAAAAAGCACAGACTGTGGTTGCTCTTTTTATGAGAATGGGGATTGGAGCAGCTGTTTCAAAAGCACTAATGTACTTCAAACAATGATGTAATATCTAATGTACATAACCTTTTTAAGCTTGGTAATATAGAAGACATTTAGATTTACTGTGGAAGTATGTCTCAGTTTTATTTCCAGCCCCCCACTCCCCACCGCCAAAATGCAGAGACTTGTGAACTTGGTTTTTCTATTTCTTATCTAAATGCCCCAACCCATAAATAAACCTACATATTACCCAGAACAGGGATAAATTTGGCAGTTATTATCCCAGGCTAACAAAAAGTATAAAAAAAACTACAAAATCATTTAGGATCATAAGTGGTGTCCCTTTAGTCTAACCAAAAGTCCCTTTAGACTAAGTATCCTGCTCAAGTGGGGACTAAATAAACTCTTTGGCTCTCAAAGAGTCATACCTTCTATAAATACTAACTGAGCATCTAATTATTTCAAAAGATGTCTGTGGGAAATGAGTAGACTAAACCATAGTCTGTCATCCATCCTGGAACTTACAATATGGAAGGGAAGATTTTAATCATGTCAATATACAATGTGTTACTTTCTTATTTCTACTGTAACAAATCACCACAAACACAAATTTGTTATCTAAAAGTTCTGGAATTTACCAGTATAAAATGGGTTGGTAGCGCTGTGTTCCCTCCAGAGGGTCTAGGGGAAAATCTGTTTCCTTCCTCTTTTTGGCTGTAGAGTTCTCCCACATGCCTTGGTTTATAGCCGTTCATATTCAAAGTCAGCCTGCATAGATAGCATTTTCAAATCTCTGTGTTTCTGCTTTTGCCTTCACATCTTATGCTCTGATTCCAACTCTTCTGTCTCCCTCATATAATGACCCTTGTAGTTACATTGGGCCCACCCAGATAATGCAGGAAATCTCCCCTTCTCGATATCCTTAACTTGATCACATCTGGAAAGTTCTTTTTGCCATGTAAGGTGATATATTCACAGTGGGTGTCTTTTGCAGGGGGGGCAGGTGGGAGGCACATTCTGCCTAGGACACAAGGTAAGCTGTCTAAAGTGCTAGAGCAGTGATGGAGAGCAATATAGACTATCTAAAGGTGGGAGATCAATTCAAATGGGTGAGAGGAGCTTGTGTTCAAAGAGGTGGTACTCTGAACATATAGCATTACTTGAATGTTTAGGACTTACTAGGGGCACAAGAAAAGGTGGATATAACAGGCATTACTGACAGAGCAGACTGTAGTACCCAAAGGAAGAAGACAAAGAGATTCAGCTTACATGTCTGACATGTGTTTATGAAGTTGTTGAGCAGGAGAGAATCCATCAGATCCCTCTTTTAGGAATATAATGTTGGCAGTAACATAGAATTGTGTGATACGTGCTCATCTTGGTGGGACATAGGGGATGCCAATCAACTGGGGTTAAGGGAAGAAATTTTTGAATTTTAATTCTTATTTATTGTTAAATTCATTTTAATTTCAAATTTTGTTTGATTTATAAGATGCAAAAAGTTAAGTTAAGTGGCATGTCTAATTTTGGCTCGGCTCCGGTCATGGTCTTGGGATCCTGGGATTGAGCCCTGTGTTGGGCTCACTGATTAATGGGGATTCTGCTTGTCCTTCTCCCTCTCCCAGTGCCCCTCTCCCCACTTGTCCTTTCTTTCTCTCTCTCTCTCTCAAATAAATAAATAAGTAAAATCTTTAAAAAAAAGTTAAGTTTAGCAGAACATGAGTAATATTATATTTAATATATGTTTATGGTGCATGTTATTTTTTTTTTTAATTTTTTTATTTTTTACTTCAACTCACTTCTAGTGGCTCAAACCCAATAACATCAAAAGCAATGGTGATACCCTGCCCTTATGAGGTTAGAGATTACTGGTGGATCAGGGCATGCCTCAGATGGGAGAGAAGTGGGAGTCAGTTTCAGTCAGGAACTTTAACAGTTAGATATCCTATTATATCTTCTACTACTTTGTGAGTCACTGTATGTGATTTCTTTTTATTATAAATCTAGGAAATGTAGATCCCGAGACAGTTTCAAAATCTTAGACCTTAATGATTGGGAGTATAACCTGAATTAAAGCACAGAATATAGAATACGAAGAAATCAAGGGAGAAAATAATGAATCATAAACTAAGGCTCTCAAAGAACAAGAGTGCTGTACCTTCTCCTTAATCTGCTAACCATGGAGTTTTGGTGGATGAGAGGATAATTCAGCTCTGTGGTATTATCTCCTAAGTTCCTTTAATCAAGAGATGGAAGTTGTTAAAGAAAAAAAAAAAAGATGGAGGTTGTTAAAGAATGGTAATTCTAGGGAAAGGTGCACTTCCATTGTTTTGACATTTACTTAAGCAATGACTGGTGATTACAAAAGAGTTTCTTTACTGTAAGAGATGGATTATACTATATTTCATCTTATATTGCTGTTTTTAGAAACCAATGAATTTATATATATTATTTAACATTTAGCTAGAACTCAGAAATTAGCCATTATAAAAGAATGCTCTTAAAAATGTTTAAAAATAACTCTTCTACATATATATAGTAAGCACGTGTAAATGTGCTTTATCCCATTAATGAGGAAAAAAGAAAAATGTTATAGCTGGTTAAAATGAATTCAAATGATAGTGTATATACAAACACAGGAACAAAGAATATTGGCATAAGATCACTAAATAATAGTGCAAAACTGGGTAGTGTCCTGCAAGGCAATATAACTTTAAGTTTGGGGGCTATCTTTTCTACTAGGCAGAGATCATTGGCAACTTTAACAGAAAAAAATCTACAAGTTAACATAAAACTTCCTAGAATTTGGACTCTAATAAGCAATAAATACAAAGTAAAATAAAGGCAAAGTCCCCTTTAGAATTAGTAGTCATTATTTTGTGGAGACCCCTTTGACAGTATTCTGGTGTGACAATAAAATGACACAGAGCCATCATTTTGCCTCATTTCCAAGTTTTAAATAATAATACTATTAAGTTCATTATGCAGTGAGAAAACACAGCTTTAGAAAAGATGCAACTTATCTTAGGTAAAAAAAAATTTATAAATGGAGGAACAAGGATTTCAACATAGGTAGCGGATATAAATAATAGTAATTTTAAAAGATTTTATTTATTTGAGAGATAGAGACAGCACAAGCAGCAGAGGAGGGGCAGAGGGAGAGACAGACTCTCAAGCAGAACTCCGCACTGAGCATGGAGCCCAACGTGGGACTTGATCTCATGACCCTGAGACCATGATGTTTGCTGAAATGAAGAGAGAATGCTCAACTGAATGAGCCACCCAGGTGCCCCTTGGATATAAATACTTATTCATAACAGTGGCTATTATGTAGTAAGCCTTACTATATTGTGGACCCACCTAAATATTTTACATGTGTTATCTAATTCTCACAGTAAACTGGAAGTAGCTTCCTATTCTGTCCCTGTTTAGTAATAGAATACTGGTTGCCACCTCTATGTATTAACTGGAATGAGGAAAAGCTAAGCCACCGAAGTATATATTGCACTGAGAATTACTAGTTTTCATCCAGCTGTGTTACTTGAGCAGAAGATGGAAAAGTAGATGGAAACAGTGATATTCATCAGGCTAATTAAATTTGCTGTGTCCTTCAGATCACCATGATGAAGAGATTAAAGAGAATATATGGATTATTTGTTTTTCGAAAGTCTTAATTTAGTGATCTGTACATTCTCCCTTGATTTCCTTCCTTTTCTGAACTTATTGATTCATATCATATCCATTTGATTCATGTCTAACCTTTGAAATCATCTCAGGGTCTCCATCTTCTCCATCTATTTAATTATATATATGTATTGACCATATCTTGTAGTTCAACTTTTTCAAATTAATAAAAGCTTGTGAATCATAGCAGCATTTCTCTAACTCAGCCTGATTCCATTTATGCCTTTCCAAGCCGTGCTCTACATCAACCATCTCTAATCTCAGCCAAGGCAAGGATAGGGCACTTGTTGGTACTGGTGACAGTAGTATGCACACCTCAGGTCTACCGCAGGTTTGCGGTTATATACAAATTTATAACTTGTCTACATGTTCTGCTGTCCTGAAATACTGTGTACATTACAAAATAACAACACATTTGAAATGATAGATACGAAGTAAAAATAAATCAACCCCAGTTGATTTTCTTCTCCCAACTCGTCTCTGTCCAGGTGTACACACTTCACTTAGGAGAACATAACTCCTAAGTGCGGCCAAATTATCTTTCCAAAAGAGATATCTGATGGTTCCGCTCTCCTGCTCAACATCTTTATACATACCCTGAGAATCAAAGTCTCCTGCACCTAATTTATCTTAACTTTTTATGTTACGGTTTATGATATGGTTCTCTCTGTTTGGAAAGGCCTTCTTCTTGCCCATCTTTTTCCATGGCCATCTCTCTAAATTAATTAAACACTACCAAGTTAACACATGTTTCTTTATAGGACTTTCCTAGTCTCAGTTAAAACAGTCATTTCCGTATTTCTATATTAAATACTACCTTTGTTGTAGCAGCATGGCAGTAGACACCTTGGTGCCACTGTCAAAGTCTTTATCTCCCTAAGAGAAACTTAAGATAGACTGTGGCTACATCTTCTTTGTTTTTTTTAGCAGTCCTTGCAATGGATGCTCAGTAATGCGATGTCAAGTAAATACCTTGTTTTAAGACCAAGAGGGTCAGACTTGAATTAGTTCCTACTTAAACATGTATTTTAATATTCACTTCTGATTGAATCCCAGAAATCACCTTCTGTGTTTATTTCATGATCCTGATTGGTTTGTCATATTTTGCTTGATTCAGATGGTGACTTGTAGAGAGATTCATACTATTGCTAGCAGGTAGATTTCTGTAAATGGGTCTAGATATTACTGGAGGAAAAGTTCACACAAATCTCAGTTTTTCTCTTGAAGAAACAGAGTTGAAATGGGGCCTCATACTGAATCCAAACTATCTTGCTGTATTTGAAAATATTGTTTGAGGAGTTTAGTAATTTTTAAAGAGCTTTCTCCTATCTCTGCTTACATAAAAAGAGCAGCCACAACCTTTTTGCTTTTTCTAATGGTTTTAAAACTTAACTTAGACATTCTAATACACTGTCATGTTTTCATATCACGATAAATATTTAATGTTAATGGAAAAGAGTCATATATTTTGAACATAACTGTGGAAGAAATCTTTAAAAATAGAGAAAGGAGAATTTAAGTTTCTAAAGGTATTTTATTTCTCAAAATGCTTTCCTACTGCCAATGAATCTGCTTTTTAAAAACCATTATGATACAAAATTACTAATGAGTGTGTGTTTAGTACCGGAAGAAAGAATTGAGTATGCGCCTGCTTTTGAGAGATACCTTTTCAGGTCTAGAGGAGGACAGTTTCAGTTCTATTTGCGTCTGGAGTGGATCTTCTACCTTAAAAATTCACATGTAGGGTACCCTAGTGTACAGAGTGTTGAACATACGGGACATGGGTCATCCATTTGAGGGTTGCCTAAATATACTGAAATGTAAGGCCTTTTATGATGTTAAGACAAACTTTCATTTGGCAACTTTTCCCAAAAGAATGGGCACACATCTATTCTTTGAAGAATATAATCCCAAGGTTCTTATGTAATTGAAAAATAATAAGGAAACCCAGTCTTTACCTGGTTTGTGTAACAGAGGGCATCATTAGCCATCACTCAAGATAAAAGGATCAAAACAAACTGGAAATTTTTGTTTATTTTATACAATTTTACTCATTTGAGAAGAAAAAATATAAAAGAATATCGGTCCATTTGAAGTGAAAGTTTGAATTGCACAGGAATAAGTCATACTGTCATAACCCGAGAGAAAATGAGCCCTGAGATCCTCTATCCTGTATTACAATTGCCTGCTTCAGAAAGTTACCAAAGAGGATACATTCGAGTGAACTTCATGACTAGCAAAGAGGCCACATGCTGCCACGGGTATTGATACTGAAATAGATTGGGACAATTACCTGCATATTAGGGAGCTTTGAGGGCCTTTCTTGGTCCTTCCTCCTCATGGGACCTGAGCATCGTTATGTTACTGTCAGCGTAAGCACCAAGGATTGATCTGTCACCTCTTCTCCACCTCTACTCCCTGGTACTAGAAACTGACTTCATGAACTTCACCACGTACTTGTTTTGGTCCTGACAAATTTATAGTGTGCCTTGGGATATAAATTTAATTGACTATCATTTCAGGCTTTGTCATTAGAAAGGTCACTGGAGAAGAATACATAGGAAAGTTCTGAAGTATGAAAATTGTCAGTTAATTTGAGCTTTTCATTTAACTGAGGTTTTATTTTTAGGTTCAATTTTACTGTGCTGTGCCAAAGGCCATTGTAAAACTTGATGGAGAAATAATTTTCTTTCTAAAATGATATAACATTTAATTGTAATTCTAATTATATTTTAATTTAGTGGTAATGTGAAGGTATATTTTGAATGGAGGCTGAGTCCTTTTTGTTTTACTCCTTGGCAACTGTGAAATTGTGAAACTACCAGAGCTGAATGGCATTTGGAATTTTGTACTGCCCTGGTTGTTGTAAAAAAAAATGCTCAATTATTTGCACTTTAGATATTCCTTGAATTTCAGATAATAGGAAAGAAAGATGCATAATTGGAAATGTGATTTTCTCAGACCCCCTATTTACTTTTATTTATATATTAAGGTATTTCTAGTTAGTCTGTGGGTGGCGTTTTCTTTTCTAATCATTTCCTAAAATTTATGCAAAATTGTCATCTCTGCTATAGTTTCTGCTATAATTGCTTTTCTTACAGTGTTTAATAGTTCTTCTTTTCATGGGTAACTAAATAGAAGCAGCAATACTTACTAGTTTACTGTCTCCAAAGGAAAGTCAACATAACAGCCTCAACTTATATCCCCTCATTCACATGATTGTTGTTTTTGTTTTTCAATAGATATTGAATGCTTCTTGTATATGTAATTTACTGGGTTCAGGGAAGAATTAAAAATAAGGTATGTGGCTCATTCCAGCTTTAAAGGATGCCCGAGGAATGTAGATGCTCCAGGATTTGGTGACACATCAAATAACAAGAACAAGAACCAAAAAAGAGGCAGATAATTTTTTTTTTTTTAAAGGACAAGATGGACTTTTCTATAGACTAATGGAAAATGTTCATAAAAAGGAAACTGATGTAAGAGTCAATGAATGAGGAGAATTTAGATAAGTCAGAAGTCATGGAAGGAATTACAGGAAATGAGATCAGTAAAAGCCAAGGCAGAATTAGGAATAGTGTAGGCAACAGATAAAGAAGATGGAGCAAAGAAGATGGTTTGTGTGGAGAGAAAGAAGAGTCATTCAAATGGGAAAGAAAGCTGAAACTGATTTTCTAAAAGGCTTTGGTTTCCAGCTCTTTCACAGCCGTAGTGCTAAGGGATGGTGGTGCAGGACACTTCAGTATCCTATTGTAACAAAACCAACAGAACCCTTGCTACTCTTGTGGTACGTTAGTAATCACTTGATAAATTTTGAGAAAGCTCATTATATTTTCTTAAATACATTATTCAACACTGAAACTAATGGAGAACAGGGAGCCTAGTATTATGCTGAGATATACTTTCCTATCAATGCATTAATCATTTTTTTAAAGACTACTAATTTTTGCCTCAGTCACAGATATGATGAAGCAGGAATGGGTTATGCTACACCTAATTGTTCTTTCCTCTCTTTTATATTATTCTCATTTTACAACAAAGATTTTTAAAACTTAAGTTTTAATTATAAGAATGAGTCATTCCATAGTTCTCATACTCAAAAATGAAACTCAAACATGTTATTCTGGCATGCTTTCTTTTCTTTTTTCTTACCTTAAAAAAGTTAAACATAACACTTGCTTTAAAAAATGCAGCAAAATTGATGTAGGGCCCTGGATTTCTTCTGGCATATTTTACCTCCTGCTGGCTGTCTGAAGTGATTGTATCATCTGGTAGATACTAGAACTATATGAACACATGCATTTTGCTTACAGTCTTCTAAGTCAGAGCTCATCTGCTAATGGGCGACCCAATTCTCTTATGTATTTAAATCCATCTAGTGCTTTCCATGTTTCTCTGATGTATTTATTCACTGCCATAATTTAGGTGTCAGCAACATGTTTCTCTGTCTTGAATTATCCATTTTTGTCATTCAAATTATTAGTCTTTTCATTAAATGAGCTTGCATTTACATGCAACAGCCTTTATTGCTACTTTTAAATCCCTTTGGAGTTTTAAGATGCATTCCTAGAACCTGACTATGCATTATGATCGAAATTACTGTTCATTTATTCCCGCTAAAGAGACATATCATTGGTTTGTATTTCTGGTACCAAATACTTGCACATCAAGGTTACTTACAATCACCCAGAGGAATAAATACTAGCCAATGGTGAGAAATTAATTAAATAGGATATTACTAATGTTCCAATAACTTAAAAGTATAGAGATATAAACTAAACTTTAAGAAAATCAGGAAGAACCATACGTTAAGGGAGTGAAAATGACAAACGAAGCCTACTTATTCTAATGATTGGCAGTTATGTAGAACATGAAATAGGGGAAAACATGTAATAAGAAGTAGGATCTAATGAACATTTAGTTGATTTTTCAGGAAAGAGGGATCTATACATCTACAAAAATGAGGGAAAGGACTGATAAGGGATATTCCAAGCATGTAGAATGCAACGTAATTATTGTAGGGAAGATCCATGGAATGATGGAAGGTGATACGGAGTCAGTGGTATAAGTAGAAAGGAACTAAATGTTACCAAGATGTTGGAGGTTGATTGAGAAGGAGATAAGATCTTAGTGTATGGCTCTGCCTTTTAAAATAAAAAAAATGCAGCCCTCTTGGCATTCTTCATCTTGAATGACTGAAACTCTATACCCTTAGCAACTCCTCATTTCCCCCCTCCAGCCACTGACAACTACCATTCTACTTTCTGCTCCTATGAGTTTGGCTTATATGACATACTTCATATAAGTGGAATCATGAAGTGTCTGTCCTTCTGTGTTTGGCTTATTTCACTTAGCATAATGTCCTCTAGGTTAATCCATATTGTAGTTTATGACGGGATTTCCTTCTTTTCAATGGCTGAATAGTATTCTGTTTTATGTATATACCTCATTTTCTTTATCCATTTATCTGCTGACATATAAGTTGTTTCTGCCACTTAGCTATGGTAGCTAATACTATAATGAACATGGGAGTGCAAATATGTCCTAGAGATCCTGATTTCGGTTCTTTTGGATATAATATTAAGCAAGTGGCATCTATTGCCTATTATCAGGAGTAGAAGTCTGAGCACTTCTGACCTCTGTGTCTTAGCACTGGAGTCATCAACAAAAATGCAATGGCAGTCAAGGACTGGATGGAATAGCACTTTACTCATATAGAGAAGAGACAAAGCAAGGTCAGCTTCAGTAGTGGACATCAGTCCCCAGTGGCCATTAGGTCCCTTCTGGCAGCTGATGCAGGTTAATTAGCATCAGTTAATTAGCAGAGTGACCCTGTGCCCCCTTCCACAGTACAGATGTGGTCATGGGGTTGACCAGGTGCCAAACAGTGTATGTGCTAAACAGAGCAAAGGAGCAGACATAGAGTCTGAAACAGGGAAAGATCTTCCCACATAAGTTACAAGTCCAGCACAGCTTGTGAGGACTCTTTGTCTTAGTAAGGAAGTTTTTTAGGCCTAAATCCTTCTTATGTGGCAGAGTAGGGGTTGAAAGACGACGTGCCTGGGACTAACTTTGCTGACAGATAGATACACAGAAATAGTATTTCTGGGTCATATGGTACTCTATTTTTAGTTTTTTGAGGAATGTCTGTGCTGTTTTTTTATAGTACTGGCACCATTTTACATTCCTACCAACAGAGCACAAGGTTTCCAATTTTTTTTTCACATTTAATATATATTTAATATCACCAATAATGAGGAAAACTCAAATTACAACATTAAGATATAATTTTACTCAAATAAAAATATTTAAACATACCAAATGTTGGTTGAAAATAAAAGAGAGAGAGAAACCAGAATTCTAAAACGTGCCTGCTCTGGGTTTGGAGTGAAAATTGGCACAACCACAGCTGAAGATGAATTGGTAATTTCTAGCAAAGTTCAATATATGCATTCACTTTTTTTTTTTTTTTAAAGATTTTATTTATTTGACAGAGAGAAACACAGTGAGAGAGGGAACACAAGCAGAGGGAATGGTAGCGGGAGAAGCAGGCTTGCCGCCGAGCAGGGAGCCGGATGCAGGGCTCAATCCCAGGACTCCGGGATCATGACCCGAGCCAAAGGCAGACGCTTAACGACTGAGCCACCCAGGCGCCCCTGTGCATTCACTTATGACCCAGAGGTTCTACGTACCAGTAAACTGTATACAGTAACCTTTACACACATGCATAGGGAGATATGTATTTGAATGTTCATTATTTGTGATAGCAAACAATGGGAATGGGATTCCAATTTCTTTACATCCTCACTAACACTTGTTATTTCTATTTTTCTGATAATAGCTATTCTAACAGGTATGAGGTGATACCTCATTGTGGTTTTGATTTGCGTTTTCCTGCGGATTAGTGATGGTAAGCATAGTTCCATTTGGCTGTTGGCCATTTGTATGTCTTCTTTGGAGAAATGGCTTTCCAAGTCCTTGGCTCCTTTTAAAATTATTTTATTTGTTTTGTTTTGTGTTGTGTTATTGAGTGGTAGGAGTTCTTTATGTATTTTAGAAATGAACCCTTATCAGATATATGGTTTATAAATATTTTCTTCCATTCTCTAGGTTATCTTTTCATTTCATTGATTGTTTCTTTTGCTATGCAGTAGCTTTTTAGTTTGATGTAATCCAACTTATCTAATTTCAGGCTTTATATTTGACTTTTTAGTCCATTGTGAATTGATTTTTGTGTGTGATGTAAGAGAAGGGTCCAGTTTCATTCTTTGGCATGTGGGTATCCAATTTTTCTAATATAACTCATTGAAGAGAATATCTTAATCCAATTGTATGTTCCTGGAACCATTGTCAAAGATCAAGACTGTTTACATGTGGGTTTATTCCTGGCCTCTCTATTCTGTTCCACTGGTCTGTATATTGCCTTTGTGCTGGTACTGTACTGTTTTGATTATCATAGCTTTGTAATATGTTTTGAAGTCAGAAAGTGTGAGATCTTCAGTTTTGTTTTTTCTTAAGATTGTTTTGGCTAGTTGAGGTCTTTTGTGATTCCATATGAATTTTAGGATTGTTTTTGCTATTTCTGTAAAAGATGCCATTGGAATTTTTAGAGGGATCAGATCTGTAGATTGCTTTGGTAGTATGGACATTTTAATAGTATTAAGTCTTCAAGTTTGTGAACATGGGATGTTTTCCCATTTATGCATGTCTTTTTAAATTTCTTTCAGCAATGTTTTGTAGTTTTTAGTATATAAGTCGTTCTCTTCCTTGGTTAATTTTATTTGTAAGTATTTTATTCTTTTTGATGCTATTGTGAGTGGGTTGGTTTTTTTAACCTCTTTTCAGATTGGTCATTGTTAATTATAAAAACACAATTGGAGGCATTTGGCTGGCTCATTGGGTAGAGCTGGAACCCCATGTTGGATGTGGAACCTACTTTAAAAAAAAAACAACAGTTGAATTTTGTATGTATAATTTTTGACTTCAAAAAATGTTTTAGCATAGAATAAAGAGAAGAAAATCAGAAAATTACAAAGATCAGGTAGGGGAGATGGGGAAGGTGAGTGATGGCAGAGAATCAGTGATATGGGCATTTAACAGGGTAATATAAACTGCAGTGTCATGGATAATGAGATTCAGGCCTTCAACAATGAGTTCATCCATCTTCCCTGGGTACCTGCCATCTACTGTGTGACAGGTATTGTGATGTGCATTGGAAACACAATGGTGAAAGCCCAAGGACAAAAGGTAAAACTGAGTATCTGAATTTTTCAGCAATGGGAGAGATTTTTAGTATAGCTGAACCAAACAGTGTTAGGTCAGGGCAACAGAAGATTTCAGGAAGTGTGAAGAGATATTAGTTAAATTAAGGAAGTGTGGCCACTGTGTTAGTGACAAGGCGGGCATAGGTGATATTGACAAAACTAGTTCCAGTGGATTTATTTTGGGTTGGAAGCTGAAGTATAGATGTGACAGCTGAATGAAAAGAGTGGAAATAAGTGGTTATTTAGCTCCAAATAAATGGAGCTAAAATCAGATTAAGACTTCTAGTTTACTGCCTGTAAACATAACAACAGTGGAGCCTACTCTCTTAAAGGTTATTCTCAATACATTTGTATTTTTCAAAATGACACAAAATTTACACAAATTCTGGAGTTGGAACATCTTTCTTATACATTGTCTAATTGCACAGTTCTGCATGAATACGCTGTAATGGACTCCTTGGTATTTTTGTGCTTTTACTTTGTTGTTGCCATACTATTCACCACTCTTCGTATGTGTGGTTGTGCAGCACATTTCAGGGAGCTGGACTTTGAAGGAGAAGAATTAGATGGATTGAAAGTGAGTTGGGAAATCATGACTGAGGGTTTCAGGGGGAAGCAAGGATTATTTTATTTTTCGTTTGGGGAAGACTTAAGAATATTTAAATGTTAAAGGAGTGCAACCCATAAAAAACAAAAAAACAAAAACCACCTGCATATGCCCAAGAAAAGGCAGGATTATGAAGCAAAATTTGCTAAAAAGTTGGAAAGGACAAAATTGGGAGAAGAAGTGAAAGGATTGGTATTAGTCACCAAAGCAATATATTCTCCATAGGAAGTACTTGAGGTGTCTACCTAGAGTAAGGCATGTTTAAGATAAATCAACATAACACAATAATACAGAGCATGTAGTGGTTCGACATGTACATATACATGTTCCTGGTCAGTTCACATATGTGTGGTTCATGTAAACTGTGAAACATATGCATGTGTATTCACTTATTTTGCTAAAGTGCTTTATGTTTTGAGTCATTTGATTGGAGAAACCAGTTGAACTAGACCTTATGTGGTGTTAACTTAGAAAATTTAAAATGATAGCTAGCAATTTTTAAATGATCACATGTATTAGGCACTCTGCCAAATACTTTATAAGTATAATCTCATTTAATTTTCATCACAAATCTATGGGTTAGTGACTATTAATAGTGCCAGGGGTTACATAGCCAGAATATAAACCAGGATTTGATTGTAAAGCCCCTGCTCTTATCTGTAGTGACATACTGTTTCCCATCATTTACCATATTTAAAGTAAGTCTGAACACGCAGAGAGAGAGTTTCTGTACCCAGCTCTGCAGTCATGTATGTCTCGGACTAAAGTACAGCTAGATGGCACCACAAAGGTAGAGGACTGACTGGAAGGCAAGAAAGGTTTGTTCACACATTGTCAAAACTCAGTAATGAGGCTATAGCATTAGTTGAAGGGATGCTTTATAAGCAACTGATAGATATCAGTTTAAAAAGTGAATTTTTCATGGTAATTGGCAGATCCATTAAATAATAAAGTGATACCTCCCACAGAAATATCTACTCAAAATCATGAAGAAGATTATTTTAAAAGGGGCTAGGCAAAAACTCAAAGACATATGGGTGGTATCATGTACTTACCTCCCTGTGAGCCCTGGTGCTGTCTCTACAGAATGGTTCTCTAGCTTCCTGTCCATTTCCCACTGGTCCATTTCTCTGATGCTCCCTGCTTCCTTCTCTGTCCACTCAGTGGCCACGTATTCTTGAGTTGTCTTGAGTAGTCCTTTCCTCTCTATCATAGGCTTTGAAATCTTTGAAATCTTTACTCCCCTTGCATAGACATGCCTGCATCTCAGGAATGATTTCAATTCAGTCTCCAGCTACTGCATATGATTTTGTTTAGGCACATAACATTTCTGGGAAGGATGGCTTACTGTTTTCATTTTCTAGTTGAGAAAACTGAACCTGGAACTGATTTTTCCAAGGTCCAACCCAGAATAGAGCTTAAATTCTTTCTACCTAATACCAAGTCTCATAGCCTCCTATACGAAATTATTACCTGGATATAGAATGTAAATTGCTTTGTGAATCTTGCTCATTCAGATCATAATTCTTGGGTTAGACAGGTAAAGATGCTGAACTGTGAAGAGTGATGGAAACAATGTGGGAGTGTAGATAAGAGCACAGATGGTTGCTGAAAATGATAAAATCAAGGTGCCAGGGGTTATGAAGAATCATACCCCGGGTATACATATTTTGGCTGTTCTCAGAATGATAGAAACTTATGATAAATGTGTGACTGTATGACATCCTTGATTTTTTTTTACTATCATATTATTATCAAATACTCCTAGAATCTAATTTATCACCATAAAATCTCAATAGACTGTAGTATTGTAGAAAACGTAAAAATATCACTAGTGCAAACCCACTAGGACACAATGAAAAATCATTAATAGCAAATGTCTTTAAGGATGCAAAGGAGCCCATTAGAAGCATTTGACCATGCTTTTCTGTTGCTGTGTTTTCTATTTTTACTTTATTTTCTCTATAATTACAAAAAGAAGAAACTACTATTACCACCTACTTCAGAGGCTACAAAGGAAAATGAGTGACAGATTTTTTCCCCAGATGCAACATACCAATTTTAGATGACTTCTGTTGTTTATTTAATTGTTGTTAAAAGTTCTTCTAATAAACTATTTCAGAATTACCACACAATGCAAAAAATGTTCATTCAAAAGAAACTAATGTACTAGTATTACCCAGTCTATAAATCTCTTAGTTCATCTCTATATCTTTAAACAATATCAAATTCTTTTTCCCCTTATTATTAGGTATTTTGTTAGTTAATCCCTCACATAGTCATATAGAAAATACCCCTTCCTCTTAGGTATGATGCACTAATTGTATGTACTACTTACCTTCTATCTGATGCAGCTATGTAGATTATCAGTTTAGATTCTAAGGCTTCATTTTAAATATTCAAGATTAAATAAATATTTATTAAAGCAAATTTAAAGTAAGAGAGTCCATATTAATGCTTTACTAAAAATGGAAGTGCAAAATACACCAGCTCAGTTACTAATTTGTATAGCCTAAGGAAGTTAGTTAACTCTCTGAGATTCAGTTTTCTCCATAAGAATATCATAATAGATTTTTTTTATAATGCTAAGGATTTTAATAACTTTTGTAACCTTGTGTTAGGCAAAAGATTCTCAGGTATGACATCAAAAGCACAATCCATAGAGAAATGTCTAAATCTGACTTTAAAATTTAAGTTTTGTGCTCCAAAAGATATCTGTAAGGAATAAGAAAACAAGCAACAGACCGGAATAAAATATTTGCAAATGATATAGCTAATAAATGATTTGTATCAAGAACATCTAAATAACTCTTACAACTTAACAATAAAAACAAATAACCCAATTTAAAATTTGGGGTAAAAATGGAATGGGGAGTGATTTTTAGACTTTTTTGGGCATGGTGAAATGTTCTAAAATTAGGTTATGTTGCTGGATGCACAACTTTATAAATATACTAAAAACCATTGAGTTATACTCCTTGAATGAGTGAATTACATCTTATGTAAATAGCATTTCAGTAAACTGTTAAAAACGGGCAAAACATGAATAGACATTTTACCAAAGAAGGTACATGAATGGCTAATAAACACATGAAAAGATGTTCAACATCATTCATTATTCATTAGGAAATGACAAATTAAAACCACAATGGAATAACACTTCACATTCATTAGAATGGCTAGAATAAAAAAGATAATACAAGCATTGGCAAGCATGGGGAGAAAATGCAGTTCTCAGATATTACTGGTGGAAATGTAAAATGATATAGCTACTTTGGAAAACAGCATGGCAGTTTTTTAAAAAGTTAAATGTGAATATATCATACAACCCAGCAGTTCTGTCCTAGGTATCTACCCAAGAAATGAAAACATATGTTCACTAAAGACTTGTATGTGAATGTTTATAGCAGCATTATTCATAATAGACAAAAAGTAGAAACACTCAAAATTTCTTTTTTTTTTTTTTTTTTAAGATTTTATTTATTTGACAGAGAGAAACACAGCGAGAGAGGGAACACAAGCAGAGGGAGTGGTAGCGGGAGAAGCAGGCCTCCTGCTGAGCAGAGAGCCCGATGCGGGGCTCGATCCCAGGACCCTGGGATCATGACCTGGGCCGAAGGCAGACGCTTAACGACTGAGCCACCCAGGCGCCCCAACACTCAAAATTTCTATGGCCTGGTGGATGAATAAACAGAATGTGTTGTACCCATATGATGAGATACTACTCAGTCATAAAATGAACTAATCACTGATACATACCAAAACATGAATAAACCACAAAATATGATAACCGAAAATACTCAAAAGACTATTTGTTGTGTGATTCCTTTTATATGAAATGTCTAGAAAATACAAATCTATATGGACAGAAAGATTAGTGGCTCCCTGGAGCTGGGGTAGAGACTGGGATTAAATGCAAATGGCCATGAGAGATCTTTCTGGACTGATAGAAAAGTAAAGTAAAAATACACTGGAAGTTATTTAGAGAATTAAGAAGTACCAGGAAGGTTGTTGATTCTCCATATATCCACATCAGACTATTTATCAGATAAATATATGTATAGATACATATATATATAGTTGAATATATTATATATATGATTTATTCTGATGTTAATATGATATTACTCTTACAATTCTATAGGAGTACTGCTGATTAAATAATGGAAAAACTTCTTAAGAATAATTATAAACAAGAGTAGTTTCTTTTAAAGGAATTGAAATTACAGGAGCTTCTGTAATATAGTATAGACCACTTACCATCTTTGCCATATGACTTACTGAAGGATCACTGTTGGTAGAATGATCAATTAAACCACCTCCTGGGGTTTGCTTTAGGGTTACGAGTTAAGTAATTACAATGATTAAGAAAAGATATCTGTTGACTGACATGGTGAGGATCGCTCCTTTTTCTTTTATTCTCCATTACTAATGGCAGAGGAATAGAAAATTTGAAAGATACTATATTCAAAACTAAATTCTTGTTCCTTGAATTGTATTGTACTTATGGGATTAATTCCTGTGATCAATTAATTTTTCTGTTAAGAAAAACAGCTGAGTTGACCTATATAAGAAAAATATTTATAAAAAAAATAATCTTTGTTACTTTCTAAGACCTAAGAGAGAGTTTAGCAATTTGGGAAGCTTTTAGGAGTCTTTCATACCATGGGGAGGAGGGGCCAATGGTGAGAAACTTCTTCATGAGTCACTGAGAAAATTCGGAGCTGCAGTTTGTGTGCTTGGCAAGAGGAGGCATATAGCTTAACATCTCTCACAAACCATGCCTTCTCTTTGTGACCAACCCTTGACTTCTGCCTACCTAACATTTCAAAAAGTGAAAATGACACTTCCTAACACGAATATCTCATTATTCCTTTTGGGGGAAGATTTCCATTGTTCTCTGGTGAAACAGAAGCAACAATCCAGGATATACCCTAGGAATTCATGGTCTATTGCCATGCTTCCCAGGTTGAGTATTCCGGGTGGTACAGTCCCTGTTTCTCCATGCTAGGGTTTCCCCTGACATCACTTTCTTATGCTAATGAATTTGAATGTCAAATGCATGTATACGTATTGGTGGCTTCCTAACCTTAAAAACACAACATTCCCCTCAAAAGTGGTATATAAATGTGCTTTAAGTCTGTAGTGAAAAAGTACCTCGTCAAAAATGGAGTTGAATATCTATTTTACAGTGTTTGCTAGAATTCTGAGAATAACACATTTCCTGAGCTGAAACTGTTTGGTTTGCAATTTTCTGGCAATGTATAGACATGCTATATAGTATGAGAAGGAATTGCAGATTCAGCTAAATTGCTAGGATAACATAACAGGGCCCATCAGTCACTATGCTTTAATTGCTGAAGGTAACGGCCACCTAATGCAGGAATAAATTACACCCAATTGTTAAGGACAATTATGTGTCTTATCATTTGGTCAGCAACAAGTGACTGGAGTATATGGACCATTAATCTGTATGAGAGCAGCTGTTGTAATGTGTCCTTTTCGGAGAGAAAGCGAGACACCTCCTGGCCTCCTTTGTCAATCATTAGCAAATTAAAAACAACCTACCTAGTCTCCTGTATCTTACAGGTCATTTTTTTTTTTTCTAATTTTATTGAACAGAGAGAAACACAGCTAGAGAGGGAACACAAGCAGAGGGAATGGTAGTGGGAGAAGCAGGGTCCCTGCTGAGCAAAGAGCCCGATGCGGGGCTCGATCCCAGGACCCTGGGATCATGACCTGAGCTGAAGGCAGCCGCTTAACGACTGAGCCACTCAGGTGCCCCTCTTACAGGTCATTTTTTAAAGGAGAATAGTAGCCTAGATAATAGATCTATATTACATTTAATTAATTAATCAACCAATTAATTTAATTTTAAAAGATTTATTTATTCATTTTAGAGCAAGAGTGAGTGAGTGTAGGGAACAGGCAGAGAAACCCAAGTGGACTCCACACTGAGTGTAGAGCCCAACTCAGGACTCCATCTCACAACCCTGAGATCACAACATGAGCTGAAACCAAGAGAGGGATGCTCAACCGACTGCACCCCCCCAGGGGTGCCAGCCTACATTACTTGTAAAATCAATTGAGGTTTCAGAGCCTTTACATTCCGTGCTTCCTCATATTCACCTTTTAAAAAGATTTATTTGTTCATTCATTCATTCATTCATTCATTCAATGTGTCCATGAGCAGGGGGAGGGGTAGAGAGAGGGAGAGAAAGAATCCCAAGCTGACTCTGCATTGAGTACAGAGTCTGACGTGGGGCTCCACCCCACAACCCTGAGCTTATGACCTGAACTGAAATCAAGAGTCAGACACTCAACTAACTGAACCACCCAGCCACCCTGTCATACTCTGTAACTAAAGCACTTCAGGGAGAAAGAGGCTCAAAACCAGAAGATTCTACAAGTCATCACAACCTTAATTCTTACTTTAGCAGTCCAGCCTCCATCCTGAGAGGATAAGAAACTGATCAAATATATAGCTAAAGAAATACATGTTTTAAAAATGGGGAACAATGGAAAAATATAGGTTAAAAAAAAAAAGAAGAGATAAAACCTGGGAGGTTAATTGCTAAATGCATTCTCTGAAGCTCAGTTTATTTTCTAAGTCCAACTTTTAAATTACAGTTTAGAAAGTTCACCACAAACTCACCTGGTTTTATAGTAACAGGCGAGGATAGGAATGATTCATTCTGTCTTTATGACAAGAACAACTAGATGATAAGAAAAACACAATTCTTAATACTGCCACCGGAAAGAAATTCATCACGAAGAGACTATTATGTAGTGACTCATCAACAGCAGCGTCCTTATCCATGAATACTGAGAGCATCCTGATTTTCTTTTCTTTTTATTTAACATTACTCAGTCGGGATGGCATAATACCAAAAAATTGTTAGGCAAAATAATTGTTTCTGGGCAATACAGACCATGTTTGTAATGAGCTCTAGGGGAACGGATTGGCAAAAAGAACCTTAGTAATGCATGCCAACATATGAACTCAGAAAAGGATTGGCTATTTACAAGTAGGAAAAGACCACACATGCATCACCTGGATAGGAGCCAAATCTAGGGACTGGGCAGCCTCTGTGTTGACCCCCTTGGAAAGAACATGAGTGTATTCAGTGTTTATGAGGAAGAGTCAAGTGGGTATTTGGGTATGACAGATGCAGGATGTGGCAGAAGCTGGCTAGCTAGTTGCCCATCTCATTGGGGTGTCTAGACATATGGGAAGAACAACATGTCCCAGTCTCCCTTGCAGGTAAATGGGAGCCATGGGACCAGTTCTGGATGGTGGAATGTAGTAAGGGGGTAATAGATGCTTTTTCTAGGTCTTGGCCCTGAGATAATTTGTGTGATCCTATACAAGCTTTTCCTTTCTCCTGTCTCTGTTGTCCATGCCCTTTAAGGTGAGTGCCACATGAAAGAAGACTGGATTTCTGAGAAACCTTATGGTAAGGGAGGGGATAGCTAGCCCCGGGATGCCAAACCGTGATGCAGGCTAGGGGTATTATCCTGACTAATCCAGTTAATGAACAAAATAGTCCCATTTTTAATGGTGAAATACATGAGAGGCAGAATTTAGTTATTATATTTAATTTTTATTATCATTATTTAGTCTAATATTATTGAACACATTTAAGAGTAGTAAGTATAATTTCAGACTTATTTAAAATTTTTCTTACCTCTGTTATCATCAGAGTTTTCTTTGCTTTCAATATTTGGAAGGTACAGATATGTTAAGTGACCTGTCAAGTCACAGAGTTCATGAAATTATCCACTGAATTTTTGTTTTTTCAGTAGGGAGCGATTTGATAGCTTTTTCCATTTGTTACTTGGTAATTTGTTTAGATTATGTATTTGATAGGGTCATTGTGATCTTATTACATTATTAAATGCTGTGTTTATAATATATTTTCCTAGATAATCATTCCTTTTATTAAAGTTTTCAAGTTTATTTGGGTAGAAGTTAAGGAATGTATTGATAGGTTTTATATGAATAAACATTTTGACCTGAACAAGCTTGTCTTTATCATTTAATGTCTGTATGAAGTTGATAGTCTTCTTGAAATGACTGAAAAATTCTGTTTTTAATTTTCTTTGTCTTTTTTTTTTTTGGTAAAAAAATACATTTATTATGAGAATTAAATTCATATATAAAGTCATTAGAACCCAGCAGGAGGTCAGTGTGTATTAAATAGTATTACTATTCTTCAATATCTCTAGTAATTTTTCGACTTGCATGATTAGTTGTGTTCATTTGATTTTTCTCCATCTAAAAATTTAAATTAATTAATTAAAATTGGAATCATTCCCCTTGTTCCACATCCCATCAGTTCTCTAGCCAGATGAGAAGCACATCTCTTTCTCATTGCCTGTGGCAAATGGTGGCAGGGCAGAGAAAGGTTGCAAAGCATTTGTCTTGTAGGGCAGTTCCTGTTATGGATTCCTTATTGATTACCACTAATCTTTGAATCCTTGAATGGGGAAAGGGCGTTCTTTTTGTGCAGAAGACTAAAAAAGAAATGGGAGAAGTTGATAAAGATGAACAAAATTTAGGTTTGGGATCTCAAGAACATCAATTCTTACGGCATATTGTAGAGGATGAATAATTAGAGGGAATATGGTATAAATATTAATGTTTAGGACAAAGGGTTTGGATTATTTACATTAAAAATAACATTTAATATACCAACAGTCTGTCATACAACCTAAAAAAAAAATTCACTAATTTGTCTTAGTTGGTACGGATACACAAAACAGAGTATTTTAGAAAGTGAAAGTTTTTATAAAGATTGGGAAAACAAGCTGTTTTGGTAAAACAATATTAAACATTGATTAAACATTTCTAACTGTGCTATTTATTAAGTGTATAACCTTAAGCAAGTCCTCTTAGAACACGGAATCTCGGTTTCATCATTAGCATAACATTAAAAATAATAATTTTTGATGAAATTTTGAATCACTATATATTTTGAATTTTGAATAATAATAATAAATTTTGAATCACTATATATAAGAAGCACTATATATAGCTCCTGGAGGTGAACAGGAGCTTAATGCATGTCAATACTCTTTCCCTTTCTTTATTATTCCTATCTTTTTTTTTTTTTTTTAAAGATTTTATTTATTTGACAGCGAGAAACATAGCGAGAGAGGGAACACAAGCAGAGGGAATGGCAGCGGGAGAAGCAGGCTTCCTGCAGAGCAGAGAGCCCGATGCGGGGCTCGATCCCAGACCCCTGGGATCTGACCTGGGCCGAAGGCAGCCAATTAACGACTGAGCCACCCAGGCGCCCCTATTATTCCTATCTTTTATAGATAGGCCCAAGGTGAGGGTAATAAAGAAAACTTCGTTATGCTATATATTGCAGCAGTGTGTAAGAGAATAATATAAATAGTAATTATTAATGGAATTTTGATTCCAACTAAAAGGTCACAGCATCAACAATGAAAGGGAGAAACTATACAAAACAATTACTAAGTGGTTCCAGGCAGGATTCTAGTTTATATTTTTCTGATTCAGAATGTATGATTATGCATAAGACCATCAGTGTTTGAAAGTAAAAAACAAAACAAAAACTATCAGTTGATATTTCCATAAAGAAAGCAAATGTTCTAATAGGAAGTGTAGAATCTTCTTCTTTGGAGAGCATTTTGAACAGGAAAAAAATTCTATTATTTGGAAGCATTGTATATACATGGAATTTTCCAAAATAACAGGTTTTTTTTTTTTTTTTGGTTGAGGTATAATTGACATTTAACATTATATTAGTTACAGGTGTACAACAAAATGATTTGATATTTGTATACACTGTAAAATGATCACCATAGTAAGTCTAGCTACTATCCATCACCATACAAAATTACAAAAAAATTTTTTTTTCTTGTGATGAGAACTTTTTAAGTCTTACTTTTTTTTTTTTTTTTAAAGATTTTATTTATTTATTTGACACAGAGAGCGATCACAAGCAGACAGAGAGGCAGGCAGAGAGATGGGGAGAAGCAGGCTCCCTGCTGAGCAGAGAGCCTGATGCGGGGCTTGATCCCAGGACCGTGGGACCATGACCTGAGCCAAAGGCAGAGGCTTTAACCCACTGAGCCACCCAGGTGCCCCTTAAGTCTTACTTTCTTAGCAACTTTTAATTTTGCAAATGATATTATTGATTATAGTTACCATGCTATACATTTCATCCCCAATAAGTGATATTTATTTTATGACTGGGAGTTTATACCTCCTGACCCTATGCATCCAATCCCATTCCCAAATCCCCTACCTTCTGGCAACTACGATTTTTTTCTCTGCATCTGTGAGTTTTGAGGTTTTTATTTGTTATGTTTTTTAGATTGCACATATGAGTGAAATCATATGGTATTTGATTTCATAGATATTTCTAATTTCATAGATTTATTCATATATGATTTCATAGATATTTCTAATCATATGGTATTTGATTTGATATATGCTTTGTCTGACTTATTTCACTTAGCATAAGGTCCACAAGGTCTATCCATGTTGTTGTAAATGGCAAGAATTCATTCTCTTTTTTTTTTTATGGCTGAGTAGTATTCCTGTGTGTGTGTGTGTGTGTGTACACCACTTTTTTGTTAATTTATCTGTTGATAGATATTTAAGTTCTTTCGATATCTTGGCTATTATAAATAATGCTGCAGTGGACATAGAGATGTATATATCTTTTTGAATTAGGGTTTTCCTTTTCTTTAGATAAATACTGAGAGGAATTGCTGGATTATATGATAATTCTATTTTTTTTAAAGATTTTATTTATTTATTTGACAGAGAGAGAGAGATCACAAGTGGCAGAGAGGCAGGCAGAGAGAGAAGGGGAAGCAGGCTCCCTGCTGAGCAGAGAGCCCAATGCAGGGCTCGATCCCAGGACCCTGAGATCAGGACCTAAGCTGAAGGCAGAAGCTTTAACCCACTGAGCCACCCAGGTGCCCCTATGATAATTCTATTTTTAATTTTGTTCATATGCTAAGTATTTGAAATCCAGCAGTTTTATACTTGTAGCACACATTAATTTGTACTAGCCACATTTCAAGTCCTCAATAGCCCATTGTGGCAACCATATTGGGTGTGCACACATATCTATAGCAATCTCATTTACACTTGTCACAAATAATTAAGGTTGAAATACATATTTTTTCCTAAATTAAAGACATGATGAGACAAATTAACTTATGATTTTGAAGTATTTATTTTTGTAACTATCTCAAAGATCCATCAGATTTTATAAACTGTTGCTTCTGAAGTGAGATTTGCAGATAAATCTGTCAGCTGACAAAGACTGGTAGAGCTTATAGGCTGTTCTTCCATTTGGATTGATCAGTAGGTAAAACAATAATCAACTAAAAGGAAATTGACAATGATAAGACAGAAACCCCAAGAACAACACTGAAGGCAATTAAGGCTGTAGGTTGAAGTAATAATTCCAGGAAGAGATACATATTAAACAAAGATGGAATTTAGCAACTAAAACAGAAAAGAACTAGACAAAAAGAGTAAGCAGTGTTTCACTACCATGTTGAGAATATTATCTAGAATGATTCAATGTTGGTGAGCAAATGATACATGTCTTCTCTTTTCACGTCCTCAAGTAACTCATATATGGTGCTCTTTTTCTCACTTTTTCTGTTCTTGTTTGTTAATATTTTATTTCTAGGGAAAAACTAATTTTAATTAGAGTTAAATAGAAAATAGAATTAGGTAGAGCCTTTTAAAAATTTGATCACTTAAGTAACCTTTTGGGATTAGAATTTTGAGTCTTTTTCCTGAGATGTTAATAGATCTATTTTCCTGTTTAGAATGTTGTCTGGATTATCTCTTATTTGTCTCTTATAATTTGCAATTAGATCATAGTGAGTACTGCTGGCAAATTTTCTGTTCCTACACACTAATCAGTGTACATAAATCATGATAAATGGCACCAGCTTAGTTCTGTTTCTCCTTCTAGTTAGAGATATAGTTGTCATAACTGGATAAAGAAGTAGAAAGCACTAACCAAATGATTATTTCAAATATTAAATACTCAGTGCATACTCATGGATTGGCTATTAAAAATAAAAGTCTACTTTTACTTGAGTTTCAGAAACAGGATTTTGGGCACTCAAAGTTAGAATAAATTTTCTTAAACTCAACTTGTAATTAAAACAAGCTGGGTTCTCAGTCTCACAGTGTTCAAGGTAGATTCATGAGATAAATCATGAGCTTAGAATGACTTACCTTTCTCATTTTAACATTTTCTGAAAATGAAAGAAAGGAGCATGTTTCCAGGTGCACTTCTCCTGAGGGAGGAGAGGTATCTCTGCCTTAAGAATTTGAATGAAAGATCAGTTTAATATAGTAATAGATCTTTCCACATGCCTTTATAACTCCAAACAAGGATACTAGATAAAAATAAAGGTTATCATGAGATAAAGTCATGAAAGTGGTTTTATTTAACTAATTTCAAATAAAATAAAAACATAAAAGAGATCGTTTTTGAAGATCATTGTTATAAACTATTCAGTGAAAGGTTTTCTTAAAAGCTATGCCACTCTATAGTATCCAAAATCTATAAAGAACTTACCAAACTCAACACCCAAAGAACAAATAATCCAATCAAGAAATGGGCAGAAGACATGAACAGACATATCTTTGTGTGATTAATGGAATCGTAAAATATGTAACTTTTGGGATCGGTTTTTTTCACTCAGCCACATTCCCCTTGAGATTCATCCACTTTATTCTGTGTATTAATAATTTGTTCTTTTCAAATAATCCAATCAAGAAATGGGCAGAAGATATAAACAGACATTTCTGCAAAGAGGACATCCAAATGGCCAACAGACACATGAAAAAGTGCTCCGCATCACTCGGCATCAGAGAAATACAGATCAAAACC
>CM053620.1:8376507-8408545 GCA_028646535.1 Procyon lotor | reverse complement strand
GGCTGGGTTGTGGACATTGGGGAGGGTATGTGCTGTTAAGTGCTGTGAAATGTGTAAGCCCGAAGATTCACAGACATGTACCCTGGGGCAAATAATACATTATATGTTAATAAAAATTAATTAAATTAATTAGCAAAAAAAAAATAATTTGTTCTTTTTATTGTTGAGTATTATTCCATGGTGTGAATGTACCACATTTCTTTAACCATTCATCTGTCAAAAAACATGTGGTTTGTTTTTAATCTTTGACTATTACAAATAAAGCTGCTAGGAATATTTGCAGGTTTTTGTGTATTCCTTCTCCTTTTTAGACACACAAGTGTGAATCCTATGGAATTTTGCAGTGTGGACTAAAATACTCTATTTTGTTTAAAATTATAAATTAGATAGTCAAACTCAATAATTTCTTTGAAGATGTTTAGCAAAAGTATGTCTTGGAATCATCATTTAAAAGTAGTTTTTAGGGGCACCTGGGGGCTCAGTCAGTTGAGCGTCTGATTCTTGGTTTCAACTTGGGTCATGATCTCAGGGTCGTGAGATTGGGCGCTGCTTCAGGCTTCCCACTCAGTGGGAAGTCTGCTTGAGATTCCCTCTCTGCCTCTCACCTCACTCGTGTGCTCTCTCACTCTCTCTTTCAAATAAGTAAGTAAATCAACCAGGCAATCAATAAAATCTTTGGGCAGAAAAAGTTTTTAGATTTTTGCATAAAACAAAATTGGGTATATTTGAGATCAAAATTTATTTGAAAGAGAAGATAGATGAATTTAGAGAGAACCCTGTGCAGATGAAGAAAATTAGAGAGAGTTTGGGGTTCTTTTTGAATCAACTTAAAATGAAATTCCAGTCATCTCCCATTGAGCAGGATGGGCAAGTGCCCCGAGTGGTCTGTCTGCACTGGGAAGGATGAGGACAGCAAGAGTTGGGCCTCTGGCGCCCTTCCCAAGTTTAATCATTCCTTTTGCCTTGGATGAAAGTGAATGAGGAGTTTGTGAAGGGCTGGTTGTTAAACTAATTGATGATGTACTCTACTCTTCCCATGGAACAAAACAGCAAGAGTTAGAAATCATTGTTCCTCCCTCTCAATGAGCTCATAAAACCAAATATTACCATGCAAACGAATGCCATCCTGGATTCCTTTAGAATTACTTAAGGGTGGTTTCCAAAACGAGGGATCTCAAGAAGTCATGTTTCTCTTTGTTTAGCCCAGGGGAGAGACCTTGCTGAGGCAAATGCTTTAATACTGTGTACCAGAGACTCACAATGAGAGTGACACCTTCAGAACTTGGAGTAAAGCAAGTTAGATGTTTTTAGAGCATTCTTTGTGTCCTTAATAAGGTAGGGGACTCTGCGAACTACTTAAATAGGATAAAAGCGTATTGCTTTCTTCAAGCAGGACAATACAAAACCCACAGATGTAACATATTTCAAAAAGAAAGTAAAAACCCACAAAGTCTGTACAACACCCACTTACTTTCTAATACAACTCCTTTTCTATAAACAAGTCAAAGGTTTGAGTACTGCATTGCACTGTAAAGCTGAACCCATGGTGGTAAATCAGGTAGATGACAGTAAGATTGTGTCATCATTTTCTCATTCAGTTTTGAAGAGGAAGCAATTCCTAAAGCGCCAGTGTAGCTGTGTGTTCAGGGTAGAGGCTATATGTTGCCCTTCGGAAGTGGAGACTGTTGGGTTTTTGTGTTAAGGTCATTTAAGTCACAAAAAAACAGAAATTTCTCTCTTTCTGCAAATTAAACACACTCCCCCGTTGTGTGGTAATGGATTTCAGTCCTTTGTAATTAAAGATCCAACTGTTCACCTCCTGAAACCAAGAGCTTTTTACCACATTGTTGCTTCATTTATCTCTGGGGAAAGACACTGATCCACCCATTTGCTCTGGGAGTGACACAGCGCTCTCAGTATTGCTGGCAGTAACACAGTAATAAAAGCAAACAGTAGATGTTTTGGAGGAGAACCATTACCTCAACTCTCTAATGAGTTTTGTTTTTCAAGAGCTTTTCAGTAAAAAAGATTTACAACAGAGGAAACCTCAAAGTAAGATGACTGGCTCTTCAGAGTATTATCATTGCTCAGAGTGATTAAAGGATTTCCGCTCAAGTTCTTCAGCTAGACTTTGTTTCTCTTTTCTGGTATTTCCTTTCATCTTTCATAACAGAATTTCACTTATTGTTTGTTTTCTTCTCTTTCACTTCTTATTCATTTCATGTTTCTGTATGACCCACGACAGATTCCTCTTTCACTGTGTCCTACTCTGGGTTCTGCAGAAAGCAGATCCTGGGCCAGAGGGCATATGTGCCATTACCAAAGGAGGTGTGAGTGAGCAAGAGGGGAGGAAAACACAGAGGGAGGAACATGAGAGGTGAGGCTGTGTCTTCTTGCTGATGCTACTAAGTTTGCCGAGGGTTGCCAGATCCATGGTCAACAAGCCCCCAAGAAGCTGAATAAACTGCCTTGCAACCAACTTGAGGGTGGAAGGGAGAGGCACTCACTGACTGGATCGCCATTCTGGTTGTTCAGAATTGCACCCTATGAGGTCTTGCATTTCTGGTGATGCGTGTATGGACACGTGCATGCTGTTGGTTCCCCTACAGGAGTTAACAAGGAAGGCCCACGCAGAAGTAGAGGTGCTGTGAGCGGCATGTTTTTGAGAACCAGCCAGAGCTCATGCAGGGCTGGTTGTCACAGGAGCAGTTGGACAGGAGCAGAAGACATTTGAAGCCTAGAGCATCTGAGGGATTGCCTGTGAGGCGTCCAATGTGCATGGCAGTTGCTTGCTATAAATTTTTGGACCACGTAAAAGCATAGATGAAACCATCCCCTGAAATGAAGAGGGTTTAACATAGTCTTAGAAAATGGCCTTGGAATTCTGTTCTTATGTTTTAAGAGATCACTAGTTCAGTCCCCTCTGAGCATCCAGCAAACAGAATCATATGTGATTCATTCTCCACGTCCAAGATGAAACAAAAAGTTTGCCACCAAACAGATGGCTCAGTACAATTTTTAGTAATAATAAGTATTTGTGCATAATTTGCATTTTAGAAACACTACAAATTTAGTTATTAAAAGAATAACTTCAGTGTACTTTTATGATACTAGTTGATATGACATGGCCAATCATATTGGAAGTTCAGTCTCTGACATGTTAGGGCCATCTATGAGTTCTGCTCTTAATACTTGTCATTTCAACTCAGGAATCTCTTGAGACCATTATATGTCCATTTTCATCTGATTAGTCTGGTTTGTCTGAGTCCCAAAGTCCTAGACATGGAAAGATGTTATCCAGTATATGAGCTTGAAGGCACATCGATAGTTGGTAATAGCTGCTCATGCTTATTTGTATTGGTGATGCCTTAGGAAATTTTAGCTAAAATGATTCATTAAGAACACTAAGTGATTATAGGCAAAGAGAGGTTAGAAAAAAAATAAGTATATAAATTAGTGTGTTAAAGCAACATTATATTGGGCCATATTTATTTTGCTTTTTTTTTGGCTTGTGCTGCTAAATGTTTTATGTTTTATTTGTTTGGTTTGAAGGCTAATTGAGTTATGTGTAGACTGAATCATAGGGTGAATTTAGCTGTTAGATCTGAAAAATCATATCTTTTTTTTGCTATGGAAATATTAATTTGTAACAACCAAATGATTTATGTCCCCTCCCAGTGAAATTCAAGCAACTGATTTTTTTCAAATCTGATAATAATAGATCCTTTAGTTAGATCTTTTGTATCTTTTAAAATTTTCTTTTTCAAAATATACTTCATAGTCATTTAAAGAGACAGAAGGATTTTGAAATCTTATTCTTTGAATAATGTTTAAGATGGATGACTTTTGATTTGTCCAGTAGCAGAAATAAAAAAACCCAAAAGTATGTATTCCCAAATCTTCATTTAAAGACTTAATTGTCCATAAAATCTGCTGAATCCAGCCATCCATTTGATAAGAGAATTACTTTCTTTTTTGTTAATTTGCTGTTTTAGAAATAAAATAGAGGAAATGAGCACGCATTTTGATGAAGCATTAGCACCCAGAATGAGAAATATAGATATTAATGGGTCCGCTTCCTCACTTGTCCCAGTATCTACATATCCTTTGTCAAGGGACTGTAATTTTTCCTGCATACTATATTTATTGATATTGATACAGATATAATTTTTTTTCATACTTCTTGACCTTGGGTTCTGCCCTGTAATCAAGAGGATCACTTGGAGGTGACTGTGCCTGTCTAAACCTGGGAAGACACATGCAAGAGCGCTTGCTTATTTCTGCTTGCTCTCTTGTGCCTCTGACACTTCCATTAAAAGTATATGACCAAGCCAAGCCACTGGCTCCAGGAGAAAAGTGAGAGAAACAATGAGCAGAGGTGTCCTGCATGTACCACATTCTACTGACTGATTCATAAGCATGTGAGCAAGCCAACCCAAGATCTTTATAGCCTCCCAGCCAAGGCCACTCTAGATAAGAAGACTCCCCCTCCCCCAGTCAATCCATAGACATATAAGACATATAACAAATAATATTTATGTGTTATATACAAACAAACTAATATGTTTGGAGATAGATAGATGGGAAATTGATAAAATAAGTATGTGTCTGCTACCCACAGTCACCACAAACTACCTTTAAAATATGTTATTGTCGGGGCGCCTGGGTGGCTCAGTGGGTTAAAGCCGCTGCCTTCAGCTCGGGTCATGATCTCAGGGTCCTGGGATCGAGCCCCACATCGGGCTCTCTTCTCAGCAGGGAGCCTGCTTCCCCCTCTCCCACCGCCTTCCTCTCTGCCTACCTGTGATCTCTCTCTCTCTGTCAAATAAATAAATAAAATCTATAAAATATGTTATTGTCATTATGTTCAATAACATTTCTGCAAAAATTACAGCTCTTATTTTACCTATAGCTATGACATGACTAGAATTGGAGATATACCCCTCTCCATGCTTTACTAAAGGAATCTCTCAAATGCACATATAGAAGGGTTTCTCCTGTTAGCACTATAGTAAATTTAATTCCATTCCATTCCATGGGGGAATTTGGAAGTGCTCTCATCCATAATAGCCTATACATCCTTAGAATTTTGCGAGTTTATGTAGAGCATTTGTGGTATGGGATTACTCACAGAGATGGTTTCCATTAACCAGTCTAATTTATTTATTAAATCTTTATTGAATGCCTGCTTTTTCTGGATCTAAAAATACAAATATGAAAGAAGTAGCCACTGCCTTTAAGAAGAAAATAATATCATTGGAGAGATCAAGTGTAAGTTAACTTCTATGAAAGAATTTGAGAAATATGGAGACTCAGAATCATTTTGGAGTTGGCTTACCTGGAATGCTTAGATACTGATCTAGGTGGTATTTTCCAGAAGATACTTGATGTGGTAAAAGTAGTTTTATGTAGACTGAAATGATTTTCCTTTAAAAAATTATGATAGAATGTACATCCTAGATTTCAGTGTTAATATTATTTTAAGTTTTCAACAAGTATTTTTTAAACCACTGTCAGAAATGTCACAAATGAAAAAAAATTAAAATGATTTTCCTGTTTTCATTTACTTTTTTCTGTATTTACTTCCTGAACATCTGTCTTCCTTTGAAGTTAGCCTATTTCAATACCTAAACAAATGTCCTCTTCATTGTAGTCTCAAAAATCATTTCTCAAGTAAATAAATCATTCAGTATCACATTATTTGTGGAATACCCACACTTGATCACAGTGAAGTCAGTGTTTTGAAAGAAATATTTTAGGGCTCCAAATGTGAAAAACACGGTATAATAAATGGGGCCCCAGATCCCAGGGAGTAAAATCAGTGTCCTCTCTTTGATATTTTCCACTGTTTCTTGCTAATCAGAAGTGCCATCAAATAATTTCTCAGGAGTACTTCTGGTCCTTGTTTGATTTGTAGATCAGTCATGACATATTTATGGGACACAGGCATGCGAAAGCCTTATTTCCGAGCCTCTACCTGAATTGTTTACAGTTAAAAAGAAACTCCCTATTTCCTAAGACCCAATAACAGGACCTGATCTGGCATATTACGGTGATAGAGAAAGGAACGTGCAGCGGTTAAAATTGGGAGCTCCCAGAGACAGGTCGCCTTCAGGCAGATCGGGCCTGCACCATTCACTAGCCTTGTGAAGCTCCTCGGTTTCCTCACCTGTCGAATGGGGTTCGAATGAATTAACACTTGGAGGGTGCACAGGACAGTGGGGTGCACAGAGCCGGTATTCCACAGGGGTGAGCTATGAGTTTTCCCTCCTCTTTGCCCGTTTGGGGTCCCCAGCAACTACTTCCATTCTAGGATTTTTCTCCTTTATAACAGTACACTGCTTGGGAAATCAGCCCTCTTCTTGGCTTTGGGTGTGTTGGTTTTTTTGTTTTAGGGTTTTTTTGGTTGCTGTTGTTTTCTGTCTCTGTTTATCAACTCTTCCTTTGATATGTTAATAGAACACCAAACACATCTTCCTTTTGTAAAAGCTGATAGGAATGTAAATAGTTCTGCATTCTGACTGGGGAGGAGGGAGGCCACCTTTGGGAAGAGGCACCAGGCTGCCTTCTTTCCTTTTTCCTTGCAGATAACCTCAGAGAGCTCTGTAAGAGAAAGTGTGGCCTGGGGAAGTGGCCAGAGCAGTTTGAACTATAATTCAGCAGAACAATCTCAGTAACAATGCATTATTGCTAGTAAGTGCTACCTTGTTCATTTGTGGGGGCAGGCTCTGGAGAGTCCTTTGAAGACAAAGCATAATTTGCCTGAATGCAAAATGCTTCAGTCTGTTCTCTAAACATACTCCATTTTCAATACCCTCTCTATCTTATTACATCAGGGAAGAAAACTCAATTGTGCACTGTGGTGAGTAGTGAGGTTGCTTTGTCACATTGCTCTTTGTTCTTGGGCTAGGGAAAGTCTGGGTCACGTGACTGAAGCAGTAGGGAACTCACGAGTCCTTCAGGGGGCAAAATCTCATCTAGCAGTAGTTTTGAACTCAGTAATCTGCCTTTTTCTCTGAATCTCCTGTCAAGGGTGCTGACAGTAAGAGTTCCTGAGGATGAGGGAGGTCTCCTACGGGGCTGTCACAGGCAGCTCTTTGGTTCAAAACGTGTTTTCTGGGTGTGTGGGGGAGGCCATGAGGTTCCTCAGCAGCCTCAAAAAAACAGAAACAGTAAAAAAAAAAAAAAAAAAACAAACAGAAACAGTGTTTTTGTTTGTTTTCAAACAAGACATGAGAGTCATATTTTCATAACGTTTCTGGATTTAATGGCATGATTTATGTTAGCCTCCAAAGTGAAGGAACAATTAATAGACTGTTATCTTCGGTTGCGACACAAATGATTAATGGTTCGAAATTCAGAAACCTGCCCTTGTTGATGCTTGTTGGAAGCCTTTTACCTGGTTGGTGGTCAGAACCTCTATTACATTTTGTTACAGATCATAAAACAGGCCTGAGTGCCCTATATCCACAAAATACAGTGGAAGGAATTCATTGATGGAATAAAAATAACATGTGACAAATCCACACTTTGGTAATATTCTCATTACAATCTATTGTCTGTTCTTAAACACTCTGGTCAAATGTGTGAACAGTTAAAGAACATATGCAGCAGTCAGCAGAATGGAAACATGTTTTCTGATTGCCCAGTGTGTGCTTGCACACAGTGTGAGAATACAAACGCTCTCATTCTTCTTCTGTCATTTTATTGCAGTTGCTCCTTTGTTTTAATTTTACTCTTTTATTCAAAACTATGAAGGATAAATGTGGTCAGAGATTCAGGAAGCATTACGACAAATCAGAAAGGTGTAAGTGTTGATGGCATTGGCACCAAGTCTTAATGACTGCAAAAAATTTCATCTTTACTCCTTCAAAGCATCTGAACTTGATCTCCCCGTACCATACAAGAAAAGAGAGATAAAGACCTAAAAATGGGACAACCAGATGTGCAGTAACTCTAAAATAAACCCACCAATTTTAATAGAGTTTTGAGTTTTAAAAAATAAGCCTAATATATCCAATATGAATAGCACATCTTCTAATATAAAATTTGCAGTCATCATGAAAGTTTATCAGTCCTTGCAGATAATTTCAACACACACATACACACACACACACAAATTAAGAAATATATTTAGCTATATATGTTGATATATGAAGAACAATTCCCAAATGTTTTAGGTATGTTTTAGTTTATCTTCTTATGAAGTTACTGTCATTTGCCAGAGCATGTTTCTCATTATTTCTAAACATTTGCTAATGGGTTGGTTCATTAGTATTGCTTGAAAGAGACAGAAAGAGTCCCTTATGTGAATTTAAGTTGTTTCGTCTAAATAAGGTACTTTTTGTTACGCTCCATTGTGTTATTCTTGCAAATTCTCTTCACAGATTCATCTTTAACGTCAGTTGATAAAAACAGGCACAAAGTAGGTTGGTATGATGTTAGCCGCTAAGGAGACATTAGGATGTGTGGTTATAAACTTCCATCCATCCATTAGTGTGTGTGGTTATAAATACCCTTCCATTCTTAATTGCATTGCTTTATCACAACCCAATTAGGGAAAAAGCTATATTACAGCAAAGTAATGTTCAGTAAGATTTGATACCCTCTCTGCCTAAGAATTGAATAATAAGTTAAAGACATTATTATTATGATTATGGCTATTATTATTACACAAATTAATAAGGTAAAGGTAATATAGTTTTACAACTGGCTCAATCTTTAATTGAAAGAACACATGTAAATTTAGTAATTTTATTTTTCTTCAAGTCATCTGCTCATTAGTGAGAACAAAGTTAAGGGAGAGAAATACAGTGAACCCAAAGAAATAAGATTTTACACAGTTCTTAATCTAAGGCAACTTTTCACTAAAGCCTAATTCCCCTGGGCTACTCTGACCTACCCCTTGAAGTCAATTCATTGTCTGACAAGAGGAGAACTTTCTCATTTTGCAAATGAATGCCAACCACTAGATGCAGTGTGGAGTTGCAAGAGCACTGGTTGTCGAGCCCCCCCACGCCCCCTTCGTTCTGGGCTGCGAGGAAATGGGCAGAGCTGAGGGACAGGAAGTTCTAGATCTAGAGTCTAAGTTTTAGTTCATAGACTGAAGATATGAAACACTGCAGATCAACTAAAGGAAGTTTTATTATTTGAAAAACCCATTTTGGAAAAATGGTTTTAGGGTGAGAATTTTCTTAGGATGGAGTTAATTCATCCTAAGACCCTCCCCTGGCTATTGTGCCATTTTCACAAGATGTAAAAGACGAAAATGATGCAGTTCACTTCCTCTCCTGTGTGATCAGACAGAACAGGAGCCAAGAGCCATAGTTATGGGAGCAAGACCAGAATGGAGTCACTGCTGCACATACTCACTGTCCCCAGAAGGTGTTATAAGCAATCAAAACTGCGTATGAGGCACTGCCTTTCTTTTTTCCTGCTACGAGTGGGAAGGTTCATTGTGGTTATTTAGCTGTCCCATCATAAGTATACATGAGATGTACTGAGGTCAGTAAGATGGTCATTTGGCTATAGGTAACTAAACAATGAAGAGCCACTTCTGAATCTCTTTGAAAGGAACACACCTCCCCAGAAGGTCCTGGACTAAGAGCTGGACCAGTCAATGGACCAGATTGTGGCAGGATTAGTGTGCATTTTTGGTGCATGTGGGGAAGTTGCATTATTTTGTTTAGGGTTAATTGTTACGTTACATATAGGAGGGGTGGAGGTGCGGATGCTAAGGAGGCAAGAAATAAAATGCCGTCATATTTTCATCTGCTGAACTTCCTTTTTGGGAACCTTTATGTGAGGTGTGTGGTGCTGTCCATCAGGTGGGCTGGCCCTAGGGGTACCTGATCTCCAGTGGGCAAATCAGGGCGTGTTTCTCCTGGACATGTTGATTAATAATATGTGGGGGGGAGACAAGAGTCATCAGTAGTCTTAAGGAGATAGATGTGGGAAAATGGGAGCCCGAAGGTGCCAGGAGCATCTCCCAGCTGCATGGAGTTGTCCATGAGTGTGAAGTGAGATAGCAGTTTGGGTAGCCCAGAAATCCAGCCATACCCCATGCCTTAGCTGGGGGTGTGCACCAGTAAAGTCACTATTACATCACTTTCTTATTTCTGCTATAACCGTATATAGTGAACCTAGTGGCTTAAAACAACACAAATTTGTTATCTTCTGGAGGCTCAAAGTCTGAAATTGGTTTTATATGGCTAAATTAAGGTATAAGCAGGGATGTGTTCATCCTGGAGAGTCTAAGGCAGAATCTGTTTCCTTGCCGTTTCCAGCTTTTATGTATTCCTCCTGCCTTAACCTTTAGGATAAGTCATTTGTCGAACAATTTTAACTATAGTTTTTTGACATGGATCTTGCTATAATTGCTTTTATGTATTCCTCCTGCCTTAAACAAAACAAAACAAAAACT
This sequence comes from Procyon lotor, assembly GCA_028646535.1. NCBI lineage: Eukaryota > Metazoa > Chordata > Mammalia > Carnivora > Procyonidae > Procyon > Procyon lotor. The sequence continues at coordinate 8,398,122 of CM053620.1, read as the reverse complement.
TTGGAGGTGCCCTTTGGTTAAAGAAGGCAAAAGCAGAGAAGGTAGGCAGTGTCATCCTGGCTCGTGGCCCCTTCTTCCAGAGTCGAAGTTAGTTATGTAGGATCTTCATCTCTGTCTGCTTCCAATGTCACCTCACCTTTCCTGGCTCTAACCCTCCTGCATCCTCCTTATAAGGACCCTTGTGCAATATTGGGCCCACCCAATGATTTCCCCATGATGGGAGCCATAACTTAATCACATTTCAAAATCCATGTAAGATAACACATTAACAAGTTCTAGGAATTTGAACATGGACATCATTGGATGGCGTCATTCAGTCTGACACATCTGTCTTCAGTGGGTTTGAATTGGGATTTTGTCACTTTCATCCAGGAGAATTCTAATTAGGATAAAATGATTTTGCTTTCTTATTTCCCTTAGAAACCAACTGTCTGTTAATAATATATCCTCCTGCATTTGGTGTGTATTGTAAATTCGAAGAGCAGAGATATTTAGAAGAATGACATCAGAATGTGAATAATTTGTATTTTAATTCACACTAGAGCAAATTACGTACTTGATTTCAGGCTTAGTTTATTCCTTTATAGTATGCAAATAACAACTCTTGATTTTCCTGACTCAAAGGTTATTGTGAAAATCAAATGAGATTTTTAAAATGCACTAAATTCATGCTGCTTGCATATAAAAGTTGCTTTTGTTATTTTATCATATGTGTGTGTGTCAACCTTTAGGATAAGTCATTTGCTGAACAATATTAACTGTAGTTTTTCGACATGGATCTTGCTATAATTGCTTTTATGTATTCCTCCTGCCTTAAACAAAACAAAACAAAAACTTTGTAGGTGCCCTTTGGTTAAAGAAGGCAAAAGTAGAGAAGTAGGCCGTGTCATCTTTTCCTCTGCCTCACAGTCTGCTGGGAAAGCAAGCAAAACAAGAATAAATGTAGAAAAACCAAATTTTAATGGAAGCAAGGAAATGATCATATTCCATACTACAAAATGGGAAAAAGATGTATTGAATATTGTGAAATATGCTTAGAAACAAGTGAGGACAGGGGGAACAAAAACATTCCTTTTCAGATACCAGGGAGACTAAAGATTCTCCTGATACCCTGTGACTGAGTCCAGGGCAACTATTCTGTGGTTAGTTCAGAGGCACAGGATACAGGCATGTGAATGGCAGAGGAGATGCCAATGAAGGGAGACTCCTGGGACAGCATGTTTTTATCACTTACACCTCCTACAGTCCAAGGGGGCTGCTGGACCTCAAGAAGATAGGAAGATAAATAATAGTTGCCAGATCAGAAATTAATATACCAACATTTGCTGCAGGCACACTGGCCTCAGGCACTCTAAACGGAAGGGACCCGTAGAGAAGGACAGAAGAAATCACAGTTTTGAGGGGAGTGTGTTTGAGGTAGCCTGCCCACAGTTGTTAGGGATGCTTCCATGAGATATACGGATGAGAAAAGATCTAGTGAGAACTAGTTAGAAAAGAACCACCATGAGATCCGAGCACCGATCAAAAGGAAAAAGGAATTAAAACATGGGAAGAAAAAGGGTATGCACCCTAAAAGTGCCCAGAGAAGGCGAGGTCACCAAGATAATTTACATAATCAAAATCTCCCTAAACAAATTCCTTAAAGAAAAGATAGCTGTATTTTAAAATTCTGTGACAAAAGAAGAAAACAGAGTAGGAAAGCTATTGCAGAGATGAAATGTATATTTATTTTCCACCGAGCAATAAGTTCATTGGCTTGAGGTTGGGGAGAGATTCTTCGTGGATGTTCATTGGTCAGGAGGTCAGTTTCAGTCTTTGGTATATTCCAGATTAATTACCAAATACAAAATTGAACACCTTTTTTTTTTTTTAATATTTTATTTATTTATTTGACACAGAGAGAGAGAGAGATCACAAGCAAACAGAGAGGCAGGCAGAGAGAGTGGGGAGAAGCAGGCTCCCCACAGAACAGAGAGCCGGGCTCCATCCCAGGACCCTGAGATCATGACCTGAGCCTAAGGCAGAGGCTTTAACCCACTGAGCCACCCAGGCGCCTCTGCACACCTTTTTCCCTCCCCTGAACTTAGAGCTTGAATTTGTCTTGTATAAAAAAGCACATCTTGTCTTGTCCCAGGAAAAATAGTGTCAGATTTAATTGGTATTTTTTTTTTTAAATGTAGGTTTTATTGCTATTCAGGTAAAATGAGGCCAATAGATCAGAGACAGTTGCCATTGAATAGATAGTTTGTTATTCACAGTTCCCAAGAGGAGAGGGCCCATGCAGTGCAGGGCCACACAGGGTAGCACCAGAGTCTGTCAGGAGGGAGGAGGAGCAAAGAGAAAACGGGGCAAGAGCCTTTATAGTGGTTTCCCTGGGACTGAATGGATGAGGCAGGGGAAGCAAAAATAGGATTGGCTAATTTGAATCATTTCAGCAGACTCTGGGGTGTAGGGGCTGCCCCTAGTTGTCTGAAACCTGATTGTGGGGTGGTTAGGGTAGGGGAATGCTGGCCTGAATGAAGTTCAGTTCCCTGTGAGAGCCAGATACAGAGCCAGAAATTGGAGGTGGTTGAGGTTTGGGCTTTGGATTGGTTGGTTTGCATATGAAAGGCATGGCCCTGGTACAGTTATTTGCTATCTCTAGGAATTAGTCTTGCAGAAACCCTCTGTACCCCTCTGTATGTACCAGTGTCAACAAGGCCCTGGGTGTCAAAGCATCAGGAAATACAGAAAATAAAAAACATGATTAATACCGTTGGTAATAGGAGGGCTTTATTAGACAATGAGTTGTAATACAGATAAATGATTTGCTGTACTATGCCAGAATTGTCATTTGTTGTGCATGTGATCTAATATTTAATTAAAGCCTAATGAGACTGCATTATATATTATACATATAATATATATGTATAATGTATATATGTATACATATATATTAGATCATTGACTTACAGGGGAATATACTTTTGACAGTTTCATGTTGTAGTTTTCAAACAGAAGTTTGTCTTTTCTTAAAATTAGATATTCCATGAATGCTCTATTTTATATTTTCCAGGCAGAACACTGGGAATGCCTACTCTGAAAATTTGTATTTCACTCCATGTAAATTAACACCTGAACAAAGAAGTAAGACTAATAAATTTTAATAACAAAAAATACTAAAAGAAATATAGAGATGGCTATATTTCATGCATATGCCCACAGACACTAGGCTCTTAAGAGTTTGCATGTAATTGGAACCTGGGACGTACAGAAATCTGGCTCCCCGCCACAAAGATAAAAAGGAATTTAGGATTCCAGACAAAAAGGGAAAAGACAAAGGGAAGGAATATTTATTAAGTCAGTGGAAGAGCTCTTTATCCAGACATAAACAATTAAACCTACTCTGAAACACAGACTTCTTTTGTTAAAATAAATGGCTGTGGTATTGAGAATCTAGGAACTGATCAGATGCTGTGGTAGAGAAGGAATGAGAAGCAAAACTAATTTATTCTGCAGAAACGACTGGTCAGTTTATAGCATTATGTAGATCATATAAGTGTGAGACAACTACTCAATAAAGTATCATTCAGATCTGAACTCGTCAACAGAGTAAAGAAAAAAAAAATCCCTGGCACTGTTCTGCAGGGGTCTTTAAAGATAGGTATCAGTGACCAAGGACAGCATTGGGGATGTTTCTCATTAAAATCACAAATGGCACCATGTTGTATGTGAGGACATACAGTCTGTAATGTAGAAATAAGATGCTAAATTTCCTTTATAAGTTGGAGAAATGAAATGAACCATCAAAATAAAATGAAATTGAAGAGGGACATCATTGGCTCATTGACTGTGCACTTCCATCATTAAAGTTTCTCATCTGAAAAACAGACATAAAATCTGTAAACAGACAAAGGACAAAATCCCTGGTCACGGCATAGTTACTAGTAGCATGAAAAATTCCGATATAAAATCTGTGTGCACGCTTGACTCGCTTCTGAATGCCATGTGTGCTAAATTCTTTTAAAACTCCAGAGTAAATTTCAACTATTTAGTTTTTGTTGAGGGTGAAGATCTTTGTATTTTCAGCAACTTTACAAAACTGTTAAGATAATTAGCACTTCTAACCTTTAGATCGGTGCCTTTATTTTAAAGAAGGAAAGAAAAAGATAATTTGAATGTCTGAAACACTTGATGGCAGGGACTTGCTTCTTTGTGTATTTACGTGTACTCTGCATTTACTTTGATGAGATTGCAGTTTCATCTGTTTACACTGCAACCCAATCAGTAAACTAGTTTATGTAGGATCATTGGGAATATTCTTAAGAAACAATTGATAGGATCTAAATGTATACCATGTTGGGGCAGAATAAAATATTTCCATGTACATTTTAATCATGGATCTTAATGATCACTTATGTTGCTTAAGCAACTTAAAGGGTTATCTTGTTTATTGTAGAACTTAAGATAGGCGTTAATGTTTGCTTAAAAGTGAGAAATTTGTGGAGACTAGAAATTGAAAAGAGTAGTAGGTAACAAACCAGGAGGAGATAATGGCATGAGTTTTGACACCAACTGGGTGGATGGACATCAGTTGGTATCCCTTAGCCTTAGCATTTGTTATTGTTGCTCTCACCTACCATTTACTTCTAAAATATGTAATAATTCAACATATCCTAACCATATCCTTACCTCTGGAATTCTTCCCATCACAGATATGCTCCCCAGCTTTATCATTCATATAAACATTTGAAGTAGTACCGCACACAGAGTAAGGGCATAATAAATACGTGTGCTTAATGTTGTTACTGTCAGTATTATAGTTTATTCAACAAATACTTGTTGAACATGTATGATTATTCTGTGTGCATCATATTTAAAAAGGGGAAAACATATAACACACATGATTTCTGTCTTTATACTCTAAAGGCTATATACTCTAATGGCTACAAAGGGCATCTATTCAAAATCTGATTCTCCCCGTCATGCTGCAACAGCTGCTCAGGTTTTATAAGACAAAGTTCATTGCTCTGACATGTCACCCAAGACTGTCCGTAATCTTACATTTCCCCCGACTTTAGCCTTCTTGCCACTTGCCGTTTTAAAATTATAACTTTCAAAGCACCTATGTTTTGTAATTTCCTTGTCATCTCTGCAAATTAGTCATGCAGAATCTCACCTCTGTGCCTTTGGTTTGATGCTTCCCTTGAAATTTTCTGCAAACAACACGCAACTGGCTAATTGATGCATAGCCTTTAAGACTGGGCTCAAATTCTACCTTTCTTATGTAGCCTTTTCTGATTTTTTTCTCAACTTCCAACTCTAGGCTATGTGTTATTTCTGAATCTGACACGTTGGTGTCTAACAGTGGTTCTCAGCCGGGGGTGCTTGTACTGCATAGGGAACATTTGGCAATGTCTGGAAGCATTTTGGTTGTCACACTGGGGTAATGCAGCTGGCATCTATTGGTATAGGGCAGGGATACTGCTGAACATTCTACAATGCACAAAATAGCCTTCCACAACAAAGAATTATCTGGTCCTCTATGTCAGTAGTGTTGGCATTGGTAGACCTCATGTTGATAATCCTGCCTCATCTACCAGGGAATAAGCTTCCCATGGCCTGCAGCTCTGTCTTATTTGTCTTTATGTCCTTAGCTTCGAGTCCAAAACCTGCAGCATGTTTAATTGGTGTTTGCTGAATAAATGAAAGAAGGGACTGAAGTATGCATGACTATATAAATAATCAGAATGTGTTTGTACAGGGGGGCCTGGGTGGTACAGCCAGTTTGGTATGCGACTCTTCATTTTGGCTCAGGTTGTGATCTCAAAATCATAACATCAAGCCCCGTGTCGAGCTCCATGCTCAGCACAGAGTCAGCTTCGGATTCTCTCTCGCTCTCCCTCTGCCCCTCCCACTTGTGCTCTCTCTTTCTCTCTGTCTCTCAAATAAATAAATAAATCTTTTTTTTTTTTTTTTTAAAAAGGGGTTCAATAATAGATATCGACCAATAGCAGTGCTTCCCACCCTGGGAATAAAACTTTTGAATGGGTAGGATTTGGCAGAAGGAATAAGGATAAGGGACAGAGAAATCACATTAATTGAGGATTAAAATCCTATTCATAGAAAAGGAAAACTAAGAAAAAATATTAGAGACCCTTGTATATAGTGACGTTTTCAACAGTTTAAATCTTCATATATGTGGATGAAAATGTTTGAATAACATTTGTAATTGTAGCCAGTCAAGATTAATGATATGTATAGTTTCAATAAACAAGGTTATTTATCCTTTTATTAAAATTAGAGTTAATGTAATTTATCTAAACATTAGCACAATATTGATTATTTAAGATATGCTGTCTCAGTCTTTCTTTCTCTTTATTCTAAGCATAAAATTCTATGTAAGCAAATGCTTCCTTTTTATGACATTAGTTGATGGTAGGTGAAAGAATTCTTATAAAATAAGAGCTACTTTAAACTGTCAAACTAAAATCAAATGGAAACAGTTTTGAAGTTTAAAAGAGTTCTTTAAATTTTCATGCCTTTCTGAAGTGTGTTATTTCCATCAGTATCAGCCAGGAAAGCATTGAATTACCACCAGAAGTAGTTCTTGAAATTCTTCCAAGTTTTGTAGAAAAAAATACCCCCAAACTGAACGGACTGGAAATCTCATGGGAGAAAGGTAGGAAGAGTTAAAACACTATGAGAATCAAAGAGTCTGAACTTCCTTAAAAATCATTGACACAATTTTTAATAATATCACATTTTCCCCAAAAGGTTAACTGAAAGTGTAATGAGAATTTCCCCTTCTTGCTCATAGATAATTAGGAAAACTCATTTACTAATATATTTCCATGACATCTCATTCCAGAGTTGAAGGTTTCTCCCCTCCCTGCCTTTCAGGTTCTTATAATGTATCTCTTTCTCCCACATTCTTTCTTAACATTGTTTTTTAACCTCAAAGAATAATTTGTGAAGTTTTTTACATATGAATAGTCTCCACATAGATCGATTTTTTAAATGTTCTCCCCCTTAAAAGTATTTAACTAAGATGACCCATCAAGGAAATGCTCTCCACAGATGCTGCCTGTAGTCTTTCTTAACAATTTTTATTATATTTTAAATCATCATTTTCATCAGCACTAAAAGTTTATAAACAAAATATTCCCTAAAACTCTTTCTTCTTTGGTACAAAAGAACTTGAGAGTTTGACTCTTAATACCACCTATTGGTTATCACTTACTAGCAGGTACATAGAAATTTCTGACCCTAAATTTGTACACAGTTGGAGTTAACAGTTAAGTCATAATGATTTACAGTAATCTTCTACATGCCTGTAGGGGGCTGTGTGGCCGCTCACAGATACCAAGTTTTAATTCCCAGAACCTCTAAGTGTTACTTCACAGGGAAAAAAAGTGTTTTCAGATGTGATGAAGGAAAGGACCTTGAGGCGAGAAGGTGATTCTCTTACCAGAATAGGCTCTAAGTGCAATCACAAGTGTTCCTGTAGGAGGGAGATGGGAAGATTTGAGACAGAGGAGGAAAAGTGCAGACACGCACAGGAGGAGGCAGTGTGACCAGGGGGCAGAAATTGGAGTAATGTGACCGTAAGCCAAGGAGAGCTGGCTGCCACCTGAAGCTAGAAGAATAGATTGTCCCCTAGAGCCTCTGGAGGGCGCGTGTCCCAACCAACAGCTTGATTTTGATCCAGTGATACTGCCTTCAGACTTTTGGCTTTCAGAACTGTGAGAGTTGCTTTAAACCCTAAGCTTGTGGCAATTTGTGATTGCAGCCACAGGGAATGAATATATGATAAATACATCTTTAGAAATGGAAATAAGGACAAAAAAATGAAAACTGTACTCATGGGTCCATGTATGAATGCTAATGAGGCCAATTCCCCTAGCGTATATATAGAACTCTAGAATCAGGTTTGAAGGTGAGTTGGGAAATCATTTGTTCTACATTGATTCCCGATATAACTCTCTATAATAACTTCTCTCTTGGTTGATCAGCAGGTGTTCACATGAGTCCTTTCAGAGGCATTGAGCTCGCCATTTCTAAGGCACTACATTTAGTGATTGGTCAGCTGTAATTCCTTGAAAGATGCATGTGTCACCATAAAAATGAAGACAAGACAAATTTATTCATTTGACAAATGGTAACCGAGCATCTGTATTGCATCAGACAACTCTTCAAGAAACTGGGGCATAACACAATAAAGAAGAAGAAAAAGAGAAGAGCGTTTTGTAACTTGTTACAGCAGCCATGGGAAACTAATACATGCCTGATATAAATTAAGTGGAAATTAGGTAGCACGTGGTGACCGAAGTAAGAAATGAATAATGAGAATAGGGGAATGGTAAAAAGAAAAAAAATGAGGTTGTTGATAATAATATGATGGACTTCATACATTTAACAAGATGTTGATGGAAGACATTTTTTTTAAATGAAAAAATCAGGCCCAACATCAAAGTAACTGCTTTGTCATTCATCCTGAAAAGTGATTAATAACCCCTTGCCAGTGGAAAGTAAACGGGTTTTCACACAAGTATAGTTGTCTTAAAAAAAGAGGGAATATAAATAACTTTCATTAGTTAATTACATCATGTTGGTTCTTCTATGAAAGGGAAAAAAAGTCCTAAACACTAATAAATATTAATGTTGTTTGCTCATCTAATTTTTACATACCTCTTATCATCTTAGTTCAGCATAGTGTTGAATAAAGTTGCTTAGAATATCATGTCATGTCATCTCTTAAAATAATACAGTAGAATCATATTAAGGGAAAGAGGGTATAGGGTATGTGTGGGGAGAGGCATGACCAGCAGTGGTCAGAATTATAATGACAGTTGCTTAAAGACCAGATAAGCCGGATTATGGAGCACTTGCATGGACAGGATGGGACTTTAATAACTGGGAAACAGGAAGGAATTTACTTTAAAAGCTAAGCAAGCAGAAGAAGGACATGGCGAGAGGATCATTAACTGAACTAGCTTAAGGCAGATGAGAGGAGACTCGAGTGGTGAGGAATTGATAAAGGAATTAGTCAGAGAGCACTTGGTCTATTTTGTACAGTGAGAAACATGGGGAGAGAGGCAGGGGGACGGACAATTCAAAAGAAGAATCTACAGAACTTATTGACCTGTTGGACAGAGGGAAATGAAGAAAAAATTCAGCATTTCTCCAGGATTTTCATGGCAGATGATTTAGGGAAAACATGAAAGGGAAAGAAAAAGTATGGTGGCAAGATGTGGTCGGATAAAAAATAATGAACATGAACTTCAAAATAGAAATATTCAGTGAGTAATTAGTCATGTGGGAATAGAATAAAATAAGAAGCCAGAATTTTTATTTTCCCAATAGAAACACACCCAGGGGCATCAATCAATTTTACATTCTGACTTGTGTTAGCTGATAGGTTTAAATTCCTCCCTGGCTCACTTTCTCTGACACTGACTAATAGAACAGAAGGTGAACATATGCAATTGGGCACAAAAAAAGACAGTGTGTGGCTTTGGTGAAGTGTTCTGTTGGCCTGTGGATGAGAAAGAATTTATTCAAGCTGAACCTGAGAAACAGTGTTTAAAAAAAAAAAAAAGCCTGACTGACATGAGGAATAATGTTTGTAATGATAAAACTCATTAGCATTGGTCTTGGAAAAAAAAACTACTGGAATCGGATTATTTGGTCGTGTAAATACAATTTCACTGTTAGTGCCAACCTGGGATGGTAGAAAGATCATGGAATCACATTGGAATTGGAATTCTAGTGCTCTTCTTACAAAGTGTAGGAGTTGGAAAAGATACTCAATCTGTCTGTATCTTAGTTTCCTTATTTGTAAAAATAAATATTTTCTTCATAGGGATTATAAGGGTGTGCTATTTGGACTGTGGAGAAACAAGATGACAATGTCTATGGCAGTGCCTGGCTCTTTACAGGAATTCAATAAAAATTAATTCTATTCTTTATTCCTTCTCACCTCCCACACACACAAGGAAAAATATCTATTTTTAATAGGTAATGCCTGGTTAAGAAAAATGAAATTTATATTGCTTTGTGAACAAAGTTTCAGATCAATATATAGGTAATAAAACTCTACCCTCAAGCTTATGTTGTTGTACCTTTAAATCTATGGTATTGACTATACATTTCTCAGGTTTTAGATAACATTGAGATAAAAAGAATTGAAAAAAAAATACAACGTAAAACAGAAGATTTTTGTTTGGAAATGTTGAGCTTCAGTGTTCAAATTTTAGCCTTTGAGAATTTATTGGACTGTAAATTGATTATGTGAGCACTTTTCTGCATATGTAGTTCTGTAAAAGCTTAATATTTTAAACTTACTTTTAAAAATTCAGCGAAAGTAACAATAGCTGCTATGTATTAAATATTTAATATGTGCCAATTGTGAATATAGTATCACACTTAATCCTGGGAAAACAAACACTTCACCTTCTAGTTGATGAAATAATGTCATATTTAAGCAAATAGTGGCAACATCTATGTTTTAACACTTGAGTAAAATAGCTTCACTGTGCCCACACATAAGCCTGTGAAGCTTAGATGTATTTAAAATTGTTGTATTATATAGTAGGCACTCAAGAGAGCAAGCATATTAGCCCCTGCATAGCCTAGGAGAGAAATGAGGACCAACATATTTGTGGGATGGATAAGAATTGCTTAAAATTGGCTTTGAATGGACAGTTGGGTCGGAATCAATCTGAGTTGTCAGTAGAATTGACTTAATCCAGAGTGTCATCCAGCATTTTATTTAAGGTAGATTTTAAGAGTTTAACTTCGAAGACACACAGGATTAGAATTCTTTAAAAGGGTACAGTCATGACTGACGTCAAGAAGAGTGATGAATGCTTTTCAAACACTGGGTCCTGGGGTGCCTGGGTGGCTCAGTCGTTAAGCGTCTGCCTTCGGCTCAGGTCATGATCCCAGGGTCCTGGGATCGAGCCCCGCATCGGGCTCTCTGCACGGCAGGGAGCCTGCTTCTCCCGCTACCATTCCCTCTGCTTGTGTTCCCTTTCTTGCTGTGTTTCTCTCTATCAAATAAATAAAATCTTTAAAAAAAAAAAAACAACAAAACACTGGGTCCTGTTAGAGTTCTGGTCATTGAGAGACTAAGGGAAAGCCTGAATCTCCAGTGCAGCTTCAACAAATACAACATGGGTTGCATTTTAAATTTTTGGTTGGAAATGCAAAGTGTCTCTGAAATTTTTGTGAAATTAATTCTGTAATTGGGTGTTTGACCTGAGGCGGAGTAAATAAAGCACATCTCACTGTTCCTGGGCACCTCCGTTTTGTTATTTAAACATACTTAAGTCAAAATGTTTTAGACCAATTCAAGCAGGACCAGTTCAAGGCAGAGCTCTAGGAGATGGCAATCAATAGGGATTCAAATTACTTTAAAACTTCAATGTTTGGAACATTTAAGGGAGAAAACAATGTGAATTAGGTAAACAAGCAACATGCTTAACAGAGGGTGGTTACACAGTTCATTAAGACAGACCATTAAGTCAATAATGCAATGGCTCTGAGCTTTTATTTGGGCCCTTTTTCTAGCTTTTCATAAGCTGATCTTGGCTTTGCAATAATTTAACTATTTTTTTCCTGCAGAAGAATACAGTAATGTTCAGATAATGAAAAATCAAGGCATTCTGTTATATGTTCCCACCTCTCTTCAGATAATTCTCACTTTGGAAAGAAACTTAAGCCACCGTATATTAAATTTTTGAAGAAAATAAAAGGACAACTCAGAGGAAAAAAATCATGTAAGATTTATTTTGAGGTCAATAGAGGAAGTGTGTTTTGTCTCAGAGCACCAGTAATATCTTCTCTCACAGTCAAGTTATTTTTTTAAATTTTCTGATTTGCATTTCCCTTCATAATCTATATTTCCCCACATAGATTCATTATCTATATTTAAAATGATGTGACTTGAAACTCAAAGGAACTTATTACTTAAACTCTTCCAGTTGTAAATACTGGCAAGTACTTGTCTTTCTATGCATTCTTTTTATTAGGTTGCATATTTTATGGGTTATTTATTTATTAAATCAACAGTAAATATTTGTTATCTCAGTTTCTGTGGGTCAGGAATTCAGGAGTGGCTTAGCTGGGTAGTTTTGGCATGGAACCATCAGCCAGTGCTGCAGTAAGCTGAAGGCGTGCTTGGGTCTGGAGGATTTGTGATGAAGCATATTCATAGGGCTAGTAAGTCCATGCTGGCTATCCGCAGGAAACATCTGATACCTGTCATCTGGACCTCTCCATAGCGTTGCTTGAGTGTCCTCCCAACATGGCAGCTGGCTTTTTCAGAGCAAATAATTCAAGAGAGAGCAAAGTGTGGGCCCCAGTGTTGTTCATGACCTAGTTTTGTCAGTCCTGTTCAGTATGGAAATAAATTACACAAAAGAGTGAATACAAGGGAATAAGAATCTTTGGGGACTTCCTTGGAGGCTGATTCTTGGGCACTTCTGGCTCCTTTGATTCACAAGCTTCCCATTGAAAAAATATGCACATCCCCTCCCAAGATCTCCCAAAGTCTCATCCTATTACAGGATCAGCTTGAAGTACAGAATCCTGTCATATAAGGCCAAATAGGGCGGAGGCTCCTTGGGGATAATTCCTTAACTATAGCTCCTTAACTGTATTTCTCTTGATCGGAAGACATGAACTGCGGTGCTAGCGGGTAGTCCTCAATCAGGCAAAAGCCTGGTTCAGGTAGTAGTGTGCTTTGCCTACTAGCTCCCCCCAGTTCTCTGGTACTGTCAGGCGGGGGCAAGGACCAGTCCTACAGGTAATTGAGTATTGTACCAAAGGGGCGGCTGCTCAGGTCCGTCAGCACCCAACTTCCTGTGTCAGTGGGCACCTCTTTGTGGCCACCGAACATGGCCCGCAGCCACGGCGTCAAGTCCCGTGAGGGTGTGCAGCCTGGTTTACTGAAGTGAGCCTCCTACGTTCAGCTGCATGAACTTGATGTTTGGGGTTAGTAGCTTGAGACCATAGGCTGGGGTCAGGCATGAGACCTGAAGGTTTAGGAGCTTCCAGTGACTGGGCTTCTGTCCACAATCCAGGGAGTGGTAGCAGATGGTGATCCTAGACTCTCTCCATGCCCTTGGGAGGCTCCCAAAGACCGTGAGACCTGAGGAGAACCCTTGGGACAGACCACCCAGCCTACATGCCCACATGTTGCCACCACTCAGCTGAACTGGCCCCAGCCCCATTGTGTGGTCACTGCCCTTCATGGGTTATTTTAGAAATAAGTTATTAAGAATATAATAGTTTGCTTAGTATGGATACTTTCATCTATGTTATAACCTTGTCTTTAAATCTGATAGGTTGATTGACCTATTTGGAAAAGGAAAAAATGACCACAAGCACATGGAAAATATTTCATTGAGAGTAGTAAAATATAGACATAAATTTATTTTGATAATATATGGTATTTATTTAAAATATTTATGCACTCTCAGAATTAATATGTACTACATACCAGAAAAAAAACAACCAATGTTCTTTTTTGATGTTTCTTCTTTCATTTTCTAACAGAAATTTAATGATAAGTTCCAGGGAAGAAGCATTTATTTTTCCCAAAGCTAGAGAATGCATCTCTCCTTTCACAAAATGCCAGACTCTGTTCATTATTCTTGTGACTCACAGAATTCTAGGGTATATTTGCCAAAACTGAAAAGTCCTAAGTTCACTTGATGAAAGAAGCATGAAAGCACTATAAAATGATTTTTAAAAATTCCATCTTATCCCTAATTTGTAGAATCTATTACCTGCCAATTTGGGAATTGTTTACAGATGTTGGTATAAAGCATATAAGAGGTAATAAGGCAGTTTTTCAGAAAGGAAAACAGACACCCAATTACATAGCTTTCCTGCTAGATACTGATTTTTGGGACATGCATCTTGTGATTGTTGGTTCATATAAGTAATTGTATGTGTCTGTGCTGGAAACTTGGAAAAGAAGATTAGTTTCTAATGATGACTGTTTATATTGTTACTAATTCCAATGACTTTATTGTTTGGCTAGGCTAAATATCTTAATTTACATATCTTATATTTCACCTAACAGTGTTTTAAGATCTGATGTTACATAAAACTCTGCTTGCTTTGTTGAATTCATAACTGTGAGGAGCAACATATTTATGATTAATGATGGAAAATATGCTTCCAAGATGTTTTTATTTGCATTTATAGATATAATTTGCTAAAGGATTTATGTGAGCACTACTCATAAATGTTCTGATCAGATGTTTGACTATAAAACATTTCTAAATGCCACACTCCACAGGCTAATGATCTATTCATCTGAAATAGTATTCTGACTCCCATCAGAATATCCTTCATATCCTGCTGTTTTAGCACATCCTAGGATGAGAACAAATTTCCTGGACAGTTGGGACAATTCAGGGGATAAAGCTGATGATGGACCTTGACCTGTGAGTCAGGACTTAATGAAAGGTCCCAGATAACTAGACATCACCCTTCAAAGTCCAGGTCAGAGTTCACACATAGCCAAGAAAGCCAAGAGCACATAGAACATTCAGGGTAAAAAGGGACATAATGAGGAAGTCACTTACACCATGACAGAGTATTATATATGATTAGAGATATCCATGAAAATTTGAAAGACATCCTACCTAGACAGATGAAAATGAATGATATGCCTGGATCATCTCAATTTATAGATAGAGTTGTACACTTCAAGGGAATATTTATACATTCATTTTCCCCACATAAATACTGTTACCCCAGATTAGCTCATAAAATCCTATCTTATCTTTTCCCACAGAATACCGGATAATTTTTTTCTTGTGGCCACCTCTTCTAGACTTTCCAAGGCAGTTTGGCTGACTCCATTATAACTTCCTATCTTCATTTTTCTCTTCTTTTCATTCTGTGTCTGATGTTTATTATTTAACTGTACTTTATTTCCTACATTATTTTTGCAACTAGGAGTATTACACTTTAACAAATTGTGTCAAGACAAAAATTGCACCAAAGTTAAGCAGGGAAGGAAGACTTTAGCTAGGCTGTTGCAAAAGGAAAGAGAAACCAAACTTAGCCTCCCTGAAGCAAAAGGTATGAGGGATTTTTAAGCATTGGGTGAACTAGTGGAAAAGTACTGGAAGATGTTAAGGGGGAGGTTGATCAATGGGATGTGTTGAGCACATCAGATTATTCCTGAGTTTACGAATGTTTTTCACAGTGGTTAGGCCATTTGCTTGCTAATTGGTGCTCATCAAAGTTAGACTCCTGTCCTCCTACAGTCTCCTACAGAGACTGGGAGATAGGGCTCCTATCTCATTAGATGTTTACTTTCAAAGAAAGTACCTGAGAAAACATTGTAAATGTTTTATGTTACAACCATAAAAAATATGGTTGTAAAACCCATAAGGGACTGGGAGAGGATTGCATACCTTTCAAAGGGGCAGAGAAAGAATTTATAATTGCAAGTTTTCTAAGTAAAACTTTCTAAGAATAAGGAAGTCAGGGCCTCTTATCAAGAAGAAATGTGTCTAAAGTTTACTGAAACTAAAGAGAATGTTAAGCCTGTCTTGGTCAAGTGTTTATTAATTTTCAAATACTAACATTTATATCTATAGCATATAAGTTGCATATTTTATATTTGAATATAAATTTTATAATACACAAGCAAATTTCATTTCAGTCTTTTATCTTTTGTCTGTATTCTTAATTCCATTTCCTGCTTGTAGGGCTTCATCATCATTAGTTGAGCCAAAATTTGTTAGAGTGCCCCTAGTGCCAAATTTTGAAACAGCTAAGACCCATTCTCTCCTCTCCAGGATCTTTCTCCACTGTCTGGAAGGATGGTTAAGTCTTTATCACCTGAAGGTAACTGGTTGCAGAGAAGGGGGTGGAACAGTGTATTGGCCAGCACCCTTAGTGTAAGCCGAAACAGTGTACACAGAGTCCAGAAGGGTATACAAAGCAGTCATGCATCCTCTTGCCCATTCTCTATATTCCAGTGCAGAAAGTGTCCCCGGAGGAGAATTACATTCATTGTTCAGATTGTTCCTGGTGCCCCATAGCCTAGGTCATCTGTTCAAAACTCTGGAGCCACACTGTCCAATATGGTACTCACTAGACACTTGTGACTACTGAGCACTTGAAATATGACTAGTCCAGCTAAGAAGTGCTGTCATTGTAAAATATGCCTTGAATTTCAGAAACTTATAAAAGTAATGTAAAATATTTCTGACACATTTTATTTATTGATTGTTAAAATGATACTATTTTGGATATATTGGGTTAAATAGTAAAGTGAATTCTACTATTTTATATAATACGACTACCAGGAAGTTTAAAATTATAAATGTGATGTGCAGTATACTACAATTTGTCCATGAAGTTCTATAAAGTCAGACTTATACCTTCCCAATACCTGGGGTATTCCTGTCCTTCATTTTGGTCCCTCTTACAAGGACTGTTTCCTTCCATTCCTACCTTCTTCTCTAATTCAAATACCAGCTGAAATGGCACTCCCTCCCTGTAGCACAGAACTACTTAACACTAATTTATCATCTATAATGGTTATATATGTATCATCTTATTTCTTGGACTAAAACATAGCCTTTTTTTGCATCTAGCCACTCCCCAGACTTTATAATTAAACACATGTAAAGATGAATATATATCTATTTAATGCCTAAAATTCTGATCCAACCACTAGCTGAAAACCTGTTGTCTTCATTTTATCGTCACATTTCTATCATTTCACTTGTGGGAAAAGGAAGATAAGACCTTTAAGTAAAAGGTAAATAAGACCTTTAAGTAAGCTGCTGCTCAGAGTTCAGAGAATGTAAGAAAACCCAAACTTCCCTCCTTCCCCACCCCAACCTGATCATTAGGCCTCCACTGAGATGGGGTCTTAAGTCCTACTTCTCTAAAGGTGCTTATGCTGAATCCAAGGATAAGTTGAGTAGAAAGTTTTCTACTGTGCAAAAGCAAGGAAATGATGATGAGAATGTATTTCTTTATTGATGTGCAAGTTCTTTTCTTCACAAAGAATCTTACTCAATGTTGTGATTGTTCGTTTCTTGTAAAAATGTTGTCCAAAGGCAGGATTCTATTCATGTAAACTGTCAGTAAGCATCCTTGATAAATGAGTGGAAGAAATCAGAGTATTCACTGGAAAGAATTTCAACTCCATGCTGACTTCAAGCAAGTACAATTTAATGGAAACATCAATGACAAAATATTTCTATGGTCAGTGTGCAGACCTATAAATTATTAAATTCTCCAAGGCTGTAAAGGAATGGTAAAAATCAGTTTTCAAAGTATTTTAGGTAAATGCGTTTTAAAACAGTTGCTGCTTGAGGCACACATAGAACAGCTTACTTTGTTGCCTTGTAAAAGGCTAATCGAGTAGCTTAGAGCATCATAAGGATGATCATCCCCATCCCGGGGGAATAGAAAGCACCACTTATCTTTCACATTGTCCATTCTGGGCACACAAGGGAATTATCCTTACTACTAATGCAGAAGATGAATAAACCCGCACATAAAAATACTGAGAACCAGGATTTATAGAGGCAGATTTTATAGAGGACTTTAAGATTAGGCATTAGTTCACATTCACTGTCTTCCAGTAGCAGCTGACCCTGCTGCTCTGGGCCCTGGGTCCTCCATTTCCTGCACACCACGTAGACCAACTTCTAACAGCAAGATCCCAAAATGAGGAGCCTCGCCCAGAGAGACATGCTATAAATATAAGCTTACCTCACTTTCTTCCAATTTCAAGGATGACATTGAGACTCTATGGATTGCAATAGTTTGATGAAGCTAAACATTTCAATTTCAACAAAAAGACCAATACATTACTTGCTCTGAATAATAACATATATCAAACATGTTAACTTGGGAAAAAATGCATTACACTTTTTCTCTATTTAAAATTTAAAGGTCATGGTTTAAGTCAGGATTTCTTAGTCTTAACACTACTAACATTTTGGGTTGAATAATTCTTTTCTTTGGTG
Source organism: Procyon lotor (assembly GCA_028646535.1). Lineage (NCBI taxonomy): Eukaryota > Metazoa > Chordata > Mammalia > Carnivora > Procyonidae > Procyon > Procyon lotor. The sequence goes on along the minus strand of CM053620.1, from coordinate 8,380,120 downwards.
GGAGGTGGGTGCTGTTCTCTGCCTTATAGGATATTTAGCAGCTTTCCTGGCCTTTATCTGCCAGAAGCCAATACCTTCTGTCCCTGGCTTCTGAAAACCAAAAATATCTCCACATACTGCCTATGTCCTTTGGATAGAAGGGCGAATTGCCCCCCTGAGAACCAGGGGGCATTAAATCATTAAAAAATGATTTAAATGAATATTTTGCAGAATTCACTACATGTGTGTGCATGTGTATAATACAAATACTCATAAACATTGGATATTAATCAGGGTGTTCAGGTACATATGATCACATAAAAATTATATCTAAATACCGTATAAAATACATGAAATAAAACTTCAGTGCAACCAGTATCAAGGAAAATCAAAAGGGAAAATAATGATCTTTTCAAATTATATATTCATGCACCAAATATTTTTGTTGAAAATTTGCTCCAAATATCATTATGTTAATTAAGCAGGCACCCATCATTATAATTAAACAAAATACAGTATTCTAAAAATGTGTGTTGAGAAAATTGAATGAACTTGATGCTCTTCCAAGGTGGGGCTGAAGTAGAGAAGTGAAGTAAATGGATTCCTGCTTTCACGAAGCTTACAGTATAGAGTCATATAAAAATCAAATAATCGTGCAAGGAAATATGAAATTAAGTGAACAGTTTTGACACATGCTCTGAAGATAAGGTTCATGGTAGGGATACTTCTCCAAAGAAGTGAATTATAATACATATGCTATGTATAACCATACATACGTCACATGTCAACAGTGGTCATAGTATCACTTAAATTAATGGTAGTGCTCATGAAATTCCAACAGAGTACTGGTGTAGTTGTTTGGAATTAAGGGACACATAATCTCTTGGCTTCAGGTAAGAGGAAGAAACACTAGGGCTCGGGTTAAAGTATCAATCCATAGGCTGAAAGAGAGAAGGGAGAGTGGAATATGCAAGATGAAAGATACTATACAGCAAAACAACAAAAACAAAATCTAATGTGTCGTAAAGAGAACAGTTGAAATAAGCACACACACATATTTGTGTATATACACACACACATAAATATAAGATTTTAAGTAATGATTCAATTTGGTAAAAATCTTACAAAGAAAAGGGCTTGGGGATATTTTTTTTTTTTTTCTGGGTCTAAATTTCCCTGGTCAGCATGATAAGGAGACATAATTTATCTGGTGGCTCATAAACATGAGGTACAGGGATACTATATTTATTTATAAGTATTTTTGTTTATTTTTAAATGTATTTATAAAATATTTGTAGGCTGCCTACTGAGTGAGCACCTGAAACCTCATGGAACAAATGTCATGACAAAGATGAAAACTTTTCTTGTTGGCTAGTAAGTTATTTCTCACCCCTGCTGGAAGTCCAGTGCAGGTTAGGATTGGGGAGTTGGGGGAAGGTTCTCGTTCATGTAGCCAGTCTGATGGAAGCTCCACTGTTTTGTAGTGGAAACTTCTGGCACTCGGATTCCTGATCACCATGGCAGGGCAGGGAAAACCAGGTGGATCAAATTGTGGCCTTTTACTCGTGGTCGTTTCACTTGGGCACAGTAGTCTCAGGGTTTGTCTAACCATGCAGGGGAGAAAATGAAATATTTGAAGAGTATTGGTATGTCTGCTAAATATAGTGATACACACACACACACACACACACACACACACACACACACACAGAAATATCTTTAAACTTTGCAACAGTGTTTGTATCTAGTATTATGGTGTCTGCGATAGAAACAAAAGAGAAGAAACTAAGTGGTTGTCAATATAGACAGGTTAAATGCAGTCATAGGGTGTAACTCTACAGGGTATTCTCCACTGCTTACCTGGCAAGAGCTACAAGAAGTCTTGTTAAGGATGAAACAAAACAAAACAAAACAGAGAAACATAGAGAAACCTCTGCTGGCAAGTTTGAGGATAGGGAGTCAAGAGAGACTTCGTATTTTTAATTTGGTAGCTCTGTACTATATGGATTTCTTTCTGAATTTTTCAGTTTTTACATATGCATTTAATAAAGCATTACTGAATTAATAGGTTAAGGAAATAAAAAGGTTGCATTTTGACTACTCAGAAGAGAGACATATTATGAATGTAACAATATCACTGGAGTCCATTCAGAAATCATAGTGCATAAAGGAAAAAATCTTTAGAAGCAATACAAGCTTAGAGCAATTTTAACTTGTTCTCTTTCTTGAGCCTAAAATTGTTCAATGAGCTCAAACCCCGACTGGCATTCTGACCATCAATTATCACTGTGTATTTATAGATATGCTCTTTCCCGGCAATTTCAGAAGGTTAAAGCAAATGTATATAATCAGTCTATTATTTGCCAGAAGATAAAGTGCCATTGAGGCTTGTGTAATCAAAAGAAAATGGTTCCAAAGATAACTTTAGCACTAGCTGGTGTTAAAATGTTGAAAGAAAGAGTTTTTCAAATATAAGATAAATGTATATATTTACTTTCAAATCTAGTCAGATGGGGACTTAAAAATGCAGTTCTTCATGTATGAATATGATTCTTTTGATGCACCATCACATGAGTATGTTTTTAGAATCATGCTTTGCAGGAGTGATGGATGTGTCTTGAGTCAGTCTTATTCAGCCCAGTGTACCTTGGAGCAATTCTAAGCGTGAAAGAGATGCTTCCTTTGGTCACAAGGTTTCCTTTTCCACCTAATCAATACTTACAGTTCAAATAAAAATTGAGAGTCACTTCCTCAGGGACACGTTCTCTGACCCCAAGACTTGAGTGGACAATTTGAGCATGCCTTAGAGTCTTCTTTTGCTCTGCTTCTTAACACCAGACAGTTAAAGATTTGTGTTCAACAGGACTTGTCTGCATCATGTGACCAAGCTCCACATTTGCTTTGCTCACCATTGTAAACACATCTCTGATCACCATGGGTGAAACAGAAGAAGTTTCTAAAGACATCTATGGAATGAGAACATTTGGGTAAATGTACGTGTTCGTGTGTATGTCCTGTGCAGAGTAACCTGCCAGAGGCTGGGGTACTGCAGGAAGAATAAAGAGTCATGTTTTGACCTCTTATGTGGAAAGAACTCAAAAAGAATGATGTAGTGTGCCGGAGCCAGCTCTGAACCGTCCTGCAGGACATGGAGAGCCAAGGCGAACCCTGCATTGTCCTGCCCAAGTGCAGTTATGGTGTGGTTTTTGAAAGCGTATCTCAGATTTGGGAAAAATGCTGATGTTAGGGACTTTTGTGTCCACCAGGCTGTCCTGGTTGGGTGCGGGCCTGGAGAAACACAGGGGGAATACGTTAACTGATGTTAGTAGGATTTGGGTTTTCCTAAAGAGGAATGAAGGTATAGACTGTGGTGCTATGAAAACATGGTCTTAATCCAAGGGCAAGCAGACCATTAAATAACATGAGGATAGACCATTAGAATGGGGGTCATCTTGTGGGGAACCCTATGAGAGGGGCTTGGTCTTTTTTCCTCTTCCTGTAAACAGTCACATTTCATTTGCTATATTGTAATTTCCTCTATTCCTAAACCATCAGTAGAATCTTCATACTCGGGGCGCCTGGGTGGCTCAGTCGCTAAGCGTCTGCCTTCGGCCCAGGTCAGATCCCAGGGTCC
>CM053620.1:8267766-8367788 GCA_028646535.1 Procyon lotor | reverse complement strand
GTTGCCTGTTTGTTTTGTTGACTGTTTCCTTCGCTGTGCAGAAGCTTTGTATCTTGATGAAGTCCCAAAAGTTCATTTTCACTTTTATTTCCTTTGCCTTCGGAGACATGTCCTGAAAGAAGTTGCTTATACATATTCTTTTTGTTAATTTTCTGTAACTCTTCACCACTCTTTTTAGATTCCTGTCGTGTTTCTTATTCCTCTTTGTGTACCTTTGTGATTTCATTGCCAGATTTGTAGAGTTCATAATTCTCTACGTATGCTGACATACGTTATCATTCATATTGGCAAATATTCCTTTTGTGTTGGGTCCTGTGGACTCTTAGGTGGTGAAGGCAGACATTACTATTATTATTTTACAAACTAGGAAATTTTTTTTGTTTGTTTGTTTGAAACAATATGAAAATTTAGGAGGTACTTCCAAAGCCACCTAGTAAGGAAGAATAGAGCTGAAGACTTGGACCTGATTTCAGTGACGCTGAGGGCATTGCTCTTTGAGATGGAATACACTCATCTTCTCCATGATTTGAAATCATCTCCCCTGAGTATTAGAACCCACACATGCCTTTCTCAGGGTTCCATCTCTGGCATGATAAATTATAAGGTGACATGCTTACTTTCTTCTAAGGATTCTGTCACTTGCATTTTATTAACAAGCTCTTCCTTCCTCTTCAGCAAGTATGTTAAGTATCTCTCAGGGTGTATAACCATAAAATATCCTACTCTGAATGTCCATTGACTCCCCTTGCTTTTTGGTACCAGAGACCTACCCACTCAGTCTAAATTCCTTCCTTGAGTCAGCAATTCCAAGAACAGGTTGTAAGGGACTGAAAAAACTCAAATGACCAAGAAAAACCAACTCCTTTCTGCCAGCTTGCAACACCGTGTGACCTGGGCATTCTGCCAGTGTTGTTTCTTTCTCTATTAAATCCCTCTCCTTGCCCATTCCCTTCTCCGTTCCCTTTGGGTGTTGTATTAGTCTGTGAGGGCTGCCATAATGAATACCACAGGCTGGGAGGCTTAAACAACAGAAATTTATTTTCTCACAGTGCTGGAGGCTGGAACTCAAAGAAGAAAGTGCTGGCAGAGTTGGTTTCTGGTGAGGACTTTCTTCCTGGTTGCAGATGGTCACCTTTTTACTGTGTCCTTGTGTGGCCTTTCCTCTGTGTGTGTGATCAGTCCGAGAGAAATCTCTGGTGTCTTTTCCTCTTCCTGTCAAGACACCAGTTCCATCCCATGATGAGGGCCTGTCCTGCTGAAGGCACTACTTTTATGAACCCATTTAACCTTAATCACTTCCTTAAAGGCTGTGGATCTTAGCTCCAAATATCGTCACATTGAGAGTTAAGGCTCCAATATATGAATTTTGAGGTGGGGGGCACAATTCCGTAATGAGTGCTCCCCCTGTCTCAACTGCCTGAATAAAGTAAATCTCTTGGTATTTGGAAGAATTTTTGCAAGTTCAACAGCAGATACATTGTTTTTACTGATTGAAACATATCAAGTGAGTGAAGTCGTCTTCCAGTTGATTCCCTCTTCAGTGGTGTTGCTAGGATGACGCACAGTGTGCTCGTCCATTAGCTCCTGCTGCCTGGTTGCTAGCTACCACCGCCCTGTCTCTTCAGTGTTTCTTTCCTTTTATCTGTGCCTGGTACTCTCTACCTGTCTCCACCTGAGAGTTTCTGATATCCCTTAGAGGAATGCATCTTAATGACACCAAAGATTGCTTTCCCATCATTTCACAATGGTTTTATAGCTTTGAAGCAAATCATTTCCTTTGCGTGCATTATTCTGTTCTAAATTGTCCTTCTAGCAAAGTCTTAGAGATGTACAGGATGATAATTTACTTCCCTTTATTAAAAATCACCTCTTTATTTATCACCCACACTCCCACAGCTTTTATCACAAATGTTATTTTATCCCCCTCCAAATTACTTTCTTCCCTGTGTTGCCGAGCTCCAGTTATGTAGTGATTTGCTCTGTGTGTTTCTCATGTCCCTTTCTCCAAAGTTGATTTTGCACTTTGTTTTCTCTGTGCCTTTCCTCTTTCTGTCTGCAAACCTCAGAGCACACAGGCTCTCCCTTTTCTTCTTGTGATCCTTCTATGTCTAGCCACAAATAAACAAATAAGACATAAATAAAGTGAACAAACAACCATGATTCTAATAACTTCCTTAAATTCAATTTAAGATTTGTCTAATTTTAAATTTGTAGAATGCCCTCTAGTATTGGGAACTGGAACAGATGTTTGCCATACATTATTTCACTCAATCTTAACACAGCATCTGTTCGCACCCAGTCTTTCCTCTTATGGGTGTTTTTCCATCCTCTCCAGTGCATTTCTCTTGTGGCTAAATAGTCTTTGTATTTATCTTTTTTAATGGTTCATAATAATCTATCAAGTGGATGTGCTCTTATTTAAACATTCCTCTATTTTGAACCAATTGATTGTTCATTGATTTATTTTTAAATTTTCCTAGTCTACCAGTATCTGCCTCTACTAGTATTGGCGATCTTCACTTTCTCATAATTCTCTAAGATCACAGTATCTGAAGCCATTTACAAATGTCGGTGTCACAAACTGTTCAATGTCTTTGTCCCACTTTGGCAAAAATCTAAATTTCTTTTGGAAGGAGAAATTTAAAGCAGTAGCTGTCTTACATACTTCCCTTTCCTGCTCAAGGATTTATAACACTTAAAGATGGTTCTCTGTCTCTTCTAGCGGTATCATTTGTTCAAGCATGGATCGGAGGAGGTGGGTAGAGATTGCCATGTCTGACAGATCTCTGAAGCGCATCTGTCACCCTGCAGGAAACCTGCTCACTCATCAATTGGTGCTGTCAGTTATACACACCGCTGTCTCGTCTCGGCAGCCCTCAGCAGCACCACCAATCATCCCTACATGTGTCCCTCTCAGGAGCTCCATGCCCCGGGCCTCTCATGGGCTGCTGTGGATGGAGGTTTCGGTTGTAACTAGGAGCCTAGTCTTTTCCAGAAGGCATGACTCACTATTTATGGAAAGAACCTCTAACCTGCCATTTCACTCCTTCTTTGGTACTGATTTTGATACCCTTCTGGTGTCTTTAGAGTTCTGCCTTTCTTTTTAAAGGACTTGCGATTTCTTCTTTCTAAGAAAAAGTTCAACATTGCATGAAAACAGACTAATATTCCTCAATATTGTTCTTCCCTCCAGAATCAGGGAGAGCAACCCATATTTAATGAAAATCAAAATGAAAAAGAAGACATTTCAGATTTCCAATTTTGAATGACCAACACCTGTATATTTGAACCAGTTTTCCAGGGAGTAGACAGGATTTGGTGAAATATCTGGTATGTCTTTGAATGAAGCTCCTCATTAGTACCAACCCATTTCTAAAAAGGAAAAGTATCAGAGGCATTAAGGGCACTTTGTGCTTCACACTTTCTTTGACTGTCGACCCCTATTCATCTGTCCCAGTTCTTTTTATAGTATGCCTGAGGCTCTTGAAATTCTTCCTTTCTTTGTACAAGCAATATGCTACACCTTTGAATGTTTGCTCTATCAAGCAAAGCAATGAGACTCACATTTTAATAACATTTTATTTGATATAATGATATTGATGAGATGCATTCTAGTTCCCTTCTTATGTTCCTGATTACACAAGTAAAAAATATTAAGGGAAAATGACTTTATAGGACATTAATTAATTGGACTAAAATGAATTTCTTCTTAATTTGTACGATAAATTTGTTAGGTGGACTTCCATGACTACACTTAAGGCAGTGTCTCACAAAGTATATCTTCATAGTTTTATAGCTTGGAACTAACTAGATATTGTTGAAAATAAATGTATTTAATCCCATATTCACATGCTTGACAAAATACCAGATGAAATACCACAAGCAAATGTTTAAACTTAGAGTTTAAATTTATTGCTTCTCCTAGAATGAACTATTTTTTTAAATTAAAAGACACAACTGAATGCCCAGAATCAAATGGAGCATTTTTAGTGGAGTATTTCAAACTGAGAGTTGTGATCAGTTTTATACTTTACATTCAGTAGATGTTTCTTAAGCTATATATTCTTCTAAAAGCAAGAGATGGAAAGAAAATAAGTTCCTGCCTGTCTACCCAGTTGCCATTTCAAGGGTTTTGCTTATTTCTAAACAAGCTTCTGATGTCATGTACAGAAAAACAAATATCAGTGTTACCCTAGGGTTTCCAGATTTTAGAGGTTGGGTAAGCAAATTATCCATCTATCCATTCAGCGTCTCAAACAGCTACCCATGAGTTTCTTGTTATAGTCAGGGGAGTAGGGTAAAATCATGAATCCCTGCATTCAGGGAACCAAAACCAAATGTGGAAGATAGAAAGACATGCCTTACAGTGTAATGAAAGGCAGACTGTGATGCAAACTCCACTTCAGCCTAAATTCCTGATGTAATGCCATTCTGATGTATTTGGTAAACAGTTATTTACCTCTCATGTGCTTCCTCTCATGTCCTTTAAAGATCAATAAATGACCAGTAATACTACTAGAGTTGACAAAAGATGAGTTTTGGTATTTTTACCGACTTTGAGTTGATAGTTTGGGAATTTATCCCCACAAATTGCGCTGGGTGAATATGTTCCATGTTAAATGAACCCTGAAATTGCATGCTTTGGGACACTGGTTATTTTTCAGTTGGCACTGATGATTCAGAGGATTATACCTAAGAAAGAAATACTAGTTAAATATGTTATAAAAATTCTTGATGAAATAATATTTACAATCCCTGGATGTGTTTGGTTTCATACAATTACTCTTCCCTGGGTTACATGATTGTTCCTTCAGTCTATTAAAGCATTCCTCACCCTTGTAATTTCTGAGGCCTCTTGGGGTGTCACCTTATACTGCTCATTTTATTCTTCTATTCACTCAACAAATATTTAGCATGCTACCTATCATTACACATGTCTTCAGCATCAGTGGTTTTGAAATGTTCAAATGGTCAGAATCAGTAACTTCTTGCCAATAATTGAGAATGGAAGTTTTGACTCCCAGATACATTACGCTTTTGAAATCATATTTACGCGTAAGGTTTTGCTTTCCTTTACGACAAAATGTACAGTATTGTTCAGGGTGCTAATAGGGTGACCAGTGTCATTACAGGCCATGTGCTCATTGCTGTTTTGGCCTACAGCTCACCTTTGTCACTTTCTGGTCCCATAAAATAGCACAACACGGTGTGAGAGGCAAGACACTTGGATGGTTATAGACAGAGCACCAGAGAGAGCTCTTTCTTGGAGGATGAATAGGAGAACCAGGAGGGAAAAGAAGGGAGAAACACATTCCAATGAGAATGAGCCCCACAAAAGCATGGAGCGTCTTAAGGCATCACAAGTCGTCCAGCAGGACTGGCTGAGGGTGAGGAGTGGCAACAGAGAAAGCTAAAGAAATAGTCACGAAGCATCATGGGAAGTCCTAAGAATTTTATCTCTAAGGTCATCTTAATATTCTAAGTGTTATGTGCATGTGTGTGACATTTGATTAAATTTGTATTTTATAAAGTTAAAACTCCTGGTGTGAAGAATGGGAATAACGAGGGAAAGGCAAGGCAATGACATCTAACGTGGAAACATAGAAAACAGATATTTAGCTGGTGAATTGATTCACATAAGAAGTAATAAGAGTTACGGAACAACCCAGATAGTGACAGTGGCCATAAGGAGCAGGCAGCAGACTTGTCGCACGTGAACATGAAAGACTGACAGAGCACCCTGACAGACTGAATGCAGAAATACTTCAGAGCAAGGAGAGGTCAATTCCAGCTAACGGTTTTTACTTTGATTTTATTATAAATGTGTTTACATTCCAAAAAGTGTAATATGCAATTCCTGTGTAGCTGCTTTCTTCCTGATTAAGGAGTTTAAGTATCTTCGTATTTGTTTCTTTTCCTTTTCCATTCTCTTCTCCAACCTGCCATACAAAGGATCCTTTGTAGGATCATATTTAAATTTTCTTGAGATTGTGTGTGATATGTATAATGCAGTATTTTACAAAGATTCGTGCCGCGGTGACATACTGAGTAAAATCTCTCTGAGATAAGGCTCATACAGAATACTTTCTGGCGTCACACATGGCTGCATTTTAATGAAGTCTTTTACTTTTGGCAGGAACAAGAATATATCCTGAATTGAAGGTTTCCTGGAGTATTCTTCCCTGTGACTGATAACTATGATGTTTTCTTGTCTCTCTCTCTCAAATACCTGCCCCTGCCCTAGCCATTTGGCTTAGATATAGTAGAGAGTCAGTACTTGCCTCTAAAGACCAAAGGCTGAATTCCTATAGTGGGGTTGTCTAAATACTTTGGGACAAATACATTCTGTGTTGAAGTAAGTCTATCGCTTCATGTGTAAAAAGAGAACACAGATAAAATGGAAGAGCGAAAACTGATTAAAATTTTACAATGTGCTCTTCAAAGTTATGTTCAATTTAATTAAACATTTACCCGGCGCTTGCCCTGGCGAAGTGTGTACCAGAAAACAGGCATACAAAGATATACAGACTCGGCTCTCAAAATGGAAGAGAGGAGGGAGAGAGAAGAAAAATGGTACCGTTCATTACATGGTACTGATTGAAACATTTTTGGATATGCCACATCATTTTGAACCCACTTCTTTTGCTATATCTAAGGATTTGGAAGCCAGAGGTAAATTCTGTTGAATTGTTGACCATATTTGATAGATTCCAAGCATTGAGAAGAGCTGAGGTAACCGCCTTTCCAGAAAGCTTCCATTTCCCAGTGTGTTCTCTTATGTTACACAATCTCGTGAGGTTTGAAAAATCTCTGACAGGAAGCGTGTGAGACTTTGACTGTCCCTCCACTGGCAACGATTACATTTTAAAAATAGGCCCCTGGACATGTCCAGCTTTGAAGAAAAGTCTGGAAGGTTTTTACTCAACAAAGTTGTCAAGAATAACCTTTACCAATGTGTATGTGAACTCTGAGGACTTACTAAAAATAAGAAGGAAACTTCTCTTTTAAAAAGTGATTTAATATTTTAAACAACCAAATTTCAAGGCCAACAAAACCAGCAACTGGTCTTTAGAAAGCTATTTCAATTGATGGTCCTATTTAACTAACTCTTCTTGGCCATTTAGATTTCAGCATTTGTAATAAACTTATTTAATTTAAATTTTGCTTAAAACCAGCAAACATATACTTAGAATTCTAATAGGTAAGAATGTGCCCTGCCAATATAAATTATCTACATTGCAAACAACTTGAGGTATTGAATGAGCTATAATAAAAGATGATTATTTATATTTATTTTTATTCAACTACAATAATATATTTGATTTACTGTGCTGCAGCTCTAAAAAAACAAAGAACCTGTTCTTCCAGATGTGCATGTTATGAGTTAATTTACAAGGGAAATGGAATTCTTAGTGCTAAAGAATGAGGTAGGAAGTTTATAGGAAGATCTTGATTCTAATCCAGCACTTAAACTTCCCTCAACTTAATTGAAATATATATTCTCAGGCTATGAAGTAGTTAGTTGTTATGTCTTAAATTTGTCAACATTTACTAAACAAAAAGAAGCCCCTAAATTTAAGATCAATCTGTTGATTAATCAATAGATAAGCTTTCACTCTATTAGTGGTTATATGAAAATCCTCCAGCAGGCTGTTTTCTGGTCACTTTACCCAAGAACTCCAAACAACTTGCTCTCTCTGATTTTGTTTGGCACTTGCAAGCTATAAAGATGTCTGTTTTAAATATTTTTTAATAACAGTATTTGTACTAAAAGACCTGACAAGTCAGATACTAACCTGGAATCCAGAAATCATGTGTGCTATCCTATCTCCTCATCTTTATATCAGATGCCTCATCCTTTTCTGATAACCCACAGCCCGAAACCCTATGAGACATTTTCCTCTGCTACCTTCACCCATCTCGGCGAGTCGTCACATATGACTAGTTCGTCTTTCAGTGACCCTCCACCCACCTCTGTTACTCTACTGCCACGGCCAGAAGCATGGGGCCTTCCCAGCTACACCGTGGGGTAGAACATATGGACAGGGACGGAAGCACGTGAACACTTGAATGTGAACATTGAAACAGAATTTCGATGTATTAATTATTGTGCGAGGACAAGGAGGCCACTTGAACCTGAGGAGGTCACCCAGTGGCTCCTTGTGTGGAGGAGATTCCAAGCTGATGGGTTCACAGTGGCACAGAGCAATCAATGAACCTGAACAGAACCTCTTGTTTCATCAAAATGTGATAATCACATTTAACCAAAATGTAGTGGTCATGGAGCATTCGTATGAAGGGTTAATGGGACACGAGGAAGTAGAATTAAAGATAAGTTTAGAATAAATGTTCTGTGGTTTATGGAGGGCAATTCGATTGTTTAGATGACCTCATTCATGTGTGTAGGGGTAGGTGGGAGGAGGGGCAGTGCTGAGAAGCTCCCAGAGCCTTAATGCAGGCCTCAATCCTCAATCTCCAAGTAGAGCATTTCATTAGAATGTGAAATTGAGGCAGAAAGCCAGTGAGTGAAGTGACCACATCCTGGCAGTAATGGGGGCTGCAGCCATATAAAACTCTCCAAGGGCTCAGCTGCCTGCAGGCGTACTGGCCCACTGGGTTGCAAGCCAGTTCCAGGACGACCACACTTTTCTAAGGTTTCTCGTATGCAGACCTTTGGGATCTCTTTTACCAAGCAAAGGAATGGAGCAAAAACCTGGTAGGGATTTTTAATTTCATTTATCACCATGTTTTATCTTCCAAAAGGTTGAATAAGCCAACTTTTTTCTTTTAATGAACATTTTTTTTTTAAGATTTTTTATTTATTTATTTGGCAGAAAGAGAGAGATCACAAGTAGGCAGAGAGGCAGGCAGAGAGAGAGGGGGAAGCAGGCTCCCGGCTGAGCAGAGAGCCTGATGCGGGGCTCAATCCTAGGACCCTGAGATATGACCTGAGCTGAAGGCAGAGGCTTTAACCCACTGAGCCACCCAGGCGCCCCAATAAGCCAACTTTTTACATGTGATGTCTGGAGTATCACTGATGCACATTTAAAGAAGTGTCACCACAGAGAATATGTTCCATTGTCTTTTCTACAAAGAACCTAACCTATCCCACGTCACGTCCACTTAGGACAACATATTCAGTGTTCTTGCTCGAGTAACTTTGAGGGTTTAGCCAACAACGTGAGAGAGTTGTGTGGGCGGTGTAACGTAGTTATTCAAAGTAAAGGTGCTGCATGGCAAAAAGTAATAAGCCAAAGCCTTCAGCAGGAAATTTAAATTCCTGACCTTCAAGTCCACATCTAGAAAATGGAGACAATGTTTTCCTCGCAGGATGGCTGGGACATAGCATACGCTACGGGTAACTATTACTGTTCTTAGCATTTTTCTCTAGAGGGCACCAGTTAAAATGTCACTGGTACATTGGCACAGATGAGTTCATCTTAGTAATGCTTTAGCTGCTCTCCATGAAGATATAGTAGATTAGACGCTATGACATATGTCAGGGAAGTACCTGAGTGATGAGTCGAGAAGATGGCTTTTATACTGGAGAGCTGAGGGTGTGAGCAAGTAAACAAATAGTCAACTCAGAATTTTGTAGAAATCAACATGAAAGTGGTAACTTCTATACACGAAAACAAAGTAAAAGCTATACGTGATTCTGATTCCAGAGAAGTGTGTATAGGAAAAGTATATCAACAATTAGCTTGAAAAAAGAGAAAAATTTTGAATGGCACTGTTGAGTTTTGTGTTGTGTTATGAGAGTTATCAGTTTTAAGGCATGGTAGTCTTGAAAAACAAAATGACATATCATGGCCACTCGTGATAGCTTCAGTATATTCAAAGCTCTAAGGATTATTTTAAGCCAATTATTTTAAGTTCTAAAGTCAAACGGCGACTATTCAAATTTTTTTTAAAAATCATGTTTGATGCCCAAAGTAGATCATGGTGGCATATGCAAAGGAATGGAAACATGTGTTTTCTATTTTTAAGTTCTTTCTGATCTAATTTGAGACATAGTACATGTATCTAAGGTAACATTAACAACTAATGTAATGGTGTTTGTAAATAATATGTGAACTCAGATACACTGAGAGACCAGGAAGTTCCCAGTATTTGGTATAAGGAATGTTACCGTGATGTTGGAAGGGTTACAGTAGTTTTAGAAAGAGATGAAAGACCTAGAAACACAAAGGGTGTGTCCTGCAGTCTCATCTAAGGCTTGGAGTCCTCTTTAGATTCACATGTTTGTTAGCAGAGTTTAGTTCCTTATAATTGAGGCCGTTGATTATCTGGCTTGCTCTCAATCTGGGCCTGTTCCGAGCACCTAGCAGTCATTGCTTACCATATGGCCCTCTCCACAACATGGCGGTTTGCTCCTTGAAGGCCGTTGGGGAGCAATTTCACTCATGCTTCATGTCTCTGACTTGTGTCTTTGACCTTTAGGACTCTTTGAAGGGCTCCCCTGATTAGGTCATGTCTGCCCAGGATAATCTCCCTTTTTAGTAACTAAAAATCAACTAAATTAAGGATCTTAATTAATTAACAACATCTGCAAAATACTCTTGCCACTTAATGTAATATAATCACAGGAATGATATCCAATCGTTTTCACAGGTTTTGCCTGCACTCAAGCAGAGAAGGTTATGTGAGGTTATCTATAGCAAGGGGCTGGAATTTTAGGGGCTGTCTTAGAATTCTGCCTCCTGAAGGATTCACACACTTAGCTGTCTTTCCAGCAGAGAGGTGCCTGTGCCATGGTGCTACTTATATTTAAGGAGCTCAGGGGCTAGAGACATCCAGGTGTCCTTGCAGGAGCCTGTGGTTCTGTAGTGAGGATGTGGCCTTGTTGCAAAGGGGAGGTTCCAGAGCTCAGAGCAGGTATCAGCCTGTTTTCTTGTTGTACTAACTTGGATCTGCTCAACCAGCTTTTAACTAAGCTGTCAAAAACAAAGTGGGAATGTACCCCAAGGCCAGCTGAGCTTGTCGGTTGCTTGATTATGAAATCAAACACAATAATCTTAACCAATGAAATGGAAATATCCTCCATCTAATTTCATGTTATTATTCAGGGAAGAGTGTTGTTTCTAGTTGGCTTAGTACCCTCTCTCCCACCCTTAGTTAGAAATAGCTGTTTATTAAAATTGCATCACGGGCTCACTTATTAAACAGCATTTATCTGGAGAAAAATTCCTTATCCCTATGAAGTATTTCAGCCTTCATCTTTAAATGTGATATTTTGAGATACAAATAACAACTCTCAAAATAATTTAGTAATAAAATGGAGTATTTGCTCAGAAATGTCGAAATATCATCTAATATGACTAGAATAGGAATTGAATTGAGGCTTACTCAATTTTCCCTCTAGGAATCAAAGTCTAAAACATCGCAATTTCAGGTAGAAAATATCAGTTAATGGAAATAGCATGTACTTAGGAGGTCATCATTGCTGTGACTTTGTGCACATGTGATCTAGCTGGGCACAGCGTGAGTGCTCTGAACATTCTAACTGCATCATCAAAGGTGTCCAAATGAAAAGATGCCCATGTTCTCTGAATTCCTTTCCACTTTCCTTGGGAATTATGTTCACTCAATTTCTGTATCATATGCAGTCTTAAATCCTGTTTTCCTGGGATAATAAATCTAAATCTAAATAAAAGAAAAGAAATCTAAATCTTGAGAGATATAAAGAAAAATATGGCCTTATGGAACATTATGTTTCTTAATGGGAAAACAGTGCATCTCAAGGATGCTTTACTTCCTTTTTGGGGTTAATAATTCTGTGCCAAATTTTTTTTTTTTTTTTAGAGTGAAGGATGACAGTGTGTTTAGCATGTTAAATGCTGCCCCCTCTCTCCTTTCAAGGGAGAATTCCTGTAATAAAATTTTGTAAGAGATATCCAGCTAAATTGTATTCATTTCCAACTCTTGAAGTTTTTGAATTTATAATAATAAACACTTAAGGCAGCAATCACAAATACTTCTTTAGCACTTACATACCAGGTGCCAGTGCTTCTTTATATGCTGACTCATTTAATCCTCAGAAAGCCCTATTTGCCTTAGTATAATCATGATCCCCATTTAGAGATGGGGGGAGGCAGTTTCAATGAAGTGTTTAAGATCAGTTAGTAATTGGAAGAGGGAGGACTTGAGCCAAGGGAGGATGGCTCCAAAGCTGTACTTGAACTCACTGTGCTACACCATGTGCTGGCTCCTGCGTGGGTACCATGTGACGCTGATCCTGTGATCCCAGCAGACCACCTAGTAGGTGCCACAATAGATGCCTGTTCAGGCTAAGGACCTTCCAGAAGGGAGTGAGGGGTGGTGGCTCTCAAGAGGAGTAACATATATAGAAAAGAGAGGTATGGCTGTGACTTGGAAAGGAAGCAGGTGCTCAAAATATCCCAGCTTTGTGCACCGAGGAGAGGCTTGGGGTGATCTTCCAGGTGACTCTGGGAATGAACCAGTCTTGTCTATCTCAAATTATGATCATATGTGTGGATTCCATTAACTCTAATGGCTTACTAAAAATGGAAATTCTCATCATTAAAGCAATATATGTATGATCAGACTCAAAATGCATTTTAACAACGAATGGGCAATATTTTGAGGCACCAAATCTGCAAAAAATTTCCTTTCTTGGTTCTATACCTATAGTTCGTAACTGTGGTAGGCGGAGTACTGGCCTTCCAAGGACGTGCACATCTTAATCCCTGGAATCTTTGACAACGTTACCTTTGTAGGGTAAAAAGGATTTTGCAGATGTTGTTAGATTAAGGCTCTTGAGGTGGGGAGATTATCCTGGATTATCCAGGTGGGCTCAATGTCATCACAAGAATTCTGAAAAGTGAAAGCAGCAGGAGAGCCAGGGAGAGGTGGGAAAATCAGAGGCCCTACGTAAGGCAATGAATGGGCCTGTAGAAGGTGGAAAAGGGAAGCACGTAGATTCTCCCCCAGAGACTCCAGAAGAAACGTCACCCTGCTGGAACCTTATTTTAGTCCATGAGGCTAAGTCTGGACTTCTGACATCAGAACTGTAAGATAATTAATTTTTGTTGCTCTCAGACACCAGTTTTGTGGCAATTTGTTACATCAGCAATAAACAGCAAACTATTACAGCAGCCGTTTACTTCCTCTGTCTCTATTCCTGGGCTATGAAAAACAAAAGAATTGTCTATGGTAATCCACTCAAGAGTTTTTACATGAACCTATTAAAAAAATAAAAAGGAAAAGGGGCGCCTGGGTGACTCAGTTGTTAAGCGTCTGCCTTCGGCTCAGGTCATGATCCCACAGTTCTGGGATTGAGCCCCGCATTGGGATCCTTGCTCCGCAGGAAGCCTGCTTCTCCCGCTACCATTTCCTCTGCTTGTGTTCCCTCTCTCACTGTGTTTCTCTCTGTCAAATGAATAAAATCTTAAAAAAAAGAAAAAAAGGAAAAGAAGAAGTTCTGTATAATATATATTTAAACCTATTTTCTTTTAAAGAAATGTCTTCATTACCATTTGACTGTAGTTGTCCTTCCATAGATTTAATGTCTATTTAATCTGTGTCTTACATTCTGAAATCTATTTGAATTATTTTGAGTTGTATAGTCATCTAAAGTTTCCCTTTAAGTCCTTTTTAAATCAAAAGTCAGTTCTGAAATTTAGATGTGGTCATAAAAGGAACTGCTTAGAGGTATGTGTACAGGTCTTCAATCTCTTCATCACAGTGTCACATGTGGCCATTTTGTCAGGAAAAGTCCGTGATATGTTCAGATTCTTAGAGCTCTGGTATCTCTTTGCTTTGTAATTATTTTTTTTTTCTACCTTTTCAACTCTGGTTGGTTTTGTTGTTGGATTTGCAGGTCTCCTTGTCCTAAAATCTGGACTTTAAATAGTTGCTGTTAAGCCTCTAAAATCAATCAGCCTCTGGCTGTGCTGTCATTAAAAGTTAACTGCCTTCCCATTAATCCATTAATTGTGCAGATTAATTGGGAAAACGATTCAAACCAAGGCTCCAACTTGGGGCATGTAAGCCAGTGTTTGCCTCCAAGTGAAAGCTTATCCTATTAACATCACAGCGTATTAAACAAATATATATGTATAATTCATACATGGCATGTATAGGAGAAAATGCATCGAACCTGAGAGGCTGCTGCAATAATAAATTCTTGACGATTAAAAATCACCCTGTGATTCTGACCACTTCTAGGAAAAATACCGATAAATACTTACTTGTTTTAAATTGTGACAATATGTTATTTTTAGATTTAAGCCACTGATTGAAAAGTTAGATGCTCATGTTTGTCTTCTTAATATACCTAAAGGTAGTATCCTTAAGCGAGTGTTAATTTTCATGCTGAGGTCAAATTTAATACTCAAAGAAGCTAAAGAATTCAGCAGTGGTCTATACACAGTGGTATTTAATTGAGTTGAAATGTTATTTTGGATGATGAGAGATAAAATCAGGATCGGCCTATATTTTGTCGCCTGCTCTTCCGAAAAATTGTATTTTATTTAAGACCACTTGTATCACTATTCCTTAAAACTTCTTCTTTTTCTTCTTTTTTTCTTGCCAGAATGTTACTGTAGTAGCTACGTCCACACACGGATGGTTGACCTAGCTGTGGAGGGAAAAAGTGGGGGTGTGTAACACTGACCATTTTTCAGTCTTCAAACCACGTGCTGAAGCCATAGGAAAAGCATAGAGACATTTGCAGAAGGAACAAAACTCTCCATTGGATAGCGATTAAGCTGAATGTCTGTTTTGCTGGTTTCTGAGCTAGCGTGGTCCTGGCTGCACTACACCCCAGATGAAGGAATTCAGAGTGTGGCCTGGAATGGGGCACAGTCACAGGAGAGTCTTAACGCCCCCCATGTGATTCTGCTCTGTACCAGGATGCCTTACGAAAGGTGCCTCTTCCACCTGCAGTTCCAGGGACAACCTGGAGCTGATCCATGTATTTTTTTTTTTTTTTTTTTTTATCAGGAGGCTGATGATGCTTTTCAAACATACCTGGGTTTTCTGGAAGTTCCTAGGATGGGCTTCTGGAGCTTTTCTGTGATGTGCTGAGTGAATGCCTGAGATGATTACAATTGTGCAGATGAGCCTGCAGAATTGGGAAGAACTCATTATCATGGCAATAAAGGAAGACCCTGAAAGAGGCAAAGGCTAATGATTCAGAGTGCACTATTGCAAGGGAGTCAGCCGTCATCACTTGTATTTGGCAAAGCCTCAAAGGTGGGCATGGGGGAGGGAATGCTTTATACCTGAAGGTATGCTCAGGTTGGAGGCTGCTGGTATGGGGCAGCAGAAAGCAGGCAGAGGAGAGGCAGGACGTCCTATGTGATTGATCAGGTGTATGTATTTCGTTTCTTCTGTATTTGGTAGAGATTTAGAAATCTCTACTAAATACATTTATCCAATACTAAGTTGGAGGCAGGAGTAAAAATTAACAAAGTTGCAAGTCATCAGCCAAGTCCTGGCTATTTGGGGCTGGTTGCTACAGGGATTATTGTTTGGCTTTTTGGGCTTGTTACTGTAGATAGTAGTCTGACTTCCTGGGCTGGTTGCTATAGGTTATGGGTCAGAGTTCTATTTTTGTATATCACCTGGCCCTTGCCCATTTGTATGTCCATTCTCTAGTTGAGCAAGAGTCAGACGTGCCTGAGGGACTGGATCCTGTGTCTGTGTCATGCCAGGGTGGGGAGATGGGATTACTCCTGAAATCTTGAAACTAGGCCTGAACAATTTGTAGAACTAACTTAGACTGGGCGTATGGTAAAAGAACAATATTGTTGTCTAACTTTTTGGATGAAGTCATGGCATACACACAGTATTTTTTATATATGCTAGCATAATTCCATAATTTCTTATATTAGTTGATGATTTCTAGTTTCAGCTGAATGACAATTTCAGTAAGATAGATGAGAATAAAACATTTTGTTCAGGGAAATAGATTTCTTCAAGGGAAGGTCATTCCTTAATCCTGATTCTTTCAGTGGAATATTTGAACTAGGTCTTTCTGAAAAGACTGAGATTCTGTTTCCAAATCTCCCTGTCAAAGATCTCACCCCTGCCTCTAGTTGTATGGGAATTCTAAAATATTTTAAGTATGGGGGTGCCTGGGTGGCTCAGCTGGTTAAGTGTCTGACTCTTGATCTCAACTCAGGTCTCGATCTCAGAGTTGTGAATTCAAGTCCCACTTTGGTTAAAAAAAAATTAAGTATGTTTGCTATCTATCCTATACCATCCCATTATATCTTATCCTATTGGGTCCTATCCTATCCTTCTCCAATGTATAGTCCTCTGGGAAACATGACTCATTAGCAGACATGCAGTGATTTTGGCAGGCCTTCCAAATAATAGAGAAACTTGTTTTAGCCAGTGACAACTTAGCTAAATGCAAATCAGCCTTGTTTTTTGGTCAAGTATATTTTAGATTGCCAATACTTGTTTCTACAGTGTACTCACTCAGAATAGGATTTCTGTGTCCTTGGGTAAATTATTTAACCATGGTGTACCTTTTTCTCCAATTGTCCAATGGAGTTAATACTATCAAGTAATATAGGCTATTTGTCAGGATCAAATGAGTTAATACATGTGAAGCACTGAGAACATAAGCAGCTAATAATATATACCTATTATCTCAGTACAGGTAGTATTACATAGAGATTAAGAAAATTGAATTACTTTTATTAAAAACTGAACAGCTTTTACTTACTTATGAGAATTATGCATTAAAGCCCTTAGTAAAATAAAATTAAATTACTTTCAATCGAGCTATATTAAAATACTTCACTGTAGCTTGCATCTTTATTTGTAAGAGGCTATTGAGTTTTTTACATACACGGTTTGCCAGAGATCCAATTTATCATTGTCTTTTTAATGACAACGGTAAGTTTTTCTCTCATGTGAAGAATAAGTGGTGACTTTTCTGAGATATTGACCTGAAAGCTGTAGGTTTGTGTATCCTTGTGTGTGTGTGTGTGTGTGTGTGTGTGTGTGTGTGTGTGTGTGAAAATGTCTCAGTATAAATTAGGTTAATATGGATATTCTAACAGAATTTATTAAAATTGTCTTCTACATGTAATCAGGGTATAGAATTTTTTTTACAAAAGCAGATTAAAAACTTTAGGTTCACATTTCTGAGTGTATCAAGGCTAATGTGGAAATTCTAATATGACTTTCAGAAAGGTTGAATAAAAGGTAACATAATTTTGGAAAAACAGAGTAGTAAGAGTCATGTCCATTTCTTCCTCTAATAGAAAAAGACATTAATTAACCAAACATGTCCTGCCACCGTTTTGAATAGTACAAGCCTTCCCCCTTAATGACTGTATTTTTAAATTCCATTAGCCATTGGACTCTTAATGAGCTCCTGTGTGCTTTTGACCTAGATGTGCCCCCCCTCGCCCCCTCCGGTCATAAAGACATCAGGCTGGACTCTTGGTCCTCATCTGATTCCTGCAGGGAGTTGGGGCAGTGCAGTTGGCTACTCACCTGTGGCCAATGAGCTAGGTGAGGGGTGGGGCAGGGTGGGAGCTGAGTCCCAGCGTGCCCTGCAGGCAGCCCAAAGCCTGGGTGGAAGCTGCGATGACCCTGTCCTGCACTCTAGCCCCGAGGAGGCAAGCGGATGCGGGTCAGAACTCTCTTGCTGGGAGGTAGACTGCCCAGTCCGTCCCGCGTGCAGGTGGTGAGGGGTGCAAAGAGCAGCCCAGAGGGTCAGGGAGGCCTCAGTCTTCCCGGGACTGTCCTAGTAGGTGGGGAAGGCAACAAAACAGTTCCTGCCTGCACCTGTAATTCGGAAACCTTCCTTCTTAGTGTCAAAAGACAGCTGGAGGTGGGAGCTGGGGCTTCCACTCCAATGCCAAGCAAGGGTAGTACAGACAAAGAATGAGCAGCACGTGTGCCGGTGATGGGCCAGAAGCAGAGGTGAGTGGGCCACAGCACTGGGAAGGAAGTAGGCTGAGGAAGAGCCCCAGGCTGGGCAGCACATCTGCTCACAGATGTTGGAGGGGGCCGCAGAGGTTGAAGGTACGATCCCAAAGTACCCCCTTCACAGTCAGCACAAGTGCTCCCTGCTTGACATGGTGGGCAGTCCTTTGGAGACTTGCAGGGGTGGGTGCGAAGGCTCAGTACCTGCACACTGTATATTTACATATGTAAATGTGTACATTATATATGTAATACATGTGTGAATGATATATAATATGTGTATATATTTATAATAATACAGCTATATATAATAACTTGTATAACATAGAGCATATCCAGACATGTAAATACATGTGTACTAATGTGTATATAACATGTAAATCTCCAAATATTTACACATATAAATACATATTTATGTACATTTATATATATATACACATAATGTATCAGCTATATAATGTATATGTATATTTCTAGTTTGTGTGAATTCATGTTTATCTATATACATGTGTGTATTTTTATTAATAGCACATCTATATAGAGTGTGTGTGTGCATATAAAATATATTCATATGTATTTATGAGGATACCATACAGTAAGTGAATGGCATCACTTACAATTTGATAGCCAACTTAACATTTATACAGCTTTTATACACATTATAGATGTACATGTATACATTATAATATATACATTATAATATATGTATATGTATGTACACATATATATTACAATTATTTATATATTATTAATACATGTATACATAATATACACATATACATATAAGTACACATTTGTACATATGCAAATATACTATGTGCATACTATAATACTACTACTATGTACATAAAATAAATGTACATATATATACGTCTCCGATGAAAGGATGAGTGTGGCAATGATCTGACATAGTGTTTTATTTAAGAGTAATACAATTATGTTTTTGAACTGAAGTAGTATGTTATTTCAGATTTGAAAACTCCTTGCTTAAATACTTATATATTTATGCGCTCTGAACAATGATCATATGCATCTGAGAAGCTGTAAATTATTAAAGCATGAAAATTTGAGGAAGCTGAGAGTTCTAGATAAGAGATTAGTCCAGAGAAGACTAGTTCACTGGGTTGCTTTTACTAGAGTCTAGGATAGGGTTTCTCGGCCACTGTACTATTGACATTTGGGATTGGATGATTCTTTGTTATGGAGGGTTGCCCTGTGCACTATAGGATGACTAACAGCATCCCTCGCCTCCACCCACTAGGTTCTAGAATTTTCCCAAGCTGTGATGACCAGAGTGTCTGCAGATGTTGCTAACTGTCCCCTGGGGTGCTAAGTCACCTTTAGCTGTGGTTCACAGGTTGGCAAGTCTAGAACCTGCATCTCACTGCATTTACTGGTGCAGTCAGAGAAACTTGTTTTCTGGAATTCAGTTCACGGGAGGCTGATGTTTAATCCGGAATTGCATTTTACTAAGGTCTAGAGGGAAATACTTTTACTCCAGACTCATTATTGCCGCCTGAAACCTCCCTCCCTTGGTTTGAGACTGTTGAAGATCAGTAGTTTTATAGCTTACTTATTATTTTATAGTTTTTTGGTAATGATTTGCCTGGCACATCAGGAATAAGAGTATACAACTTCTTGAGAGACTGTGTCATTATGGTATCTGATGAAATTCCTGTACTCCAAATCTAAAGAAATAGTAATTGTAGCTCTGGCGGCGTTCTTACATACTGGACTCTAGACCCCAGCTGACTTTTTAAACATCATGGTTCTGCTACAGCAAGACAAGCAAAATAACCAGAGTCTATATGTCAGTTACCTCATCTGTAAGTAATATTAGTATCTCAAAGAGGAGAGGGAGTGATAGAGATTAATAACTATGTGAAATTGTTGTAAGTTCTTAGCACAGAGTACTCACTGAATGTGTGTTCGTTATTATTAGTTTTAATGTAAGAATAATGTAATGTGAGAATATAATAATAATAATTAATAATAAGAATAATGTAGTGTAAGAATAACTTTAGGATATTTTATTGCTAAATAAACACACACTAGTTCATGGGAGAAATGTGTGTGCTCGTGGTAAAACATAATACGGTCATGTAGTCACCACTCAGACCAATAACTGGAACTTTACCAAACACCAGAAGCCTCCCTGACCCATTTCCCATATCCCATGTCTTTTTCCCCATAAATGAAATAAGACTTGTTCTCTTATTTTAATCCCACTATAAGCTAAAAATAGAACAGTATTGATTCTCAATCTATAATGGCAAAAAACAAATGAGCAGTAAATATGTGTCCTCAAGAGTGATTGCACTGGAGAGGCATTTTACATCTGAAACATCGATTTGAATCTGCATAATTGATTGTGAATTGCAGTTAAACATCCTTTTTTTGGTCACACTTACACCCAAATACTGATAATAATTCAAAAATGACTGTACTTCTGGTAAACACACAAAGCACATGCCCCCTCCCCATAGAGACATTGCGCTCAGTTGTATGTGAAGGCGCACACATGGTCCTTTCCACAGTGCTCTAAAGCATTTTGGTAGTTGCTCATGGTTGGGCATAATCAGATGTCACTCTTGTCACTCCATGGATTGTGTATCTCTTTATGTCTGCCCTCCTTAATACTTGAATTACCACCAGATCGACAGTGTCAGTACTTAAGCCAATCAATAGACGTGCAGGAAATGTGGGCCAGTTATCAAGTCTGTCGTAAGAGTTAGCTAAAGAATTTAAGGTGTGCAGGAAGAAAAAGTGGACTCTAAATGAAAATGAGACAGCCTTAAAAAGTGAAATGCTATCTCAGGCAAATTCTTCTGAAAGGTATGCCAATGTTAAGTTGGCAAATTTTTTACTTATCTCTTATACTTCAGACATTTAGCTTTAAAGAAAAACATTTCAAATAGCAGACTGCAAAGAATATTGTAGTTTGAATACTTAAGCAATGAAACTACTAATGACTTTTAAAAAAAAAACTGTTCAGGCAGAATAAGCTTCATAAAATTTCAGATGAATCTAGATAATTCCTAGATTAAATTAAATTGCTTATTGTTAATTAAAAATTTGGGACAGTAACCCTGCATGATTTTTATTTACCAACTATGTTAAATCCTAAATATGAGAGAAATATTTTTCTTTTCTTTCTTTTTAAAAGATTTTATTTATTTATTTGTCAGAGAGGGAGAGATCACTAGTAGGCAGAGAGGCAGGCAGAGAGAGAGGGGGAAGCAGGCTTCCCGCTGAGCCGAGAGCCCGATGCAGGGTTTGATCCCTGGACCCTGAGATCATGACCTGAGCCGAAGGCAGAGGCTTTAACCCACTGAGCCACCTAGGCGCCCCATATTTTTATGATTAGAGTAAAAAATGGCAACAACTTAACAATTGTATAAAATAAAAGACAAATATGTAAAGATTGCATGGATTGAAGAACTAAGTGAAGTAAAATAAGCATATATGGATATCATGGTCACCATGAGATAATTCTTATACTTTCCCTCTTTCTTTATGCCTTATTTTTAATTTGATATGTGATACACATAAAAGCATAGATGATAGATAGATGTATACTTTCATATATATCCTTATGTGCATGTTGATATATACATACATGTATATATACACACTATACACACATTGCCATTCTTCAGAAGTAACCACTATCCTGAATTTAATGCTTTTCATTTTGTTTTTTTAATAGTTTTTTAAAAATCACCTATATTCCTAAACACATATTGCTTAGCTTTACTTATTTTTAAGATACTCAAAACTATCAAAATGTCTTATATAATTTGATTTTTTTTCACTAAAAATTTTGTGTCTGAAGATCCAGCCATTATCTTTGGTGTGCATTGGTATATTTCCTTCGTACTGCTATATATTATTCCACTGTGAAGAGTACTACGATGATTTATTGATCTGTTCTTTGGTCATTGGATGTTTGAGTTGTGAATGATTCTTTCCAATTACGAGCAGTGTTGCGGGAAACTGCACGTCTCCTGGTGCACAAATGCAGGACTTTCTCTAGATCAGTGTTGCCCAGCCTTTCTCATTTCATGGGACAGAGAAAATACTAGTATCATCTCCTTGGGTTAGAAAGGCAAACTCCTTGAGAACAGTGGTTCGTCCTCGGGATACACTGCCCAGGATACATATGTATCAGCGGAATTGGAGGAACGTCAGGGTATGGAAAGTTCAAATGCACAAGCTAATGACAAATTGTTTTTTAAAGTAGGTGCTCAGATTTACACTCTCACTAGCAGCCTGTTGGAGCTTCTCTCGGCCCACATTCTGCGGATGATCTGATGTTGTCACAATTCTAAAATCTTGAGAATATACTGTCTGTAAAATAGTATCTGACTGTAGTCTTGATTTACACTTCTTTTTACTGATGAGTTAGATCATCAGTTTATCTAGGTTCTGTTTTGTGAGCTCTCAGGTCTTCCCTTGTGCTATTTTTCCAACCTTTGATTTAAAGGTAATTTTTCTTTTTTTTTTCTCTCTCTCTTTTTTAAAGATTTATTTATTTTAGAGACAGATTGAGTGTGCGAGTTGGGGGTGGGGCAAAGGGAAAGAATCTTCAAGCAGAGTCCCTGCTGAGCACAGAGCCTAACCCAGGACTTGATCTTACAACCCATGAGATCATGACCTGAGCTGAAACCAAGGCTCAGACGCTCAACCGACTGAGCCACCTGGGCACCCCTGTTTTTCTTTATTTTAGTTTAGTTTCCTTAATTTGGAATACTAATCATATGCTGTTTTGCATGTACTTTCCACAGGTGAGGTTTCTCTTTACGTGTCTTTTGGCAACCATAATTTCTTTTCTTTTCTTTTCTTTTTTTTAAGACTTTATTTATTTGTCAGAGAGAGAGCACAAGCAGGCAGAGTGGGAGCCAGAGGGGGAGGGAGAAGCAGGCTCCTTGCTGAGCTCCTTGCTTGGAGGACCCTGGGATCAGACCCAAGCCGAAAGCAGCTGCTTAACCAACTGAGCCACCTAGGCGTCCCTGGCAACCATTATTTCTTAATTTTAATATAGTTTAATTTGTAAATCTTACCTCATATAGAGTTTTTATAAATTCAATATACTAATTAAGTATTTTTGTTTCTTGCTTTCGGTAAACCTTTTTTCTACCTCAAGATATTTTATAATTTCTGTGAAATTTTTCTTCCCTATTTTCATATTCTCTTGTCTTTAAATTCTTTTTTCTTTTCTTACTGAACTTACTAGACCTCTAATAGAAAATTGCATATAAGCAGTAGAGTGGACGTATTGTTAGAGATCCTGGTATCTTTTGTTTTGTTTGTTTGACCTGTTGGATCCAAGAAAGCTGTCAGCACTGTACTAACCTGAATGTGGATTTTCCCTTTTGGCAGATGATTGTGATGAGCCTCTGGTGTCTACCTTATCTCAGGCCTCATTCAGCAGTTCATCTGAACTTTCTAGCAGTCACGGTGCTGGATTTGCAAGACTAAATCGAAGAGATGGTAAGTCTGCTTTTTTCCTTCTGATTGGTTCATGATGAATCTCATTAATTTTCCATTCTCTTATAATAAAATCATTATAAGTGATACATTGTGAAAGGAAGTTCACGTCTCGATCAGCAAATGGCTGGAACTCATGGGAAGTATATGGCCTGTAGGACCGGTTCTGGGATGGCAAAGGGTCACATCCTATTTTAAAATCCTGTATTGTTATTTCAGCACAGAACAGCACATTCTGTTAATTCAGAACTGAATTCCCTCAGTATGGTGAGCTTTATATATCCCTTATAAAATAAACCTTTCTACAATAATATGCAATCATTATGTATACTGTCGTCATGAAAATTTAATTGAGCCTCTATTTCAAGTTAAATAGGAAGCTGGTAAGAAGAAGTAATTTTCAAAGAGGCTAGTTATTTAAAAATAAGAATCCCACAGTTTGTTTAATTCTCAATATAGGTGACATGATTGTCTCTCCCATGGAGGAAGGAGAACTTAATAAGTTTCATGCTCCTTTAGGAATACTCAGTTCAGATTGTTGACAATCTCTTAGGTAGCCTGTGTTTGATTGCCTGACTATGTTTAAAGGACAGTGCGGAAAATTAAAAGGCAACCTGCTATTGAAGTAAGAGAGAATTTCAAAACTCTGCACACTTAGAGACAGCATCATCGTGGCCCCTTTCCATATACGCTAAGGCAAAAACCATCTGCACTTATAGTCTCTGGAAAGAGGCTTGGCAATCCTAACACAGAAAACATTTTTAGCAACCATGAAAAAATAGACACCGCCATCATATATTATTGAAACCGTGATTTGCTCATTTATTATCCCCCTCTCGCATGCCATATGTCAGCCACTTCTTTTCATTTTTCTCCTTGATGGTATCCTTGGTGCTGTTGTAATGCTTGAGCACGGTGAACATTGGACGTAACAAATAGATCACACGTGTGTCTGTCTATCTGTGTTTTGCCATCTGGTACATGTGATAAATATCTAACACTTTAGCATGACTTTAAATTTAAGTTTATTTATTTTTTAATTTTTTTAAAGATTTTATTTATTTATTTGACAGAGACAGATCACAAGTAGGCAGAGAGGCAGGCAGAGAGGGGGGGAAGCAGGCTCCCTGCTGAGCAGAGAGCCCGATGCGGGGCTTGATCCCAGGACCCTGAGATCATGACCTGAGCCAAAGGCAGAGGCTTAAACCACTGAGCCACCCAGGCACCCCAGGTTTAAGTTTATTTTAAAATGGAATCTCCTCTTATTTGAGACCGTCACTTATGTGTGTTTCTGGGTGTGAAAGCATCAATGGGAGAGCAGACACGGAGATCCTTGTATCAAATGGGGAATTTGAGGAGCCTTGGGTAGACACTGTCTGTCTGTTACTTTTATTTGCCTTGTAGTGAGGGTTAGTGGTCGCACTGGACTCTCTCTCCCTATTTGTAATTCTGAATTCTTGACTGACCGCAGGCAAGTGAGCTCTCCCAGCCTCTCTAGTGACCAATCCAGCTCCTGCCCCCAAGGTTTTCCTAGCAGGAATGCAGCTATCACAACACTGATCTTACAGTGAGGCCTCCCTCTCAGACTCCTTTTCAAAGTAAGGCAGGGTTTTACATTTACCACAGCTCTATTTGAGTAATAAGAGCTTTCTTAGAATCTGGCCCATGGAAAGATACAAAATTTAATTTAACTATTTATCTTTGTTTCATTTGTTGAGATTTAATAAATCACATAAAATATATATGTTATTAATTGGATTAGATCATATTTTACATTAATTTATAGACTCATCAGAAGTCTTCATGAGTGAGACTCATTTTCATTCTTAATTCGTTTCTGTGGCTCTTGGTGAACCACAATATCAAACTTCATGAATCTCATTTGCATGTTAATGAATTGGAGAAACAAAACAGGATCATTTTAATTATCTTTTGCTGGTTGTCAACCTACTTGATTACATTTTTTTTTTTTATTTAGTTTTTTTTTTCTTTCCTCTTAATTACATCAAGTGTTTACAAAGGAAAGTCAGATTTTGAATGATTTATTAAAGGCTATATATTATTTCTACTATCTACATTTCTTGTAGTTTATTTATTTATCAAGATTTATTTATTTATTTGAGAGAGAGACAGTGAGAGAGAGCATGAGCAGGGGGCAGGGAATGAGAGAAGTTGGCTTCCTGCTCAAGCAGGCTACCTGGTCATCAGAGAGCCTGGCACAGGACTCGATCCCAGGACGCTGAGATCATGACTTAAGCCAAAGCAGTCGCTTACTTAACCAACTTGAGCCACCCAGGCACCCCTCCTTGCGGTATATTTGGATCAGGCTGTGGAAGGGTGTTAAGTCAAGTCAGGAGGTCATGTATAAATAAACCAAATCAACAAATAAAGGTCAAAGTATCCCAGAAACACAGATAGAATTACCTCTTTCCTGTGGAATCTAGAAAACTTAGAGCCAAAGAACCGACAAACAAGAAACAAAGAATCAAGCTCATCCAGCTGCTGTTCTCTATCTGTGAGACAAATGCCGTGGTTAACTGTGACAAGGCCCCGTTATTCCCCTGCTGGGAGAAGGAGACCAGGAAAGGATTCAGATGAACAAATTGAGTCCACTAGGAGGGAGGAAGAAAAATGAACATTTTTGAGGGTATATTAATTGAGTTTTACCGCTTAAGTGCTGTTGTGGCTTGAGTTGTGTCCTCCAAAAGGATGTATTCAAGTTCTCACCCTGATACTTACGCACGTGACTCTATTTGGACATAGGGTCTTTGCAGTGTGATCAAGTTAAGGTCATATGGGATTAGGTCATACTGGCTTAGGGCAGGTGAGCTCCAGATCAGGCCTTCTAAAGAGAATGAATGAGATTTAGAGACACACAAAGACAGAAGAGACCAAGAGAGAAAGATCATGTGGAAATGGAAGATGTAGAAATGGAAGCAGAAATTGGAACGATATGGTGTATCGTGTATTGTGTGTGTATTGCTAGCAATGGCCAGAGGCTAGGAGGAGGCTGGGAAGGAGTCTTCTCTAAATCCCCAGAAGGAGGAGCATGGACCTGCTGTCACCGTGATTTTGGACATCCAGCCTCCAAAACTGTGAGAGAATAAGTTCTGTTGTTTTAAGCTGCCCAATTAGTGATATTCAGTGTTAGCAGCCCTGGGAAGCTAGTGCAAGTGCCATTGAGTAAATGACTTTTCCATGCTTGTTCGTACTGGGAGGATGCCTCTCAGTTTGAACCTGAAAGAGTTCATAGCTCAGAGAAGTGTAATCCAGATGTAATGGTAAATAACACAAAGAAAAACCCATCACTGCTAATACTGGCTACGTAATGGGATTCAGCCCCTCTCTGCCTTTATATAATAGCATATTGTTGTAGTTTCAGTGTAGTTTGAATTATGACGGGCAACTAAAGTTACTGTTGTCAATGTCAAGTTCGAACAGGCTCTAGCGCACCATTTGATAGTCCAAATGTGTTCTTAGGACAGAATATAAGGAAGCCACTTAAGTACAACTGTTCTTCATGCTGCAGTGTAATCCAAATGACAGTTTTTATTTTCATGTACTTAGGAAACCCAGGAAATGGTTTATTGCAAACTGATATGCTTGTGTGTACACGTAAAATAATAAAGTAGTAAATAAAGTTATTATGCACAGCAAAAATAATACTTACAGGTACCATATATACCTACATGTGTCTATTTATATAGCAGATTTCTTCTATAACTGAAAAATATGGTAAGTTTTCTCTCATCTATTCTGTAAGATCAAAATATATCCTATTTTGCTAGAAAGTTGAATGTTTGTCTCTGTTTTGCCACTGTCAGTTTTTTTAACTGCAGCTAAACCCTTCTACTCTAAATGCTTACAGAGCAATGTTTTCCCCATGCCTATAGAATTTGCTATTAAAAACAAGCATCTATCTGTAGAGAAATTAGCATATTGGGTTAATTGACAGAACTCCCATTTTCGGATATACTTCTAATGAGAATAATTATGATATTCTATACAGAGTTATTTCGTGATTTTTACTGCCCTAAATCATTGTGCTTGTTCGCAAACAACTATTATGCCTAAATTAAAACCCAAAAGATAAATCCCCAAGGTATTCGTGATGCATGTCAGTGCTGAAGAGGACAGATGAGGTGAAGTTTCCTGCTGTTAAACATATTGCATAAAATCTTGTATAATTATCACATTTTAAAAATGATAATATTAATACATTTAGTAACAAGTACTTTCTTTATGAGGAAAAGAATAAGAGGTGGATTTTGCACAGCACTGGAAAAACTCAAGCCTCAGGAAAGGGGAGCCTCATTGGTACAGTGGGTGT
Source organism: Procyon lotor (assembly GCA_028646535.1). Classification (NCBI taxonomy): domain Eukaryota; kingdom Metazoa; phylum Chordata; class Mammalia; order Carnivora; family Procyonidae; genus Procyon; species Procyon lotor. The sequence continues at coordinate 8,340,052 of CM053620.1, read as the reverse complement.
GGGTCAAGAGTGTGCCTGAGAGGTCCCCAGGACCAGAGATGGGGTGGGCAAGCTTCCTGACTGAAAAGAATACGTATTTGGTGCTTTGGGGATGGCCTTTTTTTGTATGTGTTAGGGAACAAAAGATGTGAGCAATTTATTTGCTTCTATATAACCTGTTTCCCCATTGCCCAGAATCTGATGTGCCCAAGTAAGCCTGAGTAATTATCTAAATTGCAAGGGGCATACACCTTCATGCTGATTCGGGCCGTGAGTACATGACTTCTTACCAGCTCTGCCTGATTCTTCTGTCTCCTGCCCTAACTCATCTCCAGGATTAGGAGATATATAGTTCTTAGCAGTGAGATGAGAGCACTTAAACCCAACTAAATCCCTGAATAGTCAGATCCCTGAGAGTTACCCCTGTAGTCACAGAACACAAGCATCCCCAACCCACTTGAACTTAGCTAACCTACTCTCATACTCTCCCTCTCCAGTGGATCATAAAACATAAGGTGAAAGGCAGACACTTCAGGATTAGACATATCTGAGACCAGTTCACCATTCTAGGGTTTATATTACTGCAACCTCTTACTCATTTAAGGAAAGAAAAAAATTTTAACCACTATGATTTAATTTCCTAATTTTCTTTCTTTCTTTTTTTTTTTAAGATTGATTTATTTGAGAGAGTGGAGAGGAGAAGGGTTGGGGGGAGGGTAAGAAAATCTTAAGTGGACTTGGGACTGAGCACAGAGCCTGATGAGGGCTCCAAATGGGGCTCAGTCCCACGACCCTGAGATCATAACCTGAGCCGAAACCAAAAGTCAGATCTTTAACCAACTGTGCCACCCAGACACCCCTTTAATTTCCTAATTTTCTTTTGGAAGAATAGGGATGGTACTGAAATGGTATTCGCTTTATTGAAAGTGATCTTGGCTCTGGTATGACCACAAGAAAAGCACTGTCCCAAGAGAATGTTAAACAGTTTCAAAGTGTGTCCTGCTCATTAACCTCAGTTTAGCAAACCTCATGGGACCAAGTGCCTACCTTACAAAGGTAATCTCAGGAAATTTGGGCTTCCATGTAACTCTGGTAGGAAGAGTTGATTTCTTCCTGATTAATTATAAAGCAAAACAGTAATTACAGTTATATTTTATATGTTTCTAAGTAGCTTGAAGTAAAGATAAAATGTTCTCCTATATCCTTAGTCAAAGTCTGTGAAATAGGGTCATCTGATGGTTCTATTTAAAATATTCTACTTTTTTAGCAATTAGAATTTGGTTTATGAAGTTAAAAAAGAACTTCCGAAGAGATTAACATTTTGATAAAGGTTTAGAAAATGAAGTTCTAGATCAATTTTATGGGCTGTGGTGTGTCACCTATGCTTATAGATTATATATTGTATGCTGGCCTTGAGAATGTGGAATAAAAATGAGTGAAGATTTACATGTTATTTCTCCATATACCTATCCTGTGTTCATTAAAGCAGAGGCGAGTTTGCTGTCATTTTTGTGATTAATATAGAATCACTTTCACTCTTCTATTGATTCACTTGACTTCACATGAGAGTTGATTGTCCACCTGGCCATTTGGCTCTCTCTTTGGATGTTGCCGTCCCTCCTGGGTTCCTTCCTTAGGGTATGTTCCATTTTCTTCTCATCTCTCCTTCCCTCTATCTTCCCTTTATCATCCTTGTCTGCCCTGTAGCACACTTTCTGCAGCTCTAAATCAATCTGATAATGTAATCTGAGTGAATGTGCCAAGTAGCCAATCCTAAGCAATTTATAGTGGTAAAAAAATCTGGTTTTGGCAACACAAAAACAAGATCATAATACTAAATTGTGAGTCGCCTTAGGGAAATGAAATTTTCTCTTTTTCTCCTTTCCTATAAAAGTATGGGGTTGAATTCGAGGATCTCTAAACTCTGACAATATACCCTTCTTATTTGTACTACTCTATAGGCGTTATCTTTTCTTTCTCACTCTAATAATGGAGATTTTTTCAAAGCATGTGAATGAGTAAAAGTGAAGGCCCTTCAATAAGAAAGTAAGTAGGGTACGTTAAGGCAGATTGTTCTTCTCTGTCCCCTCAAGTGAGACGACACAGCATGCTCCTGGCTTAGGAAATGTCTTAAACTGCCATAAAATCTAGGACTTCAGTTTGTAGATATGATCCTATTGAAATCAATACAGTGGCTCAAATTTGGTCAGTTAAAATACATTAGCAGAATTTAAAGTTATCATTGATACAAAACGTACCTTTCTTTGTGTATATATCTAATACTTTGCAGAGTGCCGAGGAGGAAAATTTCACATATAGGGACAGAGGAAACCTTGTGTTAGGTGATCATGTGGTGTGTTAGGTAGATTCTTCCAGAAGCACACCCTGGGCCATGATGAGGTGCCAGTGGTTTATTAGGGGATACCCAGCAGGAGAAAACAGGGAGGAGGAGGAGAAAGCAGAGTGTGGAAGGGAAAGAAACCAAACAATTACAGGTCAAGTCCTACACACAGCCTGAGCCCCCAGGAAACTCTGGATGATCAGATTGTTCCTGAGCTGTCATCCTACCTCAGGTAAAGGAACCAAATCTAGCAAGGTGGCTCGGTGTATGATTACTTTAGGAAAGTTAATGTCTTAGGCAGCTTGGGCTGCTCTAACAAAATACCATAGGGGTCTTAAATGGTAGATATTTATTTCTTGCAGTTCTGGAGGCTGGGGAGGCCTTGAGATGGATATGGTGGCAGAGTCAGTTCTTGGTGAGAGCCTGGTTTAGCCGGGAGATAGCCACCTTCTTGCTGTGTGCTCACGCAGCCTTTCCTTGGTATGTTTGTGTGGAGAGCACATCTCTGTCTCCCTCTTCCTAAGAGAGCATGAATCCCATCACGACGGGCCCACTCTCGAGACCTAAATCTAAACCAAAATACTTCTAAAAGTTAGCACCAAATACCATCGCATTGGGGGTTAAGGCTTCAACTATGAATTTTGGGGACACACATTCTGTCTGTAAGAGCTCCATTCCTATAAACTAGTAAACTCACCGGAAAGTTGAAGATAGCTGATAGAAACCCTAGATAGCCAGGCCTTCAAGGGGAACGGGTCCTGGAGAGAAAGGAAATAGTAGATAGCGAGCATGACATTTTCTGCACCAAAGAACAGAGCATCAAAATATACAAAGAAAAATGGACAGAAACAATAGGAGAAAAGGACAATATGAACTGAAGCACAAAACAGAGTGAGGGGTTTTTTAACTGTTCTCTCTCTGAATCTTCTTGAAGAAGTAGGCAAAAAGCAGTCAAAGTACAGAAGATTTTAACAGCAAAGTTAACAAATCTGACAAAATATGTAAATATGTAATTTATATTTGTATAGTGGGTAGGTTGTATAAAACCCTACTCCCACCAGCTACAGGATACATATTCTTGTCCAGTGTACCTTTGAGTATTTACGTAAGTTTATTCTGGGCCATAAAAATTGTTTGAACAGATCTCAAAGGATTTAAATCCAACAGAGTAAGTCCCTTGACCATAGTTGATTTAAACTAGAAATCAATGATTAAGAAAAATTTAAAACCTAAAAAGGTATGGAATTTAATTAATGTACTTTCCAAAATGAAATCTCAGTGGACATTAGGGGACACTTTAATTCAATGGTAACCAAATACTTCATGTCAAAACTGAGATATTGCTTGGTCCAAACTAACAGCCTTACTTGCACATACTACAAAAAAAGGCAGGCTAAATATTAATGATCCATACATTGCCTGCTTCTTCAATTTCCTGAGAATTTCTTTAAAAATGACACATTAAACCAAAAGTAAGCAAAAGGAGAAGAAAAAAGTGCATTGATTAATGTAATAGAAAATATGCAATACAATCAATAAGACAAAACAATAACAAGAGGACATTTCAACAAACTTTCTGCTAATCATGGTGAAAATTTAAATGAACTGAAAAAATTATTGAAAAAACACAACCTAAAAAGTTGTGCCCAAGAAATAAAATGGAAAATTTAAATATCCCTCTGTCTGTTAAAGATAGTGAATCCATAATTTGCATGCTCCAATGGAGAAAACTCCGGGCTAAAATGCCTTCATATGTGAATTCTCCCAGATACCTTTAAGGAAGATAAAACCCTAATCTTCCACATTCTCTTCCAGAGGACAGAAAAAAAGTCCAAATACTTCCCAACTCATTCTCTGAGGCCAGCATAACCTTGATACCAAACCCTGTCAAGGACAAACAAGAAAGGAAATTAAAAGCCACTCTCTCTCATGAATATAAATGCAAAATACTCCAAACAAAATGTTAGCCTATATGTGTGGAGGGACCGGGACTGAGCCTCAGAATGAGAATACACCCTTTTGGCTGGAAGGCACATGTGCTCTCCAAGCAGGGTGGGTCCAGTCACCAAAGAAACAGGTAAAGCAGGGCCTGGTCTGATACCATGCAGAAGAATCCTGAGCATCTTCCCTAGGAGGGGATCGAGCAGAAGTGTGAGAATAGTCAGCGGGAGAAAAACCATCTTTTATTATTATTATTATTATTATTATTATTATTGGTATTCACTCTTTAATTAGAGACTGTGGTCATTAAAGATGTGCTGTAATCTGTTGGCCACCTCTTGGGTGACACTTCTGTCCTCTCAGCCACACCTCTTTCCCCAACCAGTGAGGTAGGAGCAAGTCCAGCTTCCAACAGGTGTAACAGGGCCTTCTCTGGGATTGTACCACTTACCTGAAGCTTCCTGCCTGTGGTCCCCTTGATGCTCCCACCGAATCCAAGGGGCACTGTAATTGTGATAGTGGAGTATGAGGAGTAGTACCTGCCTGTGAGGCTTATCTTGACCAATAAAGGACAAAAAAAGGACGGATAAAATCCTCCCGTTTTGTCCTTAGGGTGGAAAGTTCTGAGATGCATTTCAATAAGACTACTCAGAAGTATTAAACTTCTCATTTTATTCACACATTGTTTTTCCGATTTTGTTCCTTTTTGTGTGTTGTCTTGTATCTCATTGAGCTTCTTTCTTGTGATTATTTTGAATTCTTTGTTAGGCAGTGTGTGGATCTTCATTTCTTTGGAGTCAGTTGCTAGAAGTTTATTAGTGTCCTTTGGTAGTGTTGTGTCTGCCTGATTTTTTGTGATCTGTATAACCTTGCATTGTTGTCTGCATTTGAGGGAGCATCATGGGACAGGTCCCTGGGCAGGCAGGATTGGTCCCAGACTCTGTCTGAGAGGGCCTGGAACTGATTCAAATGGCTGCGTCAGGGTCCGCAGCTTGGACTGACGTCTGCAGGTCTGCTTTCAAGGGCATGGAAGAAAGTGTCTCCCGCCAGACTCCTGGGTGGGCGGGACCACTCAAGGACTGTGGCTAAGAGGAGCTGGAGCCAAGTCACGGGGCCACTGCAGGGTCCAGTGGGATCAGAGCAGGCAGGCCTGCCTCTAGAAGGATGAGTGGGTGTGTCTCCCTCCATGGGCCTCAGTGGGCAGGACTGCATTCTGACTGCAGCAGAATGGGGTGCAGGACCCCTTCAAGATCCACAGTCAGCCTGCGGTTTCAGGGCTGACTTCTGGGGGCAGCCTCCTGGAAGACGGGCAGGACTGCTTCCTGATCCTGCAGTGAGGGGCTGGCCCAGGCCCCGAGCGGGCAGAACTGCTCTGGGAGCACCTGGGAGGGGCCGGAGCTCAGTTTCAGAGCTGTTTCAGGATCTTCTTTCTGATGGAGATTGGAGGACCTGGCTCCAAGGGTGCCGTCAGTTGTGTCTCCTGCTGGGACCATGGGAGGGCAGAATTGCTCCTGGGTCCCAGAGGTGGGTCCCAGAGCTCCGGCAAAGGAGGTTTTGTCCATGGAGGGCTGCCAAATTATTGTTGCTATGGAAAGGTGTGAGCAGGAGACTTCCTATTCTGCCATCTTGTTGACATCACTTCGTATATTCTGTGTCTGTCTCTCATTATCATCGTCTAATGATCTGTAATTTAAAACCTGTTCCCATAAGTTCTCTCATTTGATTTTTTACTATAACCCCTTTGAAGGCTGCCCTGCAGATGTAGTTCCATGAGAAAAGTTGTAGAAAAATTACAGGATTTTGTAAGGCTTTCTCTATGTTTCTTCTCAAATAGGACTTTATATCAAAGATTTTCTCCCTCAGTGGGAACTGTCAGGTCCTTAAAGGTCTAATAATTTAAGTAGAAAGCTAGCCCCAAATCCTGTTTAAGTGATTTGAGGATTGTTATTTTTCTCTTATCTTTTCTGCCTTTAAAAAAAAAGTTGGAATGTAATGAATATTAACAATAGAAAATAAAAGGGACACGTGTGAGATGGGCTATATAATTGGCCATATAAAAGGTAACTGATTTAATAGACTGTATAAAAATATCTGACCGTATAAAAATGAAAAACAGGATCAGAGACTCTGTGCCAAAATGAGAATGTTTATGTGGGTTTTTCCAAAGCCTCTTCCTTGACCTTGGCATTGTACATGCCCTCCTAGAATGAGCTGGTCCATTGCCAGGGCCTCAGGAGGAGGCCTGTGCAGACAATTCCCACATTTGCATTGGAGGAGAAACATGTCTAACAATCTCCTTTCTTGTATTTTCAACTGCCTTCTGGAATTTTCCAGCTGCCTATGAGATGTCTTGTCTTTATAAAAAAGCTCAACATATCTTAAGTTAAATATATCACCTCAAACTCGCTTCTGCTTGTAATTATTTTTCTTTTCTGGTTCCTGGTGGTTATCTTAATCACCATGGCTTAACATTCTTAGAGTCACCTTTTAGTTCTCTCTTGATCCTTCCTCCTGAAGACGATAAGTTCTGTGTGGATGCATGGTTTGTAATCTCTCTCTTACAATCTCTCTCTCTCTCTCTCTTTTTTTTTTAGTTTCCATTGCTACTACCCTACTGCAGTCTTTGGATTTCTAGCCAAGGTTATTTTAATAGACCCATAACTGCTCATTCAATTTTGAGGCTTTCCTCAATAAAAATAAATTTTCAAGTACAGTTGTGAGCTTGTTTTTGCCTGTTTAAGGTTTCAACCCCAACTTCATTGCGCATATGCATGTTTTTGAATATATTTTCTAAAGTCCAGCTAATATTCTGCAGTGGTTGAGCAGATAATTTGGTAGTTTTAAGGGAAGAGGAAAAATAGTCATAAACTTTTTCAGATTAAATAGTAAGATAATCTATGAATTATCTGCCATTTACTAACAGAGTACAGTTTCTCTTAACTAACCCATCTTTGCTTAATTTGTGGGTTCTTGCTTATATTTGTTCTACAAACCTAATTATTTAATAAACCTAATAAATACTACATGATATTAATTCTATGATTAGCACAAACACATAAAGGGCTCATTGATGCATAAAAGTATAAATGGAATGAAAAAGAAATAGAAATAAAAAAAGAAATAGAAATTTGAACAATACCATAAATACAAGGAGCGGCCATGATTTTAGTACAAAGAATAAAACACACAAGCCGAGATATGTGAATATTTGAATATTTGTGGTGATTTCATACAAGCATCCAAATAAGGAAAGCACTGGATAGACAAAGCAGAGACGTTGGATCTAGTAGACAAAAGACTTTAAATCAACTCTCTTAAGTATGCGCGAGGAGCCAAAAGAAAAGAATAATGTCTCAACAAATAGAGAATATCAATAGAGTTACACATTATAACAAGGAAATAAACTAATGTTTCTAATGTGAATGTTATGAATTTTTTCTGTACTGGGAAAGAGCAGAACTTCATATGCATCCAAGTTGCACTCCTTCCAGCAAAAACAACAACAATAACAACAACAAACAAACAAAAAACAAAACCCCCAAACCATCTCATTATTGATATGATGGGGAACAAAGAAGACTAAGCTGTTTCCAGAATTCCTCTCTCAAAAGACACTATCAAAACCTGTACTTTTTAGTGGCTCTGAATGTGGAAGAGTAACTATCATGAGAAAATGCTAGCAAAATGCTAGCAAACTCCTGCTTTCTTCAATGTAAGAACTACTTTGGTTTCTGAGTTTTAGTCCTGCTTCTGCCTTTGTAAGTGCAAAACCACTCATCAGTCTTTCAGTCTGGTTCGCCTTGGTGACCCATACTGCGGGAGAAAACACTTTTTCTCCTGTTCCGGTTCGTCTGGTGTGCCATGTGGCAGCTGGAGAATGCGGCGGGGCTGGACTGAGGTGTCAGTGGGTAGACAGGGGCGGCTTCACTCACAGAAGATGGTTTGCAGATGGTAGCGGGTCTCGGTGTTATGGTCTTACCAAACTGTGGTCACCAGGAAGTGGGGAGTAGGGAGTTCTTTTCATGGTAATTGTGCAAACAAGTGGGCCGTAGTTTCTGCTTCTCTGCATTAAAGCACAATGGTTACCATGGGGAAGGGTGAGCCCATAAATTCCTGTAATGAAGGAAGACATAAAACCTTTTTAATGACAATAATAATTCCTTTAGAGATATTTTTGTGTGGGGGATGATTTAGGGAGCAGAAATGGATATGACCTCCCCACGGGTCCTTTAGCTCCTCTCCTGGCTCAGAGAGGTACATGTCACCCAAGGGTTAAGGAAAGGGGGTCGCTGCACAGCTTGGGAACAAAGCTAAATGGGTAACTTTGAGGTCTAGGATATAAAGGATTTGAAGGAGAGATGAACAGCCCGAAGGAATCCCTTTTCCCTGTGCCCCACTGAGGGGAAGAGAGAAATAAGGTTTGGAAACGTAGGAAGAGAGTTGGACATGAGCAAGCGAGTGTGAAGACTCGTTCAAGTGTGAAGACACACTTCACAAGGGGAAGCCGCTTGAGTGCATTTCTGGAAGACCAGGAAGTAGTCTTCTTCTCCCCTGCTCTCAGGGGAGGGATGAAGGGATAAAGGGAATGAAGGGAAGTGAAGGAAATGAAGGGAAACAGACACCTGTAAACATCTGGAAGCCAAAGGTGCAAATAAAATCCTGAATCGAAAGAGGAATCCATGAACTGGACCAAGTGCCTCAGAAATGATTAGATTGATTTTCTGCATTAGACAGACTAGAAACTCAAGAGAGAAAATTAGATTGAGTTAGGGGAAAAAATGCATTTTTCATACCCGAGGCTATAACTGAGAAATTCATAACTGCAATATGATTCTAGCTGCATTGCTCGAGTAGCTCATTTGAGCTGTGGTCAATAACCTGCTGGCTTGTGGGAGCGCACTGTCAGCAGCTCTTCCCAAGTCAGCATTGTCGACTTGGGAGCTTGAAATCTGCCATTAGGGGAGCATTTACACCACAGGAATTGACAAATGCTACAGAGCAGGGCTCCCTCCCCTGCACCCTCCCCAGAGGACAACATGTTGAAAACTTACCAGCGTACCACCTACCTGAATTTATCTCCTGAGAGTCAAAATATAATGATCTTGGGGAAAAATATTAGAATTCCTTTTACAAATTGGACTGTAATACAAAAGACCTGAACCAGGAGTTTGATGTGTTCCCAGTACTTGATTGTTTGTTGCTTTAAAAATATATACATATTTACAAATGGTTTTTTTGTATACTCATAATGTGCATGTAGGTTCTTTTTTTAAAAAACGATGTGTTTATTTTAGAGAGAGAGCGCCTAAGTGGGAGGGGCAGAGGGAGAGGGAGAGAGAGAGAATCTTAAGCAGGGTCCACACCCAGTGCAGAGCCTGACATGGGGCTGAATCCCATGACCTTGCGATCATGACCAGAGCTGAAACCAGGAGTCAGAAGCTTAACCAACTGTGCCACCCAGGCGCCCCTGCCCATGTAAGTTCTTTAGCATAGTTTAAAAAACTTGTTTCTAGAACCACATACAACAAGAAAGTGTATTAAGAATATATATCCCAAGTTGGAACATTCAGACTTCCAGCTTTTGGGGTTTTGATTTTATGCTAAAAGGAGAACAGCCCTCCATTTAGTATCTGTCTTTTATCCAAATATCCAGAAATCTCTGACAGAGCCACAAAGTTTCCTGTTTTTCTCAGTGACCTAAGAATAGGAGTTAAAATATTTTATTGAGTAACTATCAAGACTGAGAAGTTAGAGCAGCTGGCTGTGTAAGCGGCCTAGACAGATGAGGCTATCCATCATTAAGCTGGGTATAGCTTGGTAAAAGATTGCAAATAATATCTTCTTGTAGAACAATGGGAACACACATGCATATTATTAGTGATCCTAAATATTGCCCATTCTATACACTTAAAATTGTAGATTGTCTTTTTTGATTTAATTTATCTAAAGTTGGTGATCCACACGTGTGCCCAACACAAAACACACACGAAGTGGTCCTCAGATGCTGCAGGCTTGCCAGTTGGTTTCTCAACTTTTTTTTTTTTAATTAACATATAATGTATTATTTGCGCCAGGGTACAAGTCTGTGAATCATCAGGCTTACACATCTCACAGCACTCACCATAGCACAGGTTTCTTAACTTTGAGTGAAAGATTTTCTATAGTGTGGCTCCACTTTCTTTTCCTGCCTTAATGACCACTGCCCTCACCATGCCCTCTCCCTGCCTTTGGTCCAATTACTGCCATTCTGAAAAATGTGCCTTGCATCTGTCTGCCCTCGTATCATTCCTCTGCTTGGAAGGCTCCAACCCTTCATTTCAACTTTTCAGAATCCTACCCTAGAACCTAAATGGAATGTTTCTGTTGCGCTAATCACTCAGCCAGCGACACTCTCCAGATCTTAAGCTTCTGTAGTGTAGAGCCTCTTTCAGTTCCGCATGTAATATATGTCACCTGCTCACATGGCAACTTCTGGTTTCATAAAAAGCAGATTCCTGAAGGTGGAAGCCACATCATCTGTGATGAAAACAGGCTCTGAGGTCAGCAGTGTTCAGGGCTTTGTCTGATTTTAGCTCTGTGACCTTCCACAAGGGCATACAACCTCCCTTTGCCTCAGTCTCTTCATGTCTACACTAGGGAGAAAGTAGTTTCTCTCTCATAGGCTTGTGGTGAGAATCAAATGAGGAAGGACAGGGAAGCATGTGGGCAGCTTCTGTTTATAACTAGTGATCCAGAGTCATTCTTGACATTTCTTTTGACTACATATGCGCTAGTGGGTGTAGTGATTGCATTTGGTTCACTAATGGTGGGTATTGGGGGTGGTGATTAGAGCAATATTGATAATTCCTTGTATATAACAGCTTTCTCTGAAAAGTTTATGTGTCTAGTACTGAAAACCATAACCAGTCTGAGTGATGAGGGTAATAATCAGTGTGTGATAAATTCTATATTCTTTGTTATGGGGGATGACATTGAGAGATTTTAAAGAAGGTAGCATTTCATATTCTTCTATTTCCTTGTGCTTTCATAGTTTTTAAAAGATTCTATTTATTTATTTTATAGAGTTTATTTATTTAATTTTAGAGAGAGAAAGCACACATGTGTGTGAGTGGAGAGAGGGGCAGAGGGAGAGGGAGAATTTCAAGCAGACTCTGTGCTGAGCAGGGAACCCGACCCAGGGCTTGATCTCACGACCCTGAGATCATGACCTGAGCTGAAATCAGGTCAGATACTGAACCAACTGAGTGACCCAGGCACCCCTTCATAGTTTTTACTAAGAATTAGAAATGTCCTAAATTTCATAGCCCCTCCTATATTCAATTTTTCGACATTTTATATCTACCTTCTTCCTATTTTTAAAAGGTGTCAGGAAAGTTTAATAGTGTTTAGACTGTTCAAAAACATAAGATCTAAAAAAACCCATAAGATCTAATGACTTTGTAATCTACATATAAACCATATACCACAATAACTTGTGCTGAGATATTTAATTAAGTCAATTTATTAAATCAGTATTCACCAAATATTCATTTATTAATTGGAATTCAAGACACATTTCAGATACTCCAAAAAAATTGATGAGCATTAATCAGAGCTATTTTTTATAAAAGAAATGGCAAAAAGAGAGTTTAAGATACTTTGAAATGTCAACTTTCCTCATTAAAAGAGTCGGTCATTTTCCTTTGTTAGTAGAAAGCAAAATTCTCCCAGACCTTTGGCCTTCCGAAGTCATCTCAGCATCTAATTTAGTTCTGTTGCTCTGACTTCGGCCGCATCCAAATGGTAACGGCGCAGCTAATGGCAAGCCTCACTTTTATGTCTGACCAGCTCGCGAAAGTTTTTACAAGGTTGGATTTAAATATGACAGTGATAGTCTAATATGGAGTTTGATTCTTAATTATTAATTTAACAAATGTAAATAAACTCTATTCTTTCTTATTACCAAGTCCTTGTAAGTAACAAGCCAGCCTGTGGCAGAGGCGCTAGTTGAGATACTGCTGAGAGGTGGAGGAAGGAACATCCTGGCTGAGTGAGGGGCATAGGAATAGACATCATTCAAGTGAAATTGTGAAGAATGAGAAGAGACTTCATAGAAAAATACACTGTTTTCTGAGGCTCCAGTGCCTCCAATGCCAAACTGAAGTTGCGTTAAATGCCCTGCCTAAAAGGATTCCTTTTGTTACCAGAAAAATTTTTCATCTTCCTTTTACTAAAGCAACTCTGGGAACAATGACAAAAATAGATTGGTTCTTTAAGAGGCACATATTGGAGATTTCCAGAAGGGTAGGACATCAGGCAGGAACACAATTTCCTGTCCTCCTCTCCAAAGCCTATAAACATAGCCAAATCCCACTGGCCTCGCTTCCTTTGTTGTCACCCTCCGGTAAGAGCTGTCCCTCGGTTCTAAAGTGAATCAGTCCACAGTATCCTGTAGCTTTCAAGCTGCCTCAGGATTCCTGTGCCTTCCATTTTATGTCTTCCAAATTGCCCTTTCACTGATGACTTTACTGTCAGCGTCACCATCTAGAAAGTTTTCCACGCCATCTTCCTTGACTTTATAAGCTTCTCCTTACCCTTCCAACATTTAATATCTAAAGGGGTACCCTCAGATCGCTGAGCGCTGCCAGTGCCCCCTCACTAAGCTTGCTCATGTGCTTTCATGTCTTTTCATTCTTTCACTTACTCAGTTCAAGATTATATCCCTAGCAACTAACAAATAAATACAGAAGTAAGTTTTTAACTGGGTGGTTAGAATAAGAAGGGCTCAAACCAAGGTAGCGATCATGAAAAGCAAAGGCTACAGTGAAAATCACTTGGGAGGTAACAATGACCAGATTTGGCAATTTCTACACATTAGAGATTTCTGTTTCTATTATTGAAAGGGAATAATTAGAAGTAATTTTAAGATTTCAGTCTGAGCAAAGATTGAAATGATGTGGCCATCTGGTTCTGACAGGAGGTAAGGCATTCAGTTTTGGAATGTTGAGCTTGAGATATCTATAGGGCATCCATGAATAGATATATAGGAAATGTTCAGAATTTGAGATACAGATTTCAAAGGAAAGTCAGAGCTCAAAATAAAGATTTAGGCGTCATCATCCAGAAACAAAAAGCTAATCATTGCATCCATACGCACAAGAAATGGAGTCCACGGAGAATGAAAAGTAAAGGAGGAGAATTGTATTGGCTTTTTAAACAAAAGTAGAGAAAAGGAGCTCTATGAAGGATACAAAAAAGTCTGGCCAAAGGCGCTGAGGAGAAGAAATGAGCTAAAGAAGGAAGGGTTTGCTCTAAGTGATTTGGTCATGACTTCTGATCTGGAGGTGTTTCCTGATGGTTTTTTCTCAGCTCATTTATTGACCTAGACAAATAAGACCTTCTCTTATTCTGAAGATATACAGGATGTCAGCATAGCAAGAGCGAAAAGCTTTTGCCCTTTTTTTTTGAAAGCATCATCTCTCAAACAAATCATAAGTTTCTTATTAAAACTCTACTTGTGGGTCATCTGGGAGTTCCATGTGATACCCATCCCCTCGAATTGTCCCTCCTGTTTTTATGTAAAGGAACATAAAATGCTAGGAAGTTTGTATCCAGGCTTGCATATAATTTTGTCAAAAACGATAGCCTTAAAAATTGTACAGTGAGTGCATAACATGACACAATATCCTACTCTGTCATGCATCTGTTACAGGAAAGGTCAGTACCTTTATTTTTATTAATTCCAGTGTAGTTAATATACAGTGTTGTATTGATTTCAGATGTACAATATAGTGATTCAGCAGTTCCATTCATCATCCAGTGCTCATCACATTACAAGTGCACTTTTTAATCTCCATCACCAGTTTCACCCATTGCTCCACCCCCTGCCCCTCTGGTAACCATCAGTTTGTTCTCTATGGTTGAATCTGTTGCTTGGTTTGTCTCACTCTCTCTTTTTCATTTTCTCATTTGTTTTGTTTCTTAAATTCCACATGAGTGAAATCATATGGTATCTGTCTTTCTCTGACTAATTTATTTACTTAGCATTTTACTCTCTAGCTCCATCCATGACATTGCAAATGGCAAGATTTCATTCTTTTTTAATGGCTGAATAATACTCCATCATATATATGTATCGTGTATATATATATCATATATATATATATGATATATATATCACTTCTTATTTATCCATTTGTTGATTGATGGATGCTTGGGCTACTTCCATAAATTGGCTATTGTAAATAATGCTGCTATAAACATAGAGGTTCATGTATCTCTTTGAATCAATGTTTTTGTCCTTTTTGGGTCAATACCCAGTAGTGTAAATTATTGGATTATAGGGTAGTTCTATTTTTAACTTTTTGAGGAAACTCCATACTGTTTCCACAGTGGCTGCACCAGTTTGCATTCCTACCAACTTTGAAAAAGGCTCCTTTTTTTCCACATCCTCTCCAACACCTGCTCTTTCTTGTCTTTTTGATTTTAGGCCATTTTGACAGGTGTGAGGTGATATTTCACTGTAATTTTGATTTGCATTTTCCAATGATGAGTGATGTTGAGTATCTTCCCATGTTCCCTTTGGCCATCTGGATGTCTTTTTTATAGAAATGTCTGTTCATTTCTTCTGCCCATTTTTAGTCATATTATTCATTTTTTTGGGTGTTGAATTTTATAAGTTCTTTATATTTTTTGGGTACTCACCCTTTATTAGATGCATCATTTGAAGTTACTATCTCCCATTCAGTAGTTTGCCTTTTAGTTTTGTTGATTATTTTCTATGCTGTGCAGAAGCTTTTTATCTTAATGTAGTCCCAGTAGATTATTTTTGCTTTTATTTCCCTTGCCTCAGGAGACATATCTCGAAAAATGTTATGGCTCATGTCAGAGTAATTACTGCTTGTGCTCTCTTCTAGGAATTTTATGGCTTCAGGTCTCATATTTGGTCTTTAATTCATTTGGGGTTTATTTTTGTATATGAAAAAGTGATCCAGTTTTTTCTGGGAGTTCAATAAATGAGCTGAGAAAAAAAAGTGATCACTTATTTTGTATATAAGAAAGTGATCCAGTTTCCTTTTTTTGCATGTTGTGATTTAGTTTTCCCAGCACCTCTTGAAAGGGACTTGTTCTTGTTTTGTATTCTTTCCTCTTTTGTCGAAGAGTATCTGATCATTTAGTTGTGGGTTCATTTCTGGGTTTTCTATTCTGTTCCATTGATCTCTGTGTCTCTATTTGTACCAGTACCATACTGTTTGGACCACTACAGCTTTGTAATATAACTTAAAATCTGGAATTGCAGTACCTCTAGCTTTTCTGTCCTTTTTTCTTTTTTTAAAAGAGTATACACAAGTGGTAGGGGGAAGGGCAGAAGGGGAGGAGAGAGAATCTTAAGCAAGCTTCATGCCCCGCATGAAGCCCTATGCAGGGCTCAATCTCACAACCCTGAGATCATGAGTTGAGCCAAAATCAAGAGTAGAAGGCTTAACAACCTGAGCCATGCAGGTGTCCCATCCTGCTGATATTTTGATAGGGATTGCATTAAATGTGTAGATTGCTTTGGGTAGTGTAGGCATTTTAACAGTATTTTTCTTCTAATCCATGAACATGGAATGTCTTTGTTTCTTTGTGTCATCCTTAATCTCTTTCATCAGTGTTTTATAGTTTTCACAGTACAGGTCATTCACCTCTTTGGTTAGGTTTATTACTAGGTATTTTGTTGTTTTGGTGTGATTGTAAATGAGGTTGTTTTCTTAATTTCTCTTTCTGCTTCATTATTAGTATATAGAAATGCAACAGATTTCTGCACATTGATTTTGTATCCTATAACTTTACTGAATTCATTTATCAGTTCTAAGATTTTTTAATGGAGCCTTCTGGGTTTTCTATATATAGTATCATGTCATCCGCAAATAGTGAAAGTTTTACTTCTTCCTTACCAATTAGATGCCTTTTATTTCTTTTTGTTGTCTAATTGCTATGACTAGGACTTCTAATACTTTGTTGAATACAAGTGGTGAGAGTGGACATCCTTGTCTTCTTCCTGACCTTAGGGGAAAAGTTCTGTTTTTTCCCATTCAGTATGATGTTTGCTATGGGTTTTTCATTATTTATTATGTTGAAGTATGTTCCCTCTAAACCTCCTTTGTTGAGAGTTTTTTTAATCAGGAATGGTTGTACTTTGTCAAATGGTTTTTCTCCATCTACTAAAGTGATCATAAAAGGCATAAAAACCCCTTCTGTTATTGATACGCTATATCATGTTGATTAATTTGTGAATATTGGGGGTGTCTTTGTGGCTCAGTCAGTTAAGCAGCTGCCTTCAGGTCAGGTCATGATCCCAGGGTCCTGGGATCGAGTCCCACATCAGGCTTCTTGTTTGGCAGGGAGCCTGTTTCTGCCTCTACCTTTGCCTGCCACTCTGCCTGCTTGTACTCTCTTTCTATGACAAATAAATAAATAAAATCTTTTAAAAGATTTTATGAATATTGAATTATCCTTGTATACCAGGAATAAATCCTACTTGATCATGGTGAATGATTTTTAAAAATATGTTGTTGGATTTGGTTTGCTAATATTTTGTTGAGGACTTTTGCATCTGTGTTTATCAGAGACGTTGGCTTATAGTTTTTTTTTTTTGTAATGTTCTTATCTGGTTTTGATATCAGGATGATACTGGCTTCATGGAATGAATGTGAAGGTTTTCCTTCTTCTTCTATTTTTTAGACTAGTTTGAGTAGAATAGGTATTAACTGTTCTTTAAAGGTTTGGTATAATTCACCTGTGAAGCCATTTGGTCCTAGAGTTTTATTTGTTGGTAGTTTTTTGATTACTGAAAATCAGTGCCTTCAAATAGAAATATAAAGTTGTTGACATTTATGATTGACTGTTGAGCCAAGCTGACTCTGGAAATATTACATTCGTATTTCCTAAAATTACAAATTGCTAATTTTTAAAAGCCACTTTGAGGTATGATTGATATACAAAAACCTGTACATATTCAGTGTTTATAACCTGATGGAGATAGGAATACACCCATAATCCATACTACCCAAAACAATCCACAGATTCAGTGCAGTCCCTATCAAAATGCCAGCAGCATTTTTTCACTGAACTGGAACAAATGATACTACACTTTGTGTGGAGCCACAAAAGACGCTAAACAGACAAAGCAATTCTGAGGAACAAAGGTAGAGCTGGAGGTATCACAATTCTGTATTTAAAGATAGGCTACAAAGATGTGGTAATCAAAGCAGTATGGTACTGGTACAAAAAAAATAGACACATAGATCAGTAGAATAGAATAGAGAGCCCAGAAATGAACTCACAATTGTACAGTCAATTAATCTATGACAAAGGAGATAAGAATATACAACGGGGAAAAAGTCTGTTCACTAAGTGGTACTGTGAAAACTGGACTGTTACATGTGAAAGAATGAAACTGGACCACTTTCTAACAACATACGCTGAAATAAACTCAAAATTAAAGATCTAAATGTGAGATCACATTTAGCCATGAAAACCTTAGAATAGGGCACAGGCAGTAATTTCTTTGACATCAGCTTCAGAAATATTTTTCTATATAAATCTCCTGAGGCAAGGGGAACAAAAGCAAAAATAAACTATTGGGACTACATCAAAATAAAGGCTTTTGTATAGCAGAAGAAACCATTGGTAAGACAGAAAGGTAGCATACTGAATGGGAGAAGGTATTTGCAAATGATGTATCTGTTAAGGGGTTAATATACAAAGTATACAAAGAATTAATATAGCTCAACACCAAAAAAATAAAACAAAAAACAATCTGATTAAAAACTGGGCAGAGGACCTAAAGAGACATATTTGCAAAGAAGAGATTCTGATGACCAATAGACACATGGCAAGATGCTCAATATCAGTAATCATCGAGAAATGTAAATCAATGAGATATCACCTGACACCTGTGAGGGTGACTACAATAAAAAAGACAAAAAAAATAGCAAGTTTTGGTAAGGATGTGGAGAAAAAGGAAACCTTGGGCACTGTTGGTGGGAATGTAAATTGGTACAGCCACTGTGGAAAACAGAATTTTGTGCAGCCGTAAGAAAGGATGAGATCCTGCCATTTGTAACAACATGGATGGACCTAGCAAGTATTATGCTAAGTGAAATAAGCCAGACTGAGAAAAACAAATACCATGATTTCACTCATATGTAGAATCTAAAAAACTAAACAAATGGATAAACGAAAAGAAGAATGAGACCTATAAACACAGAGAACAAACTGAGGGTTGCCAGAGGGAAGGGGTGGACGGATGGACAAACTGGATGAAGGGGTGTGGGAGGTATGGGGTTCCAGTTGTGGAATGAATAAGTCACAGGACTAAAAGGTACAACATAGGGAATCTAGTCAGTGGTACAGCAGGAGCGTTGTATGGGGACGGAAGGTAGCTACGCTTGTGGTGAGCACAACATAATGTATAGAGATGCTGAATCACTATGTTCCACTGAAACTAATGTAACATTGTGGATCAGTTGTACTCAAATAAAAAAATTTAAAAAAATACATCCATGAGGGACGCCTGGGTGGCTCAGTGTATTAATAAGCCTCTGCCTTCGGTTCAGGTCATGATCTCAGGGTCCTGGGATCGAGCCCCGCATCGGGCTCTCTGCTCAGCGGGGAGCCTGCTTCCCCCTCTCTCTCTGCCTGCCTCTCTGCCTACTTGGGATCTCTCTCTCTGTTAAATAAATAAATAAAATATTAAAAAAAATACATCCATGAAACCATCACCATAATCAAGGCCATAAATTTATTCATTACCTCCAGAAGTTTCCTTTTGCCCTTCATTTATGTATTTGTATTTATATATATATGTATTCATTCATTCATTTTTACGAACAATTAAAATTCTTTTGTGATAATTTTTAAAATGAAGATGCAAAATTCTGAACTCTGAAAGTATGTTCCAAATGGATCTTTATTAATTTTTTTTTTCAGAGAAGAAAATAAAAAGAGCAGTGACAATTTCAGTATAATAATCCTTGCTAGTAATTGATTTTCCATTGTGCTTGTCAAAAGGATTTGCATTTTGCAATTACGGTAGCTGTCATCACGAGCATTGAACTGCTGTGCTTGGGTGCTGTTTTTTGGTTGCTACCATTCTCCTTGGTAGTAACAGAGTGTGTGGAAAATGCAGGGGTGTGGATGAGATTCACAGTATCGCCAGAAGCAATTTGAAATTGGCTAGGCAGAAGCATGACCTATTTTTTTTTTTTGTCCGTCTTTTCTGATCCAGAAAATGTTTGCATTAACTCTCATTCCCAGCTGGAAGCATTGCTTTATTATGACTCAATGGATCAATATACATTGGGAGCCATGAACTATGATAGGCGGCCTGACAATCGTATGAAAGGCCTCACTGGTTTGAGTGGAAATGAGGTTGCTTTGTGAGACTTTCTTTTTATCAAAAGGGACAATTTAGAACTTTCCATTTTGCATTACAAATAGAAATAAGATGGAGATAAACAGAGAAGAATGAGGTGCTTTTTCCTCTTCTGCCTGCACTTCTGTACCTTTCGCATCCTGACAGACTTGATCCTGCTCCCTCAGGCTGAGGGGATCTTTATCTTGAAGAAGCCAGGGTAATATGTGCCTGCTCTTTCTAAGACAGAATAATTAATGGCATAGAGTTTTAGAAGTTATTTATTGCTCAGTTTAGGAGATGCAATGACAATACAGCCATAGGTTAAAAATCAGATTAATATATAAAAGTGCTTGATGGGAAAAACTGCCAGCAATGGTTTGTTCACACTTGCACCTGTTTGTATTCTTCGCTAGTTTAACACAAATCCCCAAATTAAACAGGTTGAAACTTGATTTGTTCTATACAAAGAGATCAAGATAATTTAAAACACATGTGATAATAGAGCATAATTAAAAAAATCTAAATGTATGCCAGTCACCAGCAGAATTAGTGGTAATATATCACACTTTTACATAAAACCCAAAATAGCATATTTTTTCCTTGCTCCATATTTTTCATGGAAACAAAACTCCTGTGTGCTCCTCTATTCGTACATAGGCCAGGAGCCAGATGGAGCTGGCCGGGGTGCTTGGATGTTAGAGGAAGCAATTCATTTGTCTATGTAGCAAAAGGGTCTGCCACTGGAAAGCATTTCTAGAATTGAATGTGTGCATGGGGGAATATTGTACTTGCTGGCTTTGGATACTAAATTCTATTTGTATCCCACTACTCCCTGCTATTGTAGAACATTATATCTGTTAAAAGCAGTGTGTGTGTGTGTGTGTGTGTGTGTGTGTGTGTGTGTGTGTGTGTGTGTATGTTTATATATAAACACACACACTATATATAATATATATATAAACACACTATATATGTATAATTTTTTTTGCTTCTCTGTCTAGTTTGTACTGGTTATCATTATGATGCTCAATGACTGTTGAGCGATTCTGCTCTAGAGTGCAGGATCTAGAGTACAGAATCTACTACACACATGGCAGAATATTTTTTGAATCAGATAGAAGCATCAATTCTGGTTGACCACCCATATACACATGCAAATAGGATTGTTCTTCACAATCCACATACAGTTTTATAAAATCGTAGTTTGTAGGAAATGCTTAATCAGCAGCTTTCAGGATACTAGGCACATAAACAAAATACTCATAAAGATATTACAGTACATTAATCATTCAGATATGAAATATTAGTTGATCTGATTTTCTCAGCTGGTTTCAAATCTCTGAGTGTGTAGGTTATGTTAGTTGAGGAATAACATGGAAACACCACATATTTTTTGGTTGTCAACACTTTAGCACCTGCAGGTTGTGTTTCAAGGTGGAGAGATCCTACTTGCTTTTCAGTTTAGGGACTGTTTCCCATATGTGCCCACATATCAGGTCACCTCAAGCCCCCACTGGCATCTGCTGGGTAAAGCAGCCTCCTTTGGTTGTGCCAGTCCCTTCCAGATAAGTGCTTAGACTTTCTGATTTCCTCCAGTTCTTTCAAAAATGGCGGCTGGCATAGGAGGAACTCAGATGATAAATGGCATGTCTGGGTAGGGCTCCCCTGGCATGTGTTGGTTGTTGCATTGGTGGTTACCACAAGATCATTGGTTGGATCCTTGTGTCCCTGGTCAGCAATATCTGCTGAGTGTGGTTGGGTTGGTCCTAACGTTACATGTTTATTGACATGCATTGCCAACTTTAGTGGCCAATCCATTCCTTGACTGTTTTCTTGTCAAAGGCCATTCCCTTTTGCCAGAGGGGCTCCATGACACTTCATGTTGCTATTCAGATTCCCTGAAGCTGGTTGTGACATTCTTTAGTATAATAGATGGAGCAGATGTGGAGTAGTCTTTGCAAAATGTCACTACCATGAAGAATCCTTCTGCTGAACTTCCAGTCAGACCCTCATTCTCTTCTAAGCATTGTTCTTTGTCTTCTCCTGGACTCTGATTGTGGAATGGTTTCTGGGGAATATAATACATTAGACAGAAAAATGAAAAACACATTGTTCCAAATAAGAAACCCACAGTTAACTTCCTGCCAAAGAAAAATTGCTCTAGTATAAACTTCCAGTTACAAAATAAGTAAGTCACAGAGAGTGGGACACCTGGGTGACTCAGCTGATTAAACGTCAGACTCTTGGTTTCACCTCAGATCATGATCTCACAGGTCGTGAGGGCTCTGCACTAGCCAGCAGTCTGCTTGAAGATTCTCTCCCTCTGCCCCTCCCCCCACTCACATGCGCACACGCATACATGCTCTCTCTCAACTAAATAAGTCTTAAAAAAAATAGTCATAGTGATGAAAAGTACAGCATAGGAATATAGTCAATAACATCATAATAACATCATATAGTGACAGATGATGACTATATTGTGATGGACATTGAGTAGTGCACAGAATTGTTGAATCACTGTTGTTTATGCCTGGAACTAACATAATACTATATGTCAACTATACTTCAATAACACAATTTTTTAAAAAACCAAAAGAATAATTACACTGGGTTGGATAAACAGACGACCAGACAGACTTTGTTCAATACTACAGTAATGAGGGTCCAGGCTATTGCAATAGGGGAGAAATACTGAACTCAACTCTCTCGAAACAAAGGGTGGGAGAGTTTTTAAGCACAGGGCTGAGCCAGTAGAAAAGTACTGAAGAACATTAGGGGGGAAGTTGGTCAATGTGATTAGGCATTTGTGTTTGCTAATTGGTGATTATGGAAATTAGGCTCCTACCCTCCTGCAGAGACTGGGAAATGAGGCACTATCTTTCTTGATGACTGCATTTCAAGGGATGACTCAGGTCCTTGAGAAAGACATTCTTGGATTGGAAACCTAGAAAGAGGCTTGATGAAGATTTATATCTCAAGGGGCAGAGAAACAATTTACAGTTTCAAGTTTCCTAAATTAAATGATCTAAGAAAAGGGAAGTAAGGGACCTATACTCAGGAAGGAGCCTGTCTAAAGTCAAGGTGAGGGAAATGTTAAGGCATCATGAATAGTTTTACCTCTTGCCTAGAAAATAAACATTCCCACAATGAAATAACACTTAAAAAGGAATAAGTCATGGAATTAAAGAAAGCATGTATATTCAAGACTGAATTCAGCAAATACCTACGCCTAGAGGAAAACATAACTCTTTAATTGGAAATATGATATTATCTTGTTAGCTCTTAGCATTTTTACGAACTGAGAAAGTATTAAATGATTTAATCAATCAAATGCTTGGGATTGGCTTCGTGCTTTTTACCTTTTTTATATACTATACTCTAGTAACACTGTCTTTTCCAGTCATTGTGTGGAAATGATGTCTGTTGATACAAGAGAGTGACTTCAGTTTGTTGACCCAGAAGCAGTAATATGAGGACATTTGGCTCATGACAGCTTATCATCTCTGTCTGGCTAAGGAAGATAAAAAAAAAAAAAGGAAGGTATGGAAGCAAAAAATGATTTTTAAACCTCTGGGATATTGTCAGTATGCTCTTTCTGATGCATGGGGTCATTTACTGAAATGACCTGCCTCGCTGCAGTAGATCTAAATCGAAACTTTTAGCAAAGCATCACAATGGGCTTAGAAAGCAAAAACATGAGCCAGTCCTGATTATCATTTGAATTTCTAGACATCATGTGCTAAAAGTCAGTTTTCTAAAATGACTAATTTGAATGAAATAAAACTTGCCAGCGCAGAATTTAATGTTTTTATAACTTTTTCCCAGCTTTCCAGAGTAAATTTGGTTGTCACAAAATTTGCAAATCAAATATACAAATCAAAGTGCCCAAACAGAGAAAGGGTGTAAATATTTACTTTTCAATCCACTGAATTATTAAAGATTTCAGAAGTGTTTGCTCTGGCAATACAAGAAGTGGGACCGAAAGCCAGTCTGCCAATTTGCCGTGAGGGAAAAATGGATCAACAGCAAAGAACTAAAACCTCAGAGAACTGAATGAGGTATTATTAATTTAGAGCCTTTCTGAGGAAATGAAGTGAAAAGCATCTTTTTCACTGTATCAAAAATCCAAAAACAAAGCCGTAAAAACATCTAGAAAATATAGTTTACAAGTAATTAAACTATAACTTTGGGGCAAGTGGTAATCAGTGTGTCTGTGTGTGTGTGTGTGTGTGTGTGTGTGTGTGTGTGTCTGTCTCAGCCAAGTGCTTTGAGCTTTCTCTTTGAGAACCTCATTGAAAACACCCTGCTTTAAAGAAAAGTGTCCTGTGCCTTTATTTCGTTTGGCTCCAATTCTTGTTCTGCCCTTAGTTTGACATATGGATTTACACAGTCTTATTATATGTATATGGCTACAGATTTATTGCTTTGCTTTATGCAGTACACATTTATTAAGCATCCACTGTGTGTCGGGCCATGTGCGAGACACTTAGGATCTGCCAGTAAGTAAAACAGGCAAAGACTCTTGGCTTCGCTGAGCTTACATTTTAATAGGGCAAGATAAAGGACAAACAATAAATATAATAAATAAGAAAATCATATACTATGTGTACAGATGTCACTTTTTGTCAAAAAAAAATGAAAAAAGACAAATGGGAACAGGGTTGCTGGGTGGGTGGAATTGTAGCAAGAGAGGTCAGGGGTTACAGGCCTTCACGGGGAGGATGGGATCTGAGTGAAGATTGAAGGCAGCAGGGCTGTTAGCCCGGTGTATCTCAGAGAGGAGGCCTCCAGGCAGGAAGGACCGCTTCTCCAGGCAGGGGATGGGAGGTAGGAGAATGACTGTGTTTGCTCAGAGAACTTCAGGGAGGCCCTTGCTGCTGGAGGGGGAGTGAGCTGGGAGAAGGAGGGCTAGGCAGACATGGGTGGGAGTGGCGGAAGGGGGCAGATTATCTAGGACTCTGGGGGCCGTGTAGCGGTGATCTTGTCTTTCACTGTGTGTACAATTGAGTTACTGCGGTGTTCTGAATACGGGGATGATATTTTAAATCTGTCACATGAGAATGGAGTCTCAGTGAGCGAAGGAAGAAGAGTCTTTGGAAATCTTCTTTGGAAAGGAAAGGAAATTTTGGAAATTTCTCTGGAGATTTTCTTTGGAAAGGGTGGTTATAGTTGGCTTGAGCAGGAAGGAAATGGGAAGAATGGCAGAGTGGGGATGTGGACATCTTACTCAAAGGAGGACAATATAAAAAGCAGAAAAAAGGTACAGTGGGGTCAAGAGAAGCTTTTTTAAAAAAGGGGGGAAAGAACAGCATGCTTGTACCCATGGGCATGATCTGTTCAAGAGAAAACAACGAGGCAGGAGAGGGAGGAGAATTGCTGAAGCAGTGGCCCCAAGCAGGTTCAGCACGAGTGAAGGGGCTCACGCATGGCTCATGGAACTGGAGGGCACAGGGAATGGCCTCCAGGCACAGCTGGACTCAGGGGCACTGACTGTGCCAGCAGAACTTGGTCTCGCTTCGTCTTCCACTTCTGCTTCCCTCTGTGTTGGCTGCACTCGGGCAGGCTTTCCACAAAGATAGCTTCTGCAGTTCGATGCCTGCATCCCATCCTTTCGGCTTTCTGAGCAGAAAAAAGGGTCTCTTCTTCCCCAACAGAATCCTGGAATTGCTCCACTGGCCTGGCTTAGGTGGTGCGTTCATCCCTGTAATAGTCCCCGGGACCAGGGGAGGCAATGCCAAGATTCCAGAATGTTCTGTGAAAAAAGACCAGCAATTCACACAGCATCGATAGTGTCATGTTTTCTTCTCGGCAAAAAAACTATGCTGGTAACAATACCAAGTTGTTAAGAGTCCTAAATGGTGGCTCGGGGACACTGCGAGCCATTTAAGGGAGCCAAACAAATATTGGCACAATGTTCTTGTGGTTTCCTTATATTATTGTAATTTAATGTCATGACCAAAATAATCGGGCAAACTTAGACTCCTGGGGAAATCTAGTTGAAATCACATGTGGAAAAAAAGCAATCATCTTAGAGGGAAACTTTCTTATGACAATTTCAATTAAGCCATTCATTTCTTAAAAATGTAGATGGCCTGATGGTAGCTCTGTCATTCAGCTATGTTCACTGTGCTTTGTGTCCTTGAACATTTATGTCCTTCTACACTTTAAATATTGCAAAGGAAGTATGACTCTTTTCCGAGCAGTTTGTACCTTTACAAAGTTGACAAACCCTGTGATGCGTCATCTCATTGATGACCACCAGGAATGGCAGTCATGACATTTTTAATATAAGCAGGGGATAGAGGTGATTCTTTTCTCTATTTTAAGGCTTCAACCAAGAGTATTTTTTTCTTCAATTTTTCCATTCACTTTCCTGAAGTTAATAAGATGTGTCTCCATGAGCTTGATGAAATATTATTGATATCCGGCACATGGGTTATATGGCTCTTAAACATAATTCAACCAGCCAGGTATTTGTTTAAATAATATATTTTTTTAAAGATTTTATTTATTTATTTGACAGAGAGAGATCACAAGGAGGCAGAGAGAGGGGGAAGCCTCTCTCCCTGCTGAGCAGAGAGCCCGATGCAGGGCTTGATCCCAGGACCCTGAGATCATAACCTGAGCCAAAGGCAGAGGCTTTAACCCACTGAGCCACCCAGGCACCCTATGTTTAAATAATATTGAATAAATTATTTGGATATAATCTTAGACTAAAACTAACCACTATGGGCAATGATAGTTGTTTAATTATTTCAGCTGTAAAGAACTGAAAAGGAAGTGACTTTTAAAACGAGATCCTCACAGAGATTTAAGTTATTATTATTATTATTTTTTTAAAGATTTATTTATTTATTTGATAGAGAGATCACAAGCAGGCAGAGAGGCAGGTAGAGAGAGAGAGGGGGAAGCAGGCTCCCCGTCAAGCAGAAAGCCCGATGTGGGGCTCGATCCCAGGACCCTGAGATGATGACTCGAGCCAAAGGCAGAGGCTTTAACCCACTGAGCCACCCAGGTGCCCCTAAATTATTTTTTAAAATAAGTAATTTCTCACCTGCACTAAAATGATTTGTGTAACATTGGGAAAATTTAATTTGCATAATATTAGGAAAAATTACTTAGCCTCTATAAATCTTTTTTTGAAGTTATCTTTGAAGAGAGGTTAGAACATTTTGTTTCACTAGATAATTTTAGTAATTAAACTTAATATGATACATAAAATTTCTAGTAGAGTGTTTAACATACAATAGGCACTAGACAATTCATAGTTTGCTTTTCTTTCCTTATGATTCACAGCAACATATTTTACAGAAGCAAGTTCCCCAGGAAACTGATGTTTAAAGGTGGTAGGCAACAGATACAAGAGATGCTGTGTTTGTGGTCATTCAGGAACTAAATATTTTCAAAGCCGAATTTAGTGCCGTGATCATAAATCCTTATTTGGAGTCAACAGTAATAATAATTGTTTTACAATTCAAAAAGTAACAACTACCATGTATCTACATGCTTGCTGTAGAGAAATCAATAGGCACTTTATTATGCTTTTTGAAATTAATTCTTAGAGTACTACTATAACATTTAATTTCAAAGTCCCATTGATATGGGAAAGATTTTCAGTTTTAAATGCGAGTTTTCAGGCTATGATATGAAGAGGCAACAAAAGCTTTTGTCTGGATAGACCTCTGACACTTTATTATGCCAAGTCCCAGTGATGACGCCATAGCTGGAGAAAAAAGAGAGTGGAATAGGAAGAAAATGAGCTGAGGGGACAAGACTTCTGCTTTTGTTTTTCGGGTTAAGTGTCAATCACCATAGAATGGAGGGGTTCCGAAGAGATGGCCTCTGGTCTGTAGGTGGTGGTCTACTGTGACGATGAACACATGGGCGCATTAAAAACATCGTTAAGGACAAACAATACTTGTTGAA
This sequence comes from Procyon lotor, assembly GCA_028646535.1. NCBI lineage: Eukaryota > Metazoa > Chordata > Mammalia > Carnivora > Procyonidae > Procyon > Procyon lotor. The sequence goes on along the minus strand of CM053620.1, from coordinate 8,312,486 downwards.
TAGCTGAAGGGTTTGGTTAGTAAATAAAGTAAGGAATTCTTATGTTTTATAGTAATTTTATAGTAATTATGGTAATTTTATAGTAATCACCAGCAGCTGGAGTTAGTCTTCATTTTTTTCCATTAAATAAAGTAACTACGAAAACAACATGGCTCCAGGAAGCTAGGTGCTTTGCGGTGGGCACTCGGCTCCCGTTGTCTAAAGTCGGCTCTCATTTCCTGTCACTACCCTTCCTGCTTGTCCCCATAGGCTGCCACTACCCAAGTGTGCCGTGTTGTGTCCATCTCTGCACCCATATCCGTAAGTTTGCATTTTCCATGCCCCCCTTCAGCATTTGTTTTAAAATTAGAACAAGCATAACCCTCCATCACATCTTAGACCGAGTGCATCCGCAGTGCCGAACGGCTTAAAACCCCGCGGGGAATCTCTGGATTCCCTGTGACCGATTTAACTTGGTAAAGCCCAGGAGCATCTGAATTTCCATTACTTTATTGGTGTACCTCGGTAATGATATAGCTTAATTTGCATATCAGTAGTACCTTTTCACCGCAGGTGAGAAATTGAAATGTTCAAGGTCAATTAACTGCGAATGTTTCAAGTCGGTAGTGCAGCTGTGACAGTGAGCGGTGCTGGGAAGAGGGAGCGGTCAGTTCTCCTGATGAGAATTGATGATCCAAGTTTAACTCACCAGAGTCATGCTGATTCTTTTTTCTTCACTGTGCTCCTCTCATGTGTTCACTTTTTCAATACTGGTCTATCAAGGAGTGTCAAAATCCTAGGGAAAGATTGTGAAATTCTGTATTAAAAAGTGTACAGGGGCGCCTGGGTGGCTCAGTGGGTTAAAGCCTCTGCCTTCAGCTCTGGTCATGATCTCAGGGTCCTGGGATCAAGCCCCACATTGGGCTCTCTGCTCAGCCGAGAGCCTGCTTCCTCCACTCTCTCTACCTGCCTCTGCCTGCTTGTGATCTCTCTCTCTCTCTCTTTCTCTCTCTCTCTGTCAAATAAATAAATAAAATAAAAATTAAAAAAGAAAAAGTGTACAGACCATTGACATTAACTTACAATCAGCTTTTTCCCAGAGGTATGTGATGATAGAGATAAAATTCCTTATGTTGAAATGTCAGGTTGAGATTATGGCCAGCTGGGGGCACTTCATTCACTCTTTTCTGACGTTTCTGTGTTTAAAAAAATGATAAAAATACAAAGAGATACGTCGCTGTAGCAGTAAGGGGCCTGAGGATGCTTGGGTAGCATCAGACTTCAGGAGATTGTCGTCTTCCGAACTTGGACAGACAAGTAGTAAGATGAGAGAGGACAGTGGAAGGAAATGGCTACCCCTTCGCCACTCCCAGCCTGTGTCTGTACCTGGGGGACGTGGTTTTCGTTAAGTCCAGGGAGGAAAGTTGGCTCTCCTGCCTGAGAGCTCAGTCCTAGGCTTCTCCTACCCCTATTAGCTCCGTCCTTTCTACCTCCGTTGGGAACTACCAATTCTATTTATCCTAATGGTATGAGAGGCACTGCTGGTCCCGGTTAAGGGCCCTGTGCCTCTTGGCTGCTCTGCAAACTACAGCAAGGTATTCAGACTCTCCGCATACGACTTGTCCCCTCTTCAGTAGGCTGCTTTGAGAGTCAAAGAACAAGCCTTCACCCTGATACAAGCCTGATACAAAGTCCTCACTTGCTCAATAAATATTAAGTAAAGCATAGTAGAATGAGTGGAAAAGGTAGGATGGAGTTTCCTTAGATCCTGAGAAGTGGAATACGAAGGAAAAGTTGGCCTAGCTTTAAAAATAATGCTGTGGGAACGGGTCCCACAGAGGTTCAGGAATTTGCTGAGCTATTTGTGGGAGGGCACTATTTGAGACATTCTTCAGATCATTCAAGAACAAATTCTCGTCCATGTGGATAACAGGCTGCGAGAGTAGGGGCTGCTCCTTGGGGACAGCAGAGCAATGCTGGATAAATGACACCAGGACCCCAAAAAATGCAGCCAGAGCCCATGTGTACCAGCAAGCCCCTCCTTGCTCAAAATAGGAGAATATTCTCCTGTAACTTAAACGTTGTAGCTGGTATTGGTGGCCGAGAGAACTCCACCCGTTCAGGCTACTGGGCAAAACTACAGGGTCTTTAAGAGCAGATACAGAGAAAATTAAAAGTAAATGCAAATCAACAAAAATTACAATATGTATAAATACTTTGTGTCAAAGGCAGAGAGATCATTGGGGAGAGAGCATTATACTTTTGATGTATGGAGTGGAAGACACTTTTTGAACAATGATTTATTCTAAGAAAAAAGGAAACGTGAGGGAAAGAAGTATCTTGTTCTAAAGACAATGTGGTGAGTAACTTGAGAATCATACCGTAATACGAGCAGGAGTTAGTATTGTACCATCAAGAGAGGATATTGTTGTCACGTAATTCTTTTTTAAATGCTGTATTGACTCAGTTTTGAGGCCCTGACAAGAGGATGGTCAGTTCCCATCTGTGAGCGGCCATTTATATCCACAACCAGACCACAACCCTTGTTGGTCTTACACCCTCTATGGCTACCGAGCCTCAACCGTCGTCACCCAGGGGCCAAGTGCCAGACAGTCAGGGACAAGCCTGTGCCCTGGAGCCCCTTCACATTAGTCCTCATTAACTTCACCCCACTTGCCATGTAGAAGCTGACCCCACACTCCCAGTCATCAGCCTTTCTGAGGGTGCATCTCACTGCTTGCCCCTGCCTGGCAGGCTTCTCTTCTTCGGAGCTGTTGGAGTTCTACTCTTCCTCCATCAGAGTCCCTGTGTTGTATCTGCTGCCCAAAGAATTTTTAATTCTCACAAACAGCTGTTAACACAGATATGTCTCTTTAGGTCCCACAGTGGTACGTGCCACACCATAATAGCAAACATCACTGGGTCTCTCTCTGCATTAGGGCCTGTACTCAGCGTTTAATGAAATGGGGCATGGATGTCAGCAATAATGCTTGAATAAAAACAGTATGTGAATTAATGGTAATCTCCTATTTATTTTCATGTAATTCTCTTAAAAATATATTTTTTATTATTATGTTCAATTAGCCAGCATACAGTACATCATTAGTTTTTGTGTGTTCAACGATTCATTAGTTGCGTGTAACACCAGCACTCATCCCCACACGTGTCCTTCCTCAAAGCCATCACATCCCCCCAACACACTCCTTTCTGTAACCCTCAGTTTTTTCCTGGAGTCCAGAGCGTCTCACGGTTTGTCTCCCTCTCTCATTTCTTCTCATTCAGCTTTCCCTCCCTTCCCCCATGGTCCTCTGTGCTATTCCTTATGTTCCACGGATGAGTGAAACCATATGATAGTGGTCTTTCTCTGGTTGACTGACTTCACTGGGGTAATCTACTTAAATATTAGGCCTTATATCACAGCCTTACAGTGGGTGACAAAAGAATGGGGGAAGAAAACATGTGCTAATATTATTTGGGGTGTTATGTAATAGATATTGCATTTTAAGAGAGATTGAATATTTGATAATTATGAATTAAAAAGGTGTTAAACCCTATTTCATGACTTTTACAATGATTACATATTACTTATATAGTTATCACTGCCAATATTACTTAAGATCAATAAATTACCCAAATAAGGCATTATTGTATTAAACTGAAAGAATGAAATATCTTAATAAGACTTACCGTAGTCACATCTCTCATATTTCTGGTGTGCAGTGAATGATACCTATACATTCTTGAATATACAGTAGATTCTTATTTTTCACTCTTGAGCACTCAAGTACTCCCAACTCTATGACCTTTTCCCTGATAGTCTCTCCCCCATCTCTCATCAACCACTTCCTTCCTGGGTCAGGATTGGCACACTGGCATACTGGTGAATTGGTTGGGCTGGGTGCGGGAGCTGATTTGTAGAGTTTGCCAATTTCTGTCATTTAAATATTCTGACCATGGCTATATTTAACAATCAGCTTGTAGAATTCCTGAAAACTTAACTGCCTCTCATCCACTGTTGCCAGCCAGGTCCAGCCTTCCACTGGATAGAACTCTCCTCCATCATTTATGGTATTACTGTTCCCTGCACCTGCCTCACCATTAACATTTGTGCTTCACACATGCTTCTCGATGTCTGTTCTTCCCATAAGACTGTAAACACAGTGAGGATAGGGACTGTTCCTTGACCATCTCTATTCTCAGGCTTAATGCTGTACTTCTTTCTCCAGGAAGACTGAACATGACCAGGTACCAAAAGTAGTTTTCTAGTTCTACCACAGTGTGAACCACGATTGAAAGTTGAATCACTACCTAATCGTGTGTGGGCAGTAAACCTGTTAATTCCAAGTGTAGACATGGATGTCCACCTGTCAAATTAAGTACTTTAAACATTCGATAAGATCCTTGGTTCTCCCCAGTGTCAGTGTCAGGGAGTTATAATACCTAGAAATGAACGTAATTAACACAGGCTTCATCTTTTTATATTAAATTCTTGTTTTTCTATATTACTCTACAATTATGAGAAGTTTCATATTTTGGAAACTTGACTTTATTAAATTCCATCCAGAAATATAGTCTTACTAGCATCTCTAGTCTACTCACAGATTTTTAACTAATCTTTTGCCCATTTTCTTCTGTTTCTGTTGGCATAAAAGGAGCTGGTGGCTGGTCTCCACTTGTGTCAAACAAATACCAGTGGTTGCAGATTGACCTTGGCGAGAGAATGGAGACCACCGCTGTGGCCACCCAGGGGGGATACGGGAGCTCCAACTGGGTGACCAGCTACCTCCTGATGTTCAGCGACAGTGGCAGGAACTGGAAACAATATCGACAAGAAGACAGCATCTGGGTATGTTTCTTTGACAGAATACATAGTCTCTCAGGGAAAGAGATAGAGTCATCCCTAAACGTTGTTTACGAATCTCCTAAACTAAGTTGAGAAACAGAATTTTCAGAATTATTTAGGAAACATTTTTCAAGAAAAAAATATGTTAATATTCATTTTCTTTTTTTTTTTAATTTTTTCAGTGTTCCAAGATTCATTGATAATGCACCACACCCAGTGCTCCATGCAATACGTGCCCTCTTCAATATCCACCACCAGGCTCACCCCACCCCGCTCCCCTCCAAAACCCTCAGTCTGTTTCTCAGAGTCCACAGTCTCTCATGCTTTGTCTCCCCCTCCGATTTCCCCCAATTCACTTTTCCTTTCCTTCTCCCAATGTCCTCCATGTTTTTCCTTATGCTTCACACGTAGGCGAAACCATATGATAATTGACTCTCTCTGCTTGACTTATTTCACTCAGCATAATCTCCTCCAGTCTCGTCCATGTTCTAATACATTTCATTGTATAACTTATGAAAATACTAAAGATAAATTTATCTCAGAGACCTCAGAAATGGGAAAAAAAAATCTTACTTGTCCATTATATAGTGTGGAACTCTAAGAAACAAAACCTGTAGAAAATTTTTAAAGCTTGTGTCCAATAGCACTGTGGTTTTGCATAGTCTTCGTGTAAAGCTTGGTTAAAAGAATTTGTTCCTTTTATTTCCTCTGATTATTCAGAGATTTCGGAACATCTCCCCCTCTCTCTCTAACATATAGAGGTTTGTATATATATTTGGAGTATTTATATATGATATATATACACACATATATGCATATGTATGACTTGTGTATAAACCATTCTCTATTCTTTTAAAAGTGTGTAAGTGTGTAAAATGCTGTGTATTATGGTCAGGGGCACAGTTCCTGTAGGAGACTGACAAGGGGGCAGTTTATAATAGAGTGGGGTGGTATTTGTAGTTGGTTCATTGCATGTGAACACCTGGTGAAGAATGAAACTATAGGCAGTTTGCTTGGTGGTGAAGAAAGGACTCTTTGCTATTAGAAGGGTATTGGTTTAGATCTTACGTGGGCCAGGGACAACATACTGCAGTCAAAGAAATTTCTTTCTTTCTTTTTTTTCTTCTGGCTGAGCTGCTAGAACCAGAGAAAATGAGTAACTTAATGAAGCATCCTTCTTAGCACACAGATAATTTGGAAGCCTATTTGGGCACATAATGATAATTTTCTTTGATCAGTCAATTGCCTCTCTTTTGAAAGTTCCTAGAACTCGGTTATACATTATCAACTCATGGAAGAAATGGACTGTAATTTACTCACCTTTGTATCTCTAAAGTACTTGGTGGCCATTCGGTGCATGTTTATTGATGTAAATTGAATTGAGAAGAAGTAGCCCAGCTCTCTCTCCAGAGAGAACCTAATAGTCAGGCTGGAAGAAGTTGCCTATAAGCATTTTTAAGAAAAGCTGCCTTAAAATCCAAAGCAAGCTGAAGTGTAGAAGAGTGAGAAAAACTGGATATTATGGTTGAATTGATTTCATGAGAACCATTCAAACTAGGGATAAAATAAACAGTAATTATGAACCAATAACAATGAAAGCTTAATGAGGTATTTATTTTAACTAGGTGTTTGGATTATCTTTTACTCTTTTTCTAAATTAAGCATTGGATTTTAAACTAGATAAGTAGAGGCTAATTTGTGGTAATATTTAGCTGTGTTAAGTAAAATGTACATTTTTGACATTTCTTAAAATGATGAATCAACCATGAAAATTGTTTCTCTGTTCAATAAGCTTGGGGAAAGCCAAACCTAGACCATGCCATTTGCCTTTTTTTGCTTACTCTTTTTAAAAGTGAGGTGCTCAGATACTGGGGCGCCAAGGGTCAGCTCTTGGTTTAGGCTCACATCCTGATCTCATGGGTCATGGGGTTGAGTCCCACATCATGCTCTGCGCTTAGCTCAGAGTCTGCTTGAGAATGTCTCCCTAAGCCCCTGCCCCCACCAGCACACACGCACTCTCTCTCTTTGTTTCTCTCTCTCTCAAATAAATAAATTAAAAAATATATGAGGTACTCAGGTGAAATAGAGGCATAATGATATCTCTAACTAATCCAAACCAATCACTATAAAGACAGCTGGCATCTATCATAATTCATTGTCAAGGTAATGCTATTTTTTAGACAACACTATAATTCTTTGGTTTACTCATTGTCTTCCTCTCTTGAGTGTGAAAATAGAGGCCATACCTTCCAGCCTTTCATCTCAGCATCCCAAATCTTAAGAGTTCCTGGCATGTTAAACCATAAGAGACTTGTCACTATAGGAAGCAAACTGAGGGTGCTGGAAGGGAGGTGGGTGGGGGGGATGGAGTAACTGGATGATGGGCATTAAGGAAAGCACTTGATATAATGAGCATTGGGTGTTATATGCAACTGATGAGTCACTAAATTCTGCCCCTGAAATTAATAATATACTATATGTTAACTAAATTGAATTTAAATTTAAAAAAAAAAGAGTTCCTGGCATGTTGCAGGCAAATACTAATTGTTTGTTGAATGAATGAATGAATGAATGAATGAGGGAATGAATAAATGAATGAATAGAAACAATGTACTTTATTGTAGTGACTCCTTCCTCCCATGATTGCCTCTTCCTTTTAGTGCATTTATGTTCACCAGTTTAATATATTTAGAGTTAGGATGGTACATTTCTCTCTCCCCTATAAATTTTGAACTTTTTTATGGGAGAGGGTTTATCTTTTACATCTTTGCATTTCCAGCATTCTGTACCTGGTGTGGCACATGGCTTTTGTTGAGTGTATTACAGAAAAAAAATCAGTGAATGGATTTGAATACATTGATCGCCTAATCTGGGTCTGACTTTGTAAAAATAATTCTGGGAGGTATTAAAAGAGCTCATGTTAATGTCATCAAAGAGGTAAAACGTATCAGAACAAACCAAAAAATGATTCAGAGAAGCATGCAAATATGGGATATAGACTTCTAGAGATTTGGAAATTGGTGGAATATACAGATCATTGTAGATTGACTTTGTCAAAAAAGCTGGGCTCACATGGGTGTTGAAAAAAGCATGATAACTTAGATTCTGGAAGGATTAAGGACACCATTCCATAAAGCTAGAAAAGAGTGAACAAAAGCCTGGACGTTGGAGATATCCAGAGATACAGTATGCCATGTAATAACCAGTGAGTCTACTGGTCAGAATGGACTGTCAAGTTCTGGAAGGCCTGATGAGACTTTTGGTTATGGTAAAGAAAATTGGTGGATAACATTGAATGTCAAGATCAGTATTAAGACTTGGTGCAGCAGGTACCATGAGTACATGTAAGAAGACAAAGTCATTGTATGGGTACCACAACCCAGATCCCGTACCACACGCACACATCTTCATGCTACCTGTTCATCCCAGGTAGGTTGCAAAGTTCTGTTCTGCTCCAGTGACTCGGGTACCACTCTAAGGGAAGTGCCCTCTCCATAAATCTATAATTGTCAAAGCAGGAGAAATGAAACATGGTGAATTGTACCCAGTTCTTGACAGGCCACCTGGAATAACACAGATCACTTCAAGTTGGGTTTTTTTTTTTTTTTTTTTCAGTACAAGTACAATTTTTAATTGAGGTACAGAGTAAGGAATTTAACCTTTTGTTGTATTTTATAAATATATCATTTCCAAATTCTTTTTATTTATGTGGTACGTTTTTACCCATTTTTTAAAAAGTACTCTGGGTTGTATAAAGACTATACACAGCATGCCAGTTTTTTTTTTTTTAAGAGCTTCACAGTCTGCTCCAGATGATAGAAATAAATCTATGAGAGAGAGTTAGGAAACACATAAGCCGTTATACGAGTGTGTGTGATGGGAAAAGGAAGAAAAGACAATTGTGAATTTAGAAACAAAGAAAATAAAACCCATCAACTTGGATTGAAATGCTGTTATGGGGATCCTCAGTCTTCCTTCATTTGATCCCACCTTGAGCACTGGGGAAAACAATGACTTCTGTATACTTGAAAGAATTAATTAAATGCCCTGCTGCTTTTTATAAATAATCGTTAAAAGGAAAGACAATATTTTATTTATTATCTATACAGGTCACATACATATTTAATAGAACTGTAAACTTGACAGATATATAGCATTTTGTAAAATTATGCATTAAAACATTTCTTTAGAAAAAATTTATAGTCCAAGCTCGTAAATGTAATTTATTATACAAAATACTCTAGTATATGGCATATAAATATTTCACAAAAAATTAGAAAATGCAAGCCACTAAAATTGTTCCTCTCAAATAGAAGATAAAATAAAATCTTCAACATCTATGATCAAAAGATGATCAAAAGACTTTTTAGCCAGTTTATTGTAAGTGATTGAAAAAGTAAATGTAAGGTATAATTTTCACTCATTTAAGAACAATTGCTGAAATATCATGAAAGTAACATCTTAGAAACTATTTTAAATAGATCAACATGTACAGGGACTTTATAGCTAAATTACCCAAATTGTCTCTGATGCATGCCCAGGATTCTTTTATATTGCAGACTATACAGGCAAAAAATGGGATGGTACCCGTTATGGTACCTAAATAATTTATAAGTTATTTAGGTAAACATGATTGTTCTACACAGAATAGTTTGCTTTTTGGTTTTTTTTTTTTTTTATGGATTTCATCCAAACAAAAAACCTTTAGCATATTTCTAAAGTTAGAGTAGTTTTATTTTGCTTTTTAATGAGATGTGTTCAATATCACGATTCTGGGTTTGGCTTGTGAGAAACCAAGGGCCCCTGTGACATAATAGTATAGTCACAAAATATGTGCGCCACTATCACTGTGGATGAATGAGTTGTCAACTCTCAAAGCCAGACAGGGCAGAGAGACTACCTGTAAATATTTTAACATATTTTGGTTTCAAATCAAGTAAGTGTGTGACCGAGGGAGTTTACTAGAAAACCTGAGGAGGCAGGAATACAGGTGGGGTGGTGTTATAAGCTCAGTGGACTCACTGTGTTGCAAGGCACAGCTTTTCTGGCTCTTTGCCTCTGTTGAGCCCTTATCCTGGTGACGTAAGCCTGCAAAACTCATTTGTGGTGCTACAGAGTAAGCAGCACCCGTGCCGTGTATGTCAGCATGTCAGATCATCAGGCTTAATGCATCACAAGACTTGCCTCAGTCCTTGGACAAAGGCCTGGAGAATGCTTTAAACTCCATCTGCCTTTCAAGACGGCCTCTACTTCAAGGCCAAAAAGACACTGTTCATGAAGGTTGTCTGTATCCTCGGGAAACCTCCTGTTTGTGTTTCTATTTAATTATGAGTTCTTCACCCTTTTGAAAATGGTTAACCATGCAGTGCATGATTAAAGGTGGCTGCATTTGGGTTTTTAATGTGGCTTCAGTCATGGATCAGAACGGTTAGTTTGTGAGGTACCTTATCTATCATGTAGTGTGGTTTCTTTTACCTCCTTCTTCTGTGCTCATTCTATAATGTGCTATATAGGTCTCTTCTCATAAACTTCTTTGGACGCACATATATTGGAATTTTATAGCAATATGTGGAGATATATATACATATGTATGTGTATATATATACGAATGAGAACCCCTATGAACTGCAGGTGCACATATACAAAGAGATAAGATAAATGGTACTGTTGCTTCACATTCTTCAAAATGATCTGTCTCTATGCAAGCAAAATAAAATTTATTTGAAGAAAGTGATTAGAGTTAGCTGGAGATTGGATTTGGTACCCTCTTCAGAGTGCACATTTACATTCAGTATCATTTCAAATTGTCAACCAGGGAATAACATGTGTTAAATACACCTTCTAGTTGGATCTTACATTCTCCCATATGACCATTCAATGAAAACATCACCCCCTTTTCTCCATTCCCTCTTGCCATTGCTGTGATGTGATGTAATAGATGTCTACTTCTGGCTTGGCTAGTTTCCCAGTCTCAGGAGGCTACGTTTGGAGCTGTTCTGTCTCTCTTGGAGCTGTTCTGTCCCTTTGAAATGTTTCTTTGATTGTTAAGACCTAGGTAACTGGGTCTTTTAGAAAACCAATTCATTAAGCTCTCTTTCCTAATTTGACTTTAAGTTCTGAACTTACAAGCATTTTTCGATCAGAATGAGAAAAATATATAAAGCTAGAAAGGCAGAGATAAGATTTGGCATTGATACAATGTAATCCTTAAAAAATCCAAGAGCATTACTTTACTGTTTTTGAGAAAATAATTCAATAATGTGCCTAACAATAAAATTAATTTTTAAAATCAGTAATTTTATCTTCCTACCTATAAATAACAATAGATAATATAAAAGGAATACATACTCCATCTAATATAGAACCAAAAATGAATACATATCAAGGAAAAAACCTAAGAGAAAATGTATGAGATACCTAAAAGTAATATTTAGAATATCACCGGAGGACATAAAAGAAGATGTGATTAAATGCAAAGGCATATCTGTTTTGAAGTGGAAAACAGTATCATAAAGCTACTCATTCTACCTAAAATAACTCATAAAAGTGAAATCATTCTGAATTTCACATATAAAAAGTATATATGAGAAAATAGATAAGTTAGCAAAAAATGACAGTAGTAAGAAGAACCTAGATGTTAGGAAAATTTTAGAAATCTATATTAATTAAAACAGTTGATACTGGCACATTAAAGCATAGTGAAAGAACAAAAGAGAATATCTATTACTAAGTCCGAATACATTTAGGGATTTTCCCAAGAAAGATGTAGGGTTGAAAATACGTGAGGAAATTAGTCATTATGGAGCTTAGTAAGCTGTGGTTTCTAAGAAAGCAAATAATATTTTTATATCAAAATAGATTCCAGATGAATATTTAAAAATGATACAAACGTAGAAAAAAGTAGTGAAAGAAAACACAGGATGATGAATAGATACACACATAATATTGGGAGGCACATGTCTTTCTATGCAAGTGAACCAAATCCAGATGCCAAAGAGGAAAAGATGAAAAATGAGATATTTAGAAAGCTGCATGAAAAAATAGAATAAACATTAAAAGAAAGAGTATAAATTGGAAATTACTTTTAGCCTTACGATGGCATAGCATACTTTGATCCACCAGCAGCAGTGGTCTTGGGTTAAGATTTATATTCAAATTGACAATGACCAAATAGACTTCATTTACCTGCAAGTTTACTTAGATTTAAAACAGGATGGAAGGCAGCAACAGCGTAATGGATGCTCAGTTATACTGAACAGCATCTAAATATCCCAACAACTTGAATGGGTCACAACGGACAAGGATGAGTGGCTGTGACCACCACAGATCAGGAAAGCCATCAGCTGCAGAGGACCTTCAGCTTTTATGCCTTGTCAGAGATATAACTCCTGAGACAGTTGCCAACCCCCTTTTTTTGGTATACCTGCATCTCATCACTTCCAGGTTACTCACTGATTACAGATTATATCTGGGGCTCGCAAATTTTGCTGCTTATTTGAGTTCCAATGCCCATGCAGCATCCTTGCCCATTAAATAATGTTTGGGGGTGGGAACCCAGGTATTGGGATTTAAAAAAATAGTACCAAGTGATTCCAGTTTGCTTCAAAGTGTGGGAACCATTGGATTACTCAATAAACAAACCTGACAACCAAGTATAGATTCTTAGTTGGGTGCAAAGCATAATCAGCAGGATGCCAGTTTTTCTTAGATCCAGTAAACTCCTGTGCAAGAAGGATTTAGCTAAAGATCAATGCTACGTAAAAAAAGCTATAAACCACATGTTAACTCTGTCCTTCTAGTGAGAAGGGCCTTCTAATATGTTAGCCACTAGCTATATAGGGCTATTTAAGTTTAAAAAATGAAATAAAATAAAAATAGTTTCTCACTTGCGCTAGCCACATTTTAAGTGCTCAGAAGCTGTATTAAGCAAGCGGTTACTGTTTCAGTGCAGTTATAGAACATTCCCATCAGCACAGAAAACTCTACTAGCACAGATGCAAAACACTCTTTAAAATTCCTAATAAAAATAGTTTTATTTTTTACTTTTTATTTATTTTTGATTTATTTTTAAAGATTTTATTTTTAAGTAGTTTCTACACCCAAGACGGGGCTGAAACTTGCAACCCCAAGATCAATAGTCACATGCTGTATTGACTGAGCCAGCCAGACGCCTGAAGCTTTATTTTTTTAAAAAAATGAAACAGGAGCGCCTGGGTGGCTCAGTGGGTTAAGCCTCTGCCTTCAGCTCAGGTCATGATCTCAGGGTCCTGGGATCGAGCCCCGCATTGGGCTCTCTGCTCAGCAGAGAGCCTGCCTCCCCCTCTCCCTCTGCCTGTCTCTTTCTCTCTGTCAAATAAATAAATAAAATCTTAAAAAAAAAAAAAGGAAACAAATATAAACAGGCAGTTCATAGAAAGGAAAAGATGATATAAATATGTGAAAGTGACTTCAGCCTCATTCACTATTGAAGAAATGCAAATTAAAACAGGTGTCAGGTAACACTTCCTAAAAGACTTAAATAAGAATGTTGAAACTAGTGTTATTTAAGACATAATTTGCCAGGTTGTATATAACAAAATATTGTCTTGTTTAATTTTAATAGTTATGCATTTAATATGATAACTTTTCTTAAAAATTTTTTAACTACTACATCAAAATCATGGTATTATGGATTCTACCGTTTAACCCAAGAGGAAGCTAAAAATTAATTTTACAGAAAAGCATTTATTTATTTTTTTAAAAGATCTTATTTATTTATTTGAGAGAGAGAGAGAGAGAGTGCAGAGGGTGAAGGAGAAGCAGACTCTCCACTGTGCAAAGAGCCTGACTCAATCCCAAGACCCTGAGATCATGACTGGAGCCAAAGACAGATGCTTAACCCACGGAGCCACCCAGCTGCCCCTAAAGAAAAGCATTTAAAAAGCAAGAAGAATGAACACTTATTATGGCCCAAATCTTCTGTCTCTAGGTTTGTAAGTAATTTAAGTCCATAAGTAAAGTCCATAAGTGAGGGATTATATGCTTGAATAAAAACATATATGCCAGGCATTATTCTGTATGAGATATATATATGTTCATATATGTCTATATATAGATATATAGATATATATCTTTACAACCCAGTGAATTAGGAACTATGATAATGCCCAGTTTATATGTAAGAAAACAGGAATGGAGAGGATATTTTCCCAAGGCCACACAGCTAGATAGGGCAAGCTTAAAGTATCACCTATGCTATATGTTCAAGTACTGTGTGTATGAAGTCAACATTTTGAAGATGATCCAAATAATTTAAGACATAGAAAGTATTGCCATGGGGCCTGAGTAGAGGAGCTCTCCAGCTCTGTTTGTGGGAGAATAAATAGGTAAAAACTCCTCGGAAAGGAATGAATGTTTTAGTGTATTGAAGGAAGGGAGTCCAAAACAATGTTGCCTAATACTTTAAATCTATCCAAATAATCCGCACCAAAATGGGACTCAGATTCTAGGGATTTATCTTCTAAGTTCATATTCACTGTGCATTTGAAATGTATGCAAGGATATTCATTGTAACATTGTCTGTAGCAGCAAAATATTGATCTAACTAACCTACCATCCATAGATCAGTTGCTGAAGTAAATTACTGCATCTTCACACAATGAAATAGGTTATGGCCATCAAAGACAGATAATGAGGGGCGCCTGGGTGGCTCAGTCTTTAAGCATTAAGCGTCTGCCTTGGCCTCAGGTCATGATCCCAAGATCCTGATATTGAGCCCCTGCATAGGGCTCCCTGCTCAGTGGGAAACCTGCTTCTCACTCTTCCACTCCCCCAACTTGTGTTCCCTCTCTCCCTGTGTCTCTCTCTGTCCAATAAGTAAATAAAATCTTAAAAACCAAAACAAAAAACCAAACCAAACCAAACCAAAAAACAGATGATGCAAGAATGTACTAGCCATTTCTGGAGTGAATTCCAAAACTGATATAAAATTTTGAAGTGAGCTGTTGTTTGATACTAAAGAGTGAATTTTAAGGACTGAAGAAGAAGAGATGGGGGGAGATGAATGGAAAATATGCCTATTTATTGAAAGTATAGGTAATGATTAGATTTATATGAGCTTTCAGAAAAAGTAATCTGGAAGTGGAGGATGTAATAATGGATGACAAATAGAGAACAGGTAGGAAATAATCCAATTATCAAAGTTTTAAGAAAAATAGTGGATATTTCCTACTTATTATATAATATTGTAATATTTATTGATAGCATAAAGCCTATGGGAGTTATTATTTTAGTAGCAGTTTAAAAAGTATATTTATATAATGGTTGGGTGGTGCTCCTACATGCATGCCATCTAATCTTTGATCTTATTGTGACAAATTAAAAAAACCTTCGTTCTTTTTTTTAATTTTTAAAATTTTTATTATTTTTTTATTAACATATAATGTATTATTTGTCCCAGGGGTACAGGTCTGTGAATCATCAGGCTTACACATTTCACAGCACTCACCGTAGCACATACCCTCCCCAATGTCCATAACCCAGCCACCCTATCCCTACCCAGGTACCTCCCCCCATAACCCTCAGTTTGTTTCGTGAGATTAAGAGTCTCTTATGGTTTGTCTCCTTCCTGATCCCATCTTGTTTCATTTTTTCCTTCCCTACGCCTCAAATCCCCCCACCCTCCCTCTCAAATTCCTCATATCAGAGAGATCATATGATAATTGTCTTTCTCTGATTGACTTTTTAAAAATACCTTAGTTCTGATGCTAAATTGATCTCTGAGTCAGTGCCCAGTCAGAAAAACAGAAATTACTCCAGGCACTTGAAACTGCAAAGTCATCAGAAGAAATTGGTTACAGGTGATGGAAAAGCTAATAATCGGCCAAATGTGAGGTGGTGAGACAGCTCAGAGCTTAGTGACAGCAAGAGGATGTTGTTAACTCCAGGGGCTGCTGGGAAACCAAGAAGGTTGTGATTCCAGAGTTTAGAGGCTGACATTGTCCATTAGAGTTAGAACCATGGCAGGAGCTGCCCAGGAGAGGATTATGGAAGCAGGGGTGTCCTTTGGGAGCATAAACCTTGTAAAAAAACTCAGCCGCTACCAAGAAGGTGCCCAGGCAGAGTGAGAGTGGGGAGAAGTTTCCTGGCTCTTCTCTGCCCTTCACCAGCCCTCTCTCTCATGCTCAGCTGGAAACCTGCTAAGCCAGGAGCCTAGGGTTCTCAGTCTACATCACTCAACCCTCCTGTGCCTCCAAACAGAGCAGGGAAAGTGAAACAAGCAAATGACCAGGACAGTTCTAAGGACAACTCACCTCCATAAGCTTGTTTTTATTTATAGAACGAGGGGGCATCAAATCCAGGTACATACGGAGTGGTCTCTCATTCCCTTTCAGTTGCAAAACTGAATGCTTCCCCATGGACCCATAAAGAGAGTAGATCCATAATGCTTTGATACGGAAGAAATTGAGATTTAAAAGACAGTAAGTTCCCACCTAAGTTCATGTTAACTAGTGCCACATTTATAAAGTTTTACATTTAGCTGTCTTCCTTCCTGCTGATATTGATAAGTATGCAAATCTAGCAAAGAGCAGTATTGCAATATATCAAAAGAGAGGCGTCCACAGTAAACATTAAATCATTGTCTTAGGGTCATTTTTTACACATAATCTACTCTCAGGCAGTAGAATGATGATTACAGATTTAATCCTTTGTTATTTCTCAAAATATGGATTGTAGTTCAAAGTATAGATTTGCTTTCTCTGTGGGAAAGATAGCATTGCTCTGTTCCTCATCAAACATTTTGCAGATGAAGGCCAAGGCTCACTGTGGAGGACTAAGTAGAAGGCATATGAGTGGATTCCTATACATCTTTTGTTGCCTCTGGGATAGGGTAATGGCACACACTTGGTGTACAAAAGTCAGCACGCCACCATATTTTACTAAATGTTTTGTTCAGCTGGTGACCTAATGGCCTGTCCAACCCCAAACCTGGTGCTTTTCATCGACAACTTCCTTGCGTACCCCTGCTCCAGAGTCCCAGGCTCAGGCATCGCTTAGGACATTAGCCAAGGTTCCTTGTGCTTTCACACTTCTCTTCTGGGTATGCTCTTCATTTATCTGAGGCGCGCCTGCCAAATATGCTTCAGTTCATCCCTTCCAACTCCAGGCCTTCCAACCACTTACTTTCTGGTCCCTCCTGCCCCATCACTTCTCCAGTGTTCGCTAACCTATCACCAGGGTCTTGTTTCCAGTGACATCTGCGATAGTGTTATTTCCAGGGAGTCTTTGTGGATTACTTTGCACGGTTTATATAACCTTAATCGACTGAATTTCCAACATATTCATGTATTTTTCATTCTCTTTCACTGTACTCACATGTTTCCCTTTATTCCAAATTATACACTCGCCATAAATAAACACCCAAATGCTACTGGCTAAAATGCATACTATGTATACAGTCTTTATTAAAAAGTAAAACCATTTCTTAATTAAGGCTGTCAATTTCTAGGAAATAGGAACACCGTGCTTTTTTGCTAATGTAGGTAGAATAGATATTAATAGTAGGATAGTAAAAGGAAATACTTATGTGATTACTTACTTGAAATATGATATTCTGGTGATGTGTCTGCTTGAGTACAAGGCAGAGGTCTGTGTGTGTACTGAGATGAGGCATCCGTATAGTATTTTATATGCATATGTACAAGAAAAACACTTGGTCATAACCAGGACTTGAACCAAATGGCTTTACCCATCCATATTCCCAATTGCCTTTATGAGTTATATCTCATTATCTAAGATTTTCTTTGTATATAATCATCTGCACCTTACTACTTTCAGAAATGCTCACAAAGAATAGTCCTTTGGTTGATTTAGAAGAGTCCTGCTTTAGAAAAGATTCAAGTGTAAGGGCATTTGTACAGAAGCCGCTGTGACTATGAACAGAGGAAGAGAAGAAGCAAAAATACTAGGAAATATTCTACAGAGCTGTGTCTATAAGTCAGAGAGATGCAGCTCAAAAGAAATCATATTTGATTTGCATTCTGCCAATGAAATTTTTATTGGGTTTTGAACTCTTGTCTTCCATTCTGTATTTCTTATTGTTATTATTAATCTCTCATACTGAAAGGTTGTCTTCTCTTTGGAATCTTGAACATTTTAAGTACTTAATAATAGGGTTCTTTTTCAATAATAGAGAGAGAAGAGAAAAATTGCTGGAGCAGTGCAAAGAGATCCTCAGGGAGCAATGGCTTTATTACAATATGTCAGAGTCATCATGCATTGGGGGTGGGCTGGGGAATAGTAGTTTCAGGAAAAAAACTTGTATTTATTTTAGCAAGTTGCTGGAAAGTTGCAGAAAATTGTCCCAAGAGCTGCCAAGCTATTATGGTAATAGTGGTTCCATCTTTATACTCTGAAATAAAAAGAGGTAAAAAAATTTTTTTCACTCTGTCACTTTGGAAGTAGCTCTTCTGCCCTTAGATTAGAATAAATACATGGATTAATTAAGCTCACAGTGGTGTTTATGCTCTCTTTAAAAATCTGCATGTCAGAGATGACAGGTGAATACTGAAACTTCTCTAAATTGGAAATTGTTCAGTCTGGTCCCTTTTCCTATAAAATCAAACCCCTTGGATACCTGTGTACATAAACATTGAATTTCCAGAGTATCCAGGAAGAGAACTCCCACATAGTTCTGAGAGCCCAGCTTAAGCTGGAGACCACAAATAGACCCCCTGCAGCTATGCATGTGTAGGAGCAGAGGGTGTAGATTCTTAGTTTGACCCAGGGTTGGACTCTGCAGGGCTGCTGTGGTGGAGGACGCTGGGACAAGGACACATGGGTTGGCAAGAGCACAGGGGAAGGAAAGTAGAGTTAGCACCATGAGGGCAAGGAAGTGAAGTCGGGGACACTGGTGGAAGACAGTATTAGGATTCTCCAGGATGTACATAGATTTATTTTAAGGAATTAACTTGTGATTGTGGAAGTTTGACAAGTCCAAAACCTACAAGGTGGCTGGCAGTCTAGAGACCTACAGAAGAATTGCAGTTTGAGTTCAGAAAGGTCTACTGCCAGAATTCCCTTTTTCAGGGAAGTCAGGCATTTTTCTACTAGGGCCTTCCACTGATTAGATGAGGCCCACCCACATTCTGGAGAGTACCAGGCTTTATTTAAAAGTCTTCCGATTTAAATGTTAATCTAATCTAAAAAATACCTTCGCAGAGACATCTGTACTATTGTTTGACCAAATGTCTGAGTACTGTGACCTGGTCAAATCGACACAAAATAAGCTGTCACAGAGATGGAAGGAATCAAAGGAACAGTGGGATTATTGGGGCTGAAAAGCAACTAAGAATGGGAGGATAGAAATATCTGGTGGTCTAGGATCAAAGAGGTGAAATCTAAGCACTTAAACCACTTTAAAATTGGGGCAATCCCAGGAAATGATTAAGGACCAAGATCTGGGCAGAGAAATGTTAAAGAGGAGCATGCGAAGATTATTTACATCCAGGATGCTTTATAGAGCACCTAACGGATATAGAAGCAGAGAGTTGCTGAGAGATTGCCAGTTGCCAAGTGATTGGGAGCACCTAAGCTGAGGGGGGCAAATTTCCTATACCCTGCTGACATTCATAAAAAGGAGAAGAAATGTGTTTCCTCTCTCTTTTTCTCTTGTTGACTTATTTTCATGAGGAAGAGGGAAAATTAATGTGAAATTGACAGACTTATAAAAATACTTACTGACTCCATGGAAGTCTAGCATTTGGGAAAAGTGCACAAACTTCACTTTAGGTCCTAAAGTGAGAATGTGGATGTCGTGGGGCATGCCATTCTCTTTTGGAAGCACTCTCACAGACACACCCAGAAAAAATGTTTTACCAGCTCTCTGGGCATCCATCCCTTAGCCCAGTCAAGCTGACAAATAAAATCAACCATCACAGATGCCTTTTACTGTGCAACATACCTCAGCTATTATAGGATTCTATTAAATCTGAGCCCGAGTTTCTGGTTCTTAAATCACTCCACTTCACAGAAAGACATGGGAAATAGGAGAAAAGAATGCAAGAGGATCATGCATTTTGGAAGTAACTGTGGAAGGCATCCCAGGGAAAGTGACATATCCTGAAAGAGAATGAAATTAACGGGAACTCTTAATACCTTACTTTGTTTTCCCACAGTGTAGAGGTTAGATCATTTTCTTCCACTAGTCATCATTCTATTAATAATTTTCTTTTCTGTTAAAAATTTAAGTTGTAAAATTTCTTTTATCTTTTAAACTTTCTTTGGAGTTTGGAGTTGGCATTGGTTTTACTTTCTGTCTTTTTCCATTTTGGATTTTAGCTGAGTCAACTCCAAAATATGCCACTCTTCCTCTTACCGATTTTGTCTTATTATTGCCACTCTACCCTGTACATTGCAGCCAGAGGTCACACTCTGATTACCCAGATGCTGTTTTATCATTCATGTGAGATGCATCTATTAATCATGCTTTTCCTCCCAATGGAACTGGAGATTAACCAACCAGTAGAAATACCTTTTGAGTGACTTCTGATACTCGACTTCTGATTTAGTAGTTAGGTGCACACACATCAGTTTCAATCACCACTGAGTGATCTGAGCTGGTTCTGACTAGGACAATGGTCCTCATCTTTTCTCTAAATTGATTCATGGATGTGTAATATTCTGACTTCCTGTACTGTACTTGGGTTAATGATATGTGAAGGATTTCTCTATGCATAAGTTCAGATTTAAAAAGATATGCTTAACATCTCTATAATGGTGTACATCTTGATGACCTCAGGGTATGAAGTCCTTG
This sequence comes from Procyon lotor, assembly GCA_028646535.1. Taxonomy (NCBI): domain Eukaryota; kingdom Metazoa; phylum Chordata; class Mammalia; order Carnivora; family Procyonidae; genus Procyon; species Procyon lotor. The sequence goes on along the minus strand of CM053620.1, from coordinate 8,291,871 downwards.
ACTATTTGTCTGTCTAGTTTAATGATATTCACTCAAGTACTTGATGTAGGGAGTCAGAGTTCTGCACTGAGTGTTCGACATACTTTTTAAGAAAAATATTCTCTCAATGGAAACTCTCAGGTTCACTGCAGTATCTCAAGACCTTTGAGGTCCATTATATCCTGCTGGGAAATGTGTTCAAAATGATCCTGTGCATTTAGGAATAGGTATACACTATAATTTAATTTGAATGATATATAATATCTAGAGGGTTTGTGGTTTGAGGGCATCCTGGTGGGACTGAGGGCGGTAATGCTTCTGCGGAAGGGATCATACCGTTCTGGTGTGAGCAGACGGGACCACGATTTGCCTATGCTGACACACTCCGGGCCTCTCTGTATCACGTCACTGGTCTTGGTCTCAAGGATGAAAAGAACATTAGAAGCTAAGTTCCCATGTTTCCTTCAGATTGCAGGATTACTTTGGATTCAGTGTTACCATAGTTTAAAGGGATATGTTGAGTTTATTTTTTATTCTCTGATTTTTTTCCGCTGTCTTCCTGGTTTTTAAAAGCTCACAATCATGGGAATAGACTCAAGCAAAGCATAAAAATGAGACAACTAAGAGATGAGATTGAAACTAAATGTGATTAGGAGATTTTTTTTTTTTCTTGAAAATATTCATCACTTGCTTATTTGTAACTAGTGGTACTTCTATATAGTTGAAGAGCTGTTTTCTTACCACTAGGCAATACTTGGCAAAGAACAATATGTACTTGAGCCATCCATAAATATTTAAAGGTTTTGATGATGTAGCAGTTACCAAGGATAGCGCCAATGCGTGCTCAGGAAGTCATACAGATAGGACGCTTCTTCCACACCACAAGCATCAATATGTGGCCCTCAGAATGCTAAGGGAAAATTATGATCCGTCATGACCTCGGTTTCTTTAAGTCGGATGTCTGCTATTATAACTATTATTATACTGCTGTTAACTACTAACTGCCCTGGACCTTGTCTTCTGTTGTCCGCCTCTGCAGAGCTCTGCACATGGGCGCCGCAGCTTTCTCAAGCTCTTCTCCATACCGTAGAGCCTCTTTTTTTCTATTGTCTATTGTAATTTACCCACGATTACTTTTTTCCTAGAACTAAAGCCATCAGTAGTTTCACTCTGTCTTCCTCCTAAATGCATTTCAAAAGATGGCCTGAATTTTAAAATCTAATAATTTTCATGCAAGGAAACTTCTTTTGTAAGTTGGCGTTCTCCAAATCCCAGCAGGCCCAGAGGCGTTAACATAGAGGCCACTGAAATCCCTTTGGACAGGTTTCCTAAAGCTGACGCTTGACATAAGACGCAGTGGTCTCCCTCTCTCCCCGACCCAAGTCTTTTCCTAGCAGAGACTTGAGAGATGCACAGCTGTCTCCATGAGAAGCCAGAGTAGTAATTCGGCATCATTCTAGTGAGTGGAGAAGGAGGTGGCCAATGATAGCCGCGGAGTTGGGCAGGAAAGGACTCTAAAAGCTGCCGTAGGGAATCCTGGTCTGTTGTTCCTTCCTTCATAGGATTATCACTTTGATCTGGATGATGTTTGGAGGGTAATGACCATTTAAAAAGATCAACAGTTGGCTTACTCCTACCCTTCACATTTGTTTAATTACCTTGACAAAGACAAGGTAAAGAAAATGGGCACAGTCTACTACCGTCATATTTAAATAAAGTGAACAGAAATATACACATATATTTACGATTTGCTTATATTTTTTCAGTAAATGTGAGCATAAGCAAGACATTTTTAAAAAGCTGCCCTAAAAAATGTTTTAAAATTTTTCAAAAGCTACCTCCGTGATAAATTATATGGGGAGGGATAGAGTAGGAATAGAAGCCAGACTTTTCTGAATACATCTTGTTTTTTAGATTTAACTATAAAGTGGTGTACACAATTCAATAGTTATATACCAAATTAAGTAGAAATTTAGAAGCTCTTTCTAAAAATTAAAAGTAAAATGAAACAAATCTTTATGCTGAATTAAAGGTATAAACACACGGAAAGGAATTATTTGGGTAACTTCGAAAGACAGCAATTTATGTGTCCTTACTGTTTTAGATCCTATTGATGAAAAAGTCTTGAACTCCCTTCAGTGATCACATTTTGTTAATGATACTAGTTATATTTTATTTAAGAAGTATTGTGATTCTAAAACTTATTCTGATAAAACAGTTAAGTGATTTTGTTAATATCATTAGAAATCACAATTTCAATATAAAAGAAAAGAGAAATCTGAAATTTGAAGAAGTAGATATCCCACAGTCCTGGACCCCAAATTCCCCGTTACTCCAAATACCCACAAACCCCAAATTCCTGGACCCCGAATACCACTAATCTTAGAGGACCAAAGACTCCTTGTGGGGAATGACTGAACCCAAATCTGGGGTGTGAAGTATACAAAATAAGTGCGGGACATCTTATGCAGAACACTGGGTTTGTGGCGGATAATTGGAGTAATGTCAAAATGACTCAGAAGCCAACTCAAAAAGGGTTTCACTGGCCAAAATGAAACAATTAGAATATTAATAAGAATAATACTAGGAATACACCAAGTAAGTTAAACATTCATGAATTCATAATAGGAAAAGTCCCTTATTTGGCCTCAGTGGGAGATGCTAGCGAATTAACTCATTGTTCTGAACATCAGTTCATAAAAAGAAAAATATAGTATTTTTCAACTTTTTCTGATTAAATTGCATCTCAGGGTAACCAAATATTTAATGAGGGGAAGTTTCTTTTTACAGAGCTATTTTAGATGTTTTAAAAAGTTTTGAAGAAGTGATGATAGAATGAAAACATCACCATCTTATAGCCTCTAATCAAATAGCTCATAATATTATAAAACAGAGACAACCAGGTATAACCCACCACCTAAGAGACATATACAGTGTGTTCACTGAAGAATTCTTGCTAAAAAGTCAAACCCAAGTGAAATCAAGTCTCCAGATCTACCTGCCAGCCTAGAGAGGATCAGAAGGCCCGAGATGGCACCACAGACAGGCAGTCAGGAAACTGTGGGAAGCGATAAGACAAATAATCAGGGGCTTTTCAATAAACAAATTGAAAGAAGATGAAAGAGAGGTGATTTATAGGTAAAAAGACAACATCAGTATAGGTAAAAAGAGAAGCATCACCAAATGCAGGGAATGGAAGTTTTCGGTATTCTGCTTTGAGCAATAGTGCATACACACATGCACATGCGCGCATGCTCGAGCGCGTGCACAAGTGGACACACACACACACACACACACACACACACACACACACGCACTTTCAAGAGCCAAGCAATCATCGCAGGATGTTGATGATATTACAGATCTATTCTCAACATTTTAGGTGTTGACTTTAAATTGCAGTTTTGTTTCAAAAGGAATTCTCATCCCTTAGAGATATATTTTGAGATATTTATATACGAAATAACAGGATGTCTGAGACAGAGTTTAAAATAATCTCATAGGAAAGGTGATGTATTGGGAAAGGCATGGGTATAGGTGAAGTTAAATTGGCCCTAAGTTAGCAAATTTTTAAAGCCGGATGTACATATGACTTTATTGTTCTATTTTCCATGTTTGGGTATATATTTGAAAATGACCATAACATTTTTTTAAAAGATTTTATTTATTTATTTGACACACACAGAGAGAGATCACAAGTAGGCAGAGAGACAGGCAGAGAGAGAGGGGGAAGCAGGCTCCCTGCTGAGCAGAGAGCCCCATGCAGGGCTTGATCCCCGGACCCTGAGATCATGACCTGAGCTGAAGGCAGAGGCTTTAACCCACTGAGTCACCCAGGTGCCCCTGACCATAACATTTTTAATGCCAGTTTTTTTGTAGCTGAATCGATTCTTGCACAATATAATTTTATTTGCAGTAAAACTGGCAACGATGAACAATGTCAGGACCAAGCTGAATCAGGTATCAAGATTCATGTGAATTTCATTGCCTCCTTTGAAGAGAGGTGGTCCAGGCCCAAGGGAGGCCAGTTCTGATCCAGGAGCTTTCAGGTCAGGAGTGGGGAAGGCGGAGACTAAGGTCTGCTGCCACCAGGAAGCAGAAGGAAGGAAGACAGGTCTGACAGAGGGGAAAGAGGAGAGAGACAGAAAAAAGAAGGGAAAAGGGGTAGCCGTAGCTTCTCTTCCTTCTCCAACTCCGCAGTGCAGGCTGGGTGACACCTGAGCCCATGGGCCCCATGGTGTTGGTCATGACTGAGCTACTTTTCACTTGTACACCCATGAGCCTGGGGCAGAGGAGCTGATAGGTGGATTGAACTCTCTGGTACCTTCACAGTGGGGCAGATTCCGTCACCGCTCTCACAGGGACTCTCATGGACTGTGACGGAAGCAGTCATGTCAGCCGGCCTTTATCAGAACCTCAAAATCACCTAAATGACATTTGTCTAGGGCCTTAAAAATAATTTTGAAAGTATAAAAGCATATGTGGTAACACATTTTCGAACAATTTTCTTTTATCATGATTAACGAGCATCCCTATTTCATTATGCTGTTTTTTCCCTCCTAAAATACTAAATATAAGGTAGAATTAGAAAACAGGATCAACAGGGAAAACATATAGTTTAGCACATGAGCTCCATCTGAAGTGTGTATTTAAAATGTTTAAAAATCAATAATTTTATTTATAGTCACTATTCAACCCAGTGCAATATTTTTTAATAAAAATAGTCTAAGGTATCAATATGAACATACACATGTGAATTATTCTGACACCTGACAAATGCAATTTGTAGAGTTTGCAATGGCTTATTTGTTAGAAGCATAGTTATAAATCTTTAAAGATCATTTTCATGACATAAGGCATTTTGTTGATTTGCCTTGACTTTTCCGATTTTTCTAGTCTACTTAAAACAGTAAGAACTATACAATAAATAGAGTTAATTCTCATTATTTTTGGTGGTTGTATTTTGTAAAATCTTTGTGAGTGTGGAATTCACGAATACTGAGCTGCCGTTCCTAGGAGTAATCCAGGATTGGTTTCTGCAAGGCTCTGGCTGCATTTTCATCAACCAGTCAACACATAACCTTATTTTATGTGTGTTTCTGTTTAAAGACACTTTATTTAATATGTATTGTCAATTCATTACCATTGACCTCAGAGCCAGCAGCTCTGTAAGTCAGGCCTGGACGAAGCTGATCTATCCCACGTATTTTCTCCATGTGGCACATTGCAGCCTCCTTGCACTTAAGAAGACTAGACAGCACTTCTACACAATGCTTAGCTGGTATTTTATTTTATTTTATATTATTTTTAAGATTTATTTATTTGAGAGAGAGAGAGCACGGTGAGGAGGGGCAGAGGGAGAGAGAAACTTAAGCAGACTCCATGCAGAGCACAGAGCTCCAGAGGGGTGGAGGGGCTCGATCTCATGACCCGGAGACCACAACCTGAGCTGAAATCAAGAGTTGGGCGCTCAACCGACTGTGTCACCCAGGCATCTCTTAGCCAATATTTTAAACAGCAAAATCACCAACAAAAGTATAAAAATACAAAAATGTGACACTGAATAAATAATGAAAAAGCCGCTTGTTTATGGTATGAAAGCTGAAGCAAGAGGGCAGAGCATTGTCTCGTTTAAATTTAGTTGGAAAGCTGCACCACGGCCAACCCAAATTTTTGCCACTCTGCTCATGTTCACGTATGACCACAAAAGCACCACAGATACTGATTTTGGGATTACAGATAAATTTCAATGAGTAGATGAATTTATAAATACAGAATCTTTGAATAATGAGGATTGGCTGTAATTTATTCTTTGCCTGAAAAATATAATATGGGTCACTAGCTCTGGTTTATTCTTTCTATAACCTTTATAATGTTTCTAGAACCAGCTGCAGGCCAAATTCTGAAGTATGTTTTTTTTCTCTTGGGATTTGCCTTTGCCTTTTATGTGCTACTTTAAAAACACAAACACACACACACATTCAATCTGTGTTTACTTTCAGTTAGGAATTAATAAAAGCTGAAATTCAAAATTCAAGGTCCCAAAGATGAAAATCATATCTGTCTTGTTTACATTAATTTTTCAGAGCCTGACTTGGTGTTTGGAAATATAATAGATGCTCAGGAAATATTTAGGAAGAATAAATTAATGTGTGTCAGTTAATAATATACATCCTACTATGGTAAGCAGAATCGCCCTCCAAAGATGTTCACATCCTAAGTCTTGGAACTCGTGAATGTTACATGAGGAGGAGATTTAAGGTTGCAGATGGAATTAAAGCCTATAATCCGCTGGTTGTAGAATAGGAAGATTACTTGGGATTGTGTAGTCCAGCCCAGGGTCATCACAAGGGTCCTTAAAAATCAAAGAATGAGGCAAAAAAAGAGATTCAGAGTGAAGTTTTGGCTGTGGAAGGAGGTCAGAGTTATTCAGTGTGAGAAGGACTCATTCTGCTGTTGCTGGCTTTGAAAATGGAGGAAGGGGGCCGTGCGTGGAGGAATGTAGAAGGAGCTGGGAAAGGCAGGGAAATAGATTGTCCCCTGGAGCCTCCAAAAGGGAATGCAGCCCTGCCCACACTTTGATTTTAGCCCACTAACACCTTTGTTTGCTTTCTGCCCTACAGAACTGGAAGATAGCTGTATTTGCTTTTTAAGCCATAAGCCATAAGATCTTTGAGTTTGGTACACAGCCATGCCGTAGAAGGGGTGCCTGGGTGGCTCAGCTGGTTAAGCATCGGACTCTTGATTCTGGCTCAGATCATGATCTCAGGGTCATGAAATCGAAGCCCATGTCAGCCTCAGCGCTCAGTGCAGAGTCTGCTAGAGATTCTTTCTCTCCTTCTCCCTCTGCCCCTCGCCCTGCTCACATTATCTCTCTAAATAATAAAATCTTAAAAAAAAAAAATGCACTCACCAAGTGGCACTTGTAGTCTAATAAGTTAGTGACATCACAAGCTTGAAAAGCCACTAAGACCCCCACGATGAATATTTAGGTAACAGTCATACGTCCTAGTGAGAACCGGAACTGAAATTTTCAGAGAAGCACATTCCCAGTCTTCAAATCTCACTGTCTGGTTTGGCAGCTTCATAAAATTGATTGATTTTGTAAATCCTTTGGAACCAATACTCTCTCTTGCTTTCTGGCTAAAATAATTGATTTTGTTATCTCACTATTTTGTCATTTTCAAGTGGGAGATAAATTATTATTTTATGTGTTTATAAATCATGTGCTAAGTAATACCTCTTTATTTCTAAAATTTTTATAATCAGGCTTTGGGTAAAATATGGTAAGATCAACTTCACAGTACTCAAAAAAAAAAAAAAAGAAATTGCCCTCTGAAACTTCAGAATTAATGTTCAGAATTAATCTAGCAAAGAAGTAATGAAAATTAATGTTGTTTTAAAAACCACTGAACACGGACAAAATTTTGATTGCAGATTGTCAGCCAATATGATTTAATAGAGGTTTAGGTGAGGATGATTATGTTGTCAAGAGAATGAAAGAGAATGATGTCCTTATTTCTGTGCCTAATGTATAGGCTGTGCTCAGTAAATGTAAAGCTATTATTACTGTCTAGAATGCCTTTGTTATTATTATGTAAACCTAGCATGGATATATCCCCTTCTTCCCTTGTTTTCTAGGCCAGTGAAAATATCTAATTATAAAATACATTAATTTTTCTGAAACCCAAAGCTATACGTAAATATTAGTCATTAAGATGTGCTTGCGGGTCTATTTTATCCCAAAGTGAAAAGTTTTTTATTTTGCTGTCAGTCACTGACTTGAGAGGATGCATAAAAATACATCCTCCAATGTAGGTGAGTAGCAATTATTTCACACGTTCCCACTGTGTGGATTGAGCTAAGTCAGCACGTTGTGGTGTCAGGAACATTACTGAGACATTTACCCGGAGAGTTCGTTAGAGCACTGCTGTTGACTCCTTCCATCCTCAGAAAGGCAGCTACATCGTGTACTGCCAGGAATCGGCTCTCCTAGAAAGTCAGCAGTTTTTAAACATTGCTACAATAATTGAAGCGGAAAAGCATACTTTCCTCTACGTAGCAAAACACCATTCTTTCTTATTTGGGGCAGGGATGAAGGGGTCCTGAAACATTTAGAAATGCACGTTTAGTAGACTGTTGGTGAAAAGGATTTGAAACAAATGAGATACTGTGGTTCTAGTGTTTTCACATATTTGTCAGTTCACACAAGGTAAAGCAAACACAAAGTAGAAGGACAAACCTGAGATTGTCAGAGTTATTTCCTGTGTACTCCTATGAGTTGTGACAATATCTGCTGTGTAAGAATATCACTTCCTGGGATACACAAGTATATACCTATTGATTTATTGCCTGTCTGTTCCAGATGTTCTAAATATTTGATATAGATCTGCATATTTCTCTTCGCAACCTACAGTAACAGAAATATCATTTACTGACATTTTACATACAGGGAAAAGAAGTCAGAGGAATTCCATAACCTCGCCAAGTCACGCAAAGTGGCTAGTTTCAGACTCCAAAGTACACGTCTGTCCCGGCATGCTCGCTGCTAGTGCAAAATCATTCATTTTGTGCTGCAAACGATAATATTTGATAAGTACTCCTGTGCCCTCCTAGCTATTCTAGAAGAAAAAGAACAATAATTTTCTAAAAATTAAAAATGACATGTATGTAATGAATATTATACATTTGATTTAGTAACCAGGATATTATATATTGATACAATGTAGAGAACACTGTCTAGTGTGTAACAGAATATAAGTATGCGCGAGAATATTTTCACTGATGGAAAAAAAGAAAATGGATCTTACTAGATATGAGAGAAACTCCAGTATTAGAAAATTAATGAACAAAAGAAGACTTTCTCTGTGTGTGTGTGTGTGTGTGTGTGTACATGTGCGCACACTCAGCTAGTGCACGTGCCATCAGAAGTAGGCCATGTGGACGTAAGTGTGTGTCCAGACTCAGGCCACTCGCCTGGTTTGTGTCTGTGTTTACCTCTGAAACTAATCTCAGTGTCGTCCAGTTCTTTCGGTGGCATTGCTACAGCTCCTCTTCCCTCCAGATCCATCTGTGGGAACCTCATTGCCTCAGCACGGGGAGGGTGGCTCATTGATGTTTCTTGCCGCAGTGGTCCTGCCTTCTCTGTTAGAGCCTATCTTTTAAAGCCATCGCTTTCTTTTTCATCATTGCACTTGAGGCCCGTTGGACTGGACCACATGAAGACCAGGGTCTGGACTGTGTCCCTTTGCTAGGACTCTTGCCTCCTCCTTAAAACCTCGGTGTGTGGTTACTGCTCTAAGAGAAGCTCACTGTTCCTTCCTCCATTAGGCTTTTATAGCAGAGGCTCTGGTCACCAACGGAGCTCAGACCTCTATCTTCTGACCCCTTAAATAATAGGCACTAAAAGAATGTCTGTGCTCTAAGCAGCCATTTTTCCTTCTCATCAGTGTGTTACCAAGGGTAACCCCAATCAGAAAGCCTAGGGTGTGGCCTGAGACCCAGATTATCCTTGTAGACCCACTCTGTCCCCAAATCTGTATTAATGGGTTCTCCAGAGACTCAGAACCAATTTTCCAGATCCATATATACAAAGAGATGTACTGTAAGGCGTTGGCTCCGGTGATTATGGAGGCTGAGAACTCCCACCATCTGCAAGCAGGAAACTGATGGGGTAGGTCAAAGGCCTCAGAGCCCGCCTGCTGAGGGAGTGGATTCCAGCCCGAGTCCGAAGGCCTGAGAACCGGGACAAGATGGTGTCCCAGTTCATAGTGAGGCAGGGAGAGAGCAGGAATCTAAACTTCCTCCACTTTTTGTTCATCATCTATCTGCTCCCAGCAGATTGGATGATGGTCATCCACAGTGGGAAGGGCCATTTGCTTTCCCGAGTCCAATTCAAATGCTGCTTTCTTCCAGAAACACCCTCACAGGCTCAGCCAGAAACAATGCTTAATCAGATGTCTGGACCTCCTGGCCCAGTCAAGTTGGCACAAAATTAACCACCACTCACTGCTTATCAACTTGTCCATCCTTACTCCTCCTTGGCTCTCTTAGCTAAATTAAATTCTTGTATCACTTTTGAATTGAACTATATGAAGTTTGGAAAGTACAGAGTACGGTATTTCTTTGAGCTCCCATTAAGTACTTTTGTCTATTGATGTGGACAGGAAGTCACACTGGTTTTAGGTTGAAGGGTAAAGATGACTCCTGCCCCCCTCGCATGGAACAATTACACGTAGTAAACCTTTCCGACATAAGTGTCCTCAAGAGTTACTTGAGGGGAAGTGTCCTGAACCGCACTAATGTTTATTTATCTAAAATTTCCTGTTATGACAAAACCCTGTTTGGCCTGGTAAGGGTCAGGCTGGCATTTTTTTTTGGCTCAACTAGATTCCCTTCTAGGATATCAAGGTCTGATGTACTAATGGGCAGTATCTGAGCTCACAAGAGCTTGTTAGGAATGCACGGCGGGAAACTCCACCCCAGACCTACCCAACCGGAAGGTCCGGGGATGGGGTCCCAGGGTGTGTGCTAACAACCCTCATGGAACGTCACTCACGCCAAGCTTGAGCAGCTCACCTGGACAGCTCTGCTCCTCCAGTTGGCGTTCTGGGACCAGCACCAGCAGAGCCATCCTCAAGGAGAGCTCCCTGGAAATGCCGCATCTCAGGCACCGTTCTGGGGCTCCGAAGTCACCGTCTGCGTGTCAACGAGAGCCCCCAGCAAATGAACCCACAATTCCAGTTTCAGCAGCTCTGTTGGGCAGGACTCAGCTTTGTGTTCTCAGTGTCAGTGATGTGTCAGACGGTTCAATAAAATCAGCAGTGGAAAATGCTATTTTAAAAGACCGTATTTTAAAAGGAGTTACATTAAGGAGATGTGCCTAAACATCACTCACCCAAAAGGAGAACCAATATGAACTCTGAAATCAAAGTTCTGTTGGAAAGCCACAGACTAGGATATTAACTATCTATAATAGGAGTCCTATTAAAAAGAGAGCTACTCTCTTTTTAGAGAGAGAAAGAAGGGTGGGGAAAATCATACTGCAGACCTACTTTCTACTTCATTACTTTTTTTTTTTTTTAATAAGACACTGTAAGTCTGCTTGAAATGATTGGAACACATCCTTAAGGAAATAGGGGGGAAATGTCTTCTCTCCTTACATAGTGCCGAGATTTATTTTCTCGCAAACACTGCCAGCTCCGCTCTGGCACATATTGTCATTCGGGAAATGTGCCTCCGTCAAACACAAAGAAAAAATAAATTTTTTTTTTTTGAGTGTTGGGTCCTTAGGGAAGAACTCTTATTTGAAATAACAAATGGACATGGAATTTGAATTTTTAAAGCTGGCATGTGTACAGCGGGTACCTGGGCACAGGATCGTTTTTTTGCGCCGTTGCTCCTGAGTCCCGCGCTTGGGGGGACTGCGGCGGCCACAGCGGGGTGGCTGACTGAGCAGCACTCCTAGGGGAAGGAAGCCAGAGCCTTCCACGGCCTCTCTGCTTCGTCCCTTGCCATGTCGTGATCATCTTGGCTTCTTGCCACGCCCGAGAAATAGAGTCTTAGCATAATAGGCTTACCAATTTTATCAAAAAGACTCTAATATCTATAAATCTGTGAAGTGGCTATAATGAGAGTGATGATCTAAATCTCATTTTGATGCAGAGCTGCTCTTCACTCTTTTGTTCTAGAGGCATCACATTCAAAGAGCCTCTTCCGAATTCACTCTCTTCACGAACTACCTTACTACCTTTTTTCCAGTAGGGTAAAAGATGACCTATAAGTGGATACACTTCTCTAGCTGTGGTATTCTATGTGCTGACTTGATCGGTAAAGCTCAGGGGTCATATTGCTCGTATCCCCTAATGAGGGGGCTGTCGCCAGATCAACCCTACTTAATACCATATTCCTTATTTCACACCCTTATCTGTCCCAGTAACAATGCTAGTAAGCTTTGGGGTGTCACTCAGGGATTCGTGAACTGAGCCCTGGACACCTATTATGTTTTGCTGGTTATATAAAGATGAATGACACAGAGTCCCGGGCCCTAAAGTGAGCCTGGCCTGGAGGCGGTTTTGAGAAGCCCTGAAACAACTAGGAGCCATGTGATGCAGTGCAGAAAGTACCCCGACTGTGGGGGTCAGGCAAGGCTTGGGGGGAAGTTGGGGGCCAGTGGGGGAAGATCCTGTGAATTCAGGTAGCAGAGAGAGGCTCTTGGGGGAGTGGAGGGCACACTGTGGGAGCCAGGAGGGATGCAGAAAGTGGATGGTTTTCATGCTGAGCCGAGTCCGCAACCCGCCTCCCTGAGAAGAGACTTCAGCCCTCTGTGCTGAGACCCAGCCAGAATCTCGTGGTCCTTGATTCCTCTGCAGTGAGCTGCTGAATCTATCAAGTAGCTATAAAATAACTTAAACATTAGGGCTTAAATGAAGTCAGAGAAAATGTAGTCAATACAAATGACTTATTTCATTTTTTTCGTAAAAGAAACAAACTCTATTAGACTGTGAGCACATTAGTGTGTCTAATATTTCCCCTGATTGTTTTTCCTCTGGATATACTTCTTCATGGGGATGAACAGGCATGCCAAAGGAAAAAACTCAAATGGAGCAGGGAGAAAAGTTATGCCTATTTATTATGGCATGCTCTGGCTTCTACAACATCTGGAAATTCATGAGAAAATATGCACCTTTTAAAATTCATCTTATCATTTGACATTCATCATGAGAAGCTGTGATCTTAGTGGTAGAAGAGAGCTGGTCAGGAATGTTTACTTGTGTTGCAAGTTGACCTTGAGCAAGTCATTTAAATAGCATCTATTTAAATGGAGTTTATTCTGTAAATCACAGAGGCAATGTCCTTTGCTGTCATTGAGAGTGGAAAGGTTGGATTTGCAAGTGCACACACACGTACACACCTCACAGTGTTTGGGATGTGTGGAGAGAGTACTTGTGTCTTCCAAATGCTAATTAGCTATAATAAAAATGAGCAATATTATATTTACCGGTGCTAAGGTATAATTTTAAAGTGACTTGATAATAAGACTATAACTATAAACAATAACGAGAGGAGATGACCTAATTTTCTGCTAATTTTGAGAGTGCTGAGATTGAGTAGGAATTCTCTTCCTTTCTTCTTCCCCCCAGATTCTAGAACAACATATTTAAATTACTTTTATAATGAAAGTTTTCATGTTTTCAACATAAATCATACTTTGAAATAAAACGGTTTTATTGAAATTAAATTTAAACACTCTTGGCGTCTACTTAAATATTTATTTAGTTCAATCAAAATGTTATTATCAAAGGAGCCCTAGGCAATGCCAGTGAACAAATGTGTGAAACGCTGTCATGAGCGATGCATCACTCACATCTTCCTGCCACGGAAAGTGCCTAACGTTGAAATCCTCCTTTCGTGTCTTCTCCCCAGTCAATACAAACAGGTTGTTGGCCCCATTTACTTAGGGCCACAGTTACTCACCTTTTCCCCAAGTGACGGCTGAATAACACAATGAATAAAATGAAATTCTGCTAATTAATAGAGCAACTGGGCAAATCAGTGTGACCAGAAGCCCCGAGCACTCTTCTTTTTTTTTTTAAAGACAGTTGTATGTTGAAATGGTTTACTTCTTTTTTTTTTTTTTAAAGATTTTATTTATTTGACAGAGAGAGAGAGAGATCACAAGTAGGCAGAGAGAGAGGGGGAAGCAGGCTCCCGGCTGAGCAGAGAGCCCGATGCGGGGCTCGATCCCAGGACCCTGGGATCATGACCCGAGCCGAAGACAGAGGCTTTCCACCCACTGAGCCACCCAGGTGCCACGAAATGGTTTACTTCTGATGACAAAAGTTGACTCTCCTGGAGCAATGACCACAATAACAATAAATGAAAACCAATTGGAAAGCAGTAAGGTCTGGCTTTAGGGAGATCATGACCTATTGAAATTGTTTAAATCTGGTTCTTAGAGGGCATCGGGGCACTTGATATTATTAATTTTTATTCACCTCACTGTTCATTTTTCAGGCTGAAGATTATTAAAATAGAGTATGATAAATTATTTCATTTAAAGAGAAATTATATTTTGAAAGTATCTTTAGTAAAAATAAATGTATGAGGAGAACTTTCTGGCAGTTCTGTCTTGGTCACACAAAGTGGTAAGAGGCACCAGCAATGCTGTGGCCTCATGAAAATATGTTTGTTTTTTTACTAAGCCAAACAGTGGTTAAAAATAAAATAATCTTGATCATAAAAAAGGAAGGACCTCAACATCGACTAAAAATAAGATGATGGTAATGCGGAATTCACTTGTCATTCTGCTTCCTTAAAGTTTGATTACTAATTTCTTAGGCATTTATACATCTAAAAGAACAGGAGGGATGATTTTACATCCCTTGAAACCCACATGGTTGCTAGCCATTTAATTGAACAAATGATAGCAAACATACTGAGTTCAATAATAGCTGCCGTTGCTGGCCCCCAGCCAAACAAGGCTGGGCTTATTTCCTGTAACGGTATCTGTCTCTGTGAATGTTTACTGGGGAGGTGGAGGAATGGGACGGAGCTAAAGCTGTAGTTGGTAAAGAAGGAGGAATGAGTCACTCACGCTAGCCAACGAGGTGGGCGTTGGGTCACTTTCATGCCTCATTGTTTGAGTGAGGGAATGCGTTCAGACGGGATCAGAGTATCTTATGTTCGTCTCGCCCCTTCACAGTCGCAGAGTGGTCCTGCAGGTGTTGGTGTCTTGTGAAATCATGCTGAATCATGAAACACCAGTCCGGCTCCCCGCTGACTGCGGTCGGGGCTGCTTTGGTCTTTCTCGCTGTGCGTCCCCTCGTGCAGACCGCGTAGCAGTCAGCAGCAGCAGACCCACACACGGTCACTCGTGACTCGTCGGAACCACCGGTGACGATAGGAGGCATCGTTCTCCCCACTTTACACGTATATCTGAACCTCCTGGAAGTCCAATGGCTTGCCCGTGGACACACAGTGAAGAACCAAAGCTATTCGTTATGAAAACATTATTAGGTCAGTGAGTAAGCACAAAAGAAACAGTGAGAAGTTTCAAAGGAAGCGGAGATCCAAGTGGTTGAAGAGAAGCTGAAAGTCTTGTGACACTGGGGCATTTGGGGTGTAGTTTAAGTAGTGAAAGAAACTCGAAAAGACTGTTCCTGGGTGGATGGTGTCAGGGACTCATCCGGGTCCACTGTGAGCAAAGGCAGAGAGGAGGAAGAGTGAGAGCCCAGGAGTAGCCCGGCGGGGGTGGCCACTGTGGGGGAGAGAGAGGGAGAATGTAACGGCCAGGAGCAGAGGACAGGCGGGCAAGCCTGGGGTAGCATTGGAACAACAGGCTGGAAAAGGGCGAGCCGAATTCATCACTGCATGTTTTTGGTCCAGGACTAAAGGTTATTCCCAGCCGGGCATGTCGTATGCAATGAAAACGAACATCTACTGAGCTTAGTATCAAACTTATTTATTCAGCAAGTGCCTGTTGAGTGTTATGCCTTAGGCAATGAGATACATTCAGGGGAATCATGGATGTGACACTTCCCTTTTTTAGAGGATATCACAACTGGACACTTGAACCGTAATTTATAACCCAGCTCCTGTTTTAGTGAACATGTGAACGGAGACCCAAGCGCCTACAGGAGAAGGAACAACAGACCCTTCTGGGGCATGAGGGAAGGTCCAAAGGGAGCAGGGCGGTTTTCGGGCCGAGAGTCCATGGGTGATGCTGGGGGGAGGGACTGTGGAAAACCAATAAACAGACCAGGAGGACTGAGAAAAGCTGTCACGGACAGCAGTCAGAAGAATGCTGGCGATCCCTGAGCTAGTAATGTCAGGACTGTGGGGTAGGAGATGAAGGCACAGAGGATTACCTGTCTGTGGAAATGGAACAAGTGGGGGCGGTGGCTGTTGGCCCCTTCCTGAGGAGAGTGGGGAGGGGCAGGGGATGGGGGGAGAGAAGCTCTGCACACAGCCCCTGTCAGGTCTGGAGTGCGCAGGTCCGTGTGCATCAGTGTGCGTTTTTCGGAATGGCATCTAGGGCAGGGCTGCGTTCCTAGGAGCGCCAGCGAATAGCCCAGGATAACCAGGCCTGAGCCATAAAATACTAGTGTTGTAGTCAATTCATACATTCTGTCATTTCATGAATAAAATCTTATGGTTGTAATCACAGCATTATAAATAAATGAAATGTATGTGTGTATATCTGCGTGTGTGTGTCTGTGTGTGTGTACATAGAGGATGAGCGAGAGAAAAATTTTATGCTCGGGGACACCTTAGATTCATGTGCATGGAGGTCCTCAAAGTTCGCTTAGCATGCATCAGAATCATCTACAGAATCATCTAGAGAGCTTGCTCTCTGCCACATAATACTGCATGCTGGGCACCTACCCTGTCTTAGTACTCACCTCGCCAGTCAGGGACACTCAGCCACCTTGCTGCAAAGAGTATTGTGCACATGCTCCTATGAGAGAATTACTGTGAGAGAATTGCTTTGGGATCTTTAACTAGAGACAGAATCGCTAGGTGGTAGAGTGTTCGCATACCCGCAACTGATCAGCGATTGTGCTACCTAATGCGGTGCAGGGATGCAGGGACGCTCTTGAAAACAGCCACACCAGCAATATTGTGGCATCAGCAGCTCTCTGACTTTTGTGAGCCTTTCAAGCACACAGTGGTATCTTATTTCTCATTGTTTTCTTAAATAATCATATTGAGCATCTGTTTATAAATTTGATTCTTCTACCTTAACTTGCTAACTGCGTGATCTTGGATGTCACTTCACCTTTCTAAGTTTTCTCTTCCATGAAATGAGGAAGAAGTAAAGCTCTCACGGGAAGGTCATGACATGAGGTAATGCATGGAAAGTGATTTGTACTAGATCTGTAAAGTAGTAACTTTACTTTTTTACAGTAACTTCCGAAGAAGTTATCTGCATCTGTTGTTACTCTTGGATTTTGAAAAAATATGATTTATCAAAAGGCAAATTTAGAAAGTCTTTAGGCAATTGGGCTACTAGAAAATTGCCAATAATCAGAATTCTGTTAGAGGATATTCTCCTGAGGTCACTGGAACCCACAGTGAGAGGAGATCAAGAGAGGCTGCACGGTTGACGATGCCCAGGTAATTGATAATGTTCCGGGAATAACAAGGGAATTTTGGTAGAGGAAAGAGATTAACAATAGATTGGAAAAAAGGATAATATATTTTACTCTTCCTTTTTTTGGTTTACATTTCTATGTGTAGGTGTTTTAATGACATTATTAAAACTTGCCACATGGTAGAAGTTTAAAAAAAGAAATCCATGAGTTTATCACTTAGTAAAACCACTATTAAAACTTTGATGATGTATCATCTTTATTCTTATTATGCTTAACTCTGAATTAACTTATAAGTATGCTGATCACACAAGTATGTATCGTGCTTAAGTAATGAAGAGAGCATACTAATTTTTCAATAGTCTGCAGAAATCACCATTTTAATTGCTTCATAATATTCCATCAAGTGCATGTGCCAGAGTAATTATATTTTAGTGCTTGGGACTTGAAAGCAATTCAGTATCCTCAAAAATGTATAATATAAATTACAAATTATTTTAATCAAATGGATTTAGATGTGCTGACGTATCTTAGTGTAAGTCAGCGTGCTTAAAAATACCTCATATTTGTACAGGCCCATAGAGAGTAAACACTTTCAGTAATATTATCTTCAAGCAGCACTGTGATTTGGGCAATCCGGGTATTATCACTGTGTTGGAGATGAAAGAACCAACCAAGGCCAAGTGTTTAGGAATGTACCTTAGATCTGACCTTTGGAAGACCCCCTGCAGGGATTCCATTTCCCAGTGCACTTCCTTAACACAACATCATTCTACTTAATCGAAACAGCTCCAAGTTAGCTGAGAGACTGAATTAGAATCTCTAGGGCACAAGCGTATTTAGAAAGCTTGAGTAATCATTCTCAAGTCTTTCAATGCATGGTGTAAGTCTCTGTCAAGATTTTTGTGTCAAACAAATATGTGAAATAGCTTAGCACCGTGAATAGACATATTAGAAATTTAAGAATTGCAGAATATGTATACAAACAGTCGTATTTTGAGCACATCAGAACTTATGACAGTGACATATGGTAAAAAATTTGTGATAAATGTTTGACAAAAGCAACTAAGGAAATAATTTAACTTCTCAAATTCCCAACAGAATATGACGCAGAGTTAGTAGGTTGATCAAATGCAATTGTTAGTGAGCTTCTCATCACCAGAATTGTGTGTTTTCACTGTCTTTCTCTGTAAGCACTTAGCCTTACTGGCAAAGGTAACATTAGGTTACATTATTCTAAAGACTACTGTGAAATGACGAGAATTGCAGTTTCTCCTTCCCTGTGGCCATTTAGGCCTGACTGGTATAATTGCTGACCAAAATAAAATGGGGAATTGAAACTTTCAGTATCACCAATTTCTAAATGAATTATTTTGGAAACATAATGTATAGCATGTAAATGGTCCCCAAATAACACCTTTTTACATAGAAAAAGAATATAGCACATGGAAACAGAGTTTTATCAAACCTAATCGGTCTTGATTACTAAATAAAATACTTTTTTGTGGTGCATTGAGAGCTTTTAAGTTGACTAGATACATTAAAATAAATAAGTTTCTTGTGTGTCAAGAGGAAACTTACCAAATATATGTAGATGATAAGTAGGATGATACTTCTATGATAAGTAGAAGGTTATAAAGGGAAATACGAACTTGTAAATAGACTAGGTTTCTTATATACACCAACTCATTTAATTTTTACAACAGTCGCCGCCTACATTTACTCCATACACACAAGTAAACAGAATGGCAAAATGAACACCTTTGTACACATTCCCTAGCCCTCAACCCGTGGCCAATCCTCTCCCATCCATCTTCCCCGTGTGTCGTCTCCTGTAACATTATTTTGAAACAAAGAGCAAACATCCTAATCTTTCATCCTTAACTATTTCCATATGACTCTCTGAAAGGCAGAAGCTTTTCTTAAAGCAGAACCTAAAAAAATTTAACAATTATTCATTTACATCACTGACTATCTAGTTGATTTTCAAATTTCCAGCAGTTAACTGAAAAATGCAATTCATTTCGCCGGTGCACAAATAAAGACTAGAACTTTTCAAAGACTCAGCCTAGTAAAAATAAAGACTTGTATTAAGGACTGCTTCTCTGCACGTGTGCTCTGTGGAGTATTGTCTCATTTACTGTCTGTTACTCAGTTGAGATGTGAGTCCCTGGACAATTGCCAAAGGTGTACGTGTTCAGAGCAGGTACTTATTCCTATTCTTATGGAGCCATAATTTTCATACCTGAGAGAACAGTCAGAATAGGTCATGGTGTCTGTCACTCCTTTATTCATAACAGCTACACTTGTGGACTAAGAATTTGCAACTGTTCTGGAAGAATTCGAAGGAAAATTTGAATGTGTAGAACAATAAGCTCTACACTACTTACTGTATGAAGATAAACATCATTTGTGCGTAAGATAATAAGCCCCAGTACTGTGTCATTGGAGTTCTACTAGAGGCTGCCCTCAGAATCATTCATTTTGGTTTTTTTATCTATGGAGACGGAGGCATTTTATCGGTTTCTTAAGGAAATAATTATGGTTATTCTATAATATATTATAACTAATGTAGTTTCTTAAAATTCAAATAAGCTGACTTTGAATACCGGTACAATATCGTG
The DNA here is from genome assembly GCA_028646535.1 of Procyon lotor. Taxonomy (NCBI): domain Eukaryota; kingdom Metazoa; phylum Chordata; class Mammalia; order Carnivora; family Procyonidae; genus Procyon; species Procyon lotor. Next base: position 8,272,175 of record CM053620.1, on the reverse strand, counting down.
AAAACCACATACAGTATGTCTCATAAACAGAGTTTGAGGAGGCATGCAAATATCTCTGAAAGTTATGTATGTTTATATTAGATACTTTTGAAATCTTTCTTAGACGTTCACCAACTAATCTCAGTTGCATTGAAACAAATAAAATGGGCATTTAGGAACCTCTTATTGCTGCACAGTTCTACAGTTAACGCCGTCTGAAGTATAATTTCCAAAATTTATATTCACATGCAAATATGAGTTAAAAAAGAAAACTTGGCATTTGAGAAATTAAAAGTATTTTTTTCAGTCACTTTTCTGGGAAGTATTTTCTGGATCCTTTTTGTCTTCAGGTTAAAAATATTGTCAACTACGCCCAAATAAGTATTTGGCTTTATTTCCTAAATGGATTGTCACTATGATCAGAGGACATTAAGAGGAGTTGCTGTTTCTCTTTTGACTGTTGAGACTTGGTATGTGAGATTCATGATGCCGTGGGGTCAGCCTGATGAGCTGTGAGTGACAGAGGGCCATGTGTGAGGACGTGATCGCCACACCGCAGCAACCACACCTGCGCTTGATTGTTTATTATAAGCCAGGCAGATGTTAATCTCTTATTATTTTACTTAATTTGTGGTTCAAACTTTGGAAGTAATTATTTCTGTTCCCAATTCACAGATGAAGAAACTGAGGCTTAGGAATATAGTCCTTCTATAGGGTTCTATAGTCCTTCTATAGCTGGTTCTCCAGCTAATGAGCGATAGATCCCTAACCATCTGCAATTGTGTGCCCTTTCCCAGGGTGAACTAAGGTCTCCAGGTCAAAAGTTTGGACGGCCATCCTTGACTTCTCTTTATGGAGAGAGAGTGGAGGCATTATTAATGTTTCTGTTGTTGTTGAAATAATGGTAATTGGGGATTGAAAAGAGTTGCCTACAGAGCTAAAAGCAGTATTTGTTTGAACGTGCAATAAATGAGTTTGTGTCGTCTGTGTTGAGTAGAGGAAATGCTGTCCAAATCTCAGACATCCTAGCATTAAAAATGGAGCACATGCATTAAGGCACTTAAGTTCTCTGTGTTCTTTGTTCCATTTGTCTATATCAAGGTACCCGTGGGTATGGAGCCATTTACTGGTTTGTTTTGTTGTTTTGTTACATCTGGCAGTGTTTCAAAAGGCAATGCAGGTAGGCAGGTGTTGTTATTGATTGAAATAAAAACACTTTTGTGCCAGTCTCTCTAACCCAGTGTCTGCTGCCTGCATTTATTCACCCTCTGCTCCCAGAGGGCAGATGAGCTTGTCTCTGGTGAAGAATAGGTTAAGGAAGTCTGCACGTTTTTGCTCCCTGATTGCGCTATTACTAAATAAAGTAGGCTTTTCTTTGACTGTGTGTGTAATGAAACTTTAATTGTGCGACCAAATTATACAGACTCTGAAGGTCAAACAACCCAAAATAATACCACATTGTATTTTAGTCTGTGTGTTCTAAAAATATTTGGTAAAATTTAAAGTCTGCACCAACTTCAAAAAGAAGGCTTCAGAGGCCATTAATCTTTGTATCTGCCTGGACCAAGTGTTGCAGTTAGACTCACCCCAGGTTCCATGGCTCCTGAGTGACCAGCTTCTGTGAAAGTTCAGGTTTGGATCTAAGTGAAGATACAGGGTTCGCCAGTTAAATATTGCATATAGTATTTAATGTACATCACAGTGTACAATATACATTAGTGTATATACAATATACATTAGTACTATAATGTATTTAATGCATGTTAAATAATGAATGACTTCAGAGGCCAAAATGAGGACTCTCTCCAAGCTTTTAAACAGTTCAGTTTTTCAAATTAAATATAGTAAAGTGGATATTTTGTTTTGTTCTGCTGGAAAGATTGGTTGACTTTTTTGTAAGTCTCCTTCTAAAGCACATATTTAAGTTTGTACTCGGGAAAAATGATTAGCAGTCATTTAATAAATAAATGGCATTTTGAAGCATTCTGAACACCAATCAATATATTAGATAGACTGTATAAACACATTAATAGAATGCAGAGGTGAGGAATAATTTACTTTGAATTTTATAATATCTCTAATAGAAAACTCAGTAGTTTTCTTTCATCAGTGAACAATAGTTACTTTAATGGGAATGGTCGTAAGAATGCCATTATTCTTTGTAATATTAATGGTAAAAAGAAAGATGTTAATGGAGCTCTTTATGGTATAATGCATGAAAAATTATATGATATCTAAAATCTGAAGCTGAAAGGTACTTCTTGGTGTTCTTAATGATCTATAGAAAAGCACAAAAGTGAAAAATACAATTTTAATGAAGTATTCTTCAAAATCTTCCCTTTTTGCTCTTGGATAAATACATGCAAATTTAAATCTTGATTGTCTTCACTGAATTATTTTTTAAAGCATTAAGGACTTCCTTCTTTTACAAAGTTAGCATAATTATTTTCATTTAACTTTTATTTTTTTCATGTAGGCTCCACGCCCAGTGTGGAGCCCAGCGCAGAGCTTGAACTTATGACCCTGAGATCAAGACTTAAACTGAGATCAAGAGTCAGATGCTTAACTGACTGAGCCACCCAGGCATCCCTCATTTAACTTTTTATACTGAAGTATAACACATATCTGAAAAGATAAAAGGTAACGCGCATGCACACACACACACACACACACACACACACACACACACACAAACGAGCTCACTGAATTATCAAAAAGTGAAAACACTTATGTAAATATTATCTAGGCCAAGAACACCACAGTGTCTCAAACACCTCCTTTTATCCCTTTCCCGATCACTACTACCTCCCTCTTCTCCCAAAGTTCTCGTTATCATGACTGTTAATGCCTGTTTTGAATTATATTCAAAAGAAATCAGGCAATATATACGTTTTTTAACATGTGGTTACCTGGGTTAGCATTTTGTTTGAGAAACATATCCATGTTGTTGTGTATAGGTATAATTGACTTATTTTCATTGCTTTACAGCATCTCATTATACGAGTGTATCTGAATGTGTTTATCCATTCTCCAAATGGACATGTGAGTTGGATTTGGAGACTATTCTGAATAGTCCTTTAGGAGCCTTCATGTGCCTTTGGTCCCAATGCCTGCTTTCCTCTTGGACACATTCCTGGGAGGGGAATTCCTGGCTCATAAAATAAGTGTATGTTTAATGCTAGTGGAATATGTGAAAAACTTTTTATAGAGATCATGTTCATTTATACTCTCCCCACAGTATAGGATGAGTCCATTTCTTTCACATTCTTGACAACACTCGGTATTGTCAGTTTTCTTTTAATTTTAGCTTTTTAATTGTTTCCCTCGATTTTAGCTATTCTAGTTGGCGTGCAGAACTCTCTCACACTGTGGTTTGAATTTGCAGTGGCCTGTGACCAATGAGACTGGACACCATTGCCTAGGTCTGCTAGTCATCTACGTATTCCTTGGTCCCATTTTTCCTTATTGCTTTGGAGCTCTCTATAAATCCTGGACACAAATATACTGAAAAATAGGCTCTTCCATTCTGTGGCTTCTTTTCACTATTTTAACATCTGTAAATGAACAGAAGTTCTTAAGTTTAATATATTCTGATTCGTCAGCCTTTCCTCCTATGTGTCACCCTTTCCTTTTGTGTCATGTTTAAGACTCCTTTGCCCTCCTCCAGGTTGTGAAGATATCCAGCTGTGCTATCTTGTAGCACATCTGCTAGCTCTATTCACATTTAGCTTTACAATCTTACTGGAATGCCTTTCTGCACACGATCTAAGGGAGTGATCGACCTTCCTTTTCTTTTCCTCCTCCTTTTTTTTTTTCTTCTTCTCTTTCCCCCAGCAGATATTTGATCAACCCAGCACCATGCATTTAAAAGAGGCAAAACAATAAATCTTGTAACACTGAAAAAAATAAATAAATAAAATTAAAAAAAAATAAAATAAAAGAGGTGATTTATTGTTTGTTGTTTTTCTAACTGACTTGCATTGTGAACATTGTCAGAAATCCATCCCGCTTTTATATTGAGTCTGTTTCTGGATTCTCTGTTCTCTTCCACTGGTCTGTTTGAGTTATCTTCTGCCAATATGACATTCTATTATTTTTCTAACATTCTGAGACTTGATACCCAAGAAAATCTTCCAACTTTGTTTTTCTTCCAGAGTATCTTGGTGATTCCTGTCCCTTTTTATTTTCACTAACAGTGTATGAGAGTCCTTATTGCTCCGTCCTCACCAGTATTTGGTGTTGTCAATGTTGTGGATTTTGGCCATTCTAGTAGGTGTGTAAATTCAGTCTATATTGTTTCATAGACTTTCATTCAGCTTCTGCAGAAGCTGCAGAAGCTGCAGAAGCTGAATGAAAGTCTATGAAAATTTTTCAATTTTTTCTTGATTGTTCTCATACAAGATTTATTCCCCAGCACCACTCCTCCCCCC